>VSWD01000010.1:66521659-67253501 GCA_033119305.1 Pinctada imbricata
CCCTGGCGTACCGAATTAGATGAAAATCCAAAACGCCATACGCAGGAAAAGACGGAATGTTGCTACTCATGAAAGGGAAGTACAAATTACGCAAAAACGACATTTGAATGGAACTTAGCAGTGATCATGTTCAATATACAACATGGCATTGAGCAAGTGTTCGGGATGAATAATAACATATACATATATGTAGGCAAAAACGACATTTCAAATTTAAAAGCACGTAAAAGAAAGGAGAAGCTCTGCAAAATGGCTCGGTGACAGCACCCACAGCAAAACACCGAAAACTCCAAATACACGAAAGGGACACGAAAGGGACAATGATGACCAATTTACAAAAATGAAATCAAAGACTACACTTACACTAATGAGACATATGGGTAATCTGTGTCGACCTAGAATGGTTATTTGCCACGTTAAAAGCAAATGGTGCAGTTATCCGGATTACATTCGCATAACCCTCATATTTATCCTGTTACCCACTAGTGTCAAAGAACGCACAATTTTTGTGAATAATTGCATCCTTGCTGTAACATGACGTATGCGGTACATACAAGACAGCTAAACCCGTGAACCCAAGTGACAATCAGATGAATATGTAAAATCAAAAGGCTACGAGAAACTGTACGTGTTCTGCCGATTTTACTTCACTCTTACATTGTTCAGTAAATGGGAGATTTGATGTTTTGCTGTAGATGCTGCAACCGAATCTTGTCGGAAATCCTCTCCTTTATTTTGAAAACATAATGTGAAATGTCAAATTACAAATCATTTGCAAAATTTCATAAGTTATGTCCAACCTTTCTAAAACAATTCTTTACAACAGTACTATCTTGTTTCAAGAAGGAGTGTACTGTTTCACTTTTCGATCTCACAGTTTGGATATTCTATCCATGTTGGATAAGCATTAACTTATTTGCAAGACTTCTTATGGTACGCCCAATCTTTCTTTTGGCATTCTCTGCCACAGTACGAAACTTTTTTACATCGAATACAATGCTTCAGTTCAAATTTAGAATCATCACCATTCTCACAATCAGGATTATTGCAGTATTTCATTTTATCTGACAAGGCCATAAAGTTATGAACTAAAGTTTTAGCATCAATATCCACTTCTGGCAAGAAAGGTAGGCGTTCTTTTTCGGATAATTGTGCCAATTCAAAATACCTCACACCTTTTCTCATGCTTTTTATTAGGGTGAAGTACAAAAGTGATAGTTGATAAAGGGCATTTGGATATTTCTTATCACATTTCGGTGCTTTTCTTAAAAAGTCAAGCAACATCTTCTCTCCTCTAATTGGATCTGTGTCCGATATATTAAATGCCACCCCGTATATGGCATCGGTGTTGTCTTCAATTGCGTTTATAGCTCTTTCGAAGCAGTCGATTGCTCTAGGACGTTGCTTTGTTACTGTATATAGAGCAGCTACGACACCGTTAACCTCAGAAAGTAACATCTTTACCTCATCAGTGGGGTCTCTTAACTCAAGTTTGGTTGCAAGAACTTCACATACTACAATATTCTTCATCAACTTTTCTTCACTACTTTGTTCCCGTATGAATAATCTTAGCTTGAAATATTCGGCAAAGAAGTCAAGGGGTCGCAACTGTAGATATTGCTCAAGCAAGTCCATTGTTTTTTCTGGAGGCTGAAATTGTTTTATCATAAGGTTCTCTAATATGAATCCTAGAGCGTATGAACGAAATCCAGCTTCCAACATTGAGCAATCAGCATCTGTTTCAACCTTATCTCTGCTTGATGCATAGGAGTATAAGCACTGGACTCCTTCATAAAAGGATTTGAATGCTAGCATGTATTTCTGAGCAGTTTTAGAATTAGGATACTTTGCAAATTCCTTTGGATCATACAAACCTATCTTAGTCTGGCACATGATCGATGGATCCTGCTTTTCATTGATGGTATATTGTGTCATTTCTTTGAAGGAGCGTTAAATTGGTATAATCCTCTCATCAGAATGCAAGATATCCATTGCTTTAGAAAGCTCTCTTTCTTCATCTTTGTCTTCCGACATCCTTACAAATGAAAAACTGAAACAGAATAAGACAACATAATGTAAGGTGACATCACAAACAATATAGTTAAACGCAGCAGCCTCTTGTAACACAAAAACATTTTCATTAATGTTTTATTCACGTGATTTTGTATGGTTCCAGATACATCATTAAAACATTTTTCGAAATATTTCATTAAAGTTGATTAAACATGTTGGCAACATTCTATGTAAATGGATCTTAAAAATTTTATGACATGCGTATAAAAGTTTGTGCTGACTGATGCGAGCTCAAGATTAATCTCCCGAGAAGTCTGACCAAATTTCGGATAGGACAGAAAATCAAGACCAAGTCTTCTCTGACGGGTTTTCAACAAGGCCAATCATGGAGTCCCGTCGTCACGGTTGACCAGTGTGCAACGTTGGGAAAGACACTGGTACAAAACTGCAGAATGGTCCAGTACCATGCCCAGTGTTTTCTGATGACTTTAGGATTATACACTTCTCCCCCTTTATACCGCCACGTTTTGTTTTTCTAGAATTTGGCGGTATAGAGGGTATGGCGGTATGTCGAGGTTGAAACCCAAAACAACCAATGCAAAAAAACTCAAACTGGTCCTTATTCCAAAGGTATAGAGAGGCGATTGTTCGCTGTTTAAATCATGGCGGCTGCCACAAATTGTTTTCGTCTTTGGAGGCAGTTGTATCACCGCGCAATCCCCCGAAATTACGAAACAAAGTGCAGTGATTGATTGTTTTTAGATTCAAGAAAAGAGTCTGTTTTCCATCTGCAGATGATATAAAATGATAAGAAATGAATCTTGTATTTTTTTTCTGTTGATGCAAGTATCACCTGAATAAACAAAATAAGAAGGATCAAAGGTAGACAGCATATTTATCGAAAATGCGTCAGAGTCATCAAACGCCTTTTATACCGTGGATGTAATCTTAATGTCACCGGACGGACACTAGGCTTGGTACTTGACCAATTTACAGTCTTGTACGAGCGCATTCTTAAGACTTGCAAACTGACTGACTGTGACGACGGGACTCCATGACGGGCCCTGTCCAAACCTCTTTTGAGAAGACAGGGCCACGACCACCTGTCCTCTCTGAATGTCAGTCGGACTCCTCGGGTGACAACATATATGAGCTCGCTACAGCCGGCAGAGCACGGACTGTATTACGAACGTCCTCTTTTTATATCCATTTACACATTCATCTGTGTTGCTTGGACCCCTGTGTTTTACGGTCTTGTTTGTGTGTGGTCATCTAACAGAGAGGAGGTTGTTTTACACCATAATTGTGCGTTCTTCGAGACCTCTGGGAAATCGGAAAAGTGGGAGGGTTGTGCGCACGTAATCCAGGATAACCACACTGTCTGCTATTTACGTGGCAGATGGCCGTCCTAAATCGGCACCGGTTGCCCATTGGTCTCGTTTGTTTATGTGTAGTCTTTTATGTTTCATGTTTCTATTGTGTGAGTTGGTGTTCCTGTCCCTTTTGCGTCTCTTTCTGTGGGTGTCTGTTCTGTGTTTTTACTTGGGTGTTTTGGGATTTTGGTGTGGGTGCTGCAACCTAGTGTTGTTGGAGATCCCCTCCTTTCTGAAAAATTGGACATAAAACTTTTGCATCAACGCGCTACAATTAAGATATCATTAACTTGTAAAATGATGTTGGAAATTTTAAAGTAACTATTCTGAACTTCTTTCAAAATGTTGGATAACTCCAGCTTCAGAGTATGTATCATTGGGAATTTCATTGCCTTCATTTTACGGTGACCTAGTAATTAAAATCAGAAGGACTTATTGTCATTGACTCAATGAATATCATTGTTCAGGTGGACGTTTTGCGTGCTATCCTCACACTTTTTTCTTGTTCGTGCATGATTGATCGACAATGGTAGCTTGAGCGTCATCTTGTTTGGATATTTTCTCCTAATTCTTTCTATTTGCATGAAAAAGATGTCTTTGGGTATCAATACATGGTCAATATCGTTTTGTCCTGATGTTTGAGCAAGCAATCTAGTTGTAATTTTAATAATGCATCCAGAAATGAACAGTTACCCTTCAATGAGAGACTACATAAATCTTGAAAATGCATCGTCGTTATCATTGGTGTCGTCACTTTAAGGGGAAATGAACTTAACACCTTATTGAAGGTTACATGATATGTGAAGATTAGTCTGTTTGACGGGTTGTTTTTTCTTTTCTCGTGAGAAAACCATATGCTATTTTCGATGTCGGGGATCTTATTCATATGTTTCATATATTTTTCTCAATGGTTTGCATGCAGATTGATTAAGAGTTTTGTACTCTGGTTTGGGGTTTTCTTCTTTGACTTTCATTAACTAATGTAGACATTGCAAATTTTGTAATAATTGATCCTAAAAAGTCACTCTTCAACAATTCGGGTTTTTTTTCTTGCAAAATACAGTTACCTCCCTTATGTGCATGTTTCCGACGTCAAGTAACAGTTAAGTTATCAAATTCTATGTGTAAAATTCCAGGAAAAGTGCTTACAAAAATGACAATTTTAAATGAATTTAATGACAATTCTTTTACATGTACGTGGGTTACCGAAACATAAGGAGAAGCAAATGTCTCTTCAACGCATTTGAAATTTTCTGTTACAAAATTTCTTGAAATTTCTAAAACGTGGGTCCTGTAGCATCATATCCCACCTATTCTGCTACGTCTTTTGGTACTTTTTGGACTCATAATTTTTGGCCATATTACATTGTTTAGAGGATTTCTGACGAGGGTTTAGTACCCGAAACGTGCATGTCGGTCCATGCTGTAAATTTATCAGGTTTTAAATGATGCTATTGAATTGAAGACGTTTTACATCTTTATTTCGGAAAGATCGAATTTGAGAAGTACTTAACAATGCCATTAATCGTTCCTCGCATAAGCGAAAGCGCAGGGACATTGAAACAGTCCCGTCTGTCCGCCTGTCCGTAGGTCACAAAAATTTTAACCTAGTGAATGACTTTTGTAAATGATAGGGCTTTCATATTTCACATGTGTATTCCTTGTGGCAAGACTTTTCCAAGGATACCAAAATTTTTAACCTTGTGACCTTGACCTTGGAGTTTGACCTACTTTGCAAAAAAAATTGACATTGACCATAACTTTCAAATGGACAGTGAAATGGCTTTCATATTTCACATGTGTATTTCTTGTGATAAGACCAATCCATGGATACCAAAACATTTGACCTTGTCACCTTGACCTTGGAATTTGACCTACTTTGCATAAACTTTAACCTGGACTAAAACTTTTGAATGGAAAGTGATCAGTGATTATTTTACTAGCAAAAAAGGACCGAATTTCGGTCCTTTCCTTATGCCAAATTCCTACACCCCCCCCCCCCTAAGTTACCTGAAATGCCAAAAACTCGAGTGTTCAATTTGATTCAACATAAAATAATTTTACGAAGATCAACTACTGTAGTTGACCTCTTCAAAGGCCAGAAAACAAGGAAAATTGCCTTATAAGGGAAAAGGACACACATGTTGATGTATTTTGATAATAATATGCTGTTCCAAATATTCCCAATTTTCTTGATTATGTAGCTGATTTTTCCCAAACTGAAATGCACATACACCTTTGAAGATAAGCGAAAAACTCATTGGTGATAGGGCATTAATAGTTCACATGTGTTTTCCTTGTGACAAGACCTTTCCATGGATACCAAAACCTTTGACCTTGTGACATTGACCTTGGAGTTTAGCCTTCTTTTGAAAAACTTTAACCTTGACCATAACTTTTGAATGTTAAGTGATATGGCTTTCATTTTTCAAATGTGTATTTATTGTGACAAGATCTTTCCATGGACATCAAAATTTTTTATCTTGTGACCTTCACCTTGGAGATTGACCAACTATGCAAAAACCTTAACCTTGACTATAACTTTTGAATTGACTTTAATATTTCACATGTGTATTCCTTGTGACATGATCTTTCCATGGATACAAAAATGTTTGACCTTGTGACCTTAAACTTAGAAATTTGACCTACGTTGCAAAAAAATTAACCTTGACTGTAACTTTTGAATGGAAAGTGATAAGTGAATATTTTACTAGCAAATTGGGGCCCAATTTCGGTCCTTTCCCAATGCAAAGTCATACCATTTTCCCCATAAAAGTTACCTTAAAATTCCCAAAACTAGAGAGTACAATTTGATTCAACATGAAATAATTTTACGAAGATCAACTAGTTGACATCTTAAAAGGCCAGAAAACAAGGAAAATGGCCTTATATGTAAAAGTGACAGACATGTTGATGTATTTTGATAATATGCTGTTCAGAATATTCCCAATTTTCTGGATTATGTCGCTGATTTTTTTTTTTTTTTGAAATTGAAAGGCACAGGGACCTTTGAAGAATAGGGAAAACATCATTTGTGATAGGGCTTTAATATTTCACATGTCTTTTCCTGTGACAAGAACTTTCCTTGAATGCCAAAACCTTTGACATTGTGGCATTGACCTTCGAATTTCACCTACTTTGCAAAATCTTTAACCTTCACCATAACTTTTGAATGTTAAGTGATATGGCTTTCATGTTTCACATGTGTATTCATTGTGACAGAATCTTTCCATGGATACCAAAAATTTTTACCTTGTGACCTTCACTTTCGAGATTGACCTACTTTGCAAAAACTATAACCTTGACCATAACTTTCGAATGGTAAGTGATATATGGCTTTCATGTTTTACATGTGTATTAATTATGACAGGATCTTTCCATGGATAACAAAATTAATGACATTGTGACCTTGACCTTGGCGTTGACCTACTTTTCAAAAACGTGAAACTTGACCTTAACTTTTGAATGGTTAATCATTGGGCTTTCATATTTCATACATATAACAACATTCTGACCTTGTGACCTAGTCCTTGGAGGTTGCCCACATTTAAAAACTTCAACCTCGACCTTAACTTTTGGATATAAATGATAGACTTTCACTTTTCACATGTGCATTTCTTTTCACATGCCTTTCCCTTGATATTAAAAGTTTGGATTTTTCTACCTTTTCTTAGAGTTGAATCTTTTGATAGGTAGAATTTTGAAAATGCATGAGATATATTAAGAATAAGAGGGGGGTGTCTGAAAGCATTTCGTTAAAGACAAATACCCAAAACCGGGGGACCACAATTCCTTAAGTTTGATTTATCAATTATTCTATAGATAACTGATATACTAAATGACATGACAATTCAGCAAATGAGACTTATTTTTAAGAATACTATCTTCACAAATCGAGGCGTCCCACCCCTCTTACTTCAATCTCCGAAAATCAAACGAACAGTGTAACCGATTTTCTAATAGCTCTTGCTTGAAGACACGTCCATATTGAAGTTCCTAAACGATATAGCTGTGTATTTTAAATTCTGACGTACGACACATACAATTAAAGGTTTAAAAATAACACAGGAAATGCATATATACGTGTGTGTTTCCACTGATGCATGGACACATTCTGAAATATTTGTGTAGTCTAATATTATCAAATTCTCCCAAATTGAAGGAATAATCCATTACAGCTAAAGTAAACCAGTTCAACGGTAAGTAAAATATATCTTGATTAAATCCGTAGATTATCATAAATGATAACATTTCAGTATTGAAGGCTCCGAATCAGTTTGAAGCAAGTTTCACTTTTGCTTTACCAAACAAACTCCAATGCTGAGTTAATTGTTTTCATATTTAAGTATGTTGTTTCTCAGGACTAAATGTTTCTTATCACATTGTCCATAGGTCACATGATTACGGTCACTTCTCACTTTGGTAATGAAATTGTATAATAGTATGCTAATCATGTCAAGGCTGAAATTGTCTATGCTTATCATGTTTAGGCTTTATATTTTGAACCGTGTATCCAATCACTAATTCAGTTTTTTGTTGCTCATGATCCATACAATGTAGGTTTCAGATCACCTATAGCCAAGGCCATGTGACCAAAGTCAATTTCACTAAATATGCGTAAAATGAAGTTGTATAATTATGCTAATCATGTTTGGGCTTTACATCAAACAATATAATGAATCATTTTTGGGCAACATCATACTAAAACATGAAAGTGATTCATTACATTGTTTGAGGTAAAGGCCAAACATGATTGGCATATACAATTTCGTTATAAGCATATTTAAAGAAATTTACTTGGGTCACATGACCTTGGATATAGGTGATCTGAAACCTACACTCACTGACGAGGGTTAAGTACCCGAAACATGCATGTCTGGTCCATGCCGCAAAGTTATCTGCTTTTAAATGATGCTATTGAATTTGAAGACGTTTAACATTGTATGGATCATGAGCAACAAAAAACTGAATTAGTGATTGGATACACGGTTCAAAATATAAAGCCTAAACATTATTAGCATAGACAATTTCAGCCTGGACATGCTTAGCATATACAATTTCAAAAATGTAGAATGTATGCACAATATCATTAAAAATGCACTATGTGACCTTGACCTTGGTCACATGACCTTGGGTCAAGGTGATGTGAAACCTACGGGTCATTAGCAACAACATACTTAGATATGAAAGTGATCCAGCAAATGGTTCAAGAGGTATAGCTCGTACAGGAATGTATGCATAATTTCATTAAAAATGCACGTAGTGACCTTGGTCACATGACCTTGGGTCATGGTGATGTAAAACCTTTGGGTCATAAGCAACAACATACTAAAATATGAAAGTGATCCGGCAAACCGTTCAAGGGATATAGCACTGACTGGAATGTATGTACAGTTTCATTAAAAATGCACTAAGTGACCTTGACCTTGGTCACATGACCTTGGGTCAAGGTGATGTGAAACCTACGGGTCATAAGCAACAACATACTTAAATATGAAAGTGATCCGGCAAAGGGTTCAAGAGATAAAGCCCGGACAGGAATGTATGCATAATTTCATTAAAAATGCACTAAGTGACCTTGACCTTGGTCACATGACCTTGGGTCATGGTGATGTGAAACCTTTGGGTCATAAGCAACAACATACTAAAATATGAAAGTCATCCGGCAAACCGTTCAAGGGATATAGCACTGACTGGAATGTATGTACAGTTTCATTAAAAATGCACTAAGTGACCTTGACCTTGGTCACATGACCTTGGGTCAAGGTGATGTGAAACCTTCGGGTCATAAGCAACAACATACTAAAATATGAAAGTGATCCGGCAAACGGCTCAAGAGATATAACCCGGACAGGAATGTATGCATAATTTCATTAAAAATGCACTAAGTGACCTTGACCTTGGTCACATGACCTTGGGTCAAGGTGATGTGAAACCTTTGGGTCATAAGCAACAACATACTAAATATGAAAGTGATCCGACAAACGGACCAAGAGATATAGCCCGGACAGGAATGTATGCATAATTTCATTAAAAATGCACTAAGTGACCTTGACCTTGGTCACATGACCTTGGGTCAAGGTGATGTGAAATCTTCGGGTCATAAGCAAAAACATACTAATATATGAAAGTGATACGACAAACGGATCAAGAGATATAGCCCGGACAGGAATGTATGCATAATTTCATTAAAAATGCACTAAGTGACCTTGACCTTGGTCACATGACCTTGGATCAAGATGATGTGAAAATTTTGGGTCATCAGCAACAACATACTAAAATATGAAAGTGATCGGGCAAACGGTTCAGGAGATATAGCCCGGACACGATGTGTGACAGACGGACAGACGGACGACGAAGGCAAAACCAATATTTCTCCTCCCCGTTGGGGGGTAGACATAAATATGAAAGCCCAATTACTAACCATTCAAAAATTAAGGCCAAGGTTAACGTTTTTGAAAAGTAGGTCAAATGCCAAGGTCAACGTCACAATGTCATCATTTTTGGTATCCATGAAAAGATCCTGTCACAATTAATACACATATAAAACATGAAAGCCATATATCACTTACCATTCAAAAGTTATGGTCAAGGTTAAAGTTTTTGCAAAGTAGGTCAATCTCGAAGGTGAAGGTCACAAGGTAGCAATTTTTGGTATCCATGGAAAGATTCTGTCACAATGAATACACATGTGAAACATGAAAGCCATATCACTTAACATTCAAAAGTTATGGTCAAGGTTAAAGTTTTTGCAAACAAGTTCAAACTCCAAGATCAAGGTCACAAGGTTTTGGTATTCATAGAAAGGTCTTGTCACAAGGAATACACATGTGAAATATTGAAGCCCCATCACATATTTTTTCTCTTTTTTTGAAAGGTGCCTGTGCCTTTCAATTGGGAAAAAAATCAGCGACATAATCCAGAAAATTTGGAACAGCATATTACTAGTATCAAAATACATCAACATGTCTGTCACTTTCACATATAAGGCCATTTTCCTTGTTTTCTGGCCTTTGAAGAGGTCAACTAGTTGATTTTCGTAAATTTATTTCATATTGAATCAAATTGTACTCTCGAGTTTTGGGAATTAAAGGTATCTTTCTGGGGAAAATGGTATGACTTTCGTATTGGGAAAGGACCGAAATTCGACCCCAGTTTGCTATTAAAATAATCACTGATCACTTTCCATTCAAAAGTTATAGTCAAGGTTAAAGTTTATGCAAAGTAGGTCAAATTCTATTGTTAAGGTCACAAAGTCAAACATTTTGGTATCTATAGAAAGATCTTGTCACAAGGAATACACCTGTGAAATACTAAAACCATCTCTTTCCATTCAAAAGTTATAGTCAAGGTTAAAGTTTATGCAAAGTAGGTCAAATTCCAAGGTTAAGGTCACAAGGTCAAACATTTTGGTATCCATAGAAAGATCTTGTCACAAGGAATACACATGTGAAATATTAAAGCCATATCACTTTCCATCCAAAAGTTATAGTCAAGGTTAAAGGTTTTGCAAAGTAGGTCAACCTCTAAGGTCAAGGTGACAAGGTCAAAATTTTTGGTATCCATGCAAAGATCTTGTCACAGTGAATACACATGTGAAACATGATAGCCATATCACTTAACATTCAAAAGTTATGGTCAATGTTAGCTTCACAGGGTCAAAGCTTTTTGTACCCATGGAAAGGTCTTGTCATAAGGAAAACACATGGGAAATATCAAAGCCCTATCACAAATGATTTTCCCTTTTCTTCAAAGGTGCCTGTGCCTTTCAATTTGGGAAAAATCAGCGACATAATCCAGAAAATTGGGAATATTTGGAACAGCATATTATCAAAATACCTCAACATGTGTGTCCCTTTCCCTTATGAGGCCACTTTCCTTGTTTTCTGGCATTTGAAGATGTCAACTGTTTGGTATTCGTAAAATTATTTCATGTTAAATCAAATTGTACTCTCGAGTTTTGGGAATAAAAGGTAACTTTTGGGAAAAATGGTAGGACTTTCGCATTGGGAAAGGACCGAAATTCGACCCGAGTTTGCTATTGAAATAATCACTGATCACTTTCCATTCAAAAGTTATAGTTAAGGTTAAAGTTTATACAAAGTAGGTCAAATTCTATTGTTAAGGTCACAAGGTCAAAGATTTTGGTATCTATAGAAAGATCTTGTCACAAGGAATACACCTGTGAAATACTAAAACCATCTCTTTCCATTCAAAAGTTATAGTCAAGGTTAAAGTTTATGCAAAGTAGGTCAAATTCCAAGGTAAAGGTCACAATGTCAAAGATTTTGGTATCCATAGAAAGATCTTGTCACAAGGATTACACGTGAAGAACTAAAACCATATCAATTTCCATTCAAAAGTTATAGTCAAGGTTAAAGGTTTTGCAAAGCAGGTCAATCTCCAAGGTCAAGGTGGCAAGGTCAAAATTTTTGTTATCCATGCAAAAATCTTGTCACAATGAATACACATGTTTTCAACATGTTTTTGCAAAGTAGGTTAAACTCCAAGGTGAATGTCACAGGGTCAAAATATTTTGTATCTATGGAAAGGTCTTGTCAAAAGGAAAATACATGTAAAATTATAAAGCCCTATCAAAAATGATTTTTCCTTTTTCTTCAAAGGTGCCTGTGCCTTTCAAGTTGGGAAAAAAACAGCGAAATAATCCAGAAAATTGGGAATATTTGGAACAACATATTATCAATGTCTGTACCTTTCTCTCATAAGGAGGCCACTTTCCTTGTTTTCTGGCCTTTGAAGATGTCAACTAGTTGATCTTCGTAAAATTATTTCATGTTGAATGAAATTGTACTTTCGAGTTTTGGGAATTTAAGGTAACTTTTTTTGGGGAAAATGGTAGGACTTTCGCATTGGGAAAGGACCAAAATTCGACCCCAATTTGCTAGTAAAATAATCACTGAACACTTTCCATTCAAACATTATAGTCCAGGTTAAAGTTTATGCAAAGTAGGTCAAATTCTATTGTTAAGGTCACAAGGTCAAAGTGTTATTGTATCCATGGAAAATTCTTGTCACAAGGAGTACGATGTGAAAGATTAAAGCCCTATCACTTTCCTTTCAAAAGTTATGGTCAAGGTGCAAGTTTTTTACAATGTAGGTTAAAGTCCAAGGTCAAGGTCACAGGGTAAAAAATGTTGGTATCCATGGAAAGATCTTGTCACAATGACAACGGTACTGTAAGGCGGAGTAGCATCTACCTCTCCTTCAAGTTATCAATTAAAAAAGAAAAAAAATTCAGAAAAAAAAACAGATGTCTCCCCTGTAAGTGACTTTGACCTTGCCAAGATGATGTGAAACCATCATTTTGCATTTTGGCCTAAGGTCAAAGTAACTTAGAGGGAGGGGGGAGACATCTGTTTTTTATGAAAAACATTTTGTTTAATTCACACATGTATTCCTGTTTACAAGACCTTTACGTTGGTAACAGCATTCTGACCTTGTAACTTTGTCCTTGGAGGTTGACCCACATTTAAAAACTTTAACCTCGACCATAACTTTTGGATGGTAAATGATAGGACTTTCACTTTTCTGAAACTTTAAACTTAGCAATATCGCTTGAACTGAAAGATATTTCGAATGTAGGTTACCTACGACAAGGCCATTCATCTTATGTCATGACCTTTGACATTAATGCTTTGACCTTACCTTAAAATCTTAGGACTTTTCTTATACCTTAAACTTGGTCATAACCTTTAAATGGCAAGTGATATGACCTTTTAATTCATATATACATTCCTTTTGGAATAACCTTGCGATAAGTACTAGTATCAAAGATTAGACCTTGTGACATTGTCGTATGATTTTGGTCTTCTGTTTACCTTGTTTTGTATACTCAAAGTTGCCATCGGGGGCATTTATGTATCACAAAGAAAGAGCTTATGAACTGTGACTTTGAATAAATCTATTATATATGTGTGGTTGTGATAATTCATGTAGCGTCACCAAAGGCAAAAGTAGATCACGCGAGGTACCCTTCTTGGCACACTTCTTCTTCAGAACCAAGGCAAATATCGACAAAGCATCGGGAAGATCTTAACTTAAGATGAATGTCTGAACAAGTGGTTGTTGTTTCGGGTTGCAGTCAAATGTCAAATTTCTGACGATTTTTTACGTCTTGTTTTAAATGCTTAACATTTTAACTGTTTCCTTAAATAACTCTATAAATGTATTGTGGTTTTGTGCACTTATTTACTGCATATTTGTCATGTTAAAGTCATTCGGTTTTTTGATATTGATTTTGATTGAAAGTTTATATTTCTGCTTTTTCAAGAATTTGTTCTTGTGGAAAAAAGGAAGGGGATAATTTCAAACATATCGGACAAAACTGGAGGGATTTTAATTAATCTTGGATGGAATGAAGTACTCATGGTTCTCGACAAGTGTTATTGTTTTTTCCGGATCCGTCAACAGGTGGCGCCATTAAAGGCAAAAGTGGGTCACAAAGGTTACCCTTAGAAAAAGATAGCAAAACGCAAAACAGATGAATATGTAAATAGCTATTAAGAGGGGGTTGCGAAATACAGTCCGTGCTCTGCCACCCGTTCGTGCTCATGCATACTATCACCCGATGAGTCCGAATGAAATTCAGGGAGGACAGATAGTCGGGTCCTTGTTTTCTCGAAAGAGTTTGAAACAGGGCCGGCACCCAAAATTTCTTTTTATTCCTTTTTCATTTTTCTACATTTTTGTTAAATATTTATGCACTTGAAAGGGTCCCAAATACAGAGAAAGTATGTCCTTTACATGGAACCAAAATGTCAAAATTATTATGGACTCTTTTGAGGAATATGCAAGACGTTGGGCAAAGAAAGAGGATGTACAGCTCGACACCCTTTCCGAATGGATAAAATCAATCAGAGGGTTACTTTTATCTAGAATTAACCGATTAAAATCAACTGTGAACACCAGATTCGTGTCTATATTTAAAGACCCTGATGTTATCACAGAGCTCACCTACCTCCAAGAACATTATGTCATCACACCAGCGGACAAAGCCTCAAATAATTACACATTTACTCGCAAAAAGTACTATTTCGACAGTCTAGTTAAAGAGTTGGGTTTAAATTCGACACCTGGAAATCCGACTTACACCCCAACAAACCTTTCTGCCTCTGAAATAATAGATAACCACAAATCAGCTCTTACTTCCTTTGGCTTCGACACTACCAATTTAGATTTAGATTTACCATACTTGTACTGCATACCTAAAATGCATAAGAATCCGTACAAACAACGTTTCATCGCTGGTTCCTCAAAATGTTCTACCAAATCTGTATCGATCTTACTCACCAAAGTTTTATCTGAAATCAAATCTGGGCTTCAAAAATATTGTTCGACAGTGTATTCTCGCAGTTGTATCAACCAGATGTGGATTTTAAAGAATTCGAAGGAACTTTTAGAACATCTGAAATCCACTCATTTTAGTAGTGTCCATTCGATCAAAGCCTTTGATTTTTCGACACTTTACACTACAATTCCACATTCTAAATTGAAAGAAAGACTCACAAAAATTATAAGTAATGCGTTTACAAGTAAGAACGGTAATCGCAAATACAAATTTATTGTTGTTAACTATGACAAAACCTACTTTGTAAAAGAAAAGTCCGATTCTGAAAATAAGTACACTGAAACAGACATTATTCAGATGTTAAACTTTCTGATCGACAACATTTTTGTGGTGTTTGGAGGAAAGGTCTTCCAGCAAATTGTCGGAATTCCAATGGGGACCAATTGTGCCCCACTCCTTGCCGACATTTTCCTTTACTCGTACGAAGCTGAATTCATTCAATCTTTGGTCTCTGAAGGGAAAAGATACTTAGCTTCTGACTTTAACTTCACTTACAGATACATAGACGATGTGTTGTCCATCAATAATCCAAAATTCGCGGATTACTTGAGCAGTATCTATCCTTCGGAGCTTGAAGTCAAAGAAACCACAGAGACAAATAATTCAGCATCCTATTTGGACATAATGTTGTCCTACGACACTGATGGTCACATGAACACCTCACTCTATGACAAACGTGACGACTTCAATTTCAGCATCACAAACTTTCCTTTTCTGAGTAGCAACATCCCTTCATCGCCTGCTTATGGCGTGTTCATATCTCAGTTGATACGCTATGCCAGAGCAAGTACCAAATATACGGATTTTGTTCAGAGAGCTAGGCGTCTTTCAGACAAGCTTCTCAGTCAGGGATATGTTTGTGACCGACTAACATCGTCACTGAGGAAGTTCTACGGTCGATATGGGGAACTCGTCATACAATATGATGTTCCACTCTCAAGAATGGTGGATGATATTCTGTCATAGACCATTTGAACCATCCAACCAAAGATTGTACTCTATATCTTCCAAAATGGAAGTAACCGGATGTGACAGTTCTACCGAATTGAAGCGACGGGTGTTGCATGCAAGCAGGAGATGCTTACTCTTCCTGGGCACCTGGTCTCACTCCCATATTGGGAGTTCGCTTCTTTTCATATGGTGGAGGTTTTTGTTTGTTTGCTTTGGGTCCTGTTTTGTCCTGATTTTGTATGCCTTCGGTTTCTGATTTTTGAATTATCGATTTTGTGCTGTATACAGGGATATGGTCATTATCCATATTTGTCATTTACATACCTCTGCAATGCATGAAAATTGAAAAAGTCATATATACCCTTATTTTTCTGGATTATTACAGCTTGTGTATGAATTAAAGCCTATTTTGAAAAATTGTGATAAAATAAACAGTTCTAAGGAGTGTATTTATTTATAAATATGATTTTGCTGGTTGCCATGACAACAACTCCTTATTTTTATTAATAGCTAGAAGGTCGCCAGGTACACAATTTTTTTTCTATGTATAGGGCTATGGTATTGCTTTATCCTAAAACAGTCAAAGCAAAGCAAACCAATATGTAACCGGATTCGTTTTTGAGTAAAATGACTGTTTCTTTAAATAGCAAAAAATCAACATTTGACCCAAAAACGTAAGAGATTTACTTGAAGTAAAAATTTCTAATTTTCTAATTTTTAAAGAGTATAATGAATAGGATATATTCTGATGTTTGAATCTTTAGAAGCAGAACTCATGCGAATTTTTTTTTTTCCTATTTTCGGCGATTTTTCATTGAAATATATGCATTTTCCCCAAAAATACCCATTCAGCAATAAATAAAACACCGCTAAAGACGGTATGGCCGGATTGCAAAGTAAGTTTTTGTCACCAACTGGGTCAAGGTCACTAAGTCAAATATTACAGCATACATTGAGAGGTCTTGTCAGAGGCAACCTACATGTATAATATAAAGTTTCTACTGTATATAGTTCCTTAGATTTTGCTTAAACCAGGAACTTTAACCAAAGTCTTTAACTAGGTCAAAGTCCAAGGTCAAGGTCACTAGGTCCAATGTAACGGCATAAATTGAAAGGTCTCATCATGGGCAACCTAAATGTATAATATAAGGTTTCTACTGCATACAGTTCCTTAGATTTTGCTTAAACAAAGAACTTTAACCAAAATCTTTAACTAGGTCAAAGTTCAAGGTCAAGGTCACTGGGTCAAATGTTACTGCATAAATTGAAAGGTCTCATCATGGGCAACCTACATGTATAATATAAAGTTTCTACTGCATACAGTTCCTTAGATTTTGCTTAAACCAGAAACTTTAACCAAAATCTTTAACTAGGTCAAAGTCCAAGGTCAAAGTCGCTAGGTCCAATGTTACAGCATAAATTGAAAGGTCTCATCATGGGCAACCTAAATGTATAATATAAGGTTTCTACTGCATACAGTTCCTTAGATTTTGCTTAAACCAGAAACTTTAACCAAAATCTTTAACTAGGTCAAAGTCCAAGGTCAAGGTCACAAGGTCCAATGTTACTGCATAAATTGAAAGGTCTCATCATGGGCAACCTACATGTATAATATAAAGTTTCTACTGCATACAGTTCCTTAGATTTTGCTTAAACCAGAAACTTTAACCAAAATCTTTAACTAGGTCAAAGTCCAAGGTCAAAGTCGCTAGGTCCAATGTTACAGCATAAATTGAAAGGTCTCATCATGGGCAACCTAAATGTATAATATAAGGTTTCTACTGCATACAGTTCCTTAGATTTTGCTTAAACCAGAAACTTTAACCAAAATCTTTAACTAGGTCAAAGTCCAAGGTCAAGGTCACTAGGTCCAATGTTACGGCATAAATTGAAAGGTCTCATTATGGGCAACCTAAATGTATAATATAAGGTTTCTACTGCATACAGTTCCTTAGATTTTGCTTCAACCAGAAACTTTAACCAAAATCTTTAACTAGGTCAAAGTCCAAGGTCAAGGTCACTAGGTCAAATGTTACGGCATAAATTGAAAGGTCTTGTCATGGGCAACCTTCATGTATAATATAAAGTTTCTACTGCATATAGTTCCTTAGATTTTGCCTCAAACAGAAACTTTAACCAAAATGTTGACGGCAGACGGACAGACGGACATCGTCAATCTATAGACCGGAATTGCTTTGCAATCCGGCCAAAAATTCAAGTAGTATTATTTTTTCTGAAATAATGCAACAAACTGAGCTTATACCATTTACCGTCCATGTCGGTTTCAAACATTACGTGATATAAAAATAGAGTTATCTCCCCGTAGTCGCATCCCTTACCTTAAGTGATTTATATTATATGCTGAAATCCAATATTTTGAATTTTAATTAATCTTTTTTTTAATCATAAATGATCATTTCTACTCTGCACATGAACCCAAGGAGGATGGGTTCAAATCCTGGCATCGCCCTGGTAGAGTACAACTATTATTGTGCGCTGTCAATATGTTAAGAGTGTGCAAGTGTATTAGGTAAGCGTTGTGTCCCCCGGGACTCTTTTTTGCTGCTGGTAATGGAACCGAGCCCTTTTGGTGGTCCCCTACTTTCTTTTCTATTCAACACCTGCTCATTGCTACCTCGACTTTATTTATGCATGGACATTTTTTAATTTACAATGGAAATTCACAAAACAATCAAACATTAAAAAGAGAATGGTAACAACAATTATTCGTTAGTCCCTTCACATAGACTACGCATCATTCATTTCAAAACATAACCTTATTTGTTTTAGATATATCGAAACATGCTAACCAAATGACACTAGCAATATGGCCCAAGGCTTTCAACTACCGAACCTGCCTCAGACAGAAGTCAAACCAGAGCTTCTTCAGCTGCTTAATCAGAGTGCTCAGCTATCCGGTATGATCCTTAATTTGTTCCCTGAAAGTATATTCTTAAAAGAGTTAAAGAAGATCCTGACGACAATCTCAACAGCACTCACAATAGAGCACAACATTAAACATCGACGGACCCCTAACAAGCTAGAGGTGGGACCAGGTGCCCGGGAGGAGTAAGCATCCCCTGTTGGCTAGCCGCATCCGCCGTCGATGTTAATGAAGCATGGAAATGAAAATATATAAAGTTCATGCACTGTCTGACGTTATGTCTATATAGAAAGTGCTATGGCGACAATGTCAGGGAAGTTTATTCAAAACACTTACTGTCAAACCCCTCGCGGGGACATTTTTTACGAGCTCCAAACGGCAAAAGACATAAGTGTGACACAAATGAGTTAAAGAAGATCCTGACGACAATCTCAACAGCACTCACAATAGAGCACAAAATTAAATATCGACGGACCCCTAGCAAGCTAGAGGTGGGACCAGTTACATAAAAGCATAATTTAAAAAGAAACTTTCTTAACAATGTACAATTTACGTTTAAAGCAAATAATTATTGTCTCTTTTTGTCTTACCATTTCTTGTCACCTTTACTTGATCTCATGTCGAATATTCAAATCAAATTTGGGGTAAAAAGGGTTTTTTTTTTGGTTTATACAATCCAATCAGATGTAATAAACAATTAACCTATTTCTATGGGTTTTTTGCTAATCGATAAATGTCGGAAGGAAGTATTCAGTAATGTCTGATTATGTATTGCTGTCTAAAATCACTTGATCAGACCTTATTTTTGTAGTTCCTCCTCCAGACTTGGACGACGATGTGAAAAGATGGCTTATCGTCGGGTTGATGCTGAATGCTGTAGTGAATCCTGCCCTACGAAAGTATGTTGAGAAAAAGATAAAAGGACTGTACGGCACTCTTATATCAAATTACCACATAAAATCTCAAAATTTTGCTTTCCATTTAATGCAATACCCACAACATTCTGCGATCGGGTGTCGACTGAACTATGAAGCGATTAACAATAACAGGCATAAAGGGAGTGTCTCTCGTTATAATTATAATGTCAGAAATGCAGTTGACCTCAGCAAATTATTCCTAAAAACGGACATGGCACAATACAACACATTTAACGACTGTGATGGATCTGCTCTTCTCGGATTGATTATTAACATCAATTGTTTTCCTCAAAATGTACAGACACAAGCTTGGGATGTGCGAAAGAAGGTCAGAAATGACTGGGCACATTGTAATTTTGCCGCATGGGATACCCTGAAATTCCAATCGTCACTTCAGATGATGGAAAATCTCATCAGGCAACTATCGCTTCCACCGAGGGATAAAAGTTACTATATATCAGAGTTGAACAAATGGAAGACGATGGGTAAGTGTAATGTAAACCTAATCTACATTCTTCATATTCATCGTCTATTGCTCATCGGCTTCTTAAAACCTCTTTAGTTCATTGAATTTTAAACGTCTTCAAATTCAATAGCATAATTTAAGGACAGATAAATTACAGCATGGACTAAACATGCACGTTTCGGGTACTAATCCTAAATCTAAACAGTGTTTTATGGCTAAAGAGTGTAAAAGTTATTATTTCCAAAATATGTACCAAAAGACATAGCAATAGCAGGATGGGTGTTTTATGATGCAACAGGACCCAAGTTTTAGGAATTTTAATAACAGAAATGTAAACCTAATCTACATTCTTCATATTCATCGTCTATTGCTCATCGGCTTCTTAAAACCTCTTTAGTTCATTGAATTTTAAACGTCTTCAAATTCAATAGCATAATTTAAGGACAGATAAATTACAGCATGGACTAAACATGCACGTTTCGGGTACTAATCCTAAATCTAAACAGTGTATTATGGCTAAAGAGTGTAAAAGTTATTATTTCCAAAATATGTACCAAAAGACATAGCAATAGCAGAACGGGTGGTATATGATGCAACAGGACCCAAGTTTTAGAAATTTTAATAACAGAAATGTTAAAATGCGTTGAAGAAACCATCAACAAAAGTTGATCGAACTTGGCTTCGTGTGCCCTCGGGGACTCCTGGTCCATCAACAGTGACACTCACCAAGTTGTACAAATGTTAAATGTCTTCAAATTCAATAGCATCATTTAAGAACAGATAAATTTCTGCATAGACCAGAGATGCATATTTCGGGTACTTAAACCTCGTCAGTGATACTAGCCAATGACCAATGCAAGCACAGGTAGAATGGAATGAGAAATAGAAAAAAACACAATTTTGACATGATAAATAGTTATGAAGATACAGTCAAGTCAATGTTAAACATTTTCAAATTCGATAGCATCATTTAAAACCAGATAAATTTGCAGCATGGACCAGACATGCACGTTTCGGGTACTTAACCCTCGTCAGTGATCCTCAGTCTAGACAATGTAATATGGCCAAAAAGTGTAAAATTGTACCGAAACACGTAGCAGATTGGGTGGGATATGATGCTACAGGACCCACGATTTAGAAATTTCAAGAAATTTTGTAATAGAAAATTTCAAATGCGTTGAAGAGATAGACGATCAACCAAAGTTGATCGAACTTGGCTACATCTTTTTATCTAGTAGAGCGACGGTATCAAAAATTATCTTCGTTTTCGAGTTTAATCAACATACTTTACACATGCCTGAATACCGCTACTATCAAGAACAGCTGTCGTAATAAAATTTAAAATAACAAAAGAGGAAAAATGATGACAAAATATTTATCATTTATACCCTCTGTTTTCCTATATTTTATTCTTTTTCGTATAAAAAGTCGTTGCAATTCATGCATTAGATTTGGAAATATGATGCATAATTATTTAAGAGGCAGAATATTTTTTTTCTCTCAAAATCAGCTAGTTTATCACAAATTTCTGTAAAATATGAAGAATCCGTGTTTAACTTAATATTTTTTCTGAAGCCAGAGATTTTTGTCCTGAAACATATCGACAAATACATAGATAACCAAAGCGTTTATACTTTTGAGTAAAGTGTTATTATCCACACTAGATAACGTAGATTAAGATGTGGTCGACCACGTGTTACATTTTCTATCAAATCGTATCTTTTTTTCGGTATATACATAAGTTTAATAAAAGTAACCAAAAGAAAGAGTAATTACATTATCCTGTTGACAAATTCAAAAGAAATACTTGGTTTTAATGTGTTGTAGCAAGACCTTGTATGGCGACACAATTGTCACAAGTTAGAATAAGAATACATGTTTTATAAAAATGTTAATGACGTTTCTATAGAATGATATAACTAGGACCTTTTGATGTTCATTTTAGTACTACATAGGTGTAAATATGCATGTCTAGATGGGACTCTTCCTTTTAATGGAGATTGGCGCATTTGGCCTATGTTGTGTTTTCCTTTATCATCTGCACTAAATCTCCGTTCAGATTAGTAGCTGTTACAGATCAAGTTGATGCTTTTCATTATGCATTTGATCAGACAACCCCTTCAAAGCTTCCAGGGGATCAAAGGGAAAGTTCTTGAGGGCCACAGTATTGGGTGGGGGTTGCTTCGCGATGCTGTAGAATAAAAGAATATTGTCATACGTAACATGGGTAACTAAATTGAGCAATTGCCACATTCATTAGGGCTCTATAATTCAATAACAGCTACAAAACTGCTTTTGCATCGTGCGACAAGGTTACTTCATTGACGTTACTTTATGTACAAATAAAGTGATTTGAATTTCTTTTTAACAACTGTTATACATAGACCCCCAGAGATATGTTATTATCTACTTGGTTACACTCATATATAACTTTGACATGCAACTGAAAAGAAGCTTGTTATATTCTTGTGTTATCACTGCTGCTCTGTTCTGCCCCCCCCCCTCCCCTTCACTTTTTATTGGTCAAAGTATTCATTTTTTTTAACAAAAATAAAAGTCAGGGTTATCTTCAAATAAGTTAAAGGGTTGTAATTCACTATTAACTATGTGTACAGCAGGTGACCTTCTCATGAATGCACAAAGTGTACATCCTTTCAAAATGATATTCTTTCAGAAATTGACAATTTTTATAAGGCTCTATATTTGAATCAATATAGTTATCTGGATGAAGTAAATCTTCATGATTTGATAATCAATGATGTCAAGTCAAATGTTAGAAAAACTAGAAGTTAAAATAACATACAATGAGACACTTGTAGCATTGAAAGGTCTTAAGAATGGTAAATCGCCGGGAATGGATGGGTACAATTCTGAGTTTTTTAAGATCTTTTGGCAAGACATAGGAATCTTCTAGCTGAGGTCTGTAAATGAGGGTTTTGGAGAGGGGACACTTTCGGTCACACAGAGACAAAGTATAATATCTATAGTACCAAAAGGTGTGACCGAAAGTGTCCCCTCTCCAAAACCTTAAGGCAATTTGCAATACATGAAGACAATAACTTATAAGATACATTAAGTAGAGCAATCGGCCATGCGAACTTTTAAAGAACTGGAGGCCGATTGCCCTACTTAATGTATCTTATAAGTTATTGTTTTCATGTATTGCAAATTGCTTTAAGTCAGTGCTTCACTACACAATTCACGAAAATCAGAAAGAATTTCTAAGAGGAAGATTTATTGGTGAAAATACTCGTTTAATTTATGATACTCTACAAAAGTCTACATGAATCAATAGCTAACAATATACCAGGAATTCTTATCAGGATAGATTTTGAAAAGGCGTTTGACACCTAAGTCACTGCAGTTTTGTTTAAATTTTGGCCCAGGCATACAAAAATGGACTCGGATACTCATCAAGATGCTTGTCTCTGTATGACCAAGTATGGATTCCTCTCAGTTTTTTTTTAATTGGTAGGGGCTGTAGGCAGGGTGATCCCGTCTCTTCCCATCTCTTTAACTTATGTGAAGAAATAATGGGAATCTTAATAAGACAAAATAAGAATATGAAAGGAATTAATCTAGGAAAAGAAGTAAAACTCCTCAAATATGCAGACGATACAGTCATCTTTTTAAAGGGCTCTGACAAAAGTCTCAAAAGTACACATTAGATCTGCTTTTCCAATTCTCAAAGTACTCTGGTCTTAAACCCAATATCTCAAAAACAAAAGCTGTGTGGATTGGTTCAACATCAAATCGTAATGAATCTATATGCTCTGAATACTACATCCAGTGGGACAACGGCCCTTTTACTATTTTAGGAATAACTTTTACTGCATATCTCACTTATATGGAAAGATTAAGGAAAAACTAGTTAAAATTCGGAATGGAATAACTTTATGGAACAAAAGAATTATTACACCAATTGGAAGAGTAACTGCTGCCAAATCCTTACTAATTCTTAACTTTACACACCTTTTTACCATTCTACCTAAACCAAATGAAAGATGGATAAAACAACTTGAGACTATTTTATATAAATTCATTTGGAACAACAAACCAGACAAAATTTCTGGAAAAAAAAAACATACAAAAAGATCTCTCAAATGGAGGATGCCGTATGGCTGATATCACATCATTTATTAAAAGCTTACAATTAACTTGGTTTATACCCATACTTCAAAACAGTGACAGTGTATGGATAAACATTTTTTGTAAGATCTGTAATATTGAATCAATATGTCAATTTGGGATAAAGTATTTACAGTCCAGAGCAAAAGAAATGAAAAACCCATTTTGGTGTCGCATTGGTAATAATCCAAATTGTTCATTCTGCAGAAGTGAAGAAGAGTCAAATGAACATTTATTCTTTTACAGTCCTTTTGCTTCAAATATTTGGGAAGAGATAAAAGATTCGATAAATTCACATAGTTCTTGTAGCATCAAGCTTGGAATAACCGATATTCTGTTTGGAATAACTTGCAAACAGAACAATGCATTAAATCACATTATACTTCTTGTAAAGTACTTGATCTTTTCATATGCTGAAAATGATAATCAACTTTCATTTGAAAAGGTAAAGCAATTTCTGAAATATCACTATTTCACGGAAAAGCTTCAATATAAGTTAAATCAGAGTTATACTACATTTTAGAAGAAGTGGCAAACTCTACAATCTCTCTTTAAAACTGAGAACAACTTATCAATTAGTATATAGATCATACAGAATCATCATTATCATAATTATATTCATTAGCTTATACATGCAGGAATCACTTCTGAATAAATACTTCTTAAACTACTACTATGTGTGCAAGTTGTGTGAAAGGTGTGTATCTGCTATAGATATATAAAAAAGCTCTATAAGGATGAAAATAATTACTGAAAATACATGTTATATGTATTGAGGGCAACAACAAAAAATAAATAACAGTGTACATCCTTTCATGTGTGGTGATTTTTTCTCTATTGTCCTTGATTTGCTTCCCTATAGGTATTTCTATGTGTCCTTGATTGTTAGGTGAGGTTATGTAATGTTTATTATTTGTATGTGCTGTTCACCTATTCATTTATTAAGGTGGTGGTCTCACCATAACCCCTACATTCAATTTTATTCATAATTGCAATATTACGCCTAAATAAATTCTGTGCAATGTCTTCGTCGGCGACGCTTAGGTACGTGTCGTTACAGGTAGATTAGTGTGTCTGTATCGCACGGCTCCCAATGTTATTGTCATTTAAATTTTTTTGAACTTTGCTGCTATTTAAATGTTCAAGCCATGGATAATTCGTTACTGCATTGAAGAATAACGAATTTCACTTTTTATAGTTCGTTTCAAAGTTTATCGTTGCGGTTCGTTTACCCCGCTTCGATTGAATACTGAGCGATTCTATACATTATCCATTTTGCATACATTTGTACCCATAAGATTTTAATTTTATATTTATCAATAAATATTTCTCGATAACCGCAGGAAAACACTGATAATTTCTAATGTATTAGCCCCATCCGATTCAATAGCGCGGGGAGGGGGGGGGGGGGGGGGGGGGGCACACGGCGGCACCTACATCTAACTTCTCCAACATGTTTAATCTATCTATCCTGATTTTACCCTACCAACCCATTGACACGCCCCCCCCCCCACCCCCCTCCCGTCAAAATAAGGAATTACTTGGGCTCAAACAAGTATGCGTAGACATAATTTCTGGTAGTTTGAAGTCGAATTTCAGAAGTTTTCGCTGACTCGTCATGTATCTTTATTTAGATTATTAAAGGAGCAACCATTTGATTTTTATGGGGGGGGGGGGGGGGGGAGGAAGACTTTGCAAAAAAAATTTTCCGGATTGAAATTTTAGGGAAAAAAATTTTCCGGCCCAAAGGGCCGGCGAAAAATTTTTTCCGGATCATGAAATTGCCTCTCCCCCCTCTCTTCCAACCTTTCCACTGCCAAATAAACACTTTTTTGTGTATCATAAACAAAGTATAAAAAAAATGGAACAAACTTTACGCAATTTGGAGTGAATTAATAAAACTCAAAAGTCATTAGCACCATATAGCCTGTCTCCGTTGAGTATCATTTATAGGCACCATTTGCCATTCAAGAAAAAAAAAATCCGGCCCGAAGGGCCGTTGAAAAAAATTTTCCGGCTCTTAAAATGGCCGAAAAAAAAATTTCCGGCCGGCAAAAGTCTTCCTGCCCCCCCCCCCCCATAAAAATAAAATGGTTGCTCCCTAACCGATATCATGGTTTGCAATAAAATTCTTCGCCTCGCCCAATACAATTTTTTTCTTCGAACCAATATATTTCTGTATCCCCCCTGTAAAACACTGTATACTGTAAATTGGTTTTTATTCGTCAGGTACCAATTTTCGTCATTTTCGTCAGTGCCTCCCTTGACGAAATTACGTATCGACGAATATAAATACTCCTGACAAAATATAGGGTTGGAAAGGAAAAATTGAATCTTAAGAGTTTATAAGACAGGCAAATGATAAATCAATGAAAATTGAATACGCACACAAAGTCGCGTATATAATATACTTGTAATTACCAAACGATATGTTTTCACAACAAGCTAGGTAGTATACACAATATGCTCAATAGCTTCCCCTTCCACGACTCAACCTTTATTTTTGTTATTTTTTTTACCGGTCTGTTTCTGATATATACTATAAGTAATTGATAATTGAAAAATTTCGCTGGCTCGCTATATACATTATATATTTTCCGCTGGGGAGTGGGGTTCCCCAAAGAACATAATTATTTTCATCCTTATAGTTACTGCTACAGGACTTTGAGGTATTCCACGCCCCCTATAAACTCAAAATCCTGTATCCGCCTCCTGCAATCTACAGGATTGTCTCAAGCAAAAGGAATGATATTCTGAATTTTTCCAAAATTTTGATAAATTTCAATATATTAAACAGCAATTTTTTGCATCTCATAGAATCACGATACTTTATATAAACAAGTTAAAAGTCATGTTTGTAAAACATTAATGCCCCCTACCCCTTCTGTGATTAAAGTCCGTCACAACTTTATACTTGCATTGATACAACCTATGGGGGTATAAAGTAACAGTTTCATTTCAATATGTAACTCCACTCAAGAGAATTGAACAAGAACCCTGAAGTTTTGGTATTTTTCAAAGTGCAAGGGGCATAACTCTGTCCAAATTTTTTTGATCGGACCTAAATATGAACGTGACCTAGATTTTCATTTGATATGTCTGTATACAAAATTTCATTTCTATATGTAACTCAACTCAAGAGATATTGAACGGAAACCCTGAAATTTTATTATTTTTCGAAGTGCAAGGGGCATTACTCTGTCAAAATTTTGTTGATTGGACCCAAATAAGAACTTGAACTAGATTGTCATTTGATGTATCCGTATACAAAATTTCATTTCAATATGTAACTCCACTCAAGAGATATTGAACGGAAACCCTGAAATTTTTTTTGGGGGGGGGTTTTCGAAGTGCAAGGGGCATAACTCTGTCAAAATTTTGTTTATCGGACCCAAATATACACTTGACCTAGATTTTCTTTTGATGTGTCTGTATACAAAATTTCATTTCAATATGTAACTCCACTCAAGAGATATTGAACAGAAACCCTGAAATTTTGGTATTTTTCGAAATGCAAGGGACATAACTCTGTCAAAATTTTTTTGATCGGACCCAAATATGAACTTGACCTAGATTGTCATTTGATGTATCCGTATACAAAATTTCATTTCAATATGTAACTCCACTCAAGAGATATTGAACGGAAACTGATGTAGCCGACCGACCGACCGACAGACCGACAGCGGCAAACCTATGTGTCCCCTCTTCTTCGAAGGGGGGCATAATAAATGTAATTTCATTAGATTCTGGTCGTTTTAACAGATACATGCATGTACAATAACGGGAGTCTTTTTCCCTCTCTCTCGTACAAAGTGTATACATTTTATGTATATGCAATCATCTTCAGGCTCATAGCCAGAGTACTTAAAGTTGGTCCAGGTAGAAGCCCTTGTGGAGATTCAAGGGGCAAAGTCTCAGAATCTAATGAATTTTGCCCATTTACAGGGCAGTTTTCTACGTTAATGTTTCTTTCATTCTTTTTTTTTTTTTTTTTGCAAAACGATGTGGGAGCAACTGCGTTCAAACGGTACGCCTGGTTATGCGCATGATTTTCTCTCCCTTGTCCATGTGCCAATAAGCACTTGTAAACATGTGCAACCATTTGTTTTTGAGGGAGGGGGGGGGGCTTTTGTAAATCAAGCTCGGAATGAAAGGAAAAACATCTTTCTCCAGCTGAGCACCTTAAGCAGTAGACATGCTAATAGACTATCTCAGACATTTCACAACTGCCAATGATTCAGTTTGGTCAGGATTCTCTGATATTTCATGTTTCAAATTCTTCAATATATACATCACTCTCCAAGTTCAGATTCTTTAATTCCAAGAAAAGAAGGTCAAACGTGTAGTTCAAGGTCACATATTGAATCTAAATCTATTTTAAGTAATTTCTTGACACAATGCACATATATACCATATCATCTATCTATCATTTGCCCAACCAGTGTTGTAGCAAATCCTAAATATTTATAGGAAAGTAGGTCAAATGTATACATGTAGGTCAAAGCTACTAGATATTCTTACACAAATGTATACTGTGTAGAAGAGTTATGAACTTAAAATATCAATGTTTTTATTCATGATTACCAGTATGGGGTAAGACACTCTAAACAGTATTGGTGAAAGGATGATCGACCAAGTTTGCTATGCTTCATGATAAGGGACTCAAGAGAAAATGCATATATGACATGATGTTCTCACTAGATTTCTTCATCACAGTGTTCTAAGAATATTTGTGTCCTAGTCTCAAGAAGAATACAAGTATCAGTTATAAGATTTATTAAGTTTAATTGTAAATTTCATTCAAAACTCTGAAAATTTAAAGAAGAATCACTGAATCACTATAACTGCAATACCGGTATATGATATATATGTAATAGTATCATCAATTTACAACATAACATGTTTTGCATTTGCGAAAGGATACTTTTCTTTCTCTATAATTTTTCATATGCTTATTTCTTTTCGAAATTAATATTTTAATTTTTATATGAATTTACATGTCTAGTCTATATCAGGGAAGTATATAATTCTATATACGTCCCTGTCTATATTAGTCTGGGATGTATCACTGGGTTGGGTGCACCCCCCCCTTGATCCTCCAAAACCGGCCTAACTTTGTAGCATTTTTTGCGCTCTTTCAGATAAAAATTTGTCTCATGGAAATTTCCATTGCAAAAGTGGTGTTTTTTGGGAAAAACATGTTTTTTTAGTCAAAAATCACTGAAAATAGGAAAAAAATTATAACTTTTATATGGTTCATGTTTTTAAAAATTGAAAAGTGTAAATATATAGTATTTTTGATGCTCTTTCAGATGAAATAAGTTGCAAGTTCCAATTCCTATTTTTACTGTGTGTTTTGGGGTAAAAAAAGTCAAATTTTTGCAAATACTCACAGAAATTTGAGGAAATTTTAATTTATTTCTGCTTCTCAGCTCCTCAATATTGCATATGATCGTTCAATGATGATTTAAAAAACATCTTTGAAGTCTCCTCTTTCTAATGACATATATTTTATATTCTTATTTTTTTGCAAAATCCTCGAAATTAATTATTTTATACAGAAACCTGTATTTTCAATCAGAAATCTCAGATTTCTGTATATTTATTTAAAGAACCCTTATTTGTTATGAAAGCGAAGATTGGAAGCTATTTTCTAGTGTAACTTTTCACACTCTATCAGATTATATATGTTTTACTAACATTTCATTCAAAATCAACGTGTTTTTGGGGAAAAACTTATTTTTTCATTTAAAAATAGCTGATTTCTGGAGAATATTTATTGAATCTATAGAAGTTCTTGAAATGATAGCAGGAATGTATTTTGAACTGTAATTATTTAGGTTCACTCATAAATAACATGTATGAAACATAAAAGGTATATTTTCTACTTAATTTTTGGGCAAAATGCCTGTTTTTTGTCTAAAAATTACAGATTTCTGGAAAAATTTTATTAATTCATTTTCTTTGCTAAAACTATACATTTCAAGCTATTATCATTATAGAAAGTAATCATCTTGTCAGATGATTGTGAAATTAAATGTAATAATTAATTAAAACCATCATTTTTGGGTAAAATATGCATTTTTTATGCAAAAACCACTTATTTTGAGAAAATAAGTACTAGCTCTTTTAATTTGCCTAAATTGATATGTTTTAGCTTTGATATTATGCTTTTTCTTATTATAAATGGATAGAAATGATATTTGATAACTGAAATTTAATTTATATCTTATTTTGGGGCAAAAAAACTTATTTATGTGAAAAATTCACTTATTTCTGTTAATATTTTTTAAAATTTATATTTCTTATTTAAGCAACACTGGAGAGGTTTCATATAATTGGATGGCATAATTGTGATCAAGTTAAATGAGTTAGAAGAGATTTCTTTGATAATCTTGCTTTTTTGGGTGGAAAATCTCAATTTTTATTTAAAAACCGCTGATTTCTGGAAAATCCTTATTACTATGAAATGTGTCGTTATCATTTATATTCTAAAGTGTTCCTGGGTATATCATAGTTTGTCCTTGTATGTCATATGTATTTGAAGTATCCTCTGTTAATTTAATTGGTATTTTGGGGCAAAAAATATGTTTTTTATGAATTACATATAGCCTATATCAAGAAACTTACTATCGAAAGTCTCATATTTCAAACTATGATTATTATCCTCTGTATTTCCTATTCAACTGAAATATAAGACTTTCAATAGTAAGTTTCTTGATATAGGCTATATATTCATATAAAACATATTTTTTGCCCCAAAATACCAATTAAATTAACAGAGGATACTTCAAAAACATATGACATACAAGGACAAACTATGATATACCCAGGAACACTTTAGAATATAAATAATAACGACACATTTCATAGTAATAAGGATTTTCCAGAAATCAGGGGTTTTAAATAAAAATTGAGATTTTCCACCCAAAAAAGCAAGATTATCAAAGAAATCTCTTCTAACTCATTAAACTTGATCACTTTAATGCCATCCAATTATATGAAACCTCTCCAGCTTTGATTGAATGCAAAATATAGATTTAAAACATTTTTCACAGAAATAAGTGAATTTTTCACATAAATTAGGTTTTTTGCCCCAAAATATCAATTGAATTAACAGTGGATATTTCAAATGCATATGACTTACAAGAACAAGCTATGATATACCCAGAAACTCTTTTGAATATAAATAATAACGTCTGATTTCATAGTAATAAGGATTTTCCAGAAATTAGCGAGTTTTAAATAAAAATCGAGATTTTCCACCCAAAATAGCAAGATAATCAAAGAAATCTCTTCTAACTCATTTAACTTGATCACAATTATGCCATCCAATTATATGAAACCTCTCCAGTGTTGCTTAAATAAGAAATATAAATTTTAAAAAATATTAACAGAAATAAGTGAATTTTTCACATAAATAAGGTTTTTTGCCCCAAAATAAGATATAAATTAAATTTCAGTTATCAAATATCATTTCTATCCATTTATAATAAGAAAAAGCATAATATCAAAGCTAAAACATATCAATTTAGGCAAATTAAAAGAGCTAGTACTTATTTTCTCAAAATAAGTGGTTTTTGCATAAAAAATGCATATTTTACCCAAAAATGATGGTTTTAATTAATTATTACATTTAATTTCACAATCATCTGACAAGATGATTACTTTCTATAATGATAATAGCTTGAAATGTATAGTTTTAGCAAAGAAAATGAATTAATAAAATTTTTCCAGAAATCTGTAATTTTTAGACAAAAAACAGGCATTTTGCCCAAAAATTAAGTAGAAAATATACCTTTTATGTTTCATACATGTAATTTATGAGTGAACCTAAATAATTACGGTTCAAAATACATTCCTGCTATCATTTCAAGAACTTCTATAGATTCAATAAATATTCTCCAGAAATCAGCTATTTTTAAATGAAAAAATAAGTTTTTCCCCAAAAACACGTTGATTTTGAATGAAATGTTAGTAAAACATATATAATCTGATAGAGTGTGAAAAGTTACACTAGAAAATAGCTTCCAATCATCGCTTTCATAACAAATAAGGGTTCTTTAAATAAATATACAGAAATCTGAGATTTCTGATTGAAAATACAGGTTTCTGCATAAAATAATTAATTTCGAGGATTTTGCAAAAAAATAAGAATATAAAATATATGTCATTAGAAAGAGGAGACTTCAAAGATGTTTTTTAAATCATCATTGAACGATCATATGCAATATTGAGGAGCTGAGAAGCAGAAATAAATTAAAATTTCCTCAAATTTCTGTGAGTTTTTGAAAAAATTTGACTTTTTTACCCCAAAACACACAGTAAAAATAGGAATTGGAACTTGCAACTTATTTCATCTGAAAGAGCATCAAAAATACTATATATTTACACTTTTCAATTTTTAAAAACATGAACCATATGAAAGTTATAATTTTTTCCTATTTTCAGTGATTTTTGACTAAAAAAACATGTTTTTCCCAAAAAACACCACTTTTGCAATGGAAATTTCCATGAGACAAATTTTTATCTGAAAGAGCGCAAAAAATGCTACAAAGTTAGGCCGGTTTTGGAGGATCAAGGGGGGGGGGGGGGGTGCAACCAACCCAGTGATACATCCCAGACTATATGTACCTAGAATTTAAAGTCATAAATTGTTGCTATGAAAATAATGAAATAAATAAATCTTTTTTCCCCGTTCAACAGGTGCAGGTCTATTCTCAAGTAAAAAGTTTTCAATGCATTTATAGGCAATTTAACCTAGTACATACATGTACATGTACCGGTAAGCATGGTAAGCGCATGAAAGCAAACACAAAACATGTTCAATATTCAAATGTTCTGGACTGCAAACAACTAGTGATTTCTCCAGTGTCTATAGTAGAACTTAAGGACGAGGTAGATGTTCAGTCTGATACCCAGAAATGAGGAATTTATTATCCAGCCATCATGTATGTACAGAAGATGCTGTCAGTCTCACTCTGAAAGTAAAAGATGTAATGAATCTAATACGCTCTAAAATGAATGAATTTTGCATACATTTACCAGAACATGCAGCAGTAGTATATATCATAATGATGTATATGTATATAAATTTACATGACATGTAAAGTTTCAGTAGTAGTACAACATACAAATATAATTACAGGGCTTTCCATCGGCCATTCTCAAATTATGCAAAAAGTATCATTTTCCCTATTTACCGGTATTGACCTATTTTTCCCAATTTGATACATACATGAACCTCATAGAAAATTCTAAAAAAAAAAAAGAAAGTAAAAATTGCTAAATTTAAAATGAAAAGGCATCCATCCAAATCTATCATATTCAATTTTGAAGAAAATATTGTCAATTTTCCCAATTTGAAAGGCCCGATTCAATCCCAACCAGAAGTCTCTGACGAGACTATAGCTCTCCTGGTTGTTTTTTAATTCACTTAATGGCAAGTGAATTCTTATATGGCCACATCCATTTTCTTAGTCACTGGGGGCCAGGAACTCAAACAAAATATAAGGTGCACTACTTGAAAACAGACTCATCGTATTGCAAAAAGAATCAAGTCTCCATCATTTATAGTGTCAGAGATGTTGCGAGTACAAGATACATGTAACTAACATACATGTAGAGTCATACAGGAGAAAATGACCACACCCATTTTCTAAGACACTGAGGGTCAGGGGCTCAAACAAAATGTCAGGTGCAAAACTAGACCACAGACCAAGTCTTATGCAAAAAGAGTTACATTTCTGTCTCTTATACTTTCAGAGGAGTTGCGAGCACAAGCATTGTTTACGGACGGACGGCCGGACAGATGCCGGACGAGGGGGTACCGCATAAGCTCGACTATGACCAGTAGAGCTAAAAATGGGTGTCACGTGTAAAAGCCCTACTTTAAGTCGAGGCTTAGGAATAAGAAAAATTAAACCCATTTTTTTTTGTGGAACATGAATGTCCTTGTTGTCAGATGTAATGTAGAAAAGTATTTCATACTCCAAGGTCAAGGACTCTAGGTAAAAATTCAGGAATTAATGTGAACGATTTACCACAAAGGATAGACATGTAAAAAATCAAATTCAAGGAATTGTGGTCCCCCGCTTTTGGGTGTTTGTCTTTAAATAAATGCTTACAGACATCCCCCCATTCTTATGTTTTAATAATATATCTCATATATTATCAACATTCTAAATATGAAAGATTAACTCCAAGAAAAGGTACAAACTTTTGTTTTGTTTCCAAGGGACAGGGCTTATGAAAAGGTACAAAATGTATGCACATGTGAAATATTTAAGACCTATGATTTAAATTAAAATCAAAAACTTATGGTCGAGGTTGAAGTTTTTAAATGTGGGTCAACCTCCATGGACAAGGTCACAAGGTCAGGTTGTTGTTACCAACAGAAAGGTCTCATCACAAGGAATACACATGTGAAATGTGAAAGCCCTATCATTCTCCATTCAAAAGTTATGGACAAGGTTATAGTTTTTTGAAAAGTAGGTCGAACTCAAAGGTCAAGGTCACAAGGTCAAAAATTTTGGTATCCATGGAAAGGTCTTGTCACAAGGAATACACATGTGAAATATCAAAGCCCTATCACTTTCCATTCAAAAGTTATGGTCAAGGTTAAAGTTTTTGATAAGTAGGTCAAAGTCCAAGGTCAAGGTCACAAGGTCAAAAATTTTGGTATCCATGGAAAGGTCTTGTCACAAGGAATACACATGTGAAATATCAAAGCCCTATCACTTACCATTCAAAAGTTATGCACAAGGTTAAAGTTTTTGTGACTGACGGACAGACGGACGGACGGACGGACAGACAGACAGACGGTTTTAATGTCCCCGCGCTTTCGCGAAAGCGGGGGACAAATATGATAGCCCTATCACTTGCAATTCATGTTATGACGAAGGGCAAGGTTAATATGGTTAAAGTTATTCAAAAATTGATCAATATCCAAGGTCACAAGGTCAAAATTTTGGTATTAATGGGAAGACCTTATCACAAGGAATACATAGGACTTTTTTTAAGAAATATGAAAGTCCTATCATTTTAAAGCATAATATTACTTTAGAAAAATAATAATAGCAAAGTAGGTCAATCTCCAAGTTCAAGGTAACAAAGACAACAAGTTGGTATCCATGGAAATTGTCACAAGGAAAGCACATGTCTATATATCACTCACCATTCAAAAAATATGGCCATGGTGTAAGTTTTTAAAAAGTAGGTCATTCTCCAAGGTCAAGGACACAAATTTTGGTATGCATGAGAAGGTCTTGTTTCTAACAATACATGTACATGTACACATGAAATATGAAAGCATGTAACTTACCATTAAAATGTATTATCCATTTAAGGTGAATCACAAGGGATACACATGTAAAATATGAAATAAATACAATATTATTTGTACTTGTATTATTAGATTTACAAAATTAGTATAACATGTATATTACTTTATTAGTAGACATGTATATGTACAACTTACCCTTCCGTGCTACATTGTATATCAGCATGTTTACTGCAAGAGGCTGTGATACAGTTTCATCTGTCCTACCCGTACGAAATTTCCAGACGTAATCTACACGTAATGCAACAGGAATCCATACGTACTAATAAATTCCATACGTAAATCTAAAAATCCGTATGGAAAACAAGCATACACATAATTTCTTCAAAGTTATGTGTCTTTTTACGCACGGAAATCTTCAAATTTTCCATACGTAAAAATCTAACTTGACATTTCATACGTATATTCTGAACATAGTGTCTGCAAAAGCACGTACTTTCTGGACTTAGGAAATTTTCAATAAACAGAGCGTATTTTTGAGACTGTATGGAATTTTGACTTAGCCAATTTTCAAGCAAAAATATGACTGACACATGAAGACTTCATATATATGTGTACATGTAATATCAAGAACATGCTATACATGTATACTTGTCAAAATTTCTAACTTACCATTCTACGGGTATGGATTTTCGTTAATGTGGAATTCAAATTATTTTAACGATAATTTGATTTGATATACAACATTTCACTCTTTACTTTAAAATCAAGAAAAATGAAATTTCTTTCAACGGAAACAGACCGTGACGAAATTTGAATTTTGAACGCTTTTCATGAATTTCGCGTATTTTATCGGAAAATTACAATCAAACCACTTTTAAAGAATTGTTTGTACCAAATTTGATAAGAAAAACATAAATGAAACGGAATGCATTAATTACAAAAGCGATAATAAGCAAATGAAACTTAACGAATTTTCCATAAAATGGATGCTTGCTCATAACTCTTGTTAGTGGTGCGTAAAATGAGCTTCCATTAACCAAATATCTTTTTATAGACTAACTTTTCAAGAAAAATGGCATAGCACAGGAAAAAATTAAATATCGCATTCGCAGGAAATGTTTCAACACAAAAATCCTTACCCGGTATATCAATGATACCGGAAGTGTTATTGACTCGCAATGCATCAGAAAATTTGTAAGCATATCACGACGAAATAACAGTTTCAATCGCCGATATTTCAAAATCCGAAAAACGAATCGCATGATAACCGTAGGAACTTTTCTATTATAGCCTTTTTCAGTCAAGAGACAAAGTTTTTTTACAAACCGGAAGCGGATGATTTTTTGCTAAAATGCTGTAGAATTTGAAGATACACATCGCAGGATGATCATTTATTCATTTACACTTTAAAAATCTTTCTTTGTTATTATAAATATAGATATTAATCAATTGATTTCTACTTATTGTGATATTGAAGTAACTGGAAAAATGTAAGTTAGAAATTTTGACTAGTATATATAGTGTCATTATTTAGCAAAATAGAAAGTACTTAATTTGAGTTACATTAAATGCATGACCAAATGTATTAAGCTTTAAAATACATGTAACCCTTTTTCAAGTTTTGAGGGAGAGGACAGGGTGAAAGGGAGGGGGAGGAAGGGGTGGAAGGAAAGGGAAGAGGGAGAGGAAGGGATGAGGAAAGGGGAGAGGGAGGGAATTCGAAGGGGGAGGCAGGGGCAGGGATGGGAGGGAAAGGTGCCCCCTGATAAATCGATGAAAACACATTTTCCCACGGTCCACGTCCACGTCCATCCGCCGACGTGCTCAGTACAAAGGAAACTAGGCTTCATTGTTTCAATTAACGTGTCTATAATGTACCGGTACCAAAGTAAATGAAACCCAATGATAATCAACAAAATTCTTGAAGATTCAAGCATTCGACTTTTCCGAAAACATGGAGCACTCCCTGGTCGAAAATTTCTGATAAGAAGAAGAATTTAAAATACCATCATATGTGTTCCACGTGATACATAAATCAATTTAAAAACATACCTTAAGATGAGCCATGTGTCTGTATTCTTGAACAGTTGGTTTACTTGCATAAAAGAGGCATTTCTACGTGTTCAAATTTCGAACGGAAGTCCACGAGAGAAAATTTTAGACGAGACTTCTATAAAATTAGAATAGGAACGGATTTTCTTTTCCGTCGTGTGTAAGGTTAAATCTTGACTTTAGATTCTTCCGATTGTATGCATATAATTTGCATAATAAGGTTCGGAGCCGTGAAGACGTCATGAATAATTCATGCAGATGCTTGTCGTGAAAACAAGCGATGGTAACGTTACGCCAGACAACAAACGTTCTCGAGATCAATTTTGAGTTACGTCCATTACCCTGAGACTACCATCTTAATATTTATTCTTTTAGCAATAATTGCATGAAAAAAATAAAAATATGCCATGAGACTGACTAGGATCAGGCCTGGAAAGTGATTTCTCCCACTGTGGACTGGGATATCAATGGAAACGTTGGGAAAAGATATCCTTGTCTTACCCCTATGAGGTAAGATAACATTTTCACGTGCCTTTTGACTGTAACGTTAATTGTGACGTCATACACGATTGCTGCGGTAGCCGATCAAAGCTATGAAAAAGAATACATAAAATGTCATTTTCAGCGCTTTTAGACAGTGGGAGAAAAATAATCAATCCCCAGATGTGATCAGGGACACGGAAATCCAACCCTCGTGTCCAGGATTTGCTTTAGTCCACGACTCGGCAAGCCTCGTCGTGGTACAAGCAAATCCTGGACACTCGGGTTGGATTTCCTTGTCCCTGATCACATCTGGGGATAGATTCTATTATTCTCGCACACCGGATAGGCTGATTCCCTTTTTCAGCGGTGCTAGAGAATTCGATCCGACACCCCTGATCCGGCACTTTTGATTGTTCCTTTATGACGTCACAGACAAATTGACGTACGTTATTTCACGTGCACATATATTTAGCATGACGTTCAGTCATTCTGATGCGTAAACAAGCGGACTTTGAAGATTTCAATGTGCGAGAAAAAAATAATCAAGCACCACATTTGAGTCCCGGATAGAAAAATATCAGTCTCGGGTGGGATGATCAACGTCCGAACCTCGGCCAACGCCTCGGTTGGGACTTGATCAATCCCACCCTCGACTGATATTTTTCTATCCGGAACTCAAAGTGGTGCTAGATTCTATTAGTACAGATAGTGAACAATTTAAAACGATGTCTTCTTTTTCGTAAGTGGTCAATATCGTATAATGACCATCAACGATCAGCCAATTAGACCCTAAAGCCTTAGAGCAAGAAACCAGAGGCTATTGTAACAGGAAAAGAACAGATGTGACCGGACCGGGAATCGAACCCGAGACCATCTGCTATCAAGGCCGCTCTTACCAACTGAGCTATCCTGGCACGATACCCGTTCCTGCCACACTCATCTCCACCATTTTTCTTTTTGGACGCCCTGGAAACCTCACACGAGACTCCTCCGTGAGTCATTTAAATAGTTGGGCGCCAATTCTGTAACAGGAGAGGAAATGATGTGACCGGACTGGGAATCGAGCCCGAGACCTTCTGCTATCAGGGCATACGCTCTTACCAACTGGGCTATCCGGGCACGATACACGTTCTTGCCACACTATCCCATTTAATATTCTACATATAGTAAAACGTCATTAAGTTTCGTTTTAGCGACAAGTGATTTAAAACCGTCAAACTGAGAGAGAAAATGCATTAATTTAGGACATCTCGAAGAACGCACAAATGTGTGCGTAAATAAGATGAACATACAAACATACAAACAAACTGCATGACGCAGGGGCCCAAGTAACACACAGATGGATTTGTAAATGGATAAAAAAAAATACAACAAATACAGTCCGTGCTCTGCCGCTTGTAGCGAGCCAATGCATGTGATCACCCGAGGAGTCCGACTAACATTCAGGGAGGACAGGAGGTCGGGGCCCTGTCTTCCTTGTCATGGAGTCCTGTTGTCACAGTCAGTCAGAGTGCAATTCTTCAGAATGCGTTGGTACAAGGCTGTTGATTTGTCCAGTACCAAGCCAATTGTCAATCTGGTGACAGAAGGATCATATCCACGATATGAAAAGCATTTGATTATTCTAATACAATTTCGATAGTAATTCTGTCTGCCTTTGATCCTTCTTATTTTGTTAATTATGTCACCATATAATGCATTTTGTGAAATACCCAATGAAATATACTCTGTTGCTTGTATGGGTCCAAATTTCAAAAGAAGCTGACCATAATTTTTGAAAAATTTCCAGAGAGTCTTTACTAGTTTGTGAAAGCGAAAACCTTGACCTTAACGTTTCTTTGTAATTTCCACTATGAAAATCCAAAGCATCAGTACATCCTCTAGCATACCAGATGAGCTGTGGAATGTAGATTACCTGATGACGGTAATCTCGGAAAATGACCATCAAGCCAGGGAAAGTTTACCTCGTTGATTCGAAAATCATCTCGTTTGTCATACACACTTGTATGAATCTCTCCATTAACAATTTTGATATTGAGGTCCAGAAATGGTGTTTCTGTGCTTGTAACTTGAATATTTTAGACAAATTCTTTTTTATACGTATATATGTATACAACAAGAGGCGCACAATTAGTACCCATAGAAATTCCTACAACGTGCTTGTAGAGTTTGTCACCAAATCTTACATAAATATTGTCTAAACTTAAGTTGATATATAGTAACGTTTTCAAATGATTATAGTGTTGTTGGCTGCTTTGTCTGCAGGCATGAAGACATATTTTTCATGTCAATTACGTAACTTGGTTTTGAAATATCTTTAGATTTAGAACTTGCATGCATTTTCAAAAAGATGAGGTACATATCGACAAACCGTAAGCATAAGAAAGGATGTGTTAAGAACTGTTGCTTTGTTTTGTTTTGTTTTTGTTTGTTTGTTTGGTTGGTTTTTTAGCTCACCTGAGCCAAAGGCTCTAGTGAGCTATTGTCATAGCGATCCGTCCGGCGTCCGTCGTCCGTCGTGTGTCGTGTGTCGTGTGTCTGTCGTAAACTTTTCACATTTTCGACTTCTTCTCAAGAATGGCTAAAGGGATTTTGATGAAACTTAGTAGGTATAAAGTACTAATGGTCCCCTACAAGTGTTGTTGTTTTTCGTTCGGATCCCTCAACAGGTGGCGCCACCACAGGCAAAAGTAGGTCACGGGGGTACCCTCCTTTGACAAACTTCTTCTTCAGAACGGAAGCACGTATCGACAAACCGAAAGCATCAGGATGATCTAGAGAGATGTCTTAAGAAGTGTTGTTATTTTTGGTTCCACTCCGAACTCAAATTTTTGACGCTTTTTTGACGTCTCTTCGGACTTAGTCAGAAATGCACATTTTTGCACTATTTCTTTAAATAACTCAATAAGTGTATGATTTTACACACTCATTTACTGCATATTTATCATATCTAACTTAATTATTGCTTTGATATGTATTTTATGCTTAAATTTCATTTTTTTGATTTTTTATGAATTTTATTCTTATGTAAAAAGGAAGGGGGGGGGGTTGATTTTCATACATTTTCTGCTTCTTTTCTATAACCACTCTTCAGATTGTCATGACATTTTGTAGGTATGAGGTACTCATGCATGGTACCCTTCAAGTGAAGGAATTTTGTCAAGATATCCGCTTTTGGATTTTAAGGAATATTTTTTAAGATTGTACATAGGTATAGTGTATGTTTTCCATGCCCAATGGACCCATGGGGAGTGGCTCCAAACCCCGGCGGGACCCCAACAAAAATTTTTCTTCCCTTATTAGCTCACCTGAGCCAAAGGCTCTAGTGAGCTATTGTCATAGCGATCCGTCCGGCGTCCGTCGTCCGTCGTGTGTCGTGTGTCTGTCGTAAACTTTTCACATTTTCGACTTCTTCTCAAGAATGGCTAAAGGGATTTTGATGAAACTTGGTAGGTATAAAGTACTAATGGTCCCCTACAAGTGTTGTTGTTTTTCGTCCGGATCCCTCAACAGGTGGCGCCACCACAGGCAAAAGTAGGTCACGGGGGTACCCTCCTTTGACAAACTTCTTCTTCAGAACGGAAGCACGTATCGACAAACAGAAAGCATCAGGATGATCTAGAGAGATGTCTTAAGAAGTGTTATTTTTGGTTCCACTCCGAACTCAAATTTTTGACGCTTTTTTGACGTCTCTTCGGACTTAGTCAGAAATGCAAATTTTTGCACTATTTCTTTAAATAACTCAATAAGTGTATGATTTTACACACTCATTTACTGCATATTTATCATATCTAACTTACTTTTTTCTCAGATTGACATGACACTTGGTAGGTATGAGGTACTCATGGTTCCCTACAAGTGAATGAATTTTGTCAAGATATCCTCTTTTGGATTTTTACGGAAAAACATTCATAAGTACAATGTAGGTTTTCCATGCCCAATGAACCCAAGAGTAGTGGTTCAAACCCCGACAGGACCCCACTTTTGCAGGGTTTTTTTTTCGCCTTTTTTTATATTTATTGTTAGAAATAAAACTGTGAAAGAATTCTGTCAAAATATCAACTTTTAGATTTTTCATGATTCTTTAAATAGACAAGCTAGTTTGGCTTTGTGTACTTATTTTCGTACGTCGAAATAACTCAGCCACACATGCAATCAAATATATATTACTCTGAATCTATTTTTGAGATGTTGACTTTTTCCATACATGCATATTTCATAACAATTTCCCTATTTAATGATTATTTTCTCTGCTTTATTTTTGTATCTATGGTAAACAAAGTCGCCATGTATCTTGTGTTACAGATTTGATTGGTTCAATATTCCTCCACCCCCATTTAATAGTCACGGTGGGTAATCTCGCAACGCAGAACACTAGGTTTATCTAAAACTTCGTGTATTACAAATTATTTTTCACAAAAAGGGGAATGTGATGCAGTGTAAGGATGCCTTAGATACGAGTTTTATCGAAAGTAAGAGAGTAAGAGAGGTAATATCCTTTTATAAAGCCGAAAAACTATCGGCATGATTGGTGTAGATGAAAGTGAAAGTAGAACGCCGATCGTGTTTGTGCATTATAAAAAGCTATAATATCCACCTTATTTTGGATGCAACTCATAGTTAGGGCGTTATTACACTGCATCACATTTCCCTTTTTGTAATAAATTATCTAGCTATTTTGCGCAAAAATATAGAAAAATAAATTGTTCTGCGTTGCGAGATTACCCACCGTGTTATTACTGTACACGTGATACATTTCAGGAGATTAATAGATGATCTATCGTGCTAACAAAATAATACTGGTATTTAATAGATTTTTAGCTCACCTCGACGAAGTTGAGATGAGCTTATGCTATAACCCCGGCGTCCGCGTCCCCGTCCGCGTCCCCGTCCGCGTCCGGTTAAAGTTTTTGGGAAACTCAGTATCTGACAAAGTACTGATGCTACAGTAACCAAACTTGCACAAGTGATTCATCTTGGGATGCTGAGGTGAACCCATGCATCGGATGCAGCATCTGACCTACATTTTCCGGTTGAATGACTTTGTCAATGTCTGGTTAAAGTTTTTGGGGTAGTTCAGTATCTGACAAAGTACTGATGCTACAGTAACCAAACTTGCACAAGTGATTCATCTTGAGATGCTGAGGTGAACCCATGCATCGGATGCAGCATCTGACCTACTTTTTCCGCTTGAGTGATTTTGCCTTATAAGGCCAATATTGAGCAAAGTATAAGTGCTACATGTACCAAACTTGCATATTGGATGTATCTTTGATCAAACTTTCATAAAATGACCTTGACCTACTTTTTCAGCTTGAGCGATTCTGCCTTTAAAGGCCAATATTGAGCAAAGTATAAGTGCTACATGTACCAAACTTGCATATTGGATGTATCTTTGATCAAACTTTCATAAAATGACCTTGACCTACTTTTTCCGCTTGGGTGATTCTGCCTTTAAAGGCTTATATTGAGCAAAGTATAAGTGCTACATGTACCAAACTTGCATATTGGATGTATCTTTGATCAAACTTTCATAAAATGACCTTGACCTACTTTTTCCACTTGAGTGATTTTGCCTTTAAAGGCCAATATTGAGCAAAGTATAAGTGCTACATGTACCAAATTTGCATATTGGATGTATCTTTGATCAAACTTTCTTAAAATGACCTTGACCTACTTTTTCCGCTTGAGCGATTCTGCCTTTAAAGGCTAATATTGAGCAAAGTATAAGTGCTACATGTACCAAACTTGCATATTGGATGTATCTTTGATCAAACTTTCATAAAATGACCTTGCCTACTTTTTCAACTTGAGTGATTTTGCCTTTAAAGGCCAATATTGAGCAAAGAATAAGTGCTACATGTACCAAACTTGCATATTGGATGTATCTTTGATCAAACTTTCATAAAATGACCTTGACCTACTTTTTCCACTTGAGTGATTTTGCCTTTAAAGGCCAATATTGAGCAAAGAATAAGTGCTACATGTACCAAACTTGCATATTGGATGTATCTTTGATCAAACTTTCATAAAATGACCTTTACCTACTTTTTCCCACTTGAGTGATTTTCTTATTATACATGTACTTAGAGATATGTTTTAATTGAACTTTGCTGCCGCGAGGTGAGCTTCGTAATCTTTGATTACACTATGTTTATTTAATGTGCATATACTGGGAACACTTTCATGCTTGTTATTATTCGTGTACTTGGAACAATTCCATACTTGTCATCATTTATAAACTTAGCTCGAATTTCCTTCGTCATAGACTATCTTAGATGAATTGTATACGGACTGATTTCTTGAAGAAACATCTAATGAGTAATCTCTTCCAGAGGATTTTGAGAATGTATAGGACATTTGATATATCTGAAATTCTTGAAAACAAATGAGTAATTTCTTCCCGAGGATTTTGAGAATGTATAAGACATTTGATATATCTAAAATTCTTGAAAACAAATAATTCAGTTCAGAGTTCTTGAAATCTTTCAATGAAATGCTGGACCACAGGAAGCTGTTGTTTTAAAAGAGAAAATAAATTATTATTCACAACCTTAAGCCACTGTGTTCGACATCTTGTATGTATAACATTTCTAAAGATGAACACAGAGGCTTAAGGTTGTGAATAATAAAACATTTTTTTCTCATAAAACGACAGGTTCCTGTGGTCAGACATTTGGGAATTTTTATCTGTCCAAATAATAGATAGAACATGAGTTTTTATCGGGCCAAATGATTTTTTTATCAGCAAATCCGATGCAGCTGATACTTTTCATAAACTCTGTCAGCTAATAATTTGTCCATGTAACAGTCCTATCACGAGGCGAAACGTGCATGTCTGGTCCACGTTGCCAATTTATCTGTTCCTAAATGATGCTATTCAATTTGAAGACGTTTACATTTATACCACTTGGTGAGTGTCACTGCTGGTGGACCAGGAGTCCCCGAGGGCACATGTAGCCAAGTTCGATCAATTTCGGTTGGTCGTTTCTTCAACGCATTCTAAATTTCTGTTATCAAAATTTCTTGAAATTTCAAAAAAGTGGGTCCTGTAGCATCATATCCCACCAATCCTGCTACGTCTTTCGATACAACTTTTCGACATAGTAACTTTCTTACTTTTTTTGCATAATTCATTGTTTAGATTTGAGGATCACTGACGAGGGTTAAGTACCCGAAACGTGCATGTCTGGTCCACGTTGCCAATTTATCTGTTCCTAAATGATGCTATTCAATTTGAAGACGTTTACATTTATACCACTTGGTGAGTGTCACTGCTGGTGGACCAGGAGTCCCCGAGGGCACATGTAGCCAAGTTCGATCAATTTCGGTTGGTCGTTTCTTCAACGCATTCTAAATTTCTGTTATCAAAATTTCTTGAAATTTCAAAAAAGTGGGTCCTGTAGCATCATATCCCACCAATCCTGCTACGTCTTTCGATACAACTTTTCGACATAGTAACTTTCTTACTTTTTTTGCATAATTCATTGTTTAGATTTGAGGATCACTGACGAGGGTTAAGTACCCGAAACGTGCATGTCTGGTCCACGTTGCCAATTTATCTGTTCCTAAATGATGCTATTCAATTTGAAGACGTTTACATTTATACCACTTGGTGAGTGTCACTGCTGGTGGACCAGGAGTCCCCGAGGGCACATGTAGCCAAGTTCGATCAATTTCGGTTGGTCGTTTCTTCAACGCATTCTAAATTTCTGTTATCAAAATTTCTTGAAATTTCAAAAAAGTGGGTCCTGTAGCATCATATCCCACCAATCCTGCTACGTCTTTCGATACAACTTTTCGACATAGTAACTTTCTTACTTTTTTTGCATAATTCATTGTTTAGATTTGAGGATCACTGACGAGGGTTAAGTACCCGAAACGTGCATGTCTGGTCCACGTTGCCAATTTATCTGTTCCTAAATGATGCTATTCAATTTGAAGACGTTTATAGTTAACACTAAATAACGATGTCATAGGTCTGCTAGTTGGACAAGCTTTACAATATCATGGGCCTATTAATTTGTTTCCCTAAAAGCAGTATACACCAGAGTATTAAGTTTATTTCATTGTTTTATTATTTTTGTCTGTTTCTTCATCACTTGCTGCACATTAATGTGGAATTTTACAAAATGATTTTATTGATGTTGAATAATTGAACTATACACTAGCTGGGCATATGACTTTGGATAACATTATCCGTCTATTCAAATCAGAAAAAAAGATAATGTTTTGAAATGTTACTATTTCTTCTTGTTTGTACTTTTAAAGGCTGTAAAAAAAGATCTTGTCTGCATCCGGCAAAAATCTTTTTAGAAAGAATGTGGGCTCAAATCGTGATACTGGCACTACCAATTTTACGTCTTATTCAATGTCAGTATGTCAGTTAGAGCATGCATGGGTATCAGGTGAGCGTTGTGCCCTCCTGGGGCTCTTGTTTAGCTCACATGAGCAAAAGGCTGAAGTGAGCTATTGTCATCGCAATCCGTCTGTCTTCCGTCGTCCGTCGTCGTCGTCGTCCGTCGTCGTCGTAAACTTTTCACATTTTCAACTTCTTCTCCAGAACCACTGAAGGGATTTGGATGAAACTTGGTAGGCATGAAGTACTAATGGTACCCTACAAGTCGTTTTTCGTCCAGATCCCTTAATATATGGCGCCACCACAGGCAAAAGTATGTCACAGGGGGTACCCTTCTTTGACAAACTTCTTCTTCAGAACCGAAGCATGTATCGACAAACCGAAAGAATCAGGATGATCTAAAGAGATGTCTTAAGAAGTGTTGTTATTATTAGTTCCACTTCGAAGTCAAATTTTTGACGCGTTTTTGACGTCTTTTCGGACTTAGTCAGAAATGCACATTTTTGCACTATTTCTTTAAAAAACTCAATAAGTGTATGATTTTACACACTCATTTACTGCATATCCATCTTTTTTTTTTTTTTTTTTTTTGATTTTTTATGAATTTTATTCTTATGTTAAAAGGAAGGGGGGTTGATTTTCATACATTTTCTGCTTCTTTTCTATAAACACTCTTCAGATTGTCATGACATTTTGTAGGTATGAGGTACTCATGCATGGTACCCTACAAGTGAAAGAATTTTGTCAAGATATCCACTTTTGGATTTTTAAGGAATATTTTTTAAGATTGTGCATAGGTATAATGTATGATTTCCATGTTACAGGTGTAACTACAGGAAAAAAACCTTCTTTGTATAATTAATCATTTAGCTCGATTTCGGTGACTTCAAATGCTTCAAAGCTTTGGTCTTTTTGGCTTAGGACATCTTTGGCACACATGCAAACGAAAGAAAAAAGGGGGGTCATGCATACCTTTTTTTCTGCAAAATTCACTTTTTTACATGACCCCTCCTTCCGAATTGAAAACTTGCTAATTTTTATACATTTTCAAATCGATCTATTGATTACATAAAAGGCAAAATCATGTTCAAAACTCAATTTCTACAGACAGCAGGGAATCATACATCGATTTAATGTGCTATTTTTAAATTTTCAATAGTTATGACCAATGAGGTGACACCTTTTATTCAGCCCGGTCCAGTCAAAAGGGAAGGGATTCCCTGCTAAAATGATTTCCTGTAGTTACACCTACAACTATAACTGTAAACAAAGTCGCCGTACTTTAGATTTGATCGGTTCAATTCCTCCACAACCCTTTATTACTGCGATGCATTTCAGGAGATACAGTGCAAACGGAATAGATTTTTATTTAATGTGCATTTTGCTTGGAACATTTTCATAATGGTTATCATTCATGTACTTGGAACACTTGCATATACTTGTTATCATGTATAAAGTTTGCTCGAATTTCCTCTGTCTTAGACTCTCTTAGATTATGTAATTTACGGGCTGATTTCTTGAAAAAACGTCTAATGAGTAATCTCTTCCTCTGGATTTTGAGAATGCATAGGGCATTTAATATCTGAAATTCTTGAAAATAAATAATTCAGTTCAGAGTTCCTGAAATCTTCCAATGAAATGTTGGACCACAGGAAGCTGTTGTTTTAATAGAGAAAATAAATTATTATTCACAACCTTAAGCCACTGTGTTCGCCATCTTGTATGTATAATATTTCTAAGAGAAACACAGAGGCCTGAGGTTGTGAATAATAAAACATTTTCTTTCATAAAACGACAGGTTCCTGTGGTTACACATTTGGGAATTTTTATCTGTTCAAATAATAGATACAACATGAGTTTTTATCGGACCTAATAACTTTTTGTCGGCAAATCCGATGCAACCGATACATTTCAGGAACTCTCTCCGCTAACAACTTGTCCGTGTAACAGACCTATGATGAGGTAAAACAATGAGTTATCAGTAAATAACGACGTCGTAGGTCTGCTAGTTGGACAAGCTTAACAATTTCATGGGCCTTTTAATTTGTTTCAAACTGCGAAACCTAGCGCAATCATTTTGTTGTTGAACAGCGTATGCTGAAATGCGACGCACCTTCTCGCCTGTTGAAATATGCATGGGCAAGAAGCGCCGCATTTCAGCATATTTACTGAAAATTATTTGTTCAAGTGGCTTCACTGGGTCATGAGGTTTGATACACCATACACTGCTTTTTGGAAAACAAATTGGCCCAATTTCTGCACAACTCACTTGAATTGATAAATATTGGATTAAAACAATTTTAACTGTACGTTACATGTATTTGAGATGAAATCAATACTATTCAAAAGCATTCATAGATTTCAGTATACTTTAATATGAATAAAGGCAAAACCGAAAAATCTTTGTTTTTTATGCCCCTGGAATTAAAGATTCGGGAGCATATAGTTTTTGGCCTGTCCGTCTGTTTGTTTGTCTGTTTTCCGAAAAACTTTAACATTGGGCATAACTTTTGAATGGAAGCTGGTGATAGAGGTTTCATATTTCACATGTGTATTTCTTGTGACAATACCTTTCCATTGATACCAAAATGTTTGACCTCGTGACCATAACCTTGACCTTTGACGTACTTTTCAAAAACTTTAACATTGGGCATAACTTTTGAATGGTCAGTGATAGGGCTTTCATATCTTACATGTGTATTCCTTGTGACAAGATCTTTCCATTGATACCAATATTACGCTGATCCTGACCTCTCACATACTTAACAGAAAATGGCGTTTATACTTACAAAGATGCCACCGGGGGCATTCTCGTTTCACAAACACAGGCTTTATAATTTCTGGCATGCTAGCTATCAATAATGAAAGGTTTGGTGTTCAATTTTAAATAAACTGAATTTATGAAATCATTTCATTGTTTTATTCTTTTTCTGCTGCACATTAATGTGGAATTTTACAATATGATTTTATTTTTGATGTTGCATAATTGAACTATACTAGCTGGGCATATGACTTTGGACCACTTTTTCCGTCTTTTCAAATCAGTTAAAAAGTTATTGTTTTGAAATGTGACTATTTTTTCTTGCTTGTACTTTTAAAGGTTGTCTGAAAAAAAAACTTCTCTGCAACCGGCAAAAATCTTTTTAGAAAGGTTTTGGGCTAAAATCCTGGTACTGGCACTATCAGTATTCAATGTCAGTATGTCAATTAGAGCGTGCATGGGTATCAGGTGAGCGTTGTGCCCCTTTGGGCTCTTGGTTTTTTTTTTTTTTTTTTTTTTTTGGCCAACTCTGAATTCAAATATATGACGCAATTTTAACGTCTTTTTATATTTTGTCAGAAATGCCCATTTTTGAACTGTTTCTTTAGAAAACTCTATCAGTGTGTGGTTTTGTGCAGTGATTTACCGCATATTTGTCATATTTTATAATACGGAAGTGTTCTAAATCTATACCTTCCAGGTCACATGGCTGTATAAGCCAATCAAATTTGTAACACACCCCAGGTCACGAAAATTGACGTCAGAGCTACCACGTGTTTACTATGTAATGTTGACAATGACAAGCATTATAAACTTGAATTTGATATAAGTATAATCTTTGAGAATAGACGAAGACATTTCAGAAAATAATACATATGTGAAATCATTTTTTATATCAAATTTGATGCGATTCTGACCATGGGGGTCCTTAGATGTACGTAAACAGAGGGCTGTGTACTTTATGTGTAATTATTTTTCGATTTATAAACACAAGGTATACTTTTTTGTACTTAAAATAAAGAGTTAAGATCAGACTTCAAGACTAGATAGGTGAAAGTGTCCACAATTTTTTTATAAGAAAGAAATGTCACTTATAATTTGGTTGAAAACTGCATAAAATCTTATACAGCTGTCACACCTTAAGAGCGCATTGGAATGTATGTGTAAAATTTGTGCAGAACGAACGCTTGTGGTGTCAATATATCAAAATTTCGACTCAATTATAAATGTTTGATATTGTCTGGTCAATTTCAATCATAATTCATGTGTGACACACAACAAAGACTACGTGGAATTAAAAGAAAAGGGGGGAGGGGTGTTCTTCAACCCCCTTCCCGCCATTTTTATTCCTCTAATTAATATGGAAAGTAATGTATTTCATCGCCGTAATGATTCTATTTTTCTTGGTAACTATTCAAACATCGAATTTTGTTGAAAATCAATTACAAAATAAGGCTGTAAACTCCGTTAAACGAATATATTGGGCATATCTTTAAGATAATGGACTTGTGCAGTTAAGGGGGTAGGGGTTATGTTTTGTGAATTACGAGCTGCTATTTGATTAGATGCATTATCTTATGAGCTGTGAGTCTTGTATATATGTTTTAAAGATAAAACAAACTAAAATTTATGAAAAAAAATTAAACACTTTTTTTCTCAATTTTTAATTGCATTTTTCTATGTTTTCTAACTTTTACTTACGGACACCTGAAATATGCTCATATAATTTTCAAATATAAACAAAAGGCATTGATAATGATAAATCTAGTAATTAGAAAATTAAAAGCAAGGAAAATTGTGTATTTCGCCAGCTTTTTCACAATAGGGTTACCTCTGATAGCACTGTATTTCATGGAGACGGATGAACATATTTTGTTGAAACTTGGAACATGACAAATGTAAACGTCTTCAAATTGAATAGCATCATTTAAGAACAAATAAATTGGCAACGTGGACCAGACATGCACGTTTCGGGTACTTAACCCTCATCAGTGAGCCTTAATCCTAAATCTAAACAATGTAATATGCCAAAAAGTATGAAAGTTACTATGTCGAAAAAGGGTACCGAAAGACGTAGCAGGATGGGTGGGATATGATTCTACAGGACCCACTTTTTAGAAATTTCAAGAAATTTTGATAACAGAGATTTAGATTGCGTTGAAGAAACGATCAACCGAAATTGATCGAACTTGGCTACATGTGCCCTCGGGGACTCCTGGTCCACCAGCAGTGACACTCACCAAGTGGTATAAATGTAAACGTCTTCAAATTGAATAGCATCATTTAAGAACAAATAAATTGGCAACGTGGACCAGACATGCACGTTTCGGGTACTTAACCCTCATCAGTGATCCTTAATCCTAAATCTAAACAATGTAATATGCCAAAAAGTATGAAAGTTACTATGTCGAAAAAGGGTACCGAAAGACGTAGCAGGATGGGTGGGATATGATTCTACAGGACCCACTTTTTAGAAATTTCAAGAAATTTTGATAACAGAAATTTAGATTGCGTTGAAGAAACGATCAACCGAAATTGATCGAACTTGGCTACATGTGCCCTCGGGGACTCCTGGTCCACCAGCAGTGACACTCACCAAGTGGTATAAATGTAAACGTCTTCAAATTGAATAGCATCATTTAAGAACAAATAAATTGGCAACGTGGACCAGACATGCACGTTTCGGGTACTTAACCCTCATCAGTGATCCTTAATCCTAAATCTAAACAATGTAATATGCCAAAAAGTATGAAAGTTACTATGTCGAAAAAGGGTACCGAAAGACGTAGCAGGATGGGTGGGATATGATTCTACAGGACCCACTTTTTAGAAATTTCAAGAAATTTTGATAACAGAAATTTAGATTGCGTTGAAGAAACGATCAACCGAAATTGATCGAACTTGGCTACATGTGCCCTCGGGGACTCCTGGTCCACCAGCAGTGACACTCACCAAGTGGTATAAATGTAAACGTCTTCAAATTGAATAGCATCATTTAAGAACAAATAAATTGGCAACGTGGACCAGACATGCACGTTTCGGGTACTTAACCCTCATCAGTGATCCTTAATCCTAAATCTAAACAATGTAATATGCCAAAAAGTATGAAAGTTACTATGTCGAAAAAGGGTACCGAAAGACGTAGCAGGATGGGTGGGATATGATTCTACAGGACCCACTTTTTAGAAATTTCAAGAAATTTTGATAACAGAAATTTAGATTGCGTTGAAGAAACGATCAAAGGTAGGTATTGATGTATATAATAACATTGTGAATTTGATTCAGATGTGAAAAGGTGAGCATCTTCAGGTCACATGGCTGTATAAGCCAATCAAATTTGTAACACACCCCAGGTCACGAAAATTGACGTCAGAGCTACCACGTGTTTACTATGAAATGTTGACAATGACAAGCATTATAAACTTGAATTTGATATAAGTATAATCTTTGAGAATAGACGAAGACATTTCAGAAAATAATACATATGTGAAATCATTTTTTATATCAAATTTGATGCGATTCTGACCATGGGGGTCCTAAGAGGTAATCATGCACGCATGTACGTAAACAGAGGGTTGTGTACTTTATGTGTAATTATTTTTCGATTTATAAACACAAGGTATACTTTTTTTGTACTTAAAATAAAGAGTTAAGATCAGACTTCAAGACTAGATAGGTGAAAGTGTCCACAATTTTTTTATAAGAAAGAAATGTCACTTATAATTTGGTTGAAAACTGCATAAAATCTTATACAGCTGTCACACCTTCATAAAAAATATTTCAATCCAATTTTTCCAGTTTTTAAGTCATTCAATGGTTTCCTATTGATTTTGGTTGAAAAGTTTCTTTTTCTGATTTTACATGATTTTTTTTCTTTTGTAAAAATGGAAAAGGGGCGGTATTTTTATAGATATCGGACTTCTCCAGAACCACTGAAGGGAGTTTGTTAGGAATGAAGTAATTATGGTCCCCTACAAATGTTATTGTTTTCCGTCCAGATCCGTCAACAGGTGGCGCCACCACATGCAAAATTAGATCAAAGTGATACATGTACCATCCTTTGGAAAACTTCGGTATTTTTGGCCATAACTTTCACAGTCTTTGGCCATATTTGATTGTTTGGATTGAGGATCACCGACGAGGGTTAAGAATCTAAAACGGTTATGTCTAGTCCATGCTGCAAGTTTATATCTTCTCAAATGATGCTATGAATTTGAAGACTTGTAATATTCTTTCAGGTAACAGGTATCTAGCATTAATCACCCGTTTAGATGTTCTAACCTGCTTATCGATAAATAAAGAGTTAAGATCAGACTTCAAGACTAGATAGGTGAAAGTGTCCACAATTTTTTTATAAGAAAGAAGTGTCACTTATAATTTGGTTGAAAACTGCATAAAATCTTATACAGCTGTCACACCTTAAGAGCGCATTGGAATGTATGTGTAAAATTTGTGCAGAACGAACGCTTGTGGTGTCAATATATCAAAATTTCGACTCAATTATAAATGTTTGATATTGTCTGGTCAATTTCAATCATAATTCATGTGTGACACACAACAAAGACTACGTGGAATTAAAAGAAAAGGGGGGAGGGGTGTTCTTCAACCCCCTTCCCGCCATTTTTATTCCTCTAATTAATATGGAAAGTAATGTATTTCATCGCCGTAATGATTCTATTATTCTTGGTAACTATTCAAACATCGAATTTTGTTGAAAATCAATTACAAAATAAGGCTGTAAACTCCGTTAAACGAATATATTGGGCATATCTTTAAGATAATGGACTTGTGCAGTTAAGGGGGTAGGGGTTATGTTTTGTGAATTACGAGCTGCTATTTGATTAGATGCATTATCTTATGAGCTGTGAGTCTTGTATATATGTTTTAAAGATAAAACAAACTAAAATTTATGAAAAAAAATTAAACACTTTTTTTCTCAATTTTTAATTGCATTTTTCTATGTTTTCTAACTTTTACTTACGGACACCTGAAATATGCTCATATAATTTTCAAATATAAACAAAAGGCATTGATAATGATAAATCTAGTAATTAGAAAGTTAAATGAAGATCATGTGACATAGTTAATGCAAATTTGTATTTCTGAAAACGAATAATTGAGGAAAATTAAAAGCAAGGAAAATTGTGTATTTCGCCAGCTTTTTCACAATAGGGTTACCTCTGATAGCACTGTATTTCATGGAGACGGATGAACATATTTTGTTGAAACTTGGAACATGACAAATGTAAACGTCTTCAAATTGAATAGCATCATTTAAGAACAAATAAATTGGCAACGTGGACCAGACATGCACGTTTCGGGTACTTAACCCTCATCAGTGATCCTTAATCCTAAATCTAAACAATGTAATATGCCAAAAAGTATGAAAGTTACTATGTCGAAAAAGGGTACCGAAAGACGTAGCAGGATGGGTGGGATATGATTCTACAGGACCCACTTTTTAGAAATTTCAAGAAATTTTGATAACAGAAATTTAGATTGCGTTGAAGAAACGATCAACCGAAATTGATCGAACTTGGCTACATGTGCCCTCGGGGACTCCTGATCCACCAGCAGTGACACTCACCAAGTGGTATAAATGTAAACGTCTTCAAATTGAATAGCATCATTTAAGAACAAATAAATTGGCAACGTGGACCAGACATGCACGTTTCGGGTACTTAACCCTCATCAGTGATCCTTAATCCTAAATCTAAACAATGTAATATGCCAAAAAGTATGAAAGTTACTATGTCGAAAAAGGGTACCGAAAGACGTAGCAGGATGGGTGGGATATGATGCTACAGGACCCACTTTTTAGAAATTTCAAGAAATTTTGATAACAGAAATTTAGATTGCGTTGAAGAAACGATCAAAGGTAGGTATTGATGTATATAATAACATTGTGAATTTGATTCAGATGTGAAAAGGTGAGCATCTTCAGGTCACATGGCTGTATAAGCCAATCAAATTTGTAACACACCCCAGGTCACGAAAATTGACGTCAGAGCTACCACGTGTTTACTATGAAATGTTGACAATGACAAGCATTATAAACTTGAATTTGATATAAGTATAATCTTTGAGAATAGACGAAGACATTTCAGAAAATAATACATATGTGAAATCATTTTTTATATCAAATTTGATGCGATTCTGACCATGGGGGTCCTAAGAGGTAATCATGCACGCATGTACGTAAACAGAGGGTTGTGTACTTTATGTGTAATTATTTTTCGATTTATAAACACAAGGTATACTTTTTTTGTACTTAAAATAAAGAGTTAAGATCAGACTTCAAGACTAGATAGGTGAAAGTGTCCACAATTTTTTTATAAGAAAGAAATGTCACTTATAATTTGGTTGAAAACTGCATAAAATCTTATACAGCTGTCACACCTTCATAAAAAATATTTCAATCCAATTTTTCCAGTTTTTAAGTCATTCAATGGTTTCCTATTGATTTTGGTTGAAAAGTTTCTTTTTCTGATTTTACATGATTTTTTTTCTTTTGTAAAAATGGAAAAGGGGCGGTATTTTTATAGATATCGGACTTCTCCAGAACCACTGAAGGGAGTTTGTTAGGAATGAAGTAATTATGGTCCCCTACAAATGTTATTGTTTTCCGTCCAGATCCGTCAACAGGTGGCGCCACCACATGCAAAATTAGATCAAAGTGATACATGTACCATCCTTTGGAAAACTTCGGTATTTTTGGCCATAACTTTCACAGTCTTTGGCCATATTTGATTGTTTGGATTGAGGATCACCGACGAGGGTTAAGAATCTAAAACGGTTATGTCTAGTCCATGCTGCAAGTTTATATCTTCTCAAATGATGCTATGAATTTGAAGACTTGTAATATTCTTTCAGGTAACAGGTATCTAGCATTAATCACCCGTTTAGATGTTCTAACCTGCTTATCGATAAATAAAGAGTTAAGATCAGACTTCAAGACTAGATAGGTGAAAGTGTCCACAATTTTTTTATAAGAAAGAAGTGTCACTTATAATTTGGTTGAAAACTGCATAAAATCTTATACAGCTGTCACACCTTAAGAGCGCATTGGAATGTATGTGTAAAATTTGTGCAGAACGAACGCTTGTGGTGTCAATATATCAAAATTTCGACTCAATTATAAATGTTTGATATTGTCTGGTCAATTTCAATCATAATTCATGTGTGACACACAACAAAGACTACGTGGAATTAAAAGAAAAGGGGGGAGGGGTGTTCTTCAACCCCCTTCCCGCCATTTTTATTCCTCTAATTAATATGGAAAGTAATGTATTTCATCGCCGTAATGATTCTATTATTCTTGGTAACTATTCAAACATCGAATTTTGTTGAAAATCAATTACAAAATAAGGCTGTAAACTCCGTTAAACGAATATATTGGGCATATCTTTAAGATAATGGACTTGTGCAGTTAAGGGGGTAGGGGTTATGTTTTGTGAATTACGAGCTGCTATTTGATTAGATGCATTATCTTATGAGCTGTGAGTCTTGTATATATGTTTTAAAGATAAAACAAACTAAAATTTATGAAAAAAAATTAAACACTTTTTTTCTCAATTTTTAATTGCATTTTTCTATGTTTTCTAACTTTTACTTACGGACACCTGAAATATGCTCATATAATTTTCAAATATAAACAAAAGGCATTGATAATGATAAATCTAGTAATTAGAAAGTTAAATGAAGATCATGTGACATAGTTAATGCAAATTTGTATTTCTGAAAACGAATAATTGAGGAAAATTAAAAGCAAGGAAAATTGTGTATTTCGCCAGCTTTTTCACAATAGGGTTACCTCTGATAGCACTGTATTTCATGGAGACGGATGAACATATTTTGTTGAAACTTGGAACATGACAAATGTAAACGTCTTCAAATTGAATAGCATCATTTAAGAACAAATAAATTGGCAACGTGGACCAGACATGCACGTTTCGGGTACTTAACCCTCATCAGTGATCCTTAATCCTAAATCTAAACAATGTAATATGCCAAAAAGTATGAAAGTTACTATGTCGAAAAAGGGTACCGAAAGACGTAGCAGGATGGGTGGGATATGATTCTACAGGACCCACTTTTTAGAAATTTCAAGAAATTTTGATAACAGAAATTTAGATTGCGTTGAAGAAACGATCAACCGAAATTGATCGAACTTGGCTACATGTGCCCTCGGGGACTCCTGATCCACCAGCAGTGACACTCACCAAGTGGTATAAATGTAAACGTCTTCAAATTGAATAGCATCATTTAAGAACAAATAAATTGGCAACGTGGACCAGACATGCACGTTTCGGGTACTTAACCCTCATCAGTGATCCTTAATCCTAAATCTAAACAATGTAATATGCCAAAAAGTATGAAAGTTACTATGTCGAAAAAGGGTACCGAAAGACGTAGCAGGATGGGTGGGATATGATGCTACAGGACCCACTTTTTAGAAATTTCAAGAAATTTTGATAACAGAAATTTAGATTGCGTTGAAGAAACGATCAAAGGTAGGTATTGATGTATATAATAACATTGTGAATTTGATTCAGATGTGAAAAGGTGAGCATCTTCAGGTCACATGGCTGTATAAGCCAATCAAATTTGTAACACACCCCAGGTCACGAAAATTGACGTCAGAGCTACCACGTGTTTACTATGAAATGTTGACAATGACAAGCATTATAAACTTGAATTTGATATAAGTATAATCTTTGAGAATAGACGAAGACATTTCAGAAAATAATACATATGTGAAATCATTTTTTATATCAAATTTGATGCGATTCTGACCATGGGGGTCCTAAGAGGTAATCATGCACGCATGTACGTAAACAGAGGGTTGTGTACTTTATGTGTAATTATTTTTCGTTTTAAACACAAGGTATACTTTTTTTGTACTTAAAATAAAGAGTTAAGATCAGACTTCAAGACTAGATAGGTGAAAGTGTCCACAATTTTTTTATAAGAAAGAAATGTCACTTATAATTTGGTTGAAAACTGCATAAAATCTTATACAGCTGTCACACCTTCATAAAAAATATTTCAATCCATTTTTTCCAGTTTTTAAGTCATTCAATGGTTTCCTATTGATTTTGGTTGAAAAGTTTCTTTTTCTGATTTTACATGATTTTTTTTCTTTTGTAAAAATGGAAAAGGGGCGGTATTTTTATAGATATCGGACTTCTCCAGAACCACTGAAGGGAGTTTGTTAGGAATGAAGTAATTATGGTCCCCTACAAATGTTATTGTTTTCCGTCCAGATCCGTCAACAGGTGGCGCCACCACATGCAAAATTAGATCAAAGTGATACATGTACCATCCTTTGGAAAACTTCGGTATTTTTGGCCATAACTTTCACAGTCTTTGGCCATATTTGATTGTTTGGATTGAGGATCACCGACGAGGGTTAAGAATCTAAAACGGTTATGTCTAGTCCATGCTGCAAGTTTATATCTTCTCAAATGATGCTATGAATTTGAAGACTTGTAATATTCTTTCAGGTAACAGGTATCTAGCATTAATCACCCGTTTAGATGTTCTAACCTGCTTATCGATAAATAAAGAGTTAAGATCAGACTTCAAGACTAGATAGGTGAAAGTGTCCACAATTTTTTTATAAGAAAGAAGTGTCACTTATAATTTGGTTGAAAACTGCATAAAATCTTATACAGCTGTCACACCTTAAGAGCGCATTGGAATGTATGTGTAAAATTTGTGCAGAACGAACGCTTGTGGTGTCAATATATCAAAATTTCGACTCAATTATAAATGTTTGATATTGTCTGGTCAATTTCAATCATAATTCATGTGTGACACACAACAAAGACTACGTGGAATTAAAAGAAAAGGGGGGAGGGGTGTTCTTCAACCCCCTTCCCGCCATTTTATTCCTCTAATTAATATGGAAAGTAATGTATTTCATCGCCGTAATGATTCTATTATTCTTGGTAACTATTCAAACATCGAATTTTGTTGAAAATCAATTACAAAATAAGGCTGTAAACTCCGTTAAACGAATATATTGGGCATATCTTTAAGATAATGGACTTGTGCAGTTAAGGGGGTAGGGGTTATGTTTTGTGAATTACGAGCTGCTATTTGATTAGATGCATTATCTTATGAGCTGTGAGTCTTGTATATATGTTTTAAAGATAAAACAAACTAAAATTTATGAAAAAAAATTAAACACTTTTTTTCTCAATTTTTAATTGCATTTTTCTATGTTTTCTAACTTTTACTTACGGACACCTGAAATATGCTCATATAATTTTCAAATATAAACAAAAGGCATTGATAATGATAAATCTAGTAATTAGAAAGTTAAATGAAGATCATGTGACATAGTTAATGCAAATTTGTATTTCTGAAAACGAATAATTGAGGAAAATTAAAAGCAAGGAAAATTGTGTATTTCGCCAGCTTTTTCACAATAGGGTTACCTCTGATAGCACTGTATTTCATGGAGACGGATGAACATATTTTGTTGAAACTTGGAACATGACAAATGTAAACGTCTTCAAATTGAATAGCATCATTTAAGAACAAATAAATTGGCAACGTGGACCAGACATGCACGTTTCGGGTACTTAACCCTCATCAGTGATCCTTAATCCTAAATCTAAACAATGTAATATGCCAAAAAGTATGAAAGTTACTATGTCGAAAAAGGGTACCGAAAGACGTAGCAGGATGGGTGGGATATGATTCTACAGGACCCACTTTTAGAAATTTCAAGAAATTTTGATAACAGAAATTTAGATTGCGTTGAAGAAACGATCAACCGAAATTGATCGAACTTGGCTACATGTGCCCTCGGGGACTCCTGATCCACCAGCAGTGACACTCACCAAGTGGTATAAATGTAAACGTCTTCAAATTGAATAGCATCATTTAAGAACAAATAAATTGGCAACGTGGACCAGACATGCACGTTTCGGGTACTTAACCCTCATCAGTGATCCTTAATCCTAAATCTAAACAATGTAATATGCCAAAAAGTATGAAAGTTACTATGTCGAAAAAGGGTACCGAAAGACGTAGCAGGATGGGTGGGATATGATGCTACAGGACCCACTTTTTAGAAATTTCAAGAAATTTTGATAACAGAAATTTAGATTGCGTTGAAGAAACGATCAAAGGTAGGTATTGATGTATATAATAACATTGTGAATTTGATTCAGATGTGAAAAGGTGAGCATCTTCAGGTCACATGGCTGTATAAGCCAATCAAATTTGTAACACACCCCAGGTCACGAAAATTGACGTCAGAGCTACCACGTGTTTACTATGAAATGTTGACAATGACAAGCATTATAAACTTGAATTTGATATAAGTATAATCTTTGAGAATAGACGAAGACATTTCAGAAAATAATACATATGTGAAATCATTTTTTATATCAAATTTGATGCGATTCTGACCATGGGGGTCCTAAGAGGTAATCATGCACGCATGTACGTAAACAGAGGGTTGTGTACTTTATGTGTAATTATTTTTCGTTTTAAACACAAGGTATACTTTTTTTGTACTTAAAATAAAGAGTTAAGATCAGACTTCAAGACTAGATAGGTGAAAGTGTCCACAATTTTTTTATAAGAAAGAAATGTCACTTATAATTTGGTTGAAAACTGCATAAAATCTTATACAGCTGTCACACCTTCATAAAAAATATTTCAATCCATTTTTTCCAGTTTTTAAGTCATTCAATGGTTTCCTATTGATTTTGGTTGAAAAGTTTCTTTTTCTGATTTTACATGATTTTTTTTCTTTTGTAAAAATGGAAAAGGGGCGGTATTTTTATAGATATCGGACTTCTCCAGAACCACTGAAGGGAGTTTGTTAGGAATGAAGTAATTATGGTCCCCTACAAATGTTATTGTTTTCCGTCCAGATCCGTCAACAGGTGGCGCCACCACATGCAAAATTAGATCAAAGTGATACATGTACCATCCTTTGGAAAACTTCGGTATTTTTGGCCATAACTTTCACAGTCTTTGGCCATATTTGATTGTTTGGATTGAGGATCACCGACGAGGGTTAAGAATCTAAAACGGTTATGTCTAGTCCATGCTGCAAGTTTATATCTTCTCAAATGATGCTATGAATTTGAAGACTTGTAATATTCTTTCAGGTAACAGGTATCTAGCATTAATCACCCGTTTAGATGTTCTAACCTGCTTATCGATAAATAAAGAGTTAAGATCAGACTTCAAGACTAGATAGGTGAAAGTGTCCACAATTTTTTTATAAGAAAGAAGTGTCACTTATAATTTGGTTGAAAACTGCATAAAATCTTATACAGCTGTCACACCTTAAGAGCGCATTGGAATGTATGTGTAAAATTTGTGCAGAACGAACGCTTGTGGTGTCAATATATCAAAATTTCGACTCAATTATAAATGTTTGATATTGTCTGGTCAATTTCAATCATAATTCATGTGTGACACACAACAAAGACTACGTGGAATTAAAAGAAAAGGGGGGAGGGGTGTTCTTCAACCCCCTTCCCGCCATTTTTATTCCTCTAATTAATATGGAAAGTAATGTATTTCATCGCCGTAATGATTCTATTATTCTTGGTAACTATTCAAACATCGAATTTTGTTGAAAATCAATTACAAAATAAGGCTGTAAACTCCGTTAAACGAATATATTGGGCATATCTTTAAGATAATGGACTTGTGCAGTTAAGGGGGTAGGGGTTATGTTTTGTGAATTACGAGCTGCTATTTGATTAGATGCATTATCTTATGAGCTGTGAGTCTTGTATATATGTTTTAAAGATAAAACAAACTAAAATTTATGAAAAAAAATTAAACACTTTTTTTCTCAATTTTTAATTGCATTTTTCTATGTTTTCTAACTTTTACTTACGGACACCTGAAATATGCTCATATAATTTTCAAATATAAACAAAAGGCATTGATAATGATAAATCTAGTAATTAGAAAGTTAAATGAAGATCATGTGACATAGTTAATGCAAATTTGTATTTCTGAAAACGAATAATTGAGGAAAATTAAAAGCAAGGAAAATTGTGTATTTCGCCAGCTTTTTCACAATAGGGTTACCTCTGATAGCACTGTATTTCATGGAGACGGATGAACATATTTTGTTGAAACTTGGAACATGACAAATGTAAACGTCTTCAAATTGAATAGCATCATTTAAGAACAAATAAATTGGCAACGTGGACCAGACATGCACGTTTCGGGTACTTAACCCTCATCAGTGATCCTTAATCCTAAATCTAAACAATGTAATATGCCAAAAAGTATGAAAGTTACTATGTCGAAAAAGGGTACCGAAAGACGTAGCAGGATGGGTGGGATATGATTCTACAGGACCCACTTTTTAGAAATTTCAAGAAATTTTGATATCAGAAATTTAGATTGCGTTGAAGAAACGATCAACCGAAATTGATCGAACTTGGCTACATGTGCCCTCGGGGACTCCTGGTCCACCAGCAGTGACACTCACCAAGTGGTATAAATGTAAACGTCTTCAAATTGAATAGCATCATTTAAGAACAAATAAATTGGCAACGTGGACCAGACATGCACGTTTCGGGTACTTAACCCTCATCAGTGATCCTTAATCCTAAATCTAAACAATGTAATATGCCAAAAAGTATGAAAGTTACTATGTCGAAAAAGGGTACCGAAAGACGTAGCAGGATGGGTGGGATATGATGCTACAGGACCCACTTTTTAGAAATTTCAAGAAATTTTGATAACAGAAATTTAGATTGCGTTGAAGAAACGATCAAAGGTAGGTATTGATGTATATAATAACATTGTGAATTTGATTCAGATGTGAAAAGGTGAGCATCTTCAGGTCACATGGCTGTATAAGCCAATCAAATTTGTAACACACCCCAGGTCACGAAAATTGACGTCAGAGCTACCACGTGTTTACTATGAAATGTTGACAATGACAAGCATTATAAACTTGAATTTGATATAAGTATAATCTTTGAGAATAGACGAAGACATTTCAGAAAATAATACATATGTGAAATCATTTTTTATATCAAATTTGATGCGATTCTGACCATGGGGGTCCTAAGAGGTAATCATGCACGCATGTACGTAAACAGAGGGTTGTGTACTTTATGTGTAATTATTTTTCGATTTATAAACACAAGGTATACTTTTTTTGTACTTAAAATAAAGAGTTAAGATCAGACTTCAAGACTAGATAGGTGAAAGTGTCCACAATTTTTTTATAAGAAAGAAATGTCACTTATAATTTCGTTGAAAACTGCATAAAATCTTATACAGCTGTCACACCTTCATAAAAAATATTTCAATCCAATTTTTCCAGTTTTTAAGTCATTCAATGGTTTCCTATTGATTTTGGTTGAAAAGTTTCTTTTTCTGATTTTACATGATTTTTTTTTCTTTTGTAAAAATGGAAAATGGGCGGTATTTTTAAAGATATCGGACTTCTCCAGAACCACTGAAGGGAGTTTGTTAGGAATGAAGTAATTATGGTCCCCTACAAATGTTATTGTTTTCCGTCCAGATCCGTCAACAGGTGGCGCCACCACATGCAAAATTAGATCAAAGTGATACATGTACCATCCTTTGGAAAACTTCGGTATTTTTGGCCATAACTTTCACAGTCTTTGGCCATATTTGATTGTTTGGATTGAGGATCACCGACGAGGGTTAAGAATCTAAAACGGTTATGTCTAGTCCATGCTGCAAGTTTATATCTTCTCAAATGATGCTATGAATTTGAAGACTTGTAATATTCTTTCAGGTAACAGGTATCTAGCATTAATCACCCGTTTAGATGTTCTAACCTGCTTATCGATAAATAAAGAGTTAAGATCAGACTTCAAGACTAGATAGGTGAAAGTGTCCACAATTTTTTTATAAGAAAGAAGTGTCACTTATAATTTGGTTGAAAACTGCATAAAATCTTATACAGCTGTCACACCTTAAGAGCGCATTGGAATGTATGTGTAAAATTTGTGCAGAACGTACGCTTGTGGTGTCAATATATCAAAATTTCGACTCAATTATAAATGTTTGATATTGTCTGGTCAATTTCAATTATAATTCATGTGTGACACACAACAAAGACTACGTGGAATTAAAAGAAAAGGGGGGAGGGGTGTTCTTCAACCCCCTTCCCGCCATTTTTATTCCTCTAATTAATATGGAAAGTAATGTATTTCATCGCCGTAATGATTCTATTTTTCTTGGTAACTATTCAAACATCGAATTTTGTTGAAAATCAATTACAAAATAAGGCTGTAAACTCCGTTAAACGAATATATTGGGCATATCTTTAAGATAATGGACTTGTGCAGTTAAGGGGGTAGTGGTTATGTTTTGTAAATTACGAGCTGCTATTTGATTAGATGCATTATCTTATGAGCTGTGAGTCTTGTATATATGTTTTAAAGATAAAACAAACTAAAATTTATGAAAAAAAATTAAACACTTTTTTTCTCAATTTTTAATTGCATTTTTCTATGTTTTCTAACTTTTACTTACGGACACCTGAAATATGCTCATATAATTTTCAAATATAAACAAAAGGCATTGATAATGATAAATCTAGTAATTAGAAAGTTAAATGAAGATCATGTGACATAGTTAATGCAAATTTGTATTTCTGAAAACGAATAAATGAAGAAAATTAAAAGCAAGGAAAATTGTGTATTTCGCCAGCTTTTTCACAATAGGGTTACCTCTGATAGCACTGTATTTCATGGAGACGGATGAACATATTTTGTTGAAACTTGGAACATGACAAATGTAAACGTCTTCAAATTGAATAGCATCATTTAAGAACAAATAAATTGGCAACGTGGACCAGACATGCACGTTTCGGGTACTTAACCCTCATCAGTGATCCTTAATCCTAAATCTAAACAATGTAATATGCCAAAAAGTATGAAAGTTACTATGTCGAAAAAGGGTACTGAAAGACGTAGCAGGATGGGTGGGATATGATGCTACAGGACCCACTTTTTAGAAATTTCAAGAAATTTTGATAACAGAAATTTAGATTGCGTTGAAGAAACGATCAAAGGTAGGTATTGATGTATATAATAACATTGTGAATTTGATTCAGATGTGAAAAGGTGAGCATCTTCAGGTCACATGGCTGTATAAGCCAATCAAATGTAACACACCCCAGGTCACGAAAATTGACGTCAGAGCTACCACGTGTTTACTATGAAATGTTGACAATGACAAGCATTATAAACTTGAATTTGATATAAGTATAATCTTTGAGAATAGACGAAGACATTTCAGAAAATAATACATATGTGAAATCATTTTTTATATCAAATTTGATGCGATTCTGACCATGGGGGTCCTAAGAGGTAATCATGCACGCATGTACGTAAACAGAGGGTTGTGTACTTTATGTGTAATTATTTTTCGATTTATAAACACAAAGTATACTTTTTTTTGTACTTAAAATAAAGAGTTAAGATCAGACTTCAAGACTAGATAGGTGAAAGTGTCCACAATTTTTTTATAAGAAAGAAATGTCACTTATAATTTGGTTGAAAACTGCATAAAATCTTATACAGCTGTCACACCTTAAGAGCGCATTGGAATGTATGTGTAAAATTTGTGCAGAACGAACGCTTGTGGTGTCAATATATCAAAATTTCGACTCAATTATAAATGTTTGATATTGTCTGGTCAATTTCAATCATAATTCATGTGTGACACACAACAAAGACTACGTGGAATTAAAAGAAAAGGGGGGAGGGGTGTTCTTCAACCCCCTTCCCGCCATTTTTATTCCTCTAATTAATATGGAAAGTAATGTATTTCATCGCCGTAATGATTCTATTTTTCTTGGTAACTATTCAAACATCGAATTTTGTTGAAAATCAATTACAAAATAAGGCTGTAAACTCCGTTAAACGAATATATTGGGCATATCTTTAAGATAATGGACTTGTGCAGTTAAGGGGGTAGGGGTTATGTTTTGTGAATTACGAGCTGCTATTTGATTAGATGCATTATCTTATGAGCTGTGAGTCTTGTATATATGTTTTAAAGATAAAACAAACTAAAATTTATGAAAAAAAATTAAACACTTTTTTTCTCAATTTTTAATTGCATTTTTCTATGTTTTCTAACTTTTACTTACGGACACCTGAAATATGCTCATATAATTTTCAAATATAAACAAAAGGCATTGATAATGATAAATCTAGTAATTAGAAAGTTAAATGAAGATCATGTGACATAGTTAATGCAAATTTGTATTTCTGAAAACGAATAAATGAGGAAAATTAAAAGCAAGGAAAATTGTGTATTTCGCCAGCTTTTTCACAATAGGGTTACCTCTGATAGCACTGTATTTCATGGAGACGGATGAACATATTTTGTTGAAACTTGGAACATGACAAATGTAAACGTCTTCAAATTGAATAGCATCATTTAAGAACAAATGAATTGGCAACGTGGACCAGACATGCACGTTTCGGGTACTTAACCCTCATCAGTGATCCTTAATCCTAAATCTAAACAATGTAATATGCCAAAAAGTATGAAAGTTACTATGTCGAAAAAGGGTACCGAAAGACGTAGCAGGATGGGTGGGATATGATTCTACAGGACCCACTTTTTAGAAATTTCAAGAAATTTTGGTAACAGAAATTTAGATTGCGTTGAAGAAACGATCAACCGAAATTGATCGAACTTGGCTACATGTGCCCTCGGGGACTCCTGGTCCACCAGCAGTGACACTCACCACGTGGTATAAATGTAAACGTCTTCAAATTGAATAGCATCATTTAAGAACAAATAAATTGGCAACGTGGACCAGACATGCACGTTTCGGGTACTTAACCCTCATCAGTGATCCTTAATCCTAAATCTAAACAATGTAATATGCCAAAAAGTATGAAAGTTACTATGTCGAAAAAGGGTACCGAAAGACGTAGCAGGATGGGTGGGATATGATTCTACAGGACCCACTTTTTAGAAATTTCAAGAAATTTTGATAACAGAAATTTAGATTGCGTTGAAGAAACGATCAAAGGTAGGTATTGATGTATATAATAATATTGTGAATTTGATTCAGATGTGAAAAGGTGAGCATCTTCAGGTCACATGGCTGTATAAGCCAATCAAATTTGTAACACACCCCAGGTCACGAAAATTGACGTCAGAGTTACCACGTGTTTACTATGAAATGTTGACAATGACAAGCATTATAAACTTGAATTTGATATAAGTATAATCTTTGAGAATAGAAGAAGACATTTCAGAAAATAATACATATGTGAAATCATTTTTTATATCAAATTTGATGCGATTCTGACCATGGGGGTCCTAAGAGGTAATCATGCACGCATGTACGTAAACAGAGGGTTGTGTACTTTATGTGTAATTATTTTTCGATTTATAAACACAAGGTTTCTTTTTTTGTACTTAAAATAAAGAGTTAAGATCAGACTTCAAGACTAGATAGGTGAAAGTGTCCACAATTTTTTTATAAGAAAGAAATGTCACTTATAATTTGGTTGAAAACTGCATAAAATCTTATACAGCTGTCACACCTTCATAAAAATATTTCAATCCAATTTTTCAAGTTTTTAAGTCATTCAATGGTTTCCTATTGATTTTGGTTGAAAAGTTTCTTTTTCTGATTTTACATGATTTTTTTTTTCTTTTGTAAAAATGGAAAATGGGCGGTATTTTTATAGATATCGGACTTCTCCAGAACCACTGAAGGGAGTTTGTTAGGAATGAAGTAATTATGGTCCCCTACAAATGTTATTGTTTTCCGTCCAGATCCGTCAACAGGTGGCGCCACCACATGCAAAATTAGATCAAAGTGATACATGTACCATCCTTTGGAAAACTTCGGTATTTTTGGCCATAACTTTCACAGTCTTTGGCCATATTTGATTGTTTGGACTGAGGATCACCGACGAGGGTTAAGAATCTAAAACGGTTATGTCTAGTCCATGCTGCAAGTTTATATCTTCTCAAATGATGCTATGAATTTGAAGACTTGTAATATTCTTTCAGGTAACAGGTATCTAGCATTAATCACCCGTTTAGATGTTCTAACCTGCTTATCTGAAAAATATAATGTATACAGGAAACCATGGACAGCAATGGTAAACCGTGACGTCATGGCTTCTATGTTAGAAAATCCCATTAGATATTCTATTTATCCACCATCAAATTTTTAACTGAGCTAAAAACAACCAAATGGATAACATTTTCTGTAACACAAAAGAAAGTTCTTTAGACTCGGTATCAGTATATATATATGATTACAAAAGTATACCTAAGAAATTTTTTTTCAAATAAGAGTGCTCTAGATTAAGTGAACTGGACAATACAGACCATGAAAATATTCACACATTATAAACTAAGAAGAGTTAAAGAAGATCCTGACGATAATCTCAACAGCACTCACAATAGAGCAATATGTTGAGCATCGACGGACCCCTAGCAAGCTAGAGGTGGGATCAGGTGCCCGGGAGGAGTAAGCATCCCCTGTTGGCTAGCCGCACCCGCCGTCGATGTTAATGCACGATAAAGAACACAGTATATAAAATGCATGCACTGTCTGACATTATGTCTATATAGAAAGTGCTATGGGACCATGTCAGGGAAATATATTCAAAACACTTACTATCAAACCCCTCGCGGGGAACTTTTTTACGAGCTCCACACGGCAAAGGGCATAAGTGTGATTAATGCTAAATAAGAAAAAACGCAACGAGTTTTCAGTGAAACAAGAAGGTCAACATATAAAATGAGGATGAACAACTTTGAAGGCATTTTTGGTCAACTTTATAGATATATCTTACTATAGAAAATGTTGTTTTTTATTTTTCTAAACAGGTTTTTCTTTCCTTGGTGGAACGAGACTGGGATCGGAAGTTTTGGTGAATGTACAAGATCAGACAAAACTTTTGTCTGAAACACTTATCAACTTAGCAAGGGACGTAGACGATCATGTAGGAAAGGCGAATGTTTCAATTGAAGAAATAAAAGATCAATTAACAAGGTGTCTACAACAAATAGAACATTCTCTCTCATCATCCTCGGAAAACTCTGTCCAAATATCGGAACTTGAACATGACACAGAAATATTGTATTCTAGAACAGACGATCTTAAAAAGAACGAGGAAACAATGCAACAAACTATCCAAACACATGAAGTAGATATTCAAGTACTGAAAGAAGAAAGCAAAGGGATTCGCGACGATAATTTAGATATAAAGAAAAGACTTCATGAGATTGAGTCAAAGTTATACCACAAACATTCATATCCAGAAAAGGCATTTTTTCAGGTTCCAGATCGACTTCCAGCGTTTGTTGGTCGGACTCTCGAATTAGACTTTTTGAAATTAAAGTTCATAGAGGCTCAGAACACATCTCATACATTAGCGATTTGTGGTCTAGGAGGGATAGGAAAGACTACTCTTGCCATTGAATATGCGTGGTTATTACAGGATTTCTACCCTGGTGGCGTATTCTGGTTGTCGGCTGCTAATGATGAGGAACTTGGGAATTCGATGGGTCAGCTAGCGATCGATGCCGATATCGATGGAAAAAATTTAAGCGAAATAACGAGAAAATCTCTTAAATGGCTAGCCTCAATGAAAGAGAAATGGCTTCTTGTAGTAGATAACCTTGATGACTTTGTCATTTCCAAAACCGTGAGGAACCTATTGACTGGTGCATGGAGACGACGTACAACAGGGCATATATTGATTACCACCAGACGAGAGACAGTCGAACTTTCCGAGGCAATACGGTTAGACAAGGAATGCTGTGTTGATTTGACGATTTTAGATAAAAATGAGAGCATCAATTTCATGCGAAGTCGCACCGAACTTCAAGAAAATGATGCATTAGAAAAACTTGTAGATGAGCTTGGCGGTTTACCACTAGCACTAGAGCAAGCAGCTACATATATCAAAACATGTAATTTTTCTACGAGGATTATCTAAAGGAATTCAAGAAACGTCGATTGGAGCTGATCGCTAAAAGGGAAATTGCACCAGCAGCAGATTTTGTCCCAGATGAACGTCTCACGATCAAAACAACATGGTCTATGAATTTTGATCTAATCAAAAGAGAGTCTATTGAAAAGGGACATGGAGACTTCGCTTCAATGGTAATGCAGATGTTTGCATTTTGTTCACCAGACGATTTACCACTCCAATTGATAAACATCGACATCGCAAATGTCAGTGTTTCGGAAATAATGTCTGAAAATAAGTTGGATGTTAGGTCAACAGAAATTGCAGTTGTTCTAACGAAGTTTTCCTCTTTTTCACAGAAAAAGCCAGGACACTCTGCGAATTCATAGGCTTGTCCAAGAGGTGATACGTGATCATTTATCAGCAGATGATAAAAAGAAGACATTGCAACTTGCTGTACAAAACATGAATGCAGCCTTGAAAACAACTCAGTCACCATTTGATGTTCTAAGAACAGATTTTGACATCTCTAAAACAAAAGGAGCACTGCAGTTATGGAGCAAACTTGCGCTTAACGCCTCTGCCATACAAAAGTATTTATTTGCGTTTGTAAAAGATGGGAGTGAGGAATACATCAACTTAGAAACAATCAAACTTTTTCACGTAGCTTCAATATTTCACAGCATTAACCAGAGGCAAGATATAGCTTATTCCCTTCAAGACCAAATGCTTCAGATGATAATGTCGAGCAAATTAACATCTCAAGAAATGCTTCCTTTTACTACAATAAAAGTTCCTCTAATGGAGAAAGATCGTAGAACAATTTTGAAATGCATTGCCCCCAAATCATTGGAAGTGGCAGATCAATCGAGTTCAGTTGCTGATGCTGATACTTTAAGAGAAAAGGGGAACGAAGAATACCGGAAGAAACACTACCACATAGCTATCAAACTGTATATCGAGGCAGAACGGTCGTGCCAACATGATCAAGTAGATGACAGAATTTATGCAAACAGAAGCCAATGTTACCTTCGAATCGGTGACCATAGGAATGCTTTGAAAGACGCTGACAAGTGCATTGCATCGAATCCACTGAATTGGAAAGGTCATGCTCGGCGAAGTTATGCAATAGCTGAATTAGTAAAAGAGAAAGTTTTACGACCGGCGATGTATTACTCTGCTCTTGCTAGTGCTAGCATCGCATCTTATTTCTGTCGAAGCTTTTACATCGAAAAACAGACGAAACTCTATTTCCCGATCTTACTATATGATGTTGTTATGTCCCCGTCAGAGCTTGAAAGTAGAATCATAGACATCACACAGCGTCAGTTTACTACATTGCTTCTAAGGAAAGGAAATTACAGAATTCGCCAGATATGCCTAGTCAAAAGCTTTCAGTTAGTTGGTATCGATGAAGAAGTGAAGTTGCAAATAGATAATAATGGACTTTTCCTTGCACGATTGCCAAGTTCATTATTTCAATGTGCTTATCAGTTTCGGGTTGACGAGCAATTATTTGTCCATTTAGAAAACAGTTGCTCTCGTAAAAAACGCTGGACAATTCTGTGTTACAGAAAATGTAACAGCAATGTTCTATCGTTGTAAGATTTCAAATGGATTACCGGGATGTCCGCGACTATCCTAATTGTATAGGGGGCGAAGGGCTGTGTAAATACTGGTTCCACGCCATGCTCTTCAACTGAACACTTCAATGAGACTGACAAAGAACAGAGGCCTTTGGGAGAGTTTACGACAGGTTTAGGTGGATATCCTGGGATCGTTGCTCAGAAAGGTGGTCAAGTATTCATTGATAAATGTAAAATCACACAGTGTGGAGGAGGGGGTGTTCTATGTGTCGATAAAGGATCATATCTAGAAATCAACGACTGTAAGATAGAACAATTGATTCAAATGGGTCTTGAGGTCAAGAACGAGGGATACCTTAAAGCTGAAAATAATGAAATAACTCAATGTAACTTGCATGGTGTGGCTGTTGGTCCATCGGGACACTGCTTTTTGAGAAATAATGTCATATTTGGGAACGGTCGTGAAGGTATTCTTTGTAACAAGAATTCAAACGCAAGAATCATCAACAACATTATACACCATAACGGACTTAGTGGAATATCTCTTGATGGAGGGATCATATGAGCTGGTATCGAATCAAATCTATGAAAACTGGTGCTGGGGTGTCATGTGCAAAACGAGATCATCTTGTTCCTTCATCAACAACGATATCTTTGAGAATAAATGTGGGGGAGTCAATATCGGTTGGAATTATTCTGCAACAGTTTATATCGATGGTAATACCATACGGGATCACTGTGGTCCTGCGCTTCATGTTATCAATATTCCTACCACTAAGAATCACACACAAGAAGAGATGGAAATGATGGGAAAGCCTAAGGATGAAAATGATATTTATACAAGTCTTCCAGTTGTCACAGATCGTAATATTATACGTGACAATGATAAGGTATTCCTTCATCCTTCTAAAAAAGCTGAATCTATTTCAGTGTGTTTTTACTGCCATAAAACTGCAACAAATCTAAAGTTATGTTCAAAATGTAAGAAAGCCTTATATTGCAGCAAAGAATGTCAGAAAAGAGATTTTACTAAGCATAAACATGTTTGCAGAATCTTGTTGGGTTCTTACACAGTTCCAATACAGATGAAGGACGTGAGTGATACATCAGAAGCAAACAATATACATGGAAATGTTACATTAACACAAAGATCCTTCAATCCACAATTGAGCGGAATAATGGAAGGTCCAAAGCCAGATAGGAAAAGCTCAAAAGAGTTCATTGTCAAGATTCAATCTGGCTATGAATACTACTCAAGAGGTTCCAAAAAGACGCTCACATTATATGATCGCAGCACAGATCTAGATATACAGTTTGAGAACGCATTTTTGTACCACTTAATATTGGAATGCGGGCAGCTGGGAACAAATATGTTAACTTCAAAGAAGATCTTCTGTTGGGCATACTTTGAAGAGGGAGGATCTGTTCTTAGAATACGTACAGATACTCTTGCTCCTTATCAAACATGGTAGCTAAAATTGCCATAACAGGACAAAAGTTTGAGGCTGAATTATTATTATGCCTTGTCGTTAGCATGATAACAAACGTGAAAATATCTCCGACGATAAGACGACACGCTGAATCATAAAATAAGGAGATTCACCGTCATGATGACGTAGCGGATCAAACATGCATGAGACGAAATGGAGATATTAATAAAAAAAAATAAATACTACGTCAACAAAGCAAAGAGCCTAGTATACGGTTCAGTATAGTATGCGGATAAGTATAGTATGGCTCAACAGTAATATACGGATAAGTAGTTCTGGAATAATTTCATTACGCCGCTTCGAAGTAAATATTATTCACTCTGTATTTTACGCCCCTTAAAGTATGTTATAGTAATATAAGGATAAGTAATTCCGGTAATATTTTCAAACGCCACTTCAAAACATATATTATGTACCTTGTATTCCTACGCCACTTAAAGTATGTTACATATAGAGTTTTAAATTGAAATTTGGAAACAATTGTAGTAAGTAATTAACGGTTGCTAGGTCGACGGTAGACAGTTGACAATATATTTGTAGTATTGAAGGTCGACGATTTACAGGTCGACAGTTGACTATTGATTGTATCATTGAGGGTAGACGGTTGACAGGTCGACAGTTGACAATGATTGTAGTAATGAATGTCGACGGTTGACAGGTCGACAGTTGACAATGATTGTAGAATTGAATGACGAAAGTTGAGAGGTCGACAGTTGACAATAATTGTAGCATTTAAGATTGACGGTCGACAGCGACTAGCATTTAGCGTCGACGGTTGGCATGTCGACAGTTGAAAATGAATGTAGTATTGCAGCTCGACGGTTGACAGTTGACAATGATAGTTGTAGGGAAGGTCGACGGTTGACAGGTCAACAGTTGTGAACTCTTTTCTAGAGAATAGTCAAATGTCAACTGTCGACACTTACATTATCCTCTTCAGAATTGTCAACGGTTGACAGGTCGACAGTCGACAATAAATGCCACAATCAAGTTAACGGTATTGAACAAATTTTAAGAATTGTCAACTTTCGACCTGTCAACCGTCGACAATTACAATAACATCTTCAGAATTGTCAACTGTCGGCCTGTCAACCGTCGACAATGAATGTCACAATCTATTCAACGTTATGGAACACATTTTTAGACTTGACAAATGTAGACATGTCAACCGTCGACAAAACATGATGAATCTTCAAGGAACTTTTTTCTTCTGGGGATTACGTTACATGATTTGGCCGAGGGATTATTTCTCACATTGGAGAACAGTGAATTTACAGTAGAGATAGGGTTTGACGGAACTACTTATCCGTATACTACTGTTGAGTATACGGCTAAGTGTTAGGATATACATAAGTAAATTAAAAATATCCACATCAAAACGATCAAAAACAGGGACACTTTTAAATTATAATATTGAGGACAACATAAAAAAGGAAAACAAGCGCATTCCATGCGCTGATTGCTCGTGAAAATAGACTTAATTATACATGGCGCCACCGGCACACAGCCAAATAAAGGTTTAAAAAATAATACTGTCGGATTATTGTCCTTCTAGCAAACTAGGAAAATAAAACTCCCTTCTTCCAAAAATTAAAGGACGACGTGAAATCGATCTTTCTTAGTACTGTAAACGTGGTTTTTTCCTTGGGGGAAAATTTCGCGATTCCAACGGCAAGACATTACACATGGGGGGATATATTCGCGATAAAAAATTTCTTGCAAATTGTAAGAATACAGCGGGGATATTCTCGCGTGGGTGATTTTTTCGCGATATCTATCGATTCGCGAAAAACACGAAAATTACCACCACGCGAAAATTTCCTCGTTAACAGTATTCTGTCTATGTGATACAATTATGGATTGAGACTCAAGGGAATCAGACTCGTTATGAATGTTTTGTCAATATTATCAATAGAATACTAACAAGCCTATAGAGAATACAGTGATTATCGCCTCACAAACAACACGGTTCCATAGATACCTTAATAATTTAACAATCTGACTTCAGCTTACGTTTGCTTGAGGTGTGGTGATAAAATTTTACAACAAACGTCTTCTGATAGCCTTCTGTTTAGGGTAAAATATAAGTTTTGACGACAAGTTGCAGTACATCAATCAAAATTCGGTAAAGGTTGTAGCCAAAACACCTTAGACCACTCCACTAGTTATGTTAAAGAAAGAATGGATTTCCGTTGATTTAACACCATGTCTTGAAGAAATATCCCGGGCTAAACAGTAACAGGAACAGAAAGGCAACAAATGATATCATCTCTATTGAATAAAAGATGGGATCTTAGTCTGTTGCAGTGCCCATCGCAAAACACCAAAACAACGCACATTGACATGAACATTCATATACGCAAAAGGGACAAGGAACACCAAAAACAGCACAGAAACATCAAACACAAAATACGACACATAAACCAACGAGATCGTTGACAACCAGTGCCGTCTTAGGACAACCAACTACTACGCTAGTAGCAAATGGTGTAGTTATCCGGATTAAGTGCGCACACCCTTTCCAGTTTTTCGGTTACCAAGAGTTCTCGAAGAGGAATCACTTTCGCTCCTCCTCATAATTTTTGTTGTTTTGTTTGGGTTTATAATTTTTCTAGTTTCGTATGCTATTTGATTGTGTGTGTTTTTTTTTCAATTTTGATAAGGGTTTTGTGTTTTATTTACAAACACCCACCCGAATAGAATAAATGGTCATTACATTTCCATTGTTATTTTTAAGAAATGATATCGGTCCTAATCCTATAGCTTTTGAATTATATAAAGGGGACAGTAGGAGATTAATCTAATCAATTATCTTGGTATCGATCGTTTATTATTTGCAACAAAGTTGCTTAAATGCTCAATGATTGTTTCCTTAAAAGAGTGATAACAATGTCGGTTTAAGATCTCAAGTAAACGAGACTGACAGTACGAAAATTTTCTAATCTCCTTGCAGTAAATATTTTAATGGAATACCTGTAGACTAATCCATTTTATTGTCATTAATATAAGTACAAGTTAAAAAGGACCAATAGTCGGATGACATCATCGATTTTCTGCGAATGTTATATGGATTTGGTGATTGGATGAAGTTGATTGATTTTCAAGGCCAAATGTTGAAGCTCAAGCTCAGAGGTCAAATTCAAAGAAAACTTACAGAAAAAAAAATCAAAAGCATCTTCAGAATGAGACAATATGAAAAGTACCAAGGTTTTTATGGCTAGGCAAGGGAATGTTATATTTTATGTCGTCTTGTATCTCAGAATGTGTTTGAGTTTGTCAATACACATGTTATAGTGTCATCAAGCTCAATGATCAAGGTCATTAAAATGAAATTGCCTGTATGCATAAAATTATTTATATTTGTTTATGATATTAAGGTAGCAAACCAATAACAGTGAAAACCTACAGGTTACAACATATATTTATTTTTAAAAAATGGGGGGAGGGGGTGTTGAGTTTCATTGTATCTTTACCATTTACATTGATAAATATCAGATTTTCTTAACCAATCGATTGATATTATAGAAAAGAATACAACAACAACAATGTATGTATGGTTTGACCTTGATTTGTTGTTGTATGTGCCATTTATATGATACCGATGTGTATTTTTACGATATTATTTATGGGGTACAATAAGGCAAACGCCGAAGAATTTTCTGAAATTTGTCTATAATGATGAAATATTTGCCTAAAATGAATTAAGATATTTAGTAAAAAGGGAAAAACCGAATGTCTATTGTGTAACTATCAAGGAAATATTGCAAAGTTTCGAATTTTGATTTGATATGGCATACATCTTTAGAAATGTTCGTTCCGCTTATTGTTGTTTGGGGACCATTACAAAAATGTATGTTCATTAGACCCTGGATTGAGATGAACTCTTGATGTATATTTCTTCATTTAGGATACATTGATCAATTTAAGCAGTTTAAATCAGCTTTTGACCTTAAATTCCTTTAGTACTGGTCATCCTTAATACTCAATACTCTAGTTCCTTCGAGGTATATAGTGTTTAGTTCTCCGGACTTTGAATCTTACGTTCAAACAGACATTGGTTCGATCCCGCTCTGTATCTCCATCGCATTTTATTTTGTTTTGTTTTGTTTTGTTTTTTGTTTGTTTGGTTTTTCATATGGAAACAATATCTTAGGATGATGATATTGTACTGTTAATTAGTACATGTATTTCGATGCTATGATGAAAATGAGAAAGAAATGTATCGTACAAATCAACCAAACTGTATATACATTATCTTATTAAATAATGCAAAAGGAAGAAATTCTATATGTTATTTTTGCATAACGTTGTATATAGTCTACTAGTGTTTGAGATGTCGAAAATGCAATAAAATCTTAAGGGGATACCGTTGTGTTTGACAATATACCATTCTTATTACATCTAAGAATATCGTTTTATGCTCTATATATCTTCTATATTACTAATCAAAACAAATTACAACAAAACAATTAAACATGAGTTTATTATTGAACTTGGAACGACTGGATATTTGATCATCCTAAATCTTAATGTGCAAATGTGCCTTTTTATATGTACTGCAAATTTGATGAAAACAAAATAACCTATATATGTCTGTCAATTCATTATTCCATTTTGACCATTGTGTATAGAAATATCCTTAAGATACAAAGTTTCTCTGTTAAATCCGCGAGTAGGGACCCGCCTTAAACATTAAAATGTTTAATCGGGGTTTTTGGAGAGGAATTTTAATCATTCTAGATCTTGATATCATTTTATGGCAAAATTGATGAGAATCGTTTTAAAAAGTTCGCATCTCTTTATGTATGCCTTATAATATTACGATTTATTAATTTCATATATTTTAACTTTTCTTTGTGGCTTAGGTTTACGTTCTTCAAATACATGTACATGTACTTAATTGAATAAGTAGTTTTATGTTGTTTATATGTTATTATTTTCTTTCTAATAGCAATAAAATACCTTTTGTTCTCATATGATTTCATTGTCGTTTCCTGTTCTAGGCACAAATGATTCGTAGTTCTTACGATAAAAGAAATGTCTAGTGCATATCTTTTCCGCTTACCATATTATTATAACGTAGACCTGTGTCCCTTGGCAACGGACTCGAAGTATAACCCTTACTTTTAATATCTCTCTCTATATAAGCGCATACATGTGTCCACAATATTAAATTCATATTGTGAGCGAGGTATTTTTAACATGTATTAATTTAGCTTAGTATTTTCTAAATCATTCAATTACTATCCCAGTTTTAATTCGTTAATATATTAAGGAATCGTTGATATATTCAATGTATAATGGGTGTTATTTGGGCACCCATTTATTGAGTTGAAAATTCTGGAGATATAAATTAGTTATTATGTGAAAATTAATTCAACAATTTTCACTCATGGATTTTTCAAAAAATTCAAAAAAATTAATCCTCTAAGAATTATGGGCCTTTAAATCTTAAATAAAATGCTATGTAAAATATATTTTTAGCTATACTTCAAATAAATGACGGAAGATCAAATATGGATTGGTAAAATCAAACCAAAAGATCAAGGTAACAACATCAAAATGTTGGTTCCAACAGAAAGGTCTTTTCACAAAAAAATACATATAGTCTGGTATAAAATATATGTCACTTGAAAGAGGAGCCTTCAAAGATATTTTATTTTTAAATCGTCATTGCACGATCATATGCAATATTGAGGAACTGAGAGGCAGGAATAAATTAAAATTTCCACAAATTTCAGTGAATTTTTGCAAAAATTCTATTTTTTACCCCCACAACACACAGTTGAAATAAGAATTGGAACTTGCAACTTATTTCATCTGAAAGAGCATAAAAAATACTATATATTTACTCTTTTCAATTTTTAAAATCATCAACCATATATTTATGAATTACTTTCCTATTTTCAGTGATTTTTGAATAAAAAATCATGTTTTTCCCAAAAACACCACTTTTGCAATGGAAAATTCCATGAGACAATTTTTCATCTGAAAGAGCGCAAAAAATGCTACAACGTTAGGCTGGTTTTGTAGGATCGAGGGGGGGTTGCACCCAACCCAGTGATGCATCCCAGACTTTGGGATATATAAAATTCCCATCACTAACCATTCAAAAGTATAAACGGAAAAAAGAACATCGGGGGACAAAATATATTTTCAATTTTACTGAAAAATCAAAAGTTCATCGATACGCTCCTTTGCAATCGATTTCTAACATTGCCTGGTCCACGTTGCCAATTTATCTGTTTTTAAATGATGCTATTCAATTTGAAGACGTTTACATTTCTCACTAAGGGGACTTGACTCTATTCAAAATAATCCTTTATTCACAGCATGATACACGGGTTAAAGACTGCCAAAAACCAACAACAAATATTAGACACAAATGAGTTAAAGAAGATCCTGACGATAATTTCCACAGCACTCACAAAAGAGCACCAAATTGAGCATTGACGGACCCCTAGCAAGCTAGAGGTTGGACCCAGGTGCCCGGATGGAGTAAGCATTCCCTGTTGGCTAGCCGCACCCGCCGTCGATCTTCACGCACGAAAATGAAAAGATTATATAAAATACATGCACTTTCTTAGGACATGACTATATAGAACAAAGGAGGGGATCTCCAACAATACAGTGCCCACAGCAAAACCCCAAAACACCCAATACAAAAACAGAGAGCAGACAAGTACAGAGAGAGACGCAAAAGGGACAAGGAACGTCAACGCACAATACAGAAACATCAAAAACTAAGGACTACACATAAACCAACGAGATCAAAAGGCAACCGGTGCCGACTTAGAACCGCAATTAGACACGGATAAAGCAGAAGGTGTGGTTATCCTGGATTACGCGCGCACAACACTCCCACTTTTCCGATTATCCAGAGGTCTCGAAGAACGTACAATTGTGGTGTAAAATAACCTCCTCACTGTCAGATGACCACACAGAAACAAGACCGCAAAACGCAGGGGCCCAATTGAGCCAAAGAAGATCCTGACGATAGTCTCAACAGCACTCACAATAGAGCACAAAATTAAGCATCGACGGACCCCTAGCAAGCCAGAGGTGGGACCAGGTACCCGGGAGGAGTAAGCATCCCCTGTTGGCTAGCCGCACCCGCACCCGCACCTGTCTAACATAATATTTACTTGTGGAATCCGCAATTACAAAATAGAATAACTTGGACCACTGTAAACCACCACAAAGACAAATAGTAAGAATCATATAATATGTTTCTACAACATATAATTCAATCAACTTAAACATTCTGTAAAGACGCGAAAGTGAATTCCCTAAGGAGATCAGATCAGGTGCCCGGGGAGAGATAGTATCTCTCGTTTGCTAGCACCGCCCGTCACTTAGGACGTGCAGAAAAAAGTCGAGTTCGGTTAATTTCCTACATTCGGTGTTTTGGATGGTTCTAACCTAAAGTGTCTTTCAACATGGTACGAATAATCTCAGCTTGAAATAATCCGCAAAGAAATCAAGGGGTCGCAACTGTAAATATTGCTCAAGCAAGTCCATTGTATTTAATTGATATATCATAAGGTTCTCTGATGTGAATCCTAGAGCGTGTGAACGAAATCCAGCTTCCAACGTTGAGTATTCAGCATCTGTTTCAACCTTATCTCTGCTTGAAGCATAAGGGTATAAGCACTGGACTCCCTCATACGAGGAATTGAATGCAGGCATGTATTTCTGAGCAGTTATAGAATTAGGATACTTTGTCGCCATAGCTTTTTCTATATAGACATAACGTCAGAGAGTGCATGAATTTTACATATTGTATTCATTTTCGTGCTTAAACATCGACGGCGGGTGCGGCTAGCCAACAGGGAATGCTTACTCCTCCCGGGCAACTAGACCAGACTCTAACTCGCTAGGGGTCCGCCGATACTTAATTTGTGCTCTATTGTGAGTGTTGTTGAGATTATCATCAAGATCTTCTCTAACTCATTTGCAATTTCCTTTGGATCATTATCGATGGAATCTTGCAAATTGTGTAATTTCTTTGAAAGAGTGTAAAATTGGTCCAATCCTCTCATCAGAATGCAAGATCCTTCATCTTTGTCTTCCGACATCTTTACAAATGAAAAACTGAAACAGAATAAGACAAAAAAGCTGGCCGCAAAGACTGATCGAATGAGACTAATTGGTTCTATCACGATCTACTGAGTGAGACATAGAAATTAACACGAGTGATGGACATTTTATCTTTTTCCCGAGTGGAGCGTAGCGGAACGAGGGAAAAGATGAAAAATTCCGTCACCAGTGTAAATCTTTATGTCTCACTCAGTAGAAAGTGAAAGAATTCATTTCCTCTTCCATGAAACGTAAGAAAAGTGAAATCAAAGAAGGGAGGGGATCTTTAACAAGACCCTGTTGCAGCACCAACTGCAAAACACCCGATGCGAGAACACAAAGACGAGCATACTAAGAGACGAAAAAGAGACATACGACAAGTAAACATCAAACACAAAAGACTACACATAAACCAACGAGACCAATGGGTAACCGGTACCGACATTGGACGGCCCTTTACCACACAAGTTTTGTCCTGGATTACATGCGCACAACCCTCTTACTTCTCCAATTACCCAGAGGTCTCGAAGAATGTACAGTTGTGGTGTAAAACAACCTCCTCACTGTTAGATGACCACACACAAAAAAGACCGCAAAACGCAGGGGACCAAGCAACACAGATGAATATGTAAATGGATATAAAAAGAGGGCGTACGTAATACAATCCGTGCTCTGCCAACGCCAGCTCATGTATGTTATTACCCGAGGAGTCCGACTGACATCCAGAGAGGACAGGTGGTCGAGGCCCTGTCTTCTCTAAAAAGGTTTGGACAGGGCCCGTCATGGAGTCCCTTCGTCAAAGTCAGTCAGAGTGCAAGTCTCAAGAATGCGCTGGTACAAGACTATAGATTGGTCAAGTACCAAGCCAAGTGTCCATCTGATGGCATTAGGATCATATCCAAGGTATAGAAGGCGTTTGATGATTCTGACGCATTTTCGCTTGTTTCGCTGTCTACCTTTGATCCTTCTAATTGTGTTTATAAAATCACCATAAAAGGCAGGTTGTGTAATGTACTCTGCTGCGAGTATGGATCCGAATTTTAAAAGAAGTTGACTGTAATTTTTGTAAAATTTCTCCAGAAAGCGGAAACCTTGACCTATAAGTTTCTTGGTAATTTGTAAATTTCTATTGTGAAAATCCAAAATATCAGTACATGCTCTAGACACCGGTTGACCTGTGATATGTAAACGCCGTATGACGGTAGTTTTGGAACATCACCGTCAAGCCAGGGGAAATTTACTATGTTGAATCCAAAATTATCTCTTTTGTCATATAAACTTGTATGAATCTTTCTGTTTAGAATTTTGATATTTAGGTTCAAAAATGGTGTTTCTGTATTTGTAACATTTGCCTTGTTAAGTGTTAATTCTTGTGGATAAATTCCATTCCTGTATAATTCAAAAGCAGGATTCTTTTAGATAGTTAGAATATCATCCAGATACCTAGAAGTATTATTGAAACATTTCACATCATAAAATTTTCTTTGCTTTTGAGGATTTTGGATAATTTTTTTTCGTAAGTGTATGAAAGTAAATCTGCAACAAGAGGCGCGCAGTTAGTACCCATACGAATCCCTACAACGTGCTTGCATAGATCCTCACCAAATCTATCATAAATATTGTCCAAGAGGAAGGACAAGGTATTACACATTTCACTATATGTTCATGATTTGTATGATTTGTAGTCTGTCGAGGAAAAGAAACTCTTTATTACAGATGTACAAATGTAAGTTTTCCGCTCTCGATCAAAACACCATTTAATGAGTTTAGATACTCTAATAACGAGAACTTTGTTCTACACAGAGAAGTGATAAAATTGGAGAGCCCGAATGCTTTGCAGAAAGGTTTAAAAAGACCGAATTCGTTTTTACCGATATATCTGTTTTAATTTAGTCCATTTTTAAGGAAAAATAAATATGGAACGCAAGGGTAGATCAATCCTATATAAATTTCCTGAAAATTGCCCGCAAAAACTTTTGAATGGTATTTCACATGTGTATTCCTTGTGACAAGAATTTTCCATTTTCCATGGATACCAACATTATTGACCTTGTGACCTTGACTTTGGGGATAAACCTACTTTTGAAAAATGGCGTCCTCTGTGCATTGATATAGAAATATACAACATTAATACAATTCAAATTCAGGAACAGACCTTAATGCAATACTTATTTTAACCCTGGTAAAATTAATGACGTATTTTCAAAGCGCATGGCATATTGAGGGTTGATCGCATGTACTACGGATAACGACACCATTTGCTACTGGGTATCGTTGGTTTTTGTGTAGTCTTTTCTGCTTGATGTTTCTATGTTGTTAGTTGGTGTTCCTTATCCATTTTGCGTCTTTTTCTGTGCTTGACTGTGCTATTTCATAGGATGTTTTGGTAATTGCTGCAACCGAGTGTAGTTGGAAAACCCCTCCTTCTTCATGGACATAACAACAAACAATGGACGTGCTACTAACACACCAATTAATATTTACTGCCCTTTTAACCAAATCCAGAGCATCCTGTATTCGAGATTTTAGGATTTTAGTCCTAAGATTTTTCAAATGATTATTGTCTTCGTTGACCTTCAGGTAACAGGTGTTTAGCATTATCTCAACCTTTTAGATGCTTTAACCTGTTTATTTGAAAAACAAAATGTCTACGGGAAATTCGTGACAACAATAGTAGGCAGTGACGTCATGACGTTCATTTTAGAAAATCCCCGTAGATATTTCATTTTCCCTCCTAGTTTTTGAGCTAAGCCAACCACAACCAAGAGGGTAGCATTTTCTAGTACCCAAAACGTGCATATCTGGATCATTGTTAAATTTATCTGTTCTTAAATGATGCTATTTATTTGAAGATGTTTAACATTTAACCACTTTATGATGCAAAACTATATGAAATTGATAAAATTCAATAGATCTTGCTAAGTCGTTGGGTTTTTTTATACTGGCATATTAAGATGACCGTTATTGATTACTTTCATCCACTTACCGGTAACAATGAAAATTATATTATTTCAAATTCATGTGGTAAATGTATTAATATCAGCTGCAAAATAATATAAATCTGAACAGAATTCCTATGGTATGTATTGCATACTAGAGTCATACATTACGCCTCTAAATATGTCAACGTATCTATGACAATATTTCATGCTCATGCGCGGGTTCTTTTCTAGTAATAAACTAAGATAAAACGCAAAGAGTTTTCAGTGAAACAAGAAGGTCAACACATAAAATGAGTATGAACAACTTTGAAGGCATATGTGGTCAACTTTGTAAATAGATCTCACTCTTTAATATGCACTTCATTTTTCAGGTTTTTCTTTCCTTGGTGTAACAAGACCTGGAGTGGAGGTTTTGTTGAATGTACAAGATCAGACAAAACTTCTGTCTGAAACACTTATCGATTTAGCCAGAGACGTAGACTATCACGCCGGAAAGGCTGAATGATGCAGAAATAAAAGGCCAATTGACATGATGCATGCAACAAATAGAACATTCTCTTTCACCATCGTCAGAAAACTCTGTTTGAACTTAAGCATGACACAAAAATATTGTATTCTAGAACAGACGAAATTAAGAATGAGCATTAAACAATACAACAGACTATCCAAACACATGAAATAGATATTCAAGTTCTGAAAGATGAAAGCAAAGAGATTCGTGACGATAATTAAGATAAAAAGAACATACTTCTTGAGATTGAGTCAAATGACAAATATGGATAATGCCCATATCCCTGTATACAGCACAAAATCGATAATTCAGAAAATCAGAAACCGCAGGCATACAAAATCAGGATAAAACAGGAACCAAAGCAAATACACAAAAACCTCAACCATATGAAAAGAAGCGAACTCCCGATATGGGAGTGAGACAAGGTGCCCAGGAAGAGTAAGCATCTCCTGCTTGCATGTAACACCCGCCGCTTCGAATTCGGTAGAACTGTCACATCCGGTTACTTCCGTTTCGGAAGACATAGAGTACAATCTTTGGTTGGAGGGTTCAAATGGTCTATGATAGAACATCATCCACCATTCTGGAGAGTGGGACATCAGAGTATTTGACGAGTTCCCCATATCCGTAGAACTTCCTCAGTGACGATGTTAGTCGATCACAAACATATCCCTGACTAAGAAGCTTATCTGAAAGACGCCTAGCTCTCAGAACAAAATCCGTATATTTGGTACATGCTCTGGCATAGCGTATCAACTGAGATATGAACACATACACTATGATGTCCCACTTTCCAGAATGGTGTATGATATTCTGTCATAGACCGTTTGAACCATCCAACCAAAGATTGTACTCTATATCTTCCAAAATGGAAGTAACCGGATGTGACAGTTCTACCGAATTGAAGCGACGGGTGTTGCATGCAAGCAGGAGATGCTTACTCTTCCTGGGCACCTGGTCTCACTCCCATATCGGGAGTTCGCTTCTTTTCATATGGTGGAGGTTTTTGTTTGTTTGCTTTCGTTCCTGTTTTGTCCTGATTTTGTATGCCTTCGGTTTCTGATTTTTGAATTATCGATTTTGTGCTGTATACAGGGATATGGTCATTATCCATATTTGTCACCATAAGCAGGCGATGAAGGGATGTTGCTACTCAGAAAAGGAAAGTTTGTAATGCTGAAATTGAAGTCGTCACGTTTGTCATAGAGTGAGGACAACATTATCTCCAAATAGGATGCTGAATTATTTGTCTCTGTGGTTTATTTGACTTCAAGCTCCGAAGGATAGATACTGCTCAGGTAATCCGCGAATTTTGGATTATTGATGGACAACACATCGTCTATGTATCTGTAAGTGAAGTTGAAGTCAGAAGCTAAGTATCTTTTCCCTTCAGAGACCAAAGATTGAATAAATTCAATTCGTACGAGTAAAGGAAAATGTCGGCAAGGAGTGGGGCACAATTGGTCTTCATTGGAATTCCGACAATTTGCTGAAAGACCTTTCCTCCAAACACCACAAAAAATGTTTTTCGATCAGAAAATTTAACATCTGAATAATTTCTGTTTCAGTGTACTTATTTTCAGAATCGGACTTCTCTTTGACAAAGTAGGTTTTGTCATAGTTAACAACATGAACAATAAAAATTGTATTTGCGATTACCGCTCTTACTTGTAAACGCATTACTTATAATTTTTGCGAGTTTTCTTTCAATTTAGAATGTGGAATTGTAGTGTAAAGTGTCGAAAAATCAAAGGCTTTAATCGAATGGACTCTACTAAAATGAGTGGTTTCCGGTGTTCTAAAAGTTCCTTCGAATTCTTTAAAATCCAAATCTGGTTGATACCACTGCGAGAATATACTGTCGAACAATATTTTTGAAGCCCAGATTTGATTTCAGATAAAACTTTGGTGAGTAAGATCGATACAGATTTGGTAGAACATTTTGAGGAACCAGCGATGAGTTGTTTTTGTACTGGTTCTTATGCATTTTAGGTATGCGGTATAAGTGTGGTAAATCTAAATCTAAATTGTTAGTGTCGAAGCCAAAGTTATACTACGAACATTCATATCCAGAAAAAAGTATTTTTAGGTTTCAGATCGATTTCCAGCGTTTGTTGGTCGGACTCGCGAATTAGACTTTTTAAAATTAATATTCATAGAGTCTCAGAACACATCTCAGACATTAGCGATTTGTAATCTAGGAGGGATAAGAAAGACGACTCTTGCCATTGAATATGCGTGGTTATTACAGGATTTCTACCCTGGTGGCGTATTCTGGTTGTCAGCTGCTAATGATGAGGAACTTGGGAATTCGATAGGTCAAGTAGCAATCGATGCCGATATCGATGGAAAAATCTTAACGAAATAACACGAAAATCTCTCAAATGGCTAGCCTCATTGAAGAAGAAATGGCTTCTTGTAGTAGATAACCTTGATGACTTTGTCATTTCAAAAACTGTGAGGAACATATCAAGTGGTGCATGGAGACGACGTACAACAGGGCATATATTGATTACAACCAGGCGTGAGACAGTGGAACTTACTGAAGCAAATCGGTTAGACAAGGAATGCTGTGTTAATTTGATGAGTTTAGATAAAAATTAAAGATGAAAGCATTAATTTTATGCAAAGTCGCACCGAACTTCAAGAAAATGATGCATCAGAAAAACATGTAAATAATCTTGGGGGTTTTCTACCAGCACTAAAACAAGCTACATATATAAAAGCATGTCAAGTATCCTACGGAATTCAAGAAACGTCGACTGGAGCTTTACGCTAAAAGGGACATTACTCCAGCTGCAGATTTTGACCCAGATGACCGTGTCATGATCAAAACAACATGGTCTATGAATTTTGATCTAATCAAAAGAGAGTCTACTAAAGAAGGGCATGGAGACTTGACAATGGTAATGCAGATGTTTGCATTTTGTTCACCAGACAATTTACCACTCCAACTGATAAACAAGGATATCACAAATGTCAGTGTTTCGGAAATTTTGTCTGAGAATAAGTTAGATGTTAGGACAACAGAAATTGCAGCTACTCTAACCAAGTTTTTTTTTCTTTTTCACAGAAAGAACCAGGACACTCTGTGAGTTCATAGGCTTGTCCAAGAGGTGATACGTGATCATTTATCAGCAGATGATAAAAAGAAGTCATTGCAACTTGCTGTACAAAACATGAATGTAGCCTGGAAAACAACTCAGTCACCATTTGATGTTCTAAGAACAGATTCTAATGTCTCTAAAACAAAAGGAGTTCTGCAGTTATGGAACAAACTTGCACTTAACGCCTCTTCCATACAAAAGTATTTATTTGCATTTGTGAAAGAAGTGTATGAACTTACAAACAATCAAACTTTTTCACAAAGCTTCAATTTATCACAGCATTAATCAGAGGCAAGATAAAGCGTACTCCCTTCAAAACCAAATGATTCAGATGATAATGTCGAGCAAATTAACATCTAAAGAAATGCTTCCGTATACTACAATCAAAGTTCCTCTTATCGAACAAGATCGTAGAAAAATTTTGAAATGCATTGCCCCCATATTATTGGAAATGGCAGATCAGTCAGGTTCACCAACTGATGCTGATACCTTAAGAGAGAGAGGAAACGAAGAAAACCGAATGGAACACTACCAAAGAGCTATAGGGTTGTACTCCGAAGCACTAAGGTCGAGCAAACATAAAATAGACGACAGAATTTTTGCCAACAGAAGTAAATGTTACCTTCGAATTAGTTATCATAGGAATGTGCTGGAAGACGCTGACAAGTGCATAACATCAAATCCAATGAATTGGAAAGGTCATGCTCGTCACAGTTATGCAATAGCTGAATAAGTCAAAGAAAAAGTCTCGCCACCAACAAAATATTACTCTGGACTTGTGCTAGCATCGCATCATATTTGTGTGAAAGTTTTACATTGAAAAGCAGACGAAACTCTTTTTCCCGATCTTGCTGTATAACGTTGTCAGGTCCCCTTCAGAGCTTGAAAGTAAAATTGAAGACATTTCGCAGCGTCACTTTACTACATTGCTTCTACCGAGAGGAAATTACAGAATTCTCCAAATAGACCTAGTCAAAAGCTTGCAATTAGTTAGTATCTAAGAGGGAGTGAAGTTAGAAATAGATAAAAATAGACTTTTCCTTGCACGATTGCCAAGTTCATCATTTGCATTTACCTGTCAGTTTCAGGTTGCCCAGCACTTATTCGTCCATTTTGAAAATATTAAGCTCGTAAAAACGGGTGGACAAGTCTGCGTTACAGAAAACGTATCAGCAATGTTTTATCGTTGTAACAATTCAAATGGAGAATCAGGATGCCGCGACTAACCTAATTGTGTTTTGGGTGAAGGTTGTGTAAATACTGGCCCCATGCCATGTTCGGCAGGCACATATCTTCGCAAGCCAAATATTGGACAGAACCCTTTAGGAGAGTTGCAATTAGGTCAAGCTGGATATCCAGGAATCATTGCGGCCAAGTTTTCATTGATTGGTGTGTAATTACACAGTGTGGAGGAGGCGGTGTACTTTGTGTTGGTAAAGGGTCGTATTTAGAAGTCACCAACTGCGAGATAAAGAATTTGATTCAGATGGGTAGGAATAGAGGGTGCATGAAAGCTGAAAATAATGAAATAACTTGTGGTAATGAGATAAAGAATATCCTGACGACAATCTCAACAGCACTCACAATAAAGCACCAAATGGAGCATCGACGGACCCCTAGCAAGCTAGAGGTGGGACCAAGTGCCCGAGAGGAGTAAGCATCCCCCGCTGGCTAGCCGCATCAGCCGTCGATGTTCAATCTAAAAACATTCACAGTCTGAGGTAATACCTATATAGAAAGTGATGTGGCGACCATGTCAGGGAAAATATTTAAAACACTTACTGTCAAACCCCTCGCGGGGAACTTTTTTAAGAGTTCCACACGACAAAGGGCATAAGTGTGACTGAAATAAGGTAAAGAAGATCCTGGCGGCAATCTCAACAGCACTCACAATAAAGCACCAAATGGAGCATCGACGGACCCCTAGCAAGCTAGAGGTGGGACAAGGTGCCCGGGAGGAGAAAGCATCCCTTGCTGGCTAGTCGCACCCGCCGTCGATGTTCATGCACGAAAAATGAAAACAATATCTAAAAACATGCACTGTCTGAGGTAATGTCTATATAGAAAGTGATATGGCGACCACATCGGTAAAACACATGGTGTAACTTTTGGTCCATCAGGAAACGGCATTGTTAGAAATAACATGTATAATATATTGGAATAGATGTGAAGGTATTCTGTGTTGCGTTGATTCAACCGCAAAAGTAGAGACAACATTATTCATCATAACGGACTTTGTGGAATTTCACTCGATGGAGGATAATATGAGCTGGTATCGAATCAAATCTTTGAAACTGGTGTAAAGCGAGATCATCTTGTTCCTTTATCAACAACGATATATTTGAGAATAAATGTGGGGGAGTACGAATCGGTTATTCTGCAACAGTTTATATCAATGGTAATACCATAAAAGATCACCCTGGCACTGCGCTATATGTTATCAATGTGCCTTCTGTCAAGACATTCACACGAGAAATGTTGGAAGGTAAAGGAAAGCCTAAAGATGAACATGGTATCTATACAAGTCCTCCGATTGTTACAGATCGTAATATCATGCGTGACAACGATAAGACATTCCTTCATCCTTCAAGTATGACTGAATCTATTTCAGTTTGTTTTTACTGTCACAAATCAGCAAAGAAACTAAGTCATTGTGCGAAATGCAAGAAAGCTTTATATAAGAATTGACTATTCAATTTTGACAGTTTATTGGAGTATGAAGTTTGGTTTGTCGCATCACAAATTGTGTAAAACCGCGTAGCGTAGCGAAGCGGTTTTACACAAAATTTGTTATGCGACAAACCAAACTTTATACTCCAATAAACTGTCAAAATTGAACAGTCAATGTTTATAATTTCCAAACCCAAATTTATCCCAAATTTCACAAATATACTCAAGAAATTAGTAATTTAATACATTGCGTATGAAAATATCAACTCTGTGGGGCCCGTAGGCGAACTAGTTCCCAGATGAAATAGAAATAATGTATACGTTGCTAGTTAAAGGCAGCAAATGTGTCAAAAATATTCGTTCCCCATCTGGAGCCCCATTTCACCAATCCATTACATCATCCGATGATATGACGTAGCATTTTGATGACGCGTTCTGCAGTTCAAGTTCAAGGTCGCCGACATGGCATATAAATGTGTTGGATTGTACACGCAGGAGCCGGGAGTTTATACAGACTGATTCTCTGTACTTATAGATCTAATACTTGCAGAAAACGGCATGATTATGATCTATTGGTATAAGAATACCTTCCTAGGACTAAGTTATTTCATAAGTCACAAGTTAATTGTGAAAATTCGTGACGATACTGTATCCTGATCTTGGCCGAGGTAGGTCGCCGTCTTTTGATCTCTCATGTTTAGACTGAGGATCACTGACGAGGGTTAAGTACCCGAAACGTGCATGTCTGGTCCATGCTGTCAATTTATCAGGTTTGAAATGATGCTTTTCAATTTAAAGAAGTTTAACTTTTGAACTACTTGGTGAGTGTCACTGCTGGTGGACCAAAGAGTCCCCGAGGGCACATGTAGCCAAGTTCGATCAACTTCGGTTGATCGTCTGTGTCTTCAACGCATTTGAAATTTTCTGTTACAAAATTTCTTGAAATTTCTAAAACGTGGGTCCTGTAGTATCATATCCCACCCATTCTGCTACGTCTTTTGGTACATTTTTGGACATAATAATTCTCATACTTTTTGGCCATATTACATTGTTTAGACTGAGGATCACTGACGAGGGCTAAGTACCCGAAACGTACATGTCTGGTCCATGCTGTCAATTTATCAGGTTTGAAATGATGCTTTTCAATTTAAAGACGTTTAACATTTGAACTACTTGGTGAGTGTCACTGCTGATGGACCAAAGATTCCCCGAGGGCACATGTAGCCAAGTTCGATCAACTTCGGTTGATCGTCTGTGTCTTCAACGCATTTGAAATTTTCTGTTACAAAATTTCTTGAAATTTCTAAAACGTGGATCCTGTAGCATCATATCCCACCCATTCTGCTACGTCTTTTGGTACATTTTTGGACATAATAATTCTCATACTTTTTGGCCATATTACATTGTTTAGACTGAGGATCACTGACGAGGGTTAAGTACCCGAAACGTACATGTCTGGTCCATGCTGTCAATTTATCAGGTTTGAAATGATGCTTTTGAATTTAAAGACGTTAAACATTTGAACTACTTGGTGAGTGTCACTGCTGGTGGACCAAAGAGTCCCCGAGGGCACATGTAGCCAAGTTCGATCAACTTCGGTTGATCGTCTGTGTCTTCAACGCATTTGAAATTTTCTGTTACAAAATTTCTTGAAATTTCTAAAACATGGGTCCTGTAGCATCATATCCCACCCATTCTGCTACGTCTTTTGGTACATTTTTGGACATAATAATTCTCATACTTTTTGGCCATATTACATTGTTTAGACTGAGGATCACTGACGAGGGTTAAGTACCCGAAACGTGCATGTCTGGTCCATGCTGTCAATTTATCAGGTTTGAAATGATGCTTTTGAATTTAAAGACGTTTAACATTTGAACTACTTGGTGAGTGTCACTGCTGATGGACCAAAGAGTCCCCGAGGGCACATGTAGCCAAGTTCGATCAACTTCGGTTGATCGTCTGTGTCTTCAACGCATTTGAAATTTTCTGTTACAAGATTTCTTGAAATTTCTAAAACGTGGGTCCTGTAGCATCATATCCCACCCATTCTGCTACGTCTTTTGGTACATTTTTGGACATAATAATTCTCATACTTTTTGGCCATATTACATTGTTTAGACTGAGGATCACTGACGAGGGTTAAGTACCCGAAACGTGCATGTCTGGTCCATGCTGTCAATTTATCAGGTTTGAAATGATGCTTTTCAATTTAAAGACGTTTAACATTTGAACTACTTGGTGAGTGTCACTGCTGATGGACCAAAGAGTCCCCGAGGGCACATGTAGCCAAGTTCGATCAACTGTTCGATCAACTTCGGTTGATCGTCTGTGTCTTCAACGCATTTGAAATTTTCTGTTACAAAATTTCTTGAAATTTCTAAAACGTGGGTCCTGTAGCATCATATCCCACCCATTCTGCTACGTCTTTTGGTACATTTTTGGACATAATAATTCTCATACTTTTTGGCCATATTACATTGTTTAGACTGAGGATCACTGACGAGGGTTAAGTACCAGAAACGTGCATGTCTGGTCCATGCTGTCAATTAATCAGGTTTGAAATGATGCTTTTGAATTTAAAGACGTTTAACAATTTCTATTCGCTGTTAATATTTTCTTCTAAATTCTTCATCTCGCCGAAAATATATCAATAGAAAAGTTTCTAGTTTCAATGCTTCATAGGTTCAGAACGATTGTACCTTATAGAAATAATTTGAAACAGTGATCTTCGGTTCTTTTGAAGTTTTCAATCAAAACTTTAGCACGATGTCGTTGACAGTCGTCAGCCATAGGACAATTTCAAACGCAGGTACTTGCTACTGTTACGACGGGAATATAATTTTGGAGAAAATAGCTGGGAGTTTCTGTTTTTCTCGACATTTACTGCATTTTCTAGCTTTCATGAAAATTTAAAGACAGGAAATGGTCTAAGAAACTTAAAAAAAAAAACAGGAGCATAGCATCCGAACAACGCTGTAAAACCACGTATATCGGAACATCAATTGTCATACAATTTTCATTAATTCTGATATCGTATTTATATATAAGGGCTACTGTTAATAAAACTATTTTTTCTTTGCATGATTATCATTCGAAAGCCGATCTTAGCAACATAATAAATGATTTTGATGGAAGTAGTTCCGGCTCTTCCGGTATTTTATCGTGTTCATTGGGGTATGAAGGTGTGTTTCGCCATTTTTTTACGATCGAGTAACCAATCAAAATGCATAGATTCGTGTAAACAAACTTATTTGGAAATTATAATGCAGTAAAGCCTGTCAGACAAAAGATTGGGAAAAGCATCAACATATGTGTAGAATCATGTGTGATTCATACACAGTTCGAATAGATATGAAAAATATTAAAGAAATATCAAAATTAATCATAAGAATGTTCAATCCAGAATTAAAAGGAAATATGGAGGGACCAAAGCCAGATATGAAAAGCTCTAAAGAATTTATAGTCAAAATTCAGTCAGGTAGCGAATACTATACATTTCTTTATATGATCGATCGAAGCACAGACTTATACATGTACTGTTTGAGAACGCATCTCTATATTACTTGTTAATGGAAAGTGGACAGCCGGAAACAAATCTGTTATCATCCAAGAAGATCTTCTTTTGTTGGGCATACTTTGAAAAAGGAGGATCTGTTCGTCGAATACTTACAGATACCCTTGCTCCTTATCAAGACTGGTAGCATATATTCATTTGAGCAAAGAACTAAAATGAGACGCAGAATTATCATAATGACTTATATCGACTTATATCGACAGCGGATGCGGCTGGCCTAACAGGGGACGCCTACTACTCCCGGTCACTATGTCCTTCCTCTAACTTGCTAGGGGTCCGTCGATGCTAAATTTTGTGCTCTATTGTGAGTGCTGTTGAGATTTTCTTCAGGATCTTCTTTAACTCATTATATTCCAAGTCTTCATGATAATAGCAAGTATTGGATTGTCTCCAACGACAAGACTATTCTTTTGAAAGACCCTTCCCATGAATATTACAGAAAAAAAAACTAAATAGAATTAAAAATCAATGCTTTAATTCTTAATTCTATACAAAAATCGTATCCATTAGCTCTTCACAAATTAGATATGCATTTCGAAATGAAACTATAGGGCGCTTTTTTTTCAATTTCAAAACGTCCATAAATTGGTTTGTTTAATTGTACATGCCCCGTTCGGAAATGCTTTCCGAAACTACTTTCGACCTGAAAATACAATCGCTCCAACAGCAGTGTAGCCATGACTCTTTGGTCATAGTGATGGCCAGGACATGGACACTAGGTGTAATGAAATGTTTAGAGATTAAACACATGATTTTCTAATACAGTTTCAACAAAGAATCACAAAGTCACCTTGAAGTTGTCGGTACACCGCTTATGTTTGTTGGTTTGTTTGGCGGTGTTTTACCTGTGTTTTACACTCTGATCACCGCTTATGTTTGTTGGTTTGTTTGGCGGTATTTTACCCGTGTGTTACATTGTGGCCATCGCTTATGTTTGTTGATTTGTTTGACGGTACTTTACTCGTGTGTTACCCTGTGGTCACCCCTTATGTTTGTTGGTTTATTTGGCGGTATTTTAACCGTGTGTTACGCTTTGACCTCCGCTTATGTATGTTGATTTGTTTGGCGGTATTTTAACAGTGTGTTACACTATGGTCACCGCTTATGTTTGTTGGTTTGTTTGGTGGTATTTTACCCATGTATTACGCTGTGGTCACCGCTTATGTTTGTTGGTTTGTTTGGCGGTATTTTACCCGTGTTTTACTCTGTGGTCACCGCTTATGTTTGTTTGTTTGGCAGTATTTCAACTGTGTGTTACACTGTGGTCACCGCATATGTTTTTGGTTTGTTTGGCGGTATTTTATCCATGTTTTACGCTGTGGTCACCGCTTATTTTTGTTGGTTTGTTTGGCAGTATTTTACCCGTTTTACGCTGTGGTCACCGCTTATGTTTGTCCGTTTGTTTGGTGGTATTGTACCCGTCGACGCTGTGATCACTGCTTATCTTTGTTGGTTTGTTTGGCGGTATTATACTCGTGTGTTACGCTGTGATCACCGCTTATGATTGTTGGTTTGTTTGGTGGTATTTTAGCCGTTGTTACGCTGTGGTAACCGTTTATTTTTGTTGGTTTGTTTCGCGGTATTGTACCCATGTGTTTCGCCATGATCACCGCTTTTGTTCGTTGGTTTGTTTGGCGGCATTTTACCCGTGTGCTACGCTGTGGTCACCGCTTATCTTTGTCGGTTTGTTTGACGGTATTTTACCCGTCGACGCTGTGATCACCGCTTTTCTTTGTCGGTTTGTTTGACGGTATTTTACTCGAGCGTTACGCTGTGATCATCGCTTTTGTTTGTTGGTTGGTTGGTTTGACGGTATTCTATCCATGTAAAAATTGTGATAACAGTGTAGTACACGGGTAAAATACCGCCAAACAAACCAACAAACATAAGCGGTGACCGCAGTGTAACACACGGGTAAAATACCGCCAAACAAAGCAACACACATAAGCGGTGATAACAATGCAACACACGGGTAAAATACCGATATCATACCAGCAAACATAAGCGGTGACCACAGTGTAACACACGGGTAAAATACCGCCAAACAAACAAACAAACATCAGCGGTGACCACAGTGTAACACACGGGTAAAATACTGCCAAACAAACCAACAAACATAAGCGATGACCACAACGTAAAACATGGGTAAAATACCACCAAACAAACCAACAAACATAAGCGGTGATCACTGCGTCGACGGATAAAATACCGCCAAACAAACCAACAAACATAAGCGGTGATCACAGCGTAACACACGGGTAAAATACCGCCAAACAAACCAAAAAAAAAAATATTAGCGGTGACCACAGTGTAACACACGGGTAAAATACCGCCAAACAAACAACAAACATGAGCGGTGACCACAGTGAAACACACGGGTAAATTACCGCCAAACAAACCAACAAACATAAGCAGTGACCACAGCGTAATACATGGGTCAAATACCGCCAAACAAACCAACATACATAAGCGGTGACCACAGTGTAACACACGGGTAAAATGCCGCCAAACAAACACACAAACATAAGCGGTGACCACAACGTAATACATGGGTCAAATACCGCCAAACAAACCAACAAACATAAGCGGTGACCACAGTTAACACACGGGGAAATTACCGCCAAACAAACCAACAAACATAAGCGGTGACCACCGTGTAACACGCAGGTCAAATACCGCAAAATAAACCAACAATCATAAGCGGTGACCACAGTGTAACACACGGATAAAATACCGCCAAACAAACAAACATAAGCGGTGACCACAGCGTAACACACAGGTAAAATACTGCCAAATAAACCAACACAAATAAGCGATGACCACAGCGTAAAACATGGGTAAAATTTCGCCAAACAAAGCAACAAACATAAGCGGTGACCACAGCGCAATACACAAGTAAAATACCGCCAAACAAACCAACAAACATAAGCGGTGACCACAGTGTAACACACAGGTAAAATACCGCCAAACAAAACAACAAACATAAGCGGTGACCACAGTGTAACGCACGGGTAAAATACCACCACAAACCAACAAACATAAGCGGTGACCACAGTGTAACACACGGGTAAAATACTGCCAAACAAACCAACAAACATAAGCGGTGACCACAACGTAAAACATTGGTAAAATACCGCCACACAAAGCAAACATAAGCGGTGATCACAGCGTCGACGGATAAAATACCGCCAAACAAACCAACAAACATAAGCGGTGACCACAGTGTAACACACGGGTAATATACCGCCTAACAAACCAACAAACATAAGCGGTTACCACATCGTAACACACGGGTAAAATAAGGCCAAACAAACCAACAAACTTAAGCAGTGGCCACAACGTAACACACGGGTAAAATACCGCAAACAAACATACAAACATAAGCGGTGATCAGAGTGTAACACACGGGTAAAATACCCGGTTGTCAATAGGTTAATGTGACTAGCTTATTCAACAGACCACAAAGAAGACCTCAAGTCATGGCATTCGAAAATATAATAGGCCTGAGATACATAGTTTCTCCTTCGATGACTTGGTTCCATTTTTGAATGAACCTCTAGGCCTGCATTATATTCGTACCAAATTATACTCTGTTCCTTTACGGAAGTTACACGAAATCTACGATTATACGAAGGACCTCGCATATACCGATACACGTTCTCCAGAATACAGACTACAAGGAGTCATCTTGGACATTTCTACTTTTCGTTTATTTCAAGCAGTTAGATCAGATAAATCAGAGGAGAAAAACAAACCGCCCTTTCATTAAAGTAAGATTTGCAAACAAAGGTATTGATAACTTGAATCTTGGTCAAACTTTGAATCACAAAACTGTCACAGAAAAAGTCCCACCATATTTCAAAAGAAAAGAAACTCCTTGTATTTCCTATAGCTACACACCAACAGTTGCATCTAAAATTTACAATTACAAACGATTCCTGCAGTGTATTGATTTAAGTAATCCTTCACTACATTCACTTCCCTGCGAATGTTCTTCATCGGATTTCAACTACTCTCCTTGTGGACACGTTATTACTGGTGACCTTAGTATAGTCAAGAACGACAAGTTGAGAGAATTGTTAAAAAAGGGTCCCAAATACAGAGAAAGTATGTCCTTTACATGGAACCAAAATGTCAAAATTATCATGGACTCTTGTGAGGAATATGCAAGACGTTGGGCAAAAAAAGAGGATGTACAGCTCGACACCCTTTCTGAATGGATAAAATCAATCAGAGGGTTACTTTTATCTAGAATTAATCGATTAAAATCAACCGTGAACACCAGATTCGTGTCTATATTTAAAGACCCTGATGTTATCACAGAGCTTACCTACCTCCAAGAACATTATGTCATCACACCAGCGGACAAAGCCTCAAATAATTACACATTTACTTGCAAAAAGTACTATTTCGACAGTCTAGTTAAAGAGTTGGGTTTAAATTCGACACCTGGAAATCCCACTTACACCCCAACAAACCTTTCTGCCTCTGAAATAATAGATAACCACAAATCAGCTCTTGCTTCCTTTCGCTTCGACACTACCAATTTAGATTTAGATTTACCATACTTATACTGCATACCTAAAATGCATAAGAATCCGTACAAACTACGTTTCATCGCTGGTTCCTCATAATGTTCAACCAAATCTGTATCGATCTTACTCACCAAAGTTTTATCTGAAATCAAATCTGGGCTTCAAAAATATTGTTCGACAGTATATTCTCGCAGTGGTATCAACCAGATGTGGATTTTAACGAATTCGAAGGAACTTATAGAACATCTGAAATCCACTCATTTTAGTAGAGTCCATTCGATCAAAGCCTTTGATTTTTCGACACTTTACACTACAATTCCACATTCTCAATTGAAAGAAAGACTCGCAAAAATTAAGTAATGCGTTTACAAGTAAGAACGGTAATCGCAAATACAAATTTATTGTTGTTAACTATGACAAAACCTATTTTGTAAAAGAAAAGTCCGATTCTGAAAATAAGTACACTGAAACAGAAATTATTCAGATGTTAAACTTTCTGATCGACAGCATTTTTGTGGTGTTTGGAGGAAAGGTCTTCCAGCAAATTGTCGGAATTCCATTGTGGACCAATTGTGCCCCACTCCTTGCCGACATTAATTTTCCTTTACTCGTACGAAGCTGAATTCATTCAATCTTTGGTCTCTGAAGGGAAAAGATACTTAGCTTCTGACTTCAACTTCACTTACAGATACATAGACGATGTGTTGTCCATCAATAATCCAAAATTCGCGGATTACCTGAGCAGTATCTATCCTTCGGAGCTTGAAGTCAAAGAAACTACAGAGACACATAATTCAGCATCCTATTTGGACATAATGTTGTCCTACGACACTGATGGTCACATGAACACCTCACTCTATGACAAACGTGACGACTTCAATTTCAGCATTACAAACTTTCCTTTTCTGAGTAGCAACATCCCTTCATCGCCTGCTTATGGCGTGTTCATATCTCAGTTGATAAGCAATGCCAGAGCAAGTACCAAATATACGGATTTTGTTCTGAGAGCTAGGCGTCTTTCAGATAAGCTTCTCAGTCAGGGATATGTTTGTGACCGACTAACATCGTCACTGAGGAAGTTCTACGGTCGATATGGGGAACTCGTCATGCACTATGATGTCCCACTTTCCAGAATGGTGAATGATATTCTGTCCAACCAAAGATTGTACAATGGAAGTAACCGGATGTGACAGTTCTACCGAATTGAAGCGACGGGTGTTGCATGCAAGCAGGAGATGCTTACTCTTCCTGGGCACCTGGTCTCGCTCTCATATCGGGAGTTCGCTTCTTTTCATATGGTGGAGGTTTTTGTTTGTTTGCTTTGGTTCCTGTTTTATCCTGATTTTGTATGCCTTCGGTTTCTGATTTTCAGAATTATCGATTTTGTACTGTAAACAGGGATATGGTCATTATCCATATTTGTCATTTAATTCTAATACAATGCCGCTATAACGTCGAATTCCATTAGCTGTTTGCTCCTTTGTTACGGCAATAAAACGAGATCACACTTGGCTTTGACGTTGCTAACGCCACATTCCACCTTATATTCACAAAAAATATAGATTGCGTTAGAATGGGAATACATTGTAACTAGATAATACTGACGTTATCTTTGCGGACGGTATCAATGCTGGCCTTACGTACGGTACGAACATCCGTTTTTCTAACGTGTCGCCAGAAAAACTAAGAATGCCACCGTTAAATCAGCATTTACCATTCGCAAACATAAAGTAAGCTAGTTATTCCCGAAAGATATAACTTCACTCTTGAAGAAACTCAGATCTGTTATCTTGTGGATGAAGAATCTCCTGCTTCCTGACTCCATCCATCGATCAGATCAATTCAAGTCAAGAACGCTTGAATTTTGTATTATATCAACAATTGCTATGTATAATCATAGTAAGGCCATAGTAATTTAATATTCTAATGCAACGTCGCTATAATGTCGATTATCATTGATTATCATTGGTTGTTTGCTCCTTAGTTACGGCTGTAACACGAGCATTGTCCTGATGGAACAGCACATCTTTAACAAGTGAGCTTTCCGCGGCGCTTAATATTTTCCCGCAACCGTGTCAGAAGTGAAGCATAGTATGTGCCGTTCATTGTTAAACTTTGTCCTTTTTGGAAATAATCTATCAGCAGAATACCCTCTGTGTCCCAGAAAACCGAGGTTCACATCATATCAATCAGCCCTCGTAAATAACATTAGAAGAATGGTGCTACATGTAGGATGTTAATCGCCTTAAGGTTAGGGTTGCGACTTTTGATAGACTTGAGGTACATCCCCTTGAACACATTGGACCAAAAAAATCAAAATTTTCCCGTCTTGTTATTATTTCTTTCTTTCTCTCTCTCTCTCTCTCTTTATTTTATTCTTTTTTCTATAAACGTCTATTCTTTTTATTTACTTATTTATTTCATTTTATTTTTTTATTTTTATTTATTTATCTATTTATTTATTTATTTATTTATTTTGTCTATTTCAACATTTTCGTCTTTTTGGAGTTTTCCACAAGATCACTTTACATACTCGCATCCCTAATCTTAAGCCGCGTTTACACTATCAAAGTTTTCTTGGTCAAAGTCCGTCAAAGAAAACTTGGTCAAAGTTTTCTTGGACAAAGTTGTCTGTTTACACTATCAAAGTTCTTTGAACGACTTGTACAAGAAAACGTGGTAAATATGCACCAAAACAGATATGGTTCCTGTAAATACTGTGAATTTTTTTCATGAAAATTAGTAGTTTATGTTTGTAGTTGTTCATTGGTCTATATGGAACCTTCAAAACAGGCAAAAAAGAAAACGATCCAGAATATACCGCTCTCTCAACGATTTACTTACTATAGCACGCAATGGCGGAAGACATGAGCTGTTACATGCTCTGTCGTCAATACCAGTTGAAATCTATCTTGGATGAAGCAGAGGTTGCATTCTTAAGAAACATTTGAACCATCCAACCAAAGATTGTACTCTATATCTTCCAAAATGGAAGTAACCGGATGTGACAGTTCTACCAAATTGAAGCGACGGGTGTTGCATGCAAGCAGGAGATGCTTACTCTTCCTGGGCACCTGATCTCACTCTCATATCGGGAGTTCGCTTCTTTTCATATGGTGGAGGTTTTTGTTTTTGTTTGCTTTGGTTCCTGTTTTGTCCTGATTTTGTATGCCTTCGGTTTCTGATTTTCTGAATTATCGACGCCATTGCGTGCTATAGTAAGTAAATCGTTGAGAGAGCGGTATATTCTGGATCGTTTTCTTTTTTGCCTGTTTCGAGTTTGTACTGTAGACAGGGATATGGTCATTATCCATATTTGTCATTGACTGATTCAGACTTAATATCATTGTCTCATTCGCACAGTATAAACTTAATCCTATTGTGAAAAACACCTCACCTAAAAGACGATTCATAAAAATCCCGTTTATTAACAAAGGTTTTGATCTTCTAAACATCTCTAATATTTTTCGGGATCATCGCGTACAAAGTACCATTCAATAATATTTTGAAAATTTAGAGCCACCTCTTATTTGTTATAAGTACAAGAAACCTATTCGAAACTTTGTTTTTAACTATAATAAAGTTACAACGGATCCTGACATACTTGAATCGTGTCCTGCTTCTTGAGAATGTGCAACTTCTAAATATCTCTACAAACCAGCTGGCCATGTTGTTACAGGTGACTTTTCAATTATCCAAGACAGACAGCTCCGTGGTCTTCTTAAAAAAGGACCTAAGTATAGAATCCCATCCAAGATTGATTTTTTCAAATGCCGTGAAGTGCTTACGGAAGCCTTAGATAATTATACGAAAAGATGGTGTAAATCAGAAGGAGTCGAACCGCATGCTCTGAATGACTGGAAAAACCTCATTTTAGATATAACGGATATTCGAATAGATAACTTCCATAAAAACCCTCATCTTTTTCAAAATCCACGTTCCAAATCAGAAAGATATTTCAAATCCACACTAAGTAAATTACATGAAAAATATGTCTTTGCACCAGCTGATAAAGCAGCCAACAACACCATTATCATTTGAAAACGCTACTACATATCAACTTTGGTTTCGGAACTTTCGTCTACTAATACATATATCAAAAGCAATGAAAGTGCATCTAACATTTTAAGCAAGCATAACAGTGAACTGTCTTCATTCAATATCTCTATTTCTAAATTGGATCTCCCAACACTATATTGCATACCGAAACTGCACAAGTCTCCTTACTTCGATTTATTGCTAATTCTTGTAACTGCTCCACTACAATTTTGTCTAGAAATCTGACGTCAGCACTTACTGCTATTAAAGAACACATAACTAGATATTGTGAAACGGTTCTAAACAGGAACAATGTAAATTTATTTTGGTCTATTAAGAATTCAGGGGATGTGATTGAAAAAATAAAATCTGGAAATTTCCAAGCCAATACAATTTCTTCATACGACTTCTCTAAAATGTACACCACCCATCCTCATGACAAAATTAATGATCGATTATCTAATCTCATTAAATGGTGTTTTGATCGAGAGCGAAAAACTTACATTTGTACATCTGAATCGAAGGGTTTCTTTTCCTCGACAGACTACAAATCATACAAATCATGGACATGTAGTGACCTGTGTAATGCCTTGTCCTTCCTCTTGGACAATATTTATGTTAGATTTGGTGAGGATCTATACAAGCAGGTTGTAGGAATTCCTATGGGTACTAACTGTGCGCCTCTTGTTGCAGATTTATTTTTATACACTTATGAAAAAGAATTTATCCAAAATCTTCAAAAGCAAAGAAAATTTGATGAGCTGAAATGTTTCAATAATACTTCTAGGTATCTGGATGATATTCTAACCATTGACTTTTGAATTATATAAGAATGAAATTTATCCACAAGAATTAACCCTTAACAAGGCAAACCTTTCAAATACAGAAACACCCTTTTTGGACCTAAATATCAAAATTGTAAACGGAAAGATTCATACAAGTGTATATGACAAAAGGGATGATTTTGGATTCAACATAGTAAATTTCCCCTGGCTTGACGGTGATGTTCCAAGATTACCGTCATACGGCATTTACATATCACAGCTCATCCGGTACGCTAGAGCATGTACTGATATTTTGGATTTTCACAGTAGAAATTTACAAATTACCAAAAAACTTTTAGGTCAAGGTTTCCGCTTTCATAAACTAGTTAAGACTTTCTGGAAATTTTACAAAAATTACAGTCAACTACTTTTAAAATTCGGATCTATACATGCAACAGAGTACATTACTATGGGTATTACACAACCTGTCTTTTATGGTGATATGATTAACAAAATAAAAAGGATCAAAGGTAGGCAGCATAACCATCGAAAATGCGTCAGAATCATCAAACGCCTTTTATACCGTGGATATGATCCTAATGTCACCAGATGGACACTAGGCTTGGTACTTGACCAATCTACAGTCTTGTACAAGCGCATCCTTGAGACTTGCACTCTGACTATTTGTGACGACGGGACTCCATGACGGGCCCTGTCCAAACCTCTTTAGAGAAGACAAGGCCCCGACCACCTGTCCTCTCTGAATGTCAGTCGGACTCCTCGGGTGATTACATACATGAGCTCGCTACAGCCGGCAGAGCACGGACTGTATTACGAATGCCCACTTTTTATATCCATTTACATATTCATCTGTGTCTCTGGGGCCTCTACGTTTCGCGGTCTTGTTTGTGTGATGTCATCTTACAGTGAGGAGGTTGTTTTACACCACAATTGTACGTTCTTCGAGACCTCTGGGTAATTGGAGAGTGAGATGGTTGTGCGCACGTAATCCAGGATAACCACACCATTTGCTACTTGCATGACAGATGGCCGTCCAAAGTCGGCACCGGTTACCCATTGGTCTCGTCGGTTTATGTGTAGTCTTTTGTGTTTGATGTTTACATGTCGTGTGTCTCTTTTCCGTCTCGTGCTGTACTCGTCTTTTGTGTTTTTGCATCGGGTGTTTTGGTGTTTTACTGTTGGTGCTGCAACGGGGTCTTGTTGGAGATCTCCTCCCTCCTTTAAGCACGAGTTCAAGGATTTTTAAAACAAAAAACGTAGATGGAATTCACTGCATCATGTCTTCTGTCTATGTCGCTATATTCTTTACTTTTAACGTCCTAAATTACATAAATTTCTTTCTTTGATACTTTAAATACGTCTGAAATGATTTTGAATCTCTATTCTGATAGGTCGATTCCCGTCAAAGTCCGTCAAAGTTTCAAGAAAAATAGGATGGAGTTCTATTCCGTCAAAGTCCATCCAAGTTCTTTGACGGACTTTGATCAAAGTTTTCTTGGATCGTTTACACTATCAAAGTTAGCGTCAAAAACTTTGACCAAGTTTTCTTGTACAGGAAAACTTTGATGGTGTAAACGGGGCTTTAAACATTTAGGGAATGAAGCCCTATACACCATACAGTCTTCTTTCTCTATTTTTCAATGCACATGTATAAAAAATAAGGTTTTCCACTAACTTAACTATAACTAAAGCATTAGAGATTCAAAAAGGTTTTTCCAGTAAGTCAGTATTAACTTAAGCTTCAGAAATTATGCAAATTGAACAGATTTACTAATATTTCCTATTCGAAGAAAGGTCTCTGTGTAGTATCGTAGAAATCGACAATGACGACGACACAATCTTTTATGAAGGAGAATCTGATCATACACCCCATTCAATATTCCAATAAGGTACCTGGATAGATAGGCATCTAACCTCCTGTATCTGGGATACTTGGTTATCACAATGATGAATAGGGCGTGTAATTTGTGGACTTAACATCAATATTGACAAAATAAGGATATTAATCAAAGACATCGGGTAAAATTTAGTCAATATATGAGTGTATGAAGTGCTCTTTTTAAGGACAGAGATCAATGATGATATTTAAACAACGCAATCCTGATTTCATTTACGTAAATACATGCCTGAATTTCTTTGAGAAACGGTCAAATGCGAAGAAATGAGTTTGTTCATTTTAGTCATTTTTCTTGCTAAACTTCAAATTTCTAACAGTAATGGGACACCTAAACCGTCTCTTCCACTATCTTCTTTCAAAACAACTAGTAATGCAAATATATACACAATGGTGCCGACGGATTTTACTTTCATTTCTCCAGCTGTAATTGGAAACAGATCTATGAACAGAAAGAACATTAGTGTCATAGACAAACCATTGCTGACCGGGGATAAAGACTTCGACTTCCTACTCAGTTGCCTCCCTTTTGAGCATCAAAACCAGACGATCAATTTGAGTTGGTCTTGTCCGGCATGGCTTTGGAACTCTAGTTTCTGGACGGTGTCTGTCAAAGAGGACAATCTCTTACCCATACCACTTACACATAGAACAGTTGTGATATTCATGGTATTGTATCTAATCATCATAAGTCTTGCAGTCCTTGGAAACTCATGTGTGTTGCTGATCATTGGCTGCATTAAGCGAATCAAGACCGTTACAGACATGTATATAATTTCTTTGGCTGCGAGTGATTTTATGATAGCTACGTTGAATATGCCTTTTCAGCTTTATTTCATTGTTGCCAATGAATGGCCGACAGGAGGCGATGCTGGATTGTTCCTCTGCAAGTTTTCGAACTTCATCCAAGGAGTAAGCGTAGTGGCGAGCATTCTTACTCTTCTTTTCATCGCATTAGATAGGTAGTTTACCTGTATATTTATTTCATATTCAAGACATATCTGTTAACATGGTTAATGTAATGTAATATACACCCAGACAAAAGTTAAGCAACACCTATATTAATTTTTATAAAAAATATGAATTACAATAAAAATTACTAAAATTTTAGTTAAGGAGGGATTCAACACCAAGATGGCGGCGGCATTATTTGTTTTTCTCACTTCCTAGGAAAAGTACAGTCCTTACTTCCTTAAAACATTTGATACACTGATTGATATACATATTTGAGTATCCTGATGAAGTTTGAATAACTTCCGACGTAATTTGAAGAAATTACAGCGTTTTTCAAAATTATGGATTTTGGGAGTTTTATCCATGAATCAACCACGACGTCATTTCGACGTTATCGGGGGAAAATGGCGTCACAAACGATCGCATTCAAAATGCAATTAAAACACGAATACAAAACGTATTGCATTGAAACTTTACATGCAGAAAATAGTAAATTCAATTTTTATTTTTGTGTATTCGTTGACAAATTTACATACCAAGGAAGCGGATGTCACTTCATTGAAAATGGACCAATTTGGAAGAAAAAATTGGAAAATAAAAAGCTTCGTAAAATTTTTATCCCAAATTTAATTTTTCTCATTTAATCATGCAATCATCTCTGTACATTGTTGATCATTCTTTTAGTTTTTGAAAAGGATTGATCCACAGGATTTCTAATAATCACCTATCAACTAGAGTCAATTGGCTGGAAATTGCAATATTTTGAGCGACAGTGTCATCTATTATTCCAGTATCCTCCCTTTGTTTATAACACAATTCATTTAATCTTTTCCTCATGTAAGAGCAATACATTTATAAATATTTTGGAAGTTAAATCAAAATTAATTTCCATTAGCATTAAGAGAACCGGAATGACGCTTTTAATATTATGACGTCATCAAGAAATTCACGGATACGTTGAAAAATGCATATTTCAAAGTCTCATAGAAATTTTTCCTGTGGATAGAATCAAATGTAAGTTTGTATGATGAAGGACAGATTAGAAATGAATAATTTCAGAAATTTTGAGAAAAATTGAATTTGGCGTCAAAGTGTTCAATACCTCCTTAAATGACTGTTACATGTATATTATCGAATAATTTGTCAGCTTAATTAAACAGTTGAGTCACACAGTACGTGTTAAATCGTGCATGAATAGAAAAGGGGTATGCTAGTTAGCAGTGTCAGTTTGACGGCCTATATGGTGTTCAACAGATCATGAATATTCTTTTATTTATAACGCCCGAAAAGCGCAAATTGACATTCCAAAGAGGTAACAAATTGCCGGCATGTCGAGAAATCAACATAAATTGCGAAATGTCGCTAACATGTTTGATGTAAGCTCATCCATAGTCAGTCGTTTCTTTAAGCAATTTAGTCAAACCGGAAGTGACAATGAGCGTAAGCACACCGGAAGACCCTGCATTTGAACCAGGCGAGAAGAATTTTACGGAATGAATATAACCTTCGAAAAGGGTCAGATTACCAGCAGTATGCCGAAAGTTAAATGAGGGGCGATCAAGGAGGCCCAACAGAAGACCCAAACTGATCCCGTCACCTCAGGACATGATATGCGGTTGCTTAAAACAATTTTCATTTGAATTAAGGCATTTCATACGGGTGGATTTATAAGACGTAAGCCGATTTGTTCAGCGTCAAAATGGTGGTCGTATACGCGTTAGAGGCAAATTGAATATGACCTTCCTACAACAGAACATCATAGAGACGCCATCATTTCAGTAGATCCATGACTGCATCGGAATGCTTATCAAATGACTGCAAATTGGATATGTCTGTCCCGGATTGCACTCTTAACAGCGGCGAAGTATCGTGATAACATCCGCAGAACAACAGTAATTCCTTATTTTGGCAATCATACATTGACATCATGATCGGCCTAATCAGATGACAACACCAAACCACATAGGACGAAAGTTTTTCAAAAGTTTCTACGACAAGAAGCCATTGATGAAATGAATTGGTCAGCGCTCTCACCGGAAATTAACCCAATAGAGCATATCTAGGAATTTTTCGGCCGCAAAATCAATCTGAGGGATCTCCCTTGTAGAAATTAGACCGAATTGAGAGTAGGTTTTATCTAGAAACTGAATATTATTAACATGTGTATTCTCAGGCGTTTTGTCGCCGGAATCAGGAGGCGCGTCACAGTACTATACAGGAAATGCAGAGGATATACGAAATATTGAACTTTAACAAATGTAATAACAAGTTAAGTCCTATTACTACACATCAATAAATGTGCTGGAAGTATAGGATACTTAGTTATTAATTTTTTTGACGATTACTTCAAACTTAATTTTGTATTTCTAAAGTAGCAAATTAGTTACAAATTTAAAATATGTAATATTCATATCAAAATATTACTTTTTCTGTCTTTGAACTTACATATGTTAGAAAAATCAACTAAAGTTTTGAAAAGTGAAATAAAATTGTATTTGTCATAAATAATTATGATATCGTGGTACTCCAAAGTACATGCCCCATGAAAAAAAATCCACTGTTGCTTAACTTTTGGCTGGGTGTATAGAAGAAATTCCAAGTATTTATGACAGCGGCTTTAACCACTGGGCTTTTCAAAGTTTTATCTAATGTATTAGAGCGTTGATCTATTTCAGAAATGAAATTGACATGCTATGATGATATCATGTATACATAGCTTAGAAAATTACTGCAGAGTGTCTTGTATTTTGTGCGGTTTTTTTTTTTTTTTTTTTTTTTTTTTTTTTTTTTTTTTTTTTTTTTTGGTAATGAACATGTTGATTATTTTGACATAAAGACACCAGTTTAGACTATATGTTCCCTTTCAATAAATATCTTGCTATAATATATACACCCAGATAAAAGTTAAGCAACAGCGAAATTGTTTCTTATGCAAAATGCTGGTTTGATACAAAATATGGTTGTAATGAATCAAATTGTAAATCTGATGGAATTCAAAACTAAATATGTATTAAAAATGCTGAGAAAATGTTAATTATCTCTTAAGAATTTGGAGTAAATTTCTTTGAAAAATGAGTGCGTCAAAAAGAAACCAGAAGTGAAGTTAAGCGCCTATACGTACCGGTAGAACTAAATTTTATTATCAGACAAATATTAATATCATGAATAAGATATTTTGGGGTTGTATTTTTATAACTATCGTTTTAATCAAAGAAATAAAGATTGACAACGATATCTTTATGGATGCTTTTTCTGTATTTTCTTTAAGATAACACCTTTGTGACCACTATTTCCTTGAATTTTTAATTCAACCCTAGTTCGACTAATATCAATCTTCATTTAGGACAATCACCTGCCAAAATGTCACTTCCGGTTAAGAGATGAATCCGTCGAATCATAAAGTTTCTCTTTTTATGTCAAAATTAAAAACCGGATGTGCATCCCGTTCGACCAAATTGCGGAATAATTTAGCTGAAAGTCATCATGAACATCGGTGAACATGGAATATAGTCGAGCAATTATAAGCAACAAAATTAATGTCTTTAACGGGCATTATCAAGGGCGATTGTTATAGGGAAGTTGTGATAAATCTTAACCGGAAGTCGACTTAAAGAATATAATACTAATTTTTTTAATGAAAACCGTATACGATTTGTGAATCTTAAGCCTAATCTGTTTTATTTCTTTTTCAAGTATCCGTTACCTTAATTTTTCAATACTTCTCTTCAAACTTTATTCTACATTATTTTCCTTCAAAAATACCTCCTTTTCATTTGAGGCTCTATCCAAGCTAAATGTTTCAATTTCGATAATAATTTTTACAATTATTGCACAGTGATGAGGTCGATATGATGATTTATGGAGTGATAAAACCAATATCGACCGAGGCCGAAGGCCGAGGTTGATATTGGTTTTATCACTCCATAAATCATCATATCGACCGAATCATCTGTGCTATAATTGTTTTATCATATATATGAAAACTGGAAGAGAAAAGGGTACCTATAATGTTTTTCTTCCCTAACACAGCTCACTTTTACATTTTTTTTTCTTTGAGATAAACATTTTGTTTGTTTGTTTGTTTGTTTTTTTTTTTTAAATATTTCTTTTATTGAAATTAATCAAATTCAGAACGATTCCTTTCACAGAAATTTCATGATGTAGCATAAATGAATAATAAAAATTCAACGTCAGAATGCATGTATATGAAATACATGGAAAATGAAATATCACATACAGACCCACAGAGCAAAGTTTAACTTAGCATTATAAAGATGACTTGGTCTTGCCAAGTTAAACCAGGTAATACACTGATAACATTTACTTTCATATTCACTGATCAAAGCATTCTCTCAAATCATGTTAAAATAATTCAAACCTTTTTAAAACTCTCATCGAATAAATTGTTTTTACAAAGCTATTTTTTTTGTATTATTTAGGAAAGTAAGAAAATTGTCAGTTAATTAATCATTTTCAGTTAAAATAATTAAAGTTGTCGCGATAACTTACTTCTGAGACATGTCTAAAAATTTTATGAAAACCCAGTTGTTTTTTTTTTTTTTTCAAATCTAAGCGTACAAGGTAAAACCTATCTAAAACAATCACAAAACCAGATCCTTAAAAGTTGCACAAGAGTCGCTCATACAAACATAGTGTACATGTACATGTAAAAGGAAACCTTAATACCATTCTAGCAGACGGACTTTCATGATTGTTTATACTATTATTGCTTCTTGAAATCGTCAAATGATCTTGTGCTTTGATTTGGTTATGGACTTATGTAGGCAGAAATATACATTTTGTAGTCTAGTAAAAGGTTTTACATTTCATCTTTAATTATCATTTTTTTTTCATTAAAAAATGCTGCCAAATAGCATAATCAGTCATGTCAGAAACACACAGTTTGCTGCCGACTACAGCTTTCCTCTTATACACAAAACCGGAAACGCGTCAATATGACCGGTTCAATACGACGATTAATCGCACTGCACGTGACCGCGTTTTGGCCAATGGGAAAGCTTATAAACTGTAACGTAAATTAGAGTATATGATAAAGTGTTATATGTTAACAAAAGGTGTAAAGTCATCTACGAAATAATTGGTATTTGATATGTTTTACGAAATCTTCTCGGTGCTATCGTTTAAAGTATTAGGACTCCGAAATATCGGGGTGTTGCTTGACTTTTGTCTGGGTGTATATAAATGCGTTATTATCATAACTTTTTTGTGAATGTTCTATTGTTTTGTTGAACATTTCATAAATTTTATCTACTTTATTTTTCTAGGTACCTTGTGATATGTAGTACCAGTTTAGCTCATAAATACCATAAGCAGCGGACTGCCGCTATTATCATAGTCCTCGTATGGGGACTGTCCATAGCAGCCCTCTCCCCGCATCTCTTCTTTCAGAATCTGGACAAGAGAATCAAAATCGAGGAATCAGACGGAAAACTCGTGATGAAAGGCTTTGGATATCTCTGCGCGGAGTTTTACCCTAATGAATACTTCAGTAAAATTTATTCTGCTCTGATGTACGTACTGGTGTACCTCGTCCCCATTTTCATCATGGCGTATAGCTATGCCAAAATAGGTCATAGACTTTGGATCATCAAACCTATCGGAATAGATTCTGGCAGTTCTAGAAGTCACTTCAGAATCATCCAAAGAAAGAAAAGGATAATCAAAATGTTGCTCTTGGTTGTTTTGGCTTTCACGGTGCTATGGTTACCATATTTCACTTTTTCCTTGTACAGAGAGTTTGCTTCTGCTACCGATCAAAACTTCCGGATGAGGAGTGCCATCTTAAAGCTGATTGGCTACAGTAATTGTTGTGTGAATCCAATCATTTATACATTTCTGAGTAGAACTTTTCAAAATGAGTTCATAAAAATGTGCTGCAAAAACAGGGTCATTGTCACATCAAGCAATTATAAAACGGACAGCATGAAAAACTCGAAGAAGGAAGGGACACGGGAAACAAAATTCTGACACTTTTAATAGATCGCCTTTGGCTTCAGAAGGGTTAATACAAACATTCCTATGATACAACATTGAACACTTCTGACTGTGACAATAGTGATTCGGATGCAGCGTCAGTGAAAAAAGAACTGTAAAGACATAAAAAAAACTGATTTGTTTCAGCTTTATAAAGTGAATAATGCATGCATATTCTTTTGTATCAATTATACGAATTTCATCGTAAATAAATTATTGTATAACTACTGTAGAATGAAAGCGTTCTATAAGCGTACTTCTCCGTAATTTTTTGATATCACAAAGTAATTTTTTGATATCAAAAAATAATTTGTGATATCACAAATTTATTTTTTGATATCACAAAATCGATTATTTGATATCAAAAAATCGATTTTGTGATATCAAAAATTCGATAAGATTTTGTGATATCAAAAATTACAATTTGTGATATCACAAAATAGATTTTTTTATATCAAATAATCGAATTTGTGATATCAAAAAATCGATTTTGTGATATCAAAATATCAATTTGTATTAGCCGTTTTACTATTCCCTATTTTTTGATATGAAAAAATTGAATTTGTGATACATGTATCACAAATTAGATTTTTTGATATCACAAATTCCGTCATATTTTGTGATATCAAAAAATCGATTTTTTGATATCACAAATTCCATTTTATGATATCACAAAATGGGATTTGTGATATAAAAAAAAAACGATTTTGTGAAATCAAAAATTCGATTATTTGATATCTCAAAATAGAATTTGTGATATCAAATAATCGATGTTTTTATATTACAAAATATGACGGAATTTCTTATATCAAAATATCGAATTTGTGATATCACAAATTCGAATTTGTGATATCAAAAAATAGGGAATAAATAGTAAAACGGCGCCTCATAGTGATTGATGGTTTTTAGATCCAAGAAAACAGTCTGTATTCCATAAGTAGATGATAATAAAATGATAAGAAATGAATCTTTTAATTTTCCTGTTAATGCAGGTGTCACCCGAAACATTGGACAGAAAATTTTTGCGTCAGCGCGCTACGCGCATTGATGCAGATTCCTGTCCAATTTTTCGGATGATGCCTGCATCAACAGAAAAAAAAAAAATAAGATTCATTTCTCAAAACAATATCTACAAAAAATCGAAGGCTCCTTATGTTTTCCATGTTTTCAAACCGAAAAACGAAAATTTAGAAAAGAAATATTGTCAATTTAAAATGTGAAATAAATTCGAAGAGATATGAGCACTTCGTTTGCTAATATTTCAAGTGACATATATCATTTCTATCTTGTATCCTTATCACATAATTCATAACAGTGGCGGATCCAGCGCCCCTTTGCCGGGGGTCAAGGGGCGAATTTTACCGATTTTTACTGAAAATGGGCCAAAATATAGGGGTTTTATGCAAAAAAATTGTGTCGGTGTCGGGGATGGGAGTCGGACGCCCCCTCCGCACCTCCCTAAAATCACCTCTGCATAATTAGAGTTTTGGGCCCGAGACAAACCGTTGTGATGACAAAGAAAACGGTTTCATCAAAGAGTGAAGATTATACATTATGGGTCATTCATGAAAGCATGCATACATGTACATTTTGTGCCCAATGATGGGGGAGAATCAAGGTGCATACGTACATGATTTGTGTATGACTATGAGTTCAGTGCTTGTAACTTATAAGACCTTAATTAGTCCTATAAATAAGGAAAAGATTTGATTGATTGATTGATTGATTGATTGATTGATTGATTGATTGATTGATTGATTGATTGATTGATTGATTGATTGATTGATTGATTGATTGATTGATTGATTGATTGATTGATTGATTGATTGATTGATTGATTGATTGATTGATTGATTGATTGATTTATTGTAGGGCTGAGACGATACTCCGATTCATCGATGCATCGCGATATTTTATTTCGTGACCCAAGTATCGATACACCCCGACGATACCTAAGTTAAAATTAACAAAAAATATGTCTTCGAACTTTCCGGATTTTTTGTCTGTCAAACCAAAAAGATAATAACGTTTGAAGAAAATAAAAGAAAAGTTTGGGGAAAGCTAGTGTTGAATTAATAAATATACAAATGTAACATGTTAGATAAAAAAAGCTACATTGTACTTCTATTATGAATAAAAAAAACTATTAAATAGCTTTTTGAGAAGGTTTTATCAATTTATTTAGTATCGCGATACGTATCTTATAGGACGGATGTCAGACCTGTATCGCGATTCGTATCGGATCGGCTGGGTGCAGTATTGTTCCAGCCCTCATTGATTGATTGATTGATTGATTGATTGATTGATTGATTGATTGATTGATTGATTGATTGATTGATTGATTGATTGATTGATTGATTGATTGATTGATTGATTGATTTTCATTAATTTACAAAGCGTATGGAGAGAGACCAGGATGTACGAGAAGTCACAATGTTGACTCACGCTTGTACGAAATGTCTTTTCGAGCGAATGTGCATAGTCGTTCCGCGCGAAGTTCGATCTTTAGTGAGCCGTTAAGATAAACTGAACTGGTCAAAGAAGCAAATCTATTCGAATACAAAGAATAAGAAGTAAGGTAAGCATAAGATTGTCAAATCTTGTTATCTTTATTACAGTACAATGATAATTTTATTCCCCCTAATTATTCAGCTGAGGAAATTCTGGCCATCTCAAATAAATCAGATGAAACGCTCTCTAAATGGACGAACGTTGTCTGATTTACCAATCAAATCGATCTTTTCAAGTGTTACTTGGATAACAAGATATGATGGAGCAGTGTTCTAGGATTCCGTTACCCGTTACCCCAGATAAATGAAGTGAAAATTGAGGTCAGGTAACTGGAAAACATAATGCTACTTACCCGTTGGTAAGTGAATTTTGAAACACAGTCCCCATTACAATCTCTTTGTACATGTAGCAAATGCAGAAGTAAATAGTCGCCCGAAAGTACAAGATTATATTATAGAAGTGATATCCTGTATTTTCAGTGTGACAATATATTTCTGGACATAATAATTTGGCTAGGATGCGCAATAGAAAATTAACATCCCCTTTTTATTCTGACATTTTGTTTGGGTAAGTGAGTTTCCTTGCTTGTTAAGCACATTTTTGGTGGACACTTACCTGTTGGTAAGTGGTTTTTGAATAAAAATCCTAGGACACTGTGGAGGAGTTTAAAAGTTACTAAAGACGCCCTGATCTCCTTTTGTTTCCTGTGTGGAAACATTTTGGATTCTGCAAGAGTGGTACCAAGAACATGAGCCATTTGAATTATGCTTCACTGAAGTTAGCCATGAAACACTGGAAATATAAGCAATGCATGTGGCCCGCCTAAGTTTACACAAGTACCGTAAGAATTTCGACTGGTGGGGTGACTATGATAGTAAGTTGCAGGTATAGTGGTATCAAGCAACAATTGACACTTTAGTTAGAAACAAACATATCGAAAGACGTCTATATCCCCATCCAAACATTCATTTGAACTTGAAGTGTATCATATTGAAAATAACCAAAACCGAGGGCTTGAATCAGGATACGTTCAAAATGTATGGTATCGTGAGGGAAGCGTATCGTTACAGCCCTAGTATGAGATGCATGATTACTGTGTCGCATTGGAACAATTTTTTTTCAAGCTGATTTTGAAGGATACATGTAATGTACTTCCCATTTAACATGTTCTATGAAATTAATGAAATCCTTTTTAAACTTAATACATGTATTTGATAAGGGTAAAAAATTAACATGTGTCATACATGTGAACCTTTTGCCTCCACAAATCTGGAGGATTTTCAATTTTCATCTGGAGATTTGGCCTCTCATCGGGAGGTTTTTAATTTTTCATAGGGAGGATTTATCGGTATTCGGACCCCTCCCCCCTTTTTTTTAATCTACGGACGAATTTTCTCAACTCGCTTTTCAACAAGGACAGATTCCGCTCTCATACAACAACAAAAACAATTCGGAGTTCCGAGAGTTGTCTCAATGACGTCCGTTGATAATACGGTTGATTTCTTTTACCTTGCTTCTGCTACTTGAGTACACCTGTATAGAAAATCAATAACTGCTCTTCATGGGGTTTAAACTGACCACTCATCAGATTTAAATCCCATTGTAAGGAGAATAATAAACGAGACGGCCATTATCTGCCTCAGGTTATACACGCTTATACAGAGTACGTGAATTACATGACGTCGTTTTTCCTACGCATTTATTTATTTATCAGCGAACTTTTACTGCATTTCCTCACTTTTTCGTGTTATATATAAATATAATATTAATTTACGGCATCAAGAAGATTGTACATCAATTTGGTACGTGAATTTGACGACCCGTGTTAAGATGTACTGGGTATAACGTCCCCCGGGGAAGTCGAGTACCCGTGGCGGTGAGGAGAACGCGACGCTAATTGCTTTGTTTTTCCAGCAATATACCTGTCACCCGTATAATTAGCACTTATTAAATTGATTGTCTGGTAACTACAGACGGCGTAATGCGTAACGTAATACACAAATGGGGATTTTGCATTTCATCTGGAGAAATCTGGAGGATTTTTCGTTTTCGTCGGGAGGATTCTGTTTCGTCGGGAGGAATCGGGAGGACTATTTTTCATCGGGAGGGTCCTCGTTTCGTCGGGAGATTTCGTCCTCCCGCCGGGAGGTTCACATGTATGATGTGTATACACGAAGCCGTTTAATTTTGTGGCTGTAAATGTTTACATAATATCTAAATGTGTACATGGACTTCTTTACATATACTTGAAAGATTGTCTTAATATCTTTATAACTTAATCGAACATGGTGATTTCCTTAGCATAGTCAGGCAGCATCGTCGATAATTTCGGAGATACTTCATTGAATGTTTATTGAAACATACATACCGGTATTTAAACCGGAAGAAAAGCTGTGTAGCACCACTAAAAATGGATTTGTTCCTTTTATTAAGAAAGAGCCTATATCTTTGACGAAATTGACACCCTTGCTACCATCTCTCTCTCCATCATTGCTGTCTGTTTCCCCTTCATGTATGCCTTAGAATCCTGTGTCCTGAAACACAAGATTATCTTGGTTGAATTTTAATTTGGTTATTAATTTGATCTGATTTTATCTTGTCTAGTGGTAAGGGCGTTGGACCAGTGACCGTAATGTTGCTGGTTCGAGCCTCACAAGGACCAGGGGTCGGCTGACAATTATACTTATGTATGTGTTAATACAAAAGAAGTCCTTGTCTGTATTGCTTAAATGTCTGTGGTGTTAAAAAACATTAATTTGATCTAAAATATGAAAGTCATAACTGCTACACATATAAACACAATACAGGAAGAGAGGGGCAGAAATGTTTTACAATGATCTGTAGAAGTCAAAATTTTCACGGTAAAGTACCAAAGTAGGTGATCATGGTGATTGTAAATTGAAGTTTCTGAAGCCAACTACATGTATGCAAACAGTACGGCTGGGATGATACTGCACCTAACCGATCCGATACGTATCACAGTACCTGATATCCAGTACGATACAAATCGCGATACTAAAAAAATTAATAAAACCTTTTCAAAAAGCTATTTGATAGTATTTATATTCATCATATAAGAAGCTTTTTTTCATTTAACATCTTATATTTATTCAACACTAGCTTTCTGTCTAGAATGAAGATAAAAAAATAAATAAACGGCTTGTTATTTGACTAGAAGAAAAGAAAAGCAAAATCAAATCATTTTGTCATGTTTATATCTATTTGTTAGCTGAAGAAAGTTGGATTTAGACTTGAGTACTTGAAAATCCGGAATATTCAAATATGTATTATTTTGTAAATTTTAAACTAGGTATTGTCTGGGTGTATCGATACTTGGATCGCAAAAAAAAATATCATGATGCATTGATGAATCGGAGTATACCGGTAGTCCCAGCCCTAGCAAACAGTGTTGCTATTATTATATATTTTCCTTATCATTTAGGTTCAACATGTTCAAAGCTTAAAATGGCTACTGCAACAGAACACTGAGGATATATGTGCTAGTCTGTTGGACTAATGCAAGTATGCCTCTTTTGGATATCGGTGGGACAACAGTAAACTTTCCTTATACACCGTACGATTGTCAGCTGGCTTACTTGGAAAAAGTATTGCAGTGTCTGAAAACGGTAATCATATATTCAGAAGTAAGAATGAATTTATCTTAAGTAATGATAAAATATTGTTTTGGCTGGATTGCAAAGCAATATCCATTTACATTCAATAGTATTATGTACATATACAGATATTAATAAAACCATCAGAACGTTTTGCTATTAAATACATGTATGTAAAGTTCATGGTTCTACATGCAGGGAACTAGAGCTTATTGTGGAAATGATATTAGGCCTCTTGCTAAAATTTTGATTAATAACAATACATGTTCATATTTCCAAGCTTAAAATTGCTGGCGATTTTTTCATTAATAAATTGTTATTCCACAATAGAATAATATCTTTAACAATGACATCATAATGAAGATGTTGACTCAGACATTTTTAACTCTATTTAAATTGAAGGTCAGAAAATGTTTTCTAACGTTCATATAAATCATAGTTTGGTTGAGCTACCGAAGTAAATCAGGTTTGCAAACAATTAGTAAAAGATTTCATGTATATGTTGAGGATAACAAAAGTAATTCATTATATTACAACTTGTCCTACCTCTTCTGACTTTTGACATTTAAATAAATCCTGATATGTTAAAGTCTCAATATAAAGTAATATTTTTAGAATTCAAATGGCATCCTGGAGAGTCCTACAGGTACGGGGAAGACCTTGTGTTTGCTGTGCTCCACCTTGGCCTGGCTACAGGATAGAAAGGCCCAGACTGAGCTAAATAGACAGGCCAATCTGGCCTCGTTAGTTGTAGACGGAGGGACGTTAAATAAACAACAGCTGGACAGTTTGTCACGGAATATACAACAGTCAACAGGAGTGACATGGGGAGGAAGCGAGTTTGGTAAGGAATTTTTTAAGTAAAGGATGATTCTGATGTAATACAGCCAGGCACAGTTCTCTGAATTAAGATTTATATTTAAGAATGGTACTTCAACACTATGTAATGTATATGGCAAAGTGTTAATGTTTTATGCTGAGATGAATCAGCTGTTTCATTTGCTTATTTATTTTTAATATTTTGTGCATTTATAGCTGTTATATCATATATACTTTCATTCCATTTCATTTACAGTTGTGCCAAAAATAATCTACGCATCCAGAACACACAGTCAGCTATCACAAGCTGTACAAGAACTCAAAAGGACTGCCTATAACAAGTAAGTTCTTAGCCCCTCCCCCTCCCCACAGGAAAAGTTTGATGGCAGTCAGCGGATAATTGGTTTCCTTGCCGTCTGTCTGATCAAGCATCCTAGTGTAAAGACTGCATGCCTTGTTGTGAATTGGACTTTGTTACACTGAATAGAGATTTTGTGTAAGCTGTCTGGGTCTCAATGTCAGGATAGATTCTATAACATCTCCTCTCTTAGATCTCAGGAGAAATATAATGATTCAAAGCTTGCAAATAAACACATATCCTAATTAATATACATGTACAAACACATGTACTTTATCACCACTATATACATGTAGTTATTGTGAAACTGTAGATACATGTACATGTAAATTGCATATCAATTGTGTATTTTGTGTTTCAGTATGAAAGTGAGTGTGATTGGCTCCAGGGACCAACTTTGTATTCATGAACAAGTAAGGAAGGAGAAGAATAATTCCAACAAGGTTGGTTTGTAGTTCTCTTTACTACATTGTACATACTTGTATAATTATTGTTTGATTGCATAATGTATTACATGCACTTCTTAGCTGTTCTAAACAAGCTCTTAAAAAGATCTATTGCTGAAGTATTGCTCTTATATGAAAAGGTACAGTATGGTGCTGTGTAAAATACAATGTAGAAATCTCTTATAAACTGTTGTATGCATGAACATGTATTTGGAAATTTTCATCAAATGTCTTTTTACAGGATCATTACAAGATATATATTTGCTAGACAGCATTTTCAAGTCGTTCATTGATATACTTCTGTTCATGGATAATTTTGAAAATTTTGTTTTTGTGAGCAAATCCATTGTCATGTATTCTCAAAAGTAATAATATTTTGTTAATAAAAGAAGATTTACAATAAATGGTTAATAAATATGTATGTAAAAAAAGGTGTGTGAGTCACTAATTTAGGAACAAACTTGTTGAAGTACACAGACTTAAAGTCATTAAAGAAAGAACTCAACTTCTTCATTAATTTATGTTTTATTTTTATTCAGATACACATGTGCAGGGCTAAAGTTGCAGCTAGGACATGCCATTATTACAATCGTTATGAAGGTTTGTACATGAATTAATTTTTTATTACGCATTTTGAACTGATATGTAGATCGGTAGCTCATTACTGAATATATACATATGTTTTGTGTCTAAAACATGTTCTCTTTATAAACCATCCATTTTATTGGCCGGATTGCGAAGCAAAATCCGGTCTATGAAATGGCGAAGTCCGTCTGTCGGTCCGTCTGTCTGTCCATCAGTGCGTCAACATTTTGGTTCAAGTGTTGGGTTTAAGTCCGTTGAGAGAAAACTGTTTGGAGGACCAACTTGAAACTTGACATGGTGATAGACCATGATGAGACGAATCAAACACCACAACAAAATTTGACCTAGTGACCTTGACCTTGGAGTTTGACCTACTTTTGAAAAACTTTAACCTTGGCCATAGCTTTTGAATGGTAAGTGATAGGGCTTTCATATTTCACTTGTGCATTTCTTGTGACAAGACCTTTCCATGGATACCAAAAATTTTACCTTGTGACCTTGACCTTGGAGTTTGACCTACTTTTGAAAAACTTTAACCTTGGCCATAACTTTTGAATGGTAAATGATAGGGATTTCATATTTCACATATGTATATCTTGTCACAAGACCTTACCATGGATACCTAAAGTTTTGACCTTGTGACCTTGACCTTGGAGATTGACCTACTTTTGAAAATACAGTCAATACTGTAGATGCGACCACTCGTATTAAGCGTCCATCTGCCCTCAGCGACCAGTCTAATATCCTCCCAACGTTTTTTGCTATATAATTCCTCTGTATTAAACGGACATCTGTCCAATGCGACCAGCGTCCATCTTAATTGACACCTATATGATCAATTCTTTTTTATTAAGCGACCAATTAAGGTAATTACGTCGGTTGTTTGAACGCGTAATTGCCGTATCGCAATTGTTATCAAAACATAAGCGCGCCGATTAAGATCCGCTGAAAGATATTTGGAATAGTATTGTTGATATTAGTTATTTTAACTCGTTCATGATAATTAAAAACGAAACTTCATTTGAAACTGAAGCATTTGAACTCGGAGACACGGAAGAAAATTAATGCACCAAAAGTATCGCTAAAAAAAAAAAGAAAAAGAAAAGAAAGAAAAAACAACAAAAGAAAAAATCAACAAAAAGAAATGCAACAACATCCACAAAAACTCCAACAATCAAGAATTTAAAAAAAAATGAAGAATGAAAGAAAGTAAAACCCGAAGGTCTAACAACTTATATGGACGTAAAACCGAACTATCGGAAGACTTTTAAAAACGTAAACGACGTAGATCAGATAAAAAAAATTAAATGCCTCGATAGAAAAGACTTTCAATGGATCCATGTAGATGATTCATAAAATGACGATGTATAAGTGACAACAGCGGATTTTATCAATAGAATTATTTGACTGTGAATGTATTGACCTTGTATTTGTGAACGTCAAAACTCATGTAATAAAGACATGAGAATTTATTTTCAATCGAAGCGCTATGAAAGTACCGGTGACCATGATGACGGCGATGACTTGGACGAATTATCAAATGACAATTTGGATTTATTTAACCATTATGATATGAAAAAAAATGTTGTATGTAATCGTACACGGAAATCAGAATTTTTTTACGATTTTACGGAGGAGTTCTTGAACGCTACTTCAGAATTCTTTATTGAGATAAAGACTCTTTGTAAATATTTCATACGTTGTCTGTTTATTACTATTAGTTCGATAAACCGGCGAATATTTTTATCTCATTCATACATTAAAACTGGATTCCTTTTTGAGAGAGTTTTTTTTTTTAAACGACTATCTGTCTTTAGCGACCATTTTTGTTCTTTCCCTCGAGTGGACGCTTAATATAGTATTGACTGTAATAAATTTAGGCTATATCTCATGAACTATAGAGGCTATGGCTTTGAAATTTCACATGCAGAATCTTAATGACCAGATATTTTATTTGATATCATGAGTTTTGACCTAGTGATCTTGACATTGACCTTTGACCTACTTTTGAAGTGTAAGAGGTAGGGTTTTGATATTTCACATATGGATTCCTCATGATCAGAACTTTTATTTGATATCATGACTTTTGACCTAGTGACCTTGATATTGACCTTTGACCTACTTTTGAACTATATGAGGTAGGGTTTTGATATTTCACATGCAGAATCTTAATGACCAGATATTTCATTTGATATCATGACTTTTGACCTAGTGACCATGACATTCACCTTTGACCTACTTTTGAACTATAAGAGGTAGGGTTTTGATATTTCACATATGGATTCCTCATAACCAGAACTTTCATTTGATATTATGACTTTTGACCTAGTGACCTTGACATTGACCTTTGACCTACTTTTAAATTATAAGAGGTAGGATTTTGATATTTCATTTGTAGAATCCTCATTACCAGACCTTTCATTTGATATCATGACTTTTGATCAAATGACCTTGACATTGACCTTTGAACTACAAGGGGTAGGGCTTTCATATTTCACATTTAGATTCCTTATGACCATAGCTTTTTTTCATTGTGCAATAGTATTTTAATGACCTTTGACCTATCTGTCTGCGCCAAAATGTATACATCATCTAATACAAACACTTCGCAATCCGGCCTTACCGCCTTTAGCGGTTTATGCTTTATTCTTTCATCAAATACTGTCATTAATGTACAAAATTTAGTCTTAATTATTGGCTCTGGAAGATAAAGAAGATTTTGAATTTTAATGTAACAAAATTTGAAAAAGAATCGAAGTTGATGTCAAGCTACATGTACCTTTAATGCATGTGTGTGCAACTTATTAAATATCAATCTTTATATAATTTATTAATGTTCCTTTAACAAACAATTTTCATTTTTGGTTGGGCTTATGGAGGAAAATTTTCAAGGTTAAATTAATTTATTGGACCTAAAACTTAGTTTGACATAATCAAAAGTTTGAGTAACTGTTGAGTTATCAGGAGTAAAAATGCATAAAAGCTAATGGAAGAGAATCAGAACTTTTAAAAATAGTTGGAGTTATGAAGAAATTTGAGTAAATAAAGTTTGAATAAATGAGAATAGCCTATATGTGTATTACAGATATAAAAAGAAACAGTGAAATCAGAAGCCTGATGGGTGATGTTGTTGACATAGAGGACATAGTTACCTATGGAGAAAAACAGAGGTAGGTAGGAATCATATAGGATCTCAAATGATTTTCTATTTCATACGGTATTTATGAAACAAGTTGTGTGATTTTTACATCCCAGAGCCTTGGTGAGGGGATTAAAATCACACAACTAGTTTCTTAAATACTCTATGAAATAGAAACCACAATTGAGATTCTTTTTATCACAAGAAATTCAAGGTAATTGATCAAAATAACCTCAAAATGTTATAATTTCTACTTTGTTTCTTGCAAATAATACGCCAACGTTGTTGTTTCTATTTTGACAATACAAACGATCCAGAGCGCTTCATCCAATGACAACACACCAAAAGTGATATGTAATGGTTATGATAACATTTATTTATGAAATGGCTTTATGTAACTGAATAATGGGTGTATCATGTGATAAAAGTCAGGGATTTTTTTTTGCCCCTTTTTGGGGCCGTTATTCGGCCCCATTCCCAATGAAAAATAGTATCTTTTTTTCCCAATTGTGACTCTTAAATTTCCCAATTTCATTCAGATGGAATTATCAGCGAAAATAGTGAAATTAACTGGTTCAAAAGAAGCAAATGTACTAATTATTTGCCTTATTGTTGTAAGCATAAGAAATTAAATCATATTTAATACATACATGTATGTAGAAAATTATATGATTAAACATTCAATTCTGAACTTTTGATTGTATAAACTGTCATTTTACTTTTATATTTAGTACCTCCCAAATATTCCCAAATGTCGTTAATTTTCCCAATTGCATGGGCCCCGACCCCATTCCCAAAGTACTGAAAAAAATCACTGAAAGTCCTTATGAAATACAGACTTGCATGACTGTGATGTTCTTTCCATTTTGATGAATTTCAAAATTGAAATTAAAACAGTTTAACATCAAAGAACTTTGAAAATGTGATACATGTATGTGTATAATGCTATTATTTCCTTAGATTTACAATCAGTTTTGTAAAATGATTGCACCATGACAAAAGATATTTATTTTCAGTTCATAGAAATCACACATTACTTTTGAAAACACATGACTTGTATACATGTAGAGCAAGTGACCATATTTCGCCGCATTTTTCGTATATTTTCTGGGAATTTTCAATGCTTGGTTGCCGATTCAATAATTGGTTTTGCTAAAATTTAATTTAACTCCATTCTCGATTGAAATACTTGAAAAATGATCTATTTTACTCATTTCATTGTTTCCTAATAAAACGTCAAAATATTTCGTTTCCATGTTTTCGGGGGTGACCATATTTCGCCGTTTTTGCTGATAAGTATCCATTTTGCACAAAAAACGGACAAAATTGGGACTTTCTTTTCAGGAAATCTTGTCGCCACTACTTCTACGAGATGATGCCAAATAAAATGTTTTCTTTGTTTGGTTTTTGTAAAAATTTTAGATGTTTACGTCTTAAATTTAGTGATGTAATTAATTTTTCCTTATATTGAGATATTTTTCGTCACATTTGAGTGCAGGAGATATCACATTATATCAAAACATGACTGCTATGGTCATATTTGATAGGATATAGAAAAATTAGCTTGTCAAACAATTCCAATGACCAACGAGAAGCAATTAACTACGAACCGGCGAAATATGGTCACCGGCGAAATATGGTTCCTTGCTCTACCTAGATTTTACCATGTTCTTTGCTATGAATGTATACAACTAGCAAAGTTGAACTTTGAAAGGCATGAAGAATGGAAAAATGTAGAGGAAAATGGGAGTAAAAATATGTCCCCATTAGGATCCTTTTCTCAGTGGTGCAAAATGTAAGGAAACTGATATCTGTGATACCCTGTAAATAGATGTAGTGTTTATTGCAACTTTAAGAAAAGACATTGAGCATTTCTTACATGCTAATATATTCCCCAATGATACAGCTACAATCATGAAGGTACATGTACAATATTCCAGGGTTTGCCCATACTACATGACCAGAGAACTGAAGAGTGATGCAGATATCATTTTCATGCCATACAATTACCTACTAGATCCAAAGGTATGAGAGTTTCTTCACACTAAACTCATCTTATCAATAAAACCTGCCTTATCCCACCTTACACCAAAGGGACTGTCTGTATGTACATGAATGCCAACTTCAATGCATGGATACCAGCAATACAAACTCTTCATTACTTTTATCTAGATCCTCAAATGGTGGAAATCAGTCTATGACCTTGTTGGAACATTAGATATATATGTATCAAAAAGCCATAAATACTACTGGCCTGTTCACTAAATCCAGAGCACGCTGTTTTTAGGCGATTTATTCTGTCATCTGAAGAATTTTGCTATAGATGATAGTTTCCGAGAATTTACCTCCTTTAGTGGTCACTGGAAATTATCCTCAACTTACCCTTTCAGCTGCCTTCAAGCCGCAATATGAATAATAAAATGTCTACGGGAAATTCCCATGTTAATTTCAAGCAACCGCCATATTGTTCTCTGTGTCAACAATGGTAAACAGTAACGTCAAAGCTCCCGACATCACGCATTTTCAGCGATTTTACTATAAAAAATCCCTGTAGACTTTTTATTTTCCGTCCTATTTCTAACATACATGTAATTGACGTACAGCCAAAACAATGGTATTTTCTGTTACGGCTAAAGGAGTACTATAAAATTGATATCTTTTGGGAAGATGACAGTATCATATTTTAGAGAAAACCGGGAAAATAGGGTGCTCTGGATTTAGTGAACAGGACAGTATTATGTCTTTTACAACAAATGAACTTAAAAAGGGGCTTTTTTGGGGGAAAGGGGGCTGCCACCACTCAGACTTTGCCTTAATGTGCTATATAATGTCTTAATGGGTTATATAAAACATACAAAAAGGTAGGGCATACTTTTTATCGCTCACTATACATGAATTTGTACATCTACATGTACTTATGAACAGTCATAACCCATTTGTGAATTTAAGGATCACATACATGTAGATTGGGATACCCAAATACTCACACTGTACAGTAAATGTCATGGTCATTATTTACTGTTGGTCATTTACATGTTTTTTATGCCCCCCGAATCAAAGATTCGGGGGCATATAGTTTTTGGCCTGTCCGTCTGTTTGTCTGTTTGTCTGTTTGTCTGTCTGTTTGTCCAAAAAACTTTAACATTGGACATAACTTTTGAATGGGAAGTGATAGGGCTTTCATATTTCACATGTGTATTCCTTGTGACAAGACCTTTCCATTGATACCAAAAGTTTTGACCTCATGACCTTGACCTTGACCTTTGACCTACTTTTCAAAAACTTTAACATTGGGCATAACTTTTGAATGGGAAGTGATAGGACTTTCATATTTCACATGTGTATTCCTTGTGACAAGACCTTTCCATTGATACCAAAATTTTTGACCTCTTGACCTTGACCTTTGACCTACTTTTCAAAAACTTTAACATTGGGCATAACTTTTGAATGGGAAGTGATAGGGCTTTCATATTTCACATGTGTATTCCTTGTGACAAGACCTTTCCATTGATACCAAAATTTTTGACCTCATGACCTTGACCTTGACCTTTGACCTACTTTTCAAAAACTTTAACATTGTGCATAACTTTTGAATGGGAAGTGATAGGACTTTCATATTTCACATGTGTATTCCTTGTGACAAGACCTTTCCATTGATACCAAAATTTTTGACCCCGCGACCTTGACCTTGACCTTTGACCTACTTTTCAAAAACTTTAACATTGGGCATAACTTTTGAATGGGAAGTGATAGGGCTTTCATATTTCACATGTGTATTCCTTGTGACAAGACCTTTCCATTGATACCAAAATTTTTGACCTCATGACCTTGACCTTGACCTTCGACCTACTTTTCAAAAACTTTAACATTTGGCATAACTTTTGAATGGTAAGTGATAGGGCTTTCATATTTCACATGTGTATTCCTTGTGACAAGACCTTTCCATTGATACCAAAATTTTTGACCTCATGACCTTGACCTTTGACCTTTTAACCCAGTGACCTCACATACATGTACTTAACAGAAAATAGTGTTCATACTAACAAAGATGCCACCGGGGGCATTCGTGTTTCACAAACACAGGCTTTATTTTTTTTCTTTTTTGTAGATGAGAATGAATCAAGGAATAGAAATACAAGGAAATGTTCTGATATTTGATGAAGCTCACAATTTGGTAAGTAATTTATAAACATTAAGTATTAAGTGAGAAGAAAATTTTCATATCTATCCTCAGGACATGTAAAAAATACAAGTGATATTTATGATTCCTATTACATTATATGTAATGAGAGGAGGGTTCCTCTTTTGAGCTGAACAGAAAATCTTGATATCTGTCTACAGCACATTTAATGAACCAATTGTTATTTATGATTCCTATTATAGGAGAGGATATGTGAAGACAGTTCCTCTTTTGAGTTGACCCCTGGTGACCTGGCTACTGCCATGGAGGAACTGACTAAGCTGGCACAAAAAATGTTAGAAATGGCCAAAAATGAGGACCAAAGCCTGGTGGAGGACACTGAATCAGGATCTATGCCAGGTAGGAGTTTCTCTCAATGTGTACAGGGCAATCCATAAAAAAGACGAATAAATGCTCTTATCTTTTACTCCATAGCGATAAGATCACATTGTCATATTCCCATACTGTTAATTGTGGTGTTTTACAATGTTTCTGCATAAGTCAACCAGTAGGTGAAAAAGCATGCATGAATTATTATAATTTTGAATACTTAAGGTAAATCGCGGCGTTACGGCACGGAAAATTTTGCGAGAAGACATAGCCTGAAAATTTGTCTACATGAAATATAAGATTTGATCAATTTTTGATATAATTTTCATGTAATTATTTCACGAAGTTTTTCGAGATTTTAAGCCTCAAAGACGGCATTGACGTTCTAATTCGAAAATATGCATTTTCTGAATTAAAATAATTTTAATCTAGAAAATTGACCAAGGAGGCGAAAAGGGAGATCAAAAATATTGTTGCCATTTTGAGTATTGTATTTCTCTAAATTGTGTGTCTCTAAGGGGAAATTTGCACTTTTTATCGCCATTTTGCAACTTATTATTCAAAAATCCGCACTCATTCAAAAGGCAAAACACGGCTTGCTTCATTATCACTTTCTCCATTATGTTGTGGAGGTCCTTAAAGCCCTTCTTACACATAAAAGTAGAGAATGAGCTGAATTCGAATATATAAAAACATGGATAGGTCTTCTCGGCAGATTTTTTGCAATTTAAGATTGAAAATTTGTTTTGCGTGGCTTCGGCGTCAATTTTACTCGCAACGTCAAAGTCACAGCGTGTTCAGATCGCATATGTCAACATGACGTCAAGGAGTATGCGGAATATTTGATTCTCTGTAACGGTCTTCTTTAAAACATCCAGAAACCCATTTTTTTAAAAAGATAAATAATCAACAATTACATGGGCTGTATTCGAACTAGACCTTATATCTTTATGTAAAAATAAAATTCTCCGTACATGACATTTTTTTCTTCAAATATTTGAAAACATCATACGGAACAGACGGACGGACATGCTCATTACTATTTAATCCGATATCTTTTGGCGGGGTATACAAAAAATTCCCTCTTGTTTATATGTACATATACTTTATAATATCGGAAAAGGGTTGGGGAGGGGCGGTCCATATAAAATATACATTGTGATTTTCATTTCATGCTCGTTTTCTATCATTACGTTCAGCCGCCTCTATTGTCGATATATATATTATTGAAATGAAATTTCCATTTCTCCGAGTTCAGGAATTCCTCAAGAAGGCAGTACGGTATCTTTTTTTCCGATAACAAAAAAATAAATAGATAAATAAATTAATAAATAAATAAAATAAAAATCCAAACAAACAAACAACTTGCACATATGTAGTCTCTTTTGCAAATTTTTAACACTGACCTTGACTCCTAAGTATGACCCCCCCCCCCCCCCCTCTTTTTTTTTTTTTGCTTGTCAGGATTGTTACAGGTTAAAAATAAATATTTAGATCTTTAGTTACTGGAAAATAAATATTCCAGCCGGCCCTGCGTTGAAAATAAATAATCGGACCCGAAAATTTTTGCCAGCCCCCCCCCCCCCCCCCCCCCCCCCCCCCCCCCCTCCCCCTCAGGATCAAATTGGTCGTCCCCTTACAAAACAATTCTGGTTCGCTCTGCTTTCTGATATACATACAAATCTTTGTCTTACGTCATAATCGAACTTTCAGACACTATGTATTCCTTAATTCTTAAAGTAAATAAATTACCGCTTTGCATATCATTTAAAAAGTATTGAGAAGATTAATTTTATTTTATAAGGCAGCCCCTCCTCCTTTTCTGTCGGACAACCCCCCCTCTCCCACCCCGCTTTCCCCGATTGTGCACACTGAGAAACAAGCGAGAAGGAGAGCGAGAAAAAGACTGATCAAAAGTAAAGCCTCCACCAGATCCTATAGAAATTTGGAATTATATTCATTGTACCTTGTGTCAGAACAAAAGAGTAAACGAATTAAAAGCAAATGGGAAACTTTAAATTTGATTTTTGAAAACTAATCACGACAGCTTTTGAATTTCAATAATTTTTTATCACGATAGAAATATTAAGGATAATTATACTCTTGTATAATCCTGAGATGAAACCAAATTATATACAATACCGTTTAAAACCTTGTATATTTCATGCAAAGTCTTACATGTATATGCAATATTATGTTATATATCATTATCTATAGAAGATATGTGCATTTTTTATGTCAGCATACAAGTTGTGGTGAATAAAAACAATAAAAAAGTAAAGCCTTCTCCGTCCGTCTATCTGGTACAATAAAGAAATTAGATAAGGATGGAGGAGGATGGATGAAAGAACATTAATTTCCAACGTACATTTTTTGTAATACATGTATTTGAAGAAAAAATTGCATTCATATATCATTCCCTAGAAATAGTCAAAATATAACCAAACATCCCTCAAAGTTTCCGGTTCTCATTGCAAGCGTGTCTAAATACATTGACTGAATTTAGACACAATGTAAACAGGTAAAGTTTATGTTGAAAAATTTCGGCTCGCTACGCTTACCAGAAAATATAAGTATTTAAAAAAAGCCATTATTTGCGCCCTAACGATATATGTCGCGCAACGTAACGTGACGTTACGAACAATTAAGGTTTATGACGTCATAGCGTAGATGTGCACATAAAAAAATTCGAGGGTGAAACCTGCGTACACATTTGATTGTGATGAAAGCTTCCCCGCGAGCTACGTTAAGAAATTTAGAGAAAAATAATAAAAAATCACAAGATAAGAGAAGAGACATGAAAATTCAACAGGTTTTGCAGGGCACACTTAATGAACACCTTTTTTTCTCTCCACAGAGCCAGAATTCACACTGGAGGATGTTATTAAGTTGAAAAGTAAGTACATGTTTGTAAACCAATTGCCTATACATGCACAAATGCTTGTTTTATAAAGAAACAATAATTTTTAACAAAAGTTGATGCATGAAAAAAACATGCTTGGCATTCAATTTAGCTGAGAACTAAGCATTTCAAATTCATTAGAATTATCCCCAGAAAAACTAATATTTAGTCAACCATACAAGAGATAGAGAATCAGGTGGAAGTCATTATTTAGGTTTGAGGCTATTTTGTGAGGATTACTGTAAATCGTCTTTTATTCATGGCATCTTAAGTTCGCGAACATGCGTGAGGTGACTGCTTCACGGCATTTTATTTTCGCGACTTACTACACATGTCTTAGGACATATTCACAGTGTTTCATATTCATGATTCGAAGGACCTCGCGCATATCGCGAAAATAAAACACTTGCAAATAAAAGACGGTTTACAGTAAATGTAAATGGATATTTAAACTGTAGATTTACATGTACATGTATGTGCATTATTATCATTGGACAGATTTATTATAGTATGGTGCTGTCTGTCCATCTATCTATTTGTTTGTCACCTACAACCTTGGGGTTAGGAATCATCATAATTTCCACAAAGGATTAACATAAAAACTGGAAAAACGTTGTGGATTATCAATGTTTGAGAAAATACCACGTCATAATTTTGAGCCCTCGTAACGTCACGTGCGTGATGTATGACGTCATGTTTTGACGTCATTTACCCTGAATGACGCAAAACTCAGGAAAATCATCGCATTTTACACACAAATCTTCAAAATTCATCTATGCTCCAGGCCTCGCCCACGAATTTTTTTATGCAAATTAAAAGGCTGATCAGAAATACATCGACTGACAAAAAATGTTTATGAGCAAGGCCTGGATAACCACTTGATTTTATAGTTTTGTATCGAAATATTGCTCATTTATCGATATTTTCAATGATTTCAGCGTTCTTAGACGTTTTGAGCGACGTATTATTCAGTATAGGATTATTAAATAAAAAAAAGCTTTCATGATTTGAACTCACCATACATTTGACATTTTATAAACTAGAATATGATGGATATATAAACAACTTTGAAAATAGGGCGGAAATGACAGGTTTCCGCACCTACTCCTTTTGTAGAACCTGCTATTGATGATATTGCTGGCAAGAGAAATAATCTCATTGATTTTCAAGTTCAGAGGTCAATGGTCAAGGTCACAGCATACATGTATATTGTACTATTTTTGTTACTCTGGTTTATTGTTCTTACATATGCTTACATTGTGTACCACTTGCTCTTTCATATACATGTACTTCAAGATACATATTGCTTCTCTTTAATTTATCAACCAATACATGTACATGTCCACGCACATTTTATTAAATCATATTTTGTTTCAAATAATCGAAAAAGGATCGGGCAAAAGTTTACACAACATTATATACTTGTACATCTTAATCTATCATGATGTCTTTTTAAAAAAATTGTATTTCCTTCAAATGTCAGTTTTTTCAATATGACAAAAGTTTACGGAGATGAGACTTGAGCAAATATTTCTATACTACATTTGTATATGTATTTTTATATACAATTTTTTCAGGTACATTAGTAGATCTTGAGAAAGAAATAGATGAAATAGAGGTTCTTAATACAGATAAAGGGCTGACTAAACCAGGAGTGTAAGTATTGGTGACATCGGGAGGGAAGAATTTCATTTAGAAAAATTTACATATTATCCATTTTGGTAAACTTTATTTTGTATTAACGTATCCAATGTACAAATGAAGATCTCGCGGACGTCTCGTCCATTTAAACAGTGTTAAAATTATCTCGGTAATCTTCGGCAGTGTCTCGATAGTTTCCGTGGCTTGAGCGACGGTCGGCATGATGACCTTTGATGATAGAAACCATTATTTATGTTGTATTAGGTATATTTAGGTAAAAATATGCCATTATTCTAACTATATAATACACTTGATATTTATTTGTACAACGGATACCTTAAAAGCAACCTGACCATTTCTAAATAAGTTTCAGATGTGACCCACCAAATCTTTCATATTTCAGTTTCCTAATTGATATTTTTGATGTACAATGTATTGATTTTCATAATATTGTTATATAAACCAGTGAAACCATATACATGTATGTATCTGAAATTATATTGCTTGTAAAATTTATAAAGGTTTTTAGCTCTACTGGTCTCAGACCAGTCGAGCTTATGCGATCACCCTTCGTCCGGCGTCTGTCCGTCTGTCCGTCTGTCCGTCTGTCCGTAAACAATCCTTGTCCGGACAACTCCTCTGAAACTGTTAGAGATAGAAACTTAATTCTTTTTGTATTTTACTTGGTCCATGGTCTAGTTGTGCACCTGACATTCAGTTTCAGTCCCTGACTCCCAGGGTCTTAGAAAATGGGCGTGGTCATTAAATTCTATGTAATTTTGTCCGGATAGCTCTTCTATCACTATAAATGATAGAGACATAATTCTTTTTGCAATATGATGGGTCTGTAGTCTAGTTGTGCACCTGATATTTTGTTTGAGCCAATGACCCCCAGGGTCTTAGAAAAGGGTGTGGCCACTTTCTTTTATATTATTCCATATAATCTTATGCTTACAGCGCTGACACTATAAATAATGGAGACTAAATTCTTTATGCAATATGATGGGTCTGTAATCTCGTTGTCCATCTCATATTTTGTTTGAGTCTCTGACCCCAAGGGTCTTAGAAAATGGGTGTGGTTGTTTTCTCTCTATTAAACTTACATGTGATCTCATGATAGCTAATTTCCCAGAATTTATGGATAATAGTTAATTGATTTATTCCAAAATATTATCGGTTTGCAGTTTAGATGTCATTACAGTATTTTACTTCAGTCCCTGTTCCCTAGGATTCTGGAAAATGGGTATATGGCTATTTTCTCTTACCCTATCTACATGCATTTAGAGTACATAAGTGACAGAAACTATAAATAAACAAAGATATTGCAATTTTACAATATTATCATAGATGAGTCTGTAATTAAGTTTTTCTCATATTTTATTTGGGACCTGACCCAGGATTTTATCTTCAATTCTATAGAAACGCTAGGGGATAGTTTCGGAATTTCCTCTGATCAATCAATCAACATGAAAATCTTTTCTATAGTATTTATACAGTGCAAGAAAGATATCAAATAGTCAAAATGCATGTATTTCTCACTTATTTTTTATTTGTTTAACATGTTTAAGGTGTAAGATTTTTGGGGAGAGTAGGGAGAATTTTTGTTGCAAGAGTAGAAATGTCCGAAAGGATCACAGACTTGAGCTGTGCTTTCTGTTAAATGGGAACACCAGAATCACAAAGATTGATCATTTTATCAAATGAAATAGCAATAATGCATCCTTCACATTGCCAAATGAAAGGAATATTGTGCTTGTGTAAGTTTTTTTTTGAGGGGGGGGGGGGGGAGGGGGAGGTAACTAGAATGTCCTAAGTGATCACAGACTTGAGCTGTGCTTTCTGTTAAATGGGAAGACCAGAATCACAAAGATTGATCATTTTATCAAATAAAATAGCAATAATGCATCCTTCACATTGCCAAATGAAAGGAATATTGTGCTTGTGTAAGCTTTTTTTTTGGGGGGGGGGGGGAGAGGGGGGAGGTAACTAGAATGTCCTAAGTGATCACAGACTTGAGCTGTGCTTTCTGTTAAATGGGAACACCAGAATCACAAAGATTGATCATTTTATCAAATAAAATAGCAATAATGCATCCTTCACATTGCCAAATGAAAGGAATATTGTCCTTGTGTAAGCTTTTTTTTTTGGGGGGGGGGGAGGAGAGAGAGGGGGGAGGTAACTCTTACATCTTTCTTTCTTCTTATAAATTCCTCCACTGCTTGGAGTACCACCCCAATGGGATGTAAAACTGTGTGGTTTGATAAAATTTTTCATAATGTTTACATTAAAGCAAGTGACACATGTTTTAATAGAAGATAATATAACAAGAGATGCCTTATTGCCATATCTACTATGTGTTAATCAAATTTAAAAAAATTAAAATAAAATACTAAAAAAATCATTTGTAAAAGCCGACTCATACAAAAATATTTCAACCCAGGAAAACTTCTACCAAAATTTTCCTTTATTGCCATTTGACAATATTATCATAGATGAGTCTGAAATTTAGTTTTTCTCATATTTTATTTGGGGCATGACCCAGGATTTTATCTTCAATTCTATAGAAACGCTAGGGGATAGTTTCGGAATTTCCTCTGATCAATCAATCAACTTCAAAATCTTTTCTATTATGTTTATACAGTGCAAGAAAGATAACAAACAATCAAAATGCATGTATTTCTTACTTATTTTTTAATTGTTTAAGGTGTAAGATTTTTAGAGAGAGTAGTGAGACTTTTTGTTGCAAGAGTAGAATTGTCCTAAGTGATCACGGACTTGAGCTGTGCTTTCTGATAAATCGAAACACCAGAATCACAAAGATTGATCATTTTATCAAATAAAATAGCAATAATGCATCCTTCACATTGCCAAATGAAAGGTGCTTGTGTAAGTTATAGAAGTTGAATTTGTAACAGGAGAGGGAGAGATGTGACTGTACCGGGAATCGAACCCGAGATCTTCTGCTATCAAGGCAGACGCTCTTACCAACTGAGCTATCTGGGCACAATGCCCGTTCGTGCCACACTCCTCTCTACCAATTTTTCAGGTTTCCATGCACTGGAAACCTCACACAAAACTCCACTTCACCTTGAGTCATTTAGTTTGGTGCCAATTCTGTAACAGGAGAGGAAAAGATGTGACCGAACCGTGAATTGAACCCGAGACCTTCTGCTATCTGGGCAGATGCTCTTACCAACTGAGCTATCTGGGTACGATACCTGTTCCTGCCATAAATTAATGGTAATAAACTAATGTTTCAGGCCTTTTTGTCAATTGGACCTCGAGTCATTTTGTCCTTTTAAAATTTGACCAATCAAAAACATCATTTCAACCTCATGCAGATTTTGAAATATTTTTCTGAACTGGGATATATTGTAGAAATGTTTTCTATAGAGGATCAAATATTTCATACCGGTATGTAAAAATATTTTGTATTATAATATTTTAATAATTAGCTTCTGTCTTAACATTAATACCACATTCGCCCTAAAAGTTCATGTTCTTCATTCAATATTCTATTTACATTGTTTTACATTTACTAAATAAATAGCCTAAAACCTTTTTAGGTTTTAGAACAAAATGGCCGATTCTTTTAAAATTTCACTCGGTAGGCCACATGTCCTATTATATTTAATTTCAATCTGAAACTGCCTGATTACTTGATCTAAGTATTTTCACGGGTCAGTATAAGAAAGAAGGAAATATCTCTTATAATAGAGTATCCTGTGCAATACTATTTCAGCTCAAATGAGAGGTTATTTATGCCTTTAGTCTTAATTTTATAAAAGGGCATATAGTGGTAGGTCTGTCTGTTCATCTGTTTGTCTATCCATCCGACTGTCAGTATATCATTCCATTCAACTAAATTCTGATGAAAGGGTATAAGATAATAGAGCTGTCATATATTGCATTTCTATGAACCTTGAGAAGGCTCATCTTTTGGAGCCAAATTTTTAACCTTTGACCCCATCACTGACCTTTGACCCACATTTTTTGAAAAATAAAAACATCTGTTATTTTAGTTTTGATACATATGGTATGTTATACATGTTGTATATACACGTTTTTAGTAATTCTCTCACATTCTAGAGAAATCTAAGGCACGGTCCATTTGATATTCTTGGGGGGGGGGGGACTCCGTTTTTTTCAACAACAAAAAATTTTGCTCTGAATTTTGATGAAAAAAATTAATTAGGAATTGATGGATATGCATTGGCATGTGGTTGTTGGTTCTAATAAAAAAAAACTTGATACACATTTATCCCGCCTCTGGCAAATTTCTTGCAATCTGATTGGTCGAGAAGAACCAAATATTATGTTGTATTTTACTAACAGAATATTATTTTGATATCCTGCTTCTACTATGATGCTTAATGCTTTTGACGTCACCAAAATACTTTAGAATATGTTGACGTAACATACACAAACCAAAAGCGATTCAGCGGGATAAATTCGTGATAGAGTGTTTTACAGGGGGGATACAGAAATATATTGGGTCGATGAAAAAAGTGGTATTAGGCAAGGTGAAGTCCAGCATTCATTCTCTTGAGTGTATATGTACAAATCAACCAGGAGAGCTTCAGTCTCATCAGAGACTTCTGGTTATCTATATTTTCAGATTTATTTTCGAACTGTTCAATAAAGTCCATATTGGATTTGAGTCCAAGAATTATTTAATTGACCTCTTTGAGAAGATGATTTCATTCGTCTCCACTGATGGTAAGTTAAAGATACATGTTCCTAATCTAACTTAGTGTTGACTCGTCATGTACCAATCTTCCTTGACAAAATCATGTACCAACCAATATAAATACTAATGACAAAATGTAATGTAGTACAGAAAAAATTAAACAATTTTCTTGTAACACTAATAGGATAAGTAAGCACTGGGGAGGAGGGAGGAAGAAGCTAAAGTTTCACAGTTTTTAGACAATTTAATATAATAGTGCATGTTTGATGAAAATACTGAAAGTTGTATATTGATTTGTACTGTTAGTCACCCAATGATACATTTTCACACTAAGCTATAATTCTAATGCATGTTTCTAAATGTTTGTTTACCAATAACTGTTTAACAAATCGTGAAAAGAAACACCTACGGTGTTTAGTTTTCAGTTGGTATCTGGATAGACGTTTATACATGTATTATGTTTTATGGACCTTGTGATGACGAATTATTGGTACAGACGAAAATTAAGCAATTTACAGTATTCAAAGAGGTAGGGCCACGAAGCCCCTAAAACAGCCATGCAATTTTCCTTAAAATTAAACTTAATGGGAAATACTTGCTATATCACATAAAATATAATGAATGTTACCCGCTTTTAGCGAAAGGAACAAATCACCAACTGCAGCTCCAAAGGAAGTTTTATGATGTCATCAAGTGACGTCACTTTGATGTTATTGACAAAACTTGGTCAAATATGCTCAAAAATGTGTCTTTAGTGGATAATTTCTATGTGGCCATATGCATTGAGAAACATAAAACTTTAAGGACAATAAGATATAGTGATTATCTTTCATTTGTAAATTACACCTTCTTTAGCAAAATTTTACACTTTTCTTAAGAAACAGGTAGGCAGGTCTGCGATGTATATAAATGTATTTTATTTTTTTTATGTTAAGTATTATTTATTTGGGAGAGTCTATTTAAATGCCGGCAATAAGTTTTATGTTATCTTCTTTCTATATGTTTATTTCCATTTATTTTCTTAATTTTTTCAATGCTAATCAAGGTCCAGAACATCATTTTTTCTCCCAAAAATTTGCTTTTTCAAAAAATGTGACGACTTAGACTGTCATGATAAAGAATCCTGTATACAAAGATTATCATAAAGAATAAGTACACGGACATCAGATGGTCTTACACATGTACTTTTTATTACGCAGTTAACTACTTCAGTCTCTGAAAATTCTTCTGACAATGGTCTCACAAAACAGGAATTTTGTCACGCTTAGATGGAAAACCGCAGCCTCATTTTACAAGGGATGACAAAATAAAACATCCATGCAATGCTTAAAAATTACGGTCATGGAAGAAAGCAAAACTTGTGAAAATTATGTTTATAGTTTAATTTGCCATTTATACATTTACTGTCTTGATATGCTCAGTGCCTTATTTGCAATGAAGAAGACCTACCGAGTACAAAAATGTGCCATCCCTTGCCTACTGCGCATACATAAATGTGCCACCCTCCCTGTCCCAATGTACAAAAAATTGCCCTACCTGGCCTTCCTAGTGCCCTGCCCCTTTTGATTTCTAGCTTGAACACTGTAGTAATGATAAAAGTATGCACATACTTGATGTTACTTGTGAAAGAACTACAGTGGAATCTGCTTATTTGGGTTGACCATTTGTCAAGTCGATTCCAGTCGATTAGCCGAATATTCGAATAAGCAACTCGGCAATTTCCGTGACTACTCGGGTCGTCAAATTCACTTTCCATACATGCATATATGTATGAGATTGACATATTGTTGTTACTTTCCTTAAATCTTTAATCAAATTCATATACATGTGAATACAATTGTAATTCCATTCTCATTTCCAGCGGCTGGTGTGACAGTACTGTCTAAAGGTTCAGGACTCACTAAAATAGTGGACGTCATAAAGGTAAATGTACTTACATATCTTCAGGTCTTCCAATTGACATAACATGGCTCTATAATGCTTACAAAACCTTAAAAATCCTTAACGGTTATGATAATTGTATATAAAATGAGATGTTTTAAAAGCTTTGTGATTTTTAAAAATACTTTTCATCATTCTGAATGTTTGTTTTAAAAACCCATGATATATTTTGAATGGTAAATGGTTAGGATATTTTTATCCCACTTATTATCTATTCCTTGTGAAAAGGTCTTTACATTGGTATGAAAATGTTAAAATTAAAGTTTGTTACACCGTAATGTGTAGACACATGATTCTTTATTTATTTTGCAAAACATCTTTATGTTAAAAATAATGTTTGGAAACTGGTCTTAATAGGTGATTTTCCAATAGATTCATTCGGTGGACAGACACCAGACATCACAAATTTTCGCGATATTTTCATTGTGACGTCAAAATGAAAAGTATGACAACACAGCAAGGTGCTTCAAGACAGGACTATCAGATGTGACGTCACAATGGAAAATATTGCCAAATGATGTGATGTCTGGTGTCTGTGTGTATAAAATCAAGGTTAGGAACGGTCATATCTTTTATCTGGAAAATGGACTATTGTTGAGCATTAAGTAAGTTAAGTGATAAATACATGTATTTTGATAAACCATCAATTATTGTAATAAAAATGTACTCTTACAAATGGTTAAATTACTGTTTGTTCAGCGTCTTTTATGATAATCCACAGATTGTATTCAGCCGAGACTTTAACGGAACCTCAATGAATGTACATCAAGAGGCTTTATCAAAGTCCTACAAGGTGTGTATATATAATACATTAGTAAGAAGTTCTCAAATGAGTTTCTATTTCATACAGTAATCTTGAAGCAAAATGTATAATTTAAACATCCTTCTTTTAAGGGAAAAATACTAAAAAATTCATATCAAATCTATTTCGTCCTGACACACCTTCCAATTTATTTCGTAAAGTTCAAGTGATACATACCGGTATGTAATCTTATACATGTACATGTATATGTTACAGGTTTTTAGAATTTCTGTCTTTGTTTTCAAGATATCTTATAAGCGAAAGGTGGGGGGAGGGGGTGTGCAAACTAAAAAATTAAAGACTTGGCTATATCTCTTGAACCATAAGTGGTATATTTGATATTTCAAATGTAGATTACTAATGACAAACCATTCATCTTAGATAGGACCTTTGACAATATGATCATGACCATCAAAATGAAAATTTGGCCTACTTTTCTCAAACTTTTAAACTTGACTATATCTTTTTTATAAGTGGTAGGACTTAAATATTCCAAATGACTTATGACAAGACCATTCTTTTCAGACCATGACTTTTATGCCCCCAGAATCAAAGATTAGGGTCACATACGATATAGTTTTTCTCCTGTCCGTCTGTTTGTCCGAAAAACTTTAATATTGGGCATAACTTTTGAATGGAAGGTTATAGAACTTTCATATTTCACATTTGTATTCCTTTTGACAAGAACTTTCCATCAAAAGACCCCATAACCTTGACCTTTTACCTTCTTTTGAAAAACTTTGAACATTAACCCTTTCCCATCGACAACAATGTTGTTAATACTTAAAAAGATGCCAACAGGGGCATTGATGTTTTACAAACACAGGTTCTATCACAATGATCTCTTGACCTCTAAATTTTACCTATTTTCTCAAACTTTAAACTTGCCAAGCTAACTTTCAGCTACATTTATGAAATAAAAAATTATTGATCAGACTTGAAAGTTCTCCATTGTCTTTCAGGTTCACATACAACCAGCTCCACAGAACAACCAGAAGAAAAAAATGGACACGTGGACAACCTCCTCAAAACCTACAAAATCTGGTATGTGTATGATATACATATCATTTGTAAATAAAATTGCAAGGTTTGTACATTAAAGAAATTTTTGAGTATTTTCAATATTTTTCAATCACTATTCGATAATAGAAAAAAGCTACTTTGTACAATAAACATGTACATAATGTATATGACAATATTGATGACTGTCGATACATTTACTTCTGGCTGCAGATTTCAAATTTCTCCTATTTTCATATTTAGATTTCAAATATGCAAGATTGATGTCTTGCTCATATACTGTTTATCCTTCATGGTGAACTTAATTTCTTGCTATTTACAATATTTCAGGAAAGACCCTATGTTATTGGTGTTTTAGCCCTGGACATAGGATGTTAGATCTGGTGTCATGTGGTGTGAAGTGTATTATTCTGACCAGCGGAACCCTCTCACCTCTAAAATCTTTCACAGCAGAGATGCAAATGTATGTACACGTATATCACTGAAGTTGAATATTTCATTACCATTACGCCCCTGTCTGATACATACATGTAATTTACATTTGAAAAACTTGAGAATATTTTTTGCCTCTACATGTATATTTTTGAATGGTAAGTAAAATCTTTTGATATTTCACTTGTACTTTGTATACCTTTCTATGGGTAACAAAAAATTGATCTTGTGACATTGCCCTTTACCAAACAAAAACTTTAACCTTGGTCATATTACATGTATATACTATCTGAATTAAGTGTCAGGTATCCCTATCAAGTTTAACTGGGATATTTTATCATAGTTCTTTACAGGAGTAAATAGTTGCTATTTGGAAAATCATCAACAATTTTCAATATTTGTCCTACTGTTTGTCTGAAATCATGTATTTTATTGGAGTTCTTCACAGGAGTAATAGTTGCAATTTGGAAAATCATCAACAATTTTCAGTATTTGTCCTACTGTTTGTCTGAAATCATGTATTTTACAGAGAATTCCCTATAACCTTGGAGAATCCCCATGTAATAGAAAAACATCAGATCTTTGTGGGATCAATGGGAAAGGGACCAGATAACACAGTTCTCAACTCTAACTATGAAACAAGGTATGGCAAAGTACTTAGGCTAAATAGTTTTCAACTTAAACTATGATGCTAACTATGACAAAGTACAGTACTTAATTTAAACTATACAAAACAATATCTTAAGATTATGCTTTTGTTATTTAGATTCAAAGAAAGTTATCAGTCATCTCTTGGAAAAGCTGTGGGTGAGTTTTTGCTTTTGTACATTGTGTAAATGCATATCTTTTGTACATACATTTTACAAGTAAAACTATGCGATCAGAAATTGATTTTGTCTTGGCAAACTCAAATTTCTGTGAAATAATTAGTAAAGTTGTCTCATGATATCAAGAAGATTTTGATTTCCAAGGACGCCGAATTTCCTACTTTTAGAAGAATTCTTGTTCTCACAAATTTTTGCCTTGCTTATTTTCCCTGTGTAGAGTACATTTAAAATTCTAATGCACTCTGTTTGTAACGCGCATTTTGATTGGTTGAGAGATTAAAAAGCTGCAAGGGGATTCACATTTCACTGCAGTTTTTGCTATGATGTCATTCCTTCCCATGGCAACGTCGTTAAAAGCAGAGGTTTTCTAGCACATAACTGACCATTTGCATTAGAATAGGGTTACCATACTGATGTTTTACAAAAACTGACAGGGTATCGGCGAATCCCCTGTCAGAAATATCCAACTCAATTTCTAACAGGGGATTCGCCGATACCCCGTCAGTTTTTTGTAAAACACACGCATGGAAACCCCTAAGTAACCTACTGTCCAAGTTGAAACTCGAAATCTCAAAAAAGATACTTGTAAACTTTCGATTATGTATATTTCATCCTTTGCTGAAACTATCATTCTCAATGCCTGTGTTTTAGTTTGTTGAATAAAACTCCTAAACATACTCCTTGATTTTCTTTCAGTTAATTTTTCTAGAATAGTTCCAAAGGGATTGCTTATATTCTTCCCATCCTATCCTGTCATGGAAAAGTGCATTGAAAATTGGCAGGTAATCAATCAATGTAATATTTTGTTTAAAAAAGTAGTAATACGTTTGCACTGTACATGTATGTTGTACTTTACATTTGAAACAGATGAAGATAAACTCTATTTCCACGATTCATATTTCTTATTAGTTAATGTATTATATACATATGTTTCTCTTAAATCTATGAATACAGTGTATGTGACAAAGCTCCATCTGTGACATCATGGTTTCTTGACATTGCTATTCGAAAATTCAAGACTTGTTCTCATATTCTGGGAGATGAACTTGTATCTGAAGATGTTATCATTTTGATAGTTTTCTCCCTCATTTGATGATTCTGACTTTGGCTCTAGGTGTATGAAAATGTTGTTCATAGTCTGCTATGAAAGATATTTTGGTTCAACCTCTAGGGCTTCTCGTGTTTGCATACGGTATTTAAAGATTCATTCTAGACTATGAACGAGTCTTACAACACCATTATGGTGTATATGAATCTGTCTTTTTCAGAGTAATGGTATCTATAACAGCATATCACAGTATAAAGCTATATATGTGGAGCCTCGAGGGAAAGGTTTACTTGATGATGTGAGTTTTCATTAAAAGCTCTGTAAATGTATACATGTACGTACATGTGTGTGTTTAAAGTTCTTTTCAATTATTCAAAGGCATTGTAGGCTGCAAGGAACAGATGTAATTTTTTACATGTATTTGTTTTTTATTTCCTAGGTAATGGATGAATTTTATGATAAGATCAATAACCCAGCTCTTAATGGTGCGATATTTGCTGCTGTGTGCAGAGGAAAGGTAGGCTGATTGAAGATTTTAAGTTTTTGTCCCAGTTCTTAAGTGTTTTCAAAGCCCTTGTACATGTACAATGTATATAAAGTGACATACATGAACATGCAAGAGATTGATTTGTCAAATGTTTGTCTGTCCGTCCATTACATATGTGTGTGATGCCTGATATGCATCAGACAATCATCGCTGGTGTAAAGCAGATGAATGTACCATCGAGTATCCACATCCTGTCATGGCGACAGGCTATACCGATTCATATGTATACATTCTTTAATATCAATAATTAACACATTTTTCGTTTGATTTGTACACTCAATGCGAAGGTAATGTTTAGATAAAGAAATGCTACTACATGTATGTATTTGATCATTAAAAACAAGTTAAAACATTATTTTTCAACCGAAATTAAAATGACAATGTTGTAGGTAACGGGCATTCCTTGATTTAGGTACCACCAAATCATGCTCAAACACTGGTACCTACTTCCTTGTCATTTTCATAATCTCAACATGGAACATATATTTTACAATCATCTATGAAATAATGCAATGTGAAGCATTTAATCGTACACATTTTCGTTTTTAGTGTAAAAATCAAATCTGAACTTTGTTAATTATTGATACATGTATTGAAAGATGTACTTGTATACATACGTGGAGGGATCGACTATCGCCATGACAGGATGTGGGTACCCGATGGTACATGCCTCTGTTTTACACCAGTGAATCATAAAACTACATGGTAGTGTTTTATGTCAAGCATCCTGATACTCTACTGCCAGTGAAGGTCATCTTCCAGATGAAGGTCACAAAGTTAGGGGTAAACGTGCAAAAGATGAGATACAGGAAATGTACATACACTTGTTTTAGAATAGTTTGGTTTGGTTTGAGAATAGAAGTTAACATTTTGTATCTGTAACAGTATTATGAAGTTTTCACTTTTGTTTTCTAAAGAAATTCATCGCACATGGTGTCTACCTCTATCATCCTCCTTTCTTTGTTTTCCAATAAATACTGAAAAATGAAACTGTATTTGTTTCCTATTATATATGTAAGGATTTTTCTATTTGTTTCCTATTATATATGTAAGGATTTTTCTATAGGTGAGTGAAGGACTGGATTTCTCTGATGACAATGGTCGGGCTGTCATTATTACCGGTCTGCCTTACCCACCGAGAATGGATCCTAAAGTCAACCTCAAAATGCAGTTCCTGGATGAAATGAGGAACAAAAACAAGTTCAAGGTTGGTTTACTTTCTTTTTGAAAACTTCAGAACTAGAAACAACAATGTTCAGATACATTTATTTCATGTATTCTTAGAGACTGTGCCTGTCTGAAGTCTTTGAATTGAGAAATTCATTTTACGTCATCATTTTCATTCAAGTACATGTATTATACAGTTAGTTTAAACTGGTATTTATTTCATTATGCATACATAAGTTATTACAGACAAAATACAATGGATTGGGAAACAAGTAAGAATACAAAAATGTATACTTATACATGTATTAATCCCTTTCCTAATTTCTGTGCAGAGGACATTACGGCAATATTATGTGAAATACCTAAAGTAGTGAAATATTTTAACAAAATTGAGTAAAAATGGAAGGGAAAAAAAAGAAATCAAAAGGCAAATTAACACATAATACACAAAAATGGAAAAATAAGTACATGTATCTATGAGAATGTCAAGGAAGTAAATCGTTGGTTGAAACATTCAAACTGAATGTAAATTGATATAATTGGTACACTAGACGTAAAAATATATATGTAGTGAAAATTTAAATACATGGATTGATGAGGAATTATACTGATATTTCTGTTATCAACCCAATGCAGAAAATTGTGAGATGAGATGAGAGAGAGAGAGAGAGAGAGAGAGAGAGAGAGAGAGAGAGAGAGAGATCTTCCTGTGAGTTAATATATTACGAAAATCTGCTGCTTTTTTCTATGTATTTATGAACAAGAATAAATTTTTTTCATTTTCTGTGTCGCTTAAGGCACGGTCTCCAAACAGAAGTAGATTGAGTGTTAAGGGATAGCGTATAGTTCTGATAGTTGATTCTCTTAAATCTTTGTACTTTTTACATTGGAGTAAGAAATGTTTGGTTGTCTCGACTAATCCGCATGAACAAAAATGGAGGGCGTGTGCCATGCGACCACTATGTAAACCCATGAAGCAAGGAACTACGTGAACCCATTGAACTCACACAAATTTTATTATACAGTTATTTTATGGTTAATTGGGACCAATCAAACTATTGTCCCTATAAGTCTCATCCACTACTGAGGGACAATAACCGTTTTATTACTAATTACCTGTACATCACTTTTGTACCTGATTAGGTCAATTCTATGGAGGGCAACAGTTTGTCTTGTGATTGACGAAATACTTTTAACTTTACTCTTTGCACTATTCATTGGGAAATACTGTAATTGTGAAACAGTGATGAATACACACATGTAATTGTTATCTATATAGATATTTATATACATCTATCTTTCAGAGTTTGACTGGCCAGGAGTGGTATCGCCAGCAGGCATCACGAGCTGTTAATCAGGCCATAGGACGTGTGATCAGACATAGACAAGATTTTGGTGCTATTCTATTATGTGATACTAGGTAAGCATCAAGCTTAATATTTCATCACCTTGAACTCTGTAGAAGAGTTTATCTGATTATCTGTCCCTTTGTACAAGGAAATCTATGTTGCATTCTCCATGTTAACCTTTTGGTAAATCCAAGTTACATGTATATGTTTACATGTACATATACATTGTGATAGCTTAAATTGAGAAATACATGTATATAAAAGTTGTTTTTGCACTGTCAAATTCAAGTAAAATACATGTATGTGACAGCTCAAGTATGTTTCAAGGAAGTCAGAGAATTATAATCTAAATTTTGTGTAAAAGTTAAAATGCCTCTTTCAGATTAGTTTTTTTTTTAATGATATTTCAGATTTTCTGCAGCCTCTGCTGTTTCACAGCTTCCTTTATGGGTGAAGCCTCATGTAAAAAATTATGATATGTTTGGAAAGATTATTAAAGATGTCATTGTTTTCTTCAAGACTACAGAGCTGAAGGTAAGTTTATAACAGTTTGTTCAATTCGGCATTAGTAAAACATTCAAATAAGCATAGTGACAAGAATGATGCTTGCTAACTTTTCAAAGAAGAAAGGACAAGGGACACTTGTCATTATAGTTTGGCCCACTCATTTTATAAAAATTCAAGCTCTCTTAAAAGTGTTGATAGAAATAAATTTAAATCAATTTAGGTTTGTATTTTTAATATCTAGAGTAATTTTTGCAAGAAAAATCATAACAGCCTATATATAAAGTAATGAAGTTGCTTGATTTCTCGAAAATTCTGCTTTTTTCACCATTTCCATGTGTTCATCTTCTTTTTTTGATATGAGCACACGCTGGCCTATCATTCATATTTTGATATGGTGTTTGTGACCCATTTACGAGTTGATGTGCAAATTTTCTCAGATAGGCCCTGCTGTGCTCACTTGTTATAACGAAAAACGTAACGTTTCCTCTATCAATTATGACTTTTTTTCGCGGGATCGGGATTTTCACGTTGACGTTTTAGAGTAAATTACGTTGGTATCACCTGTTACAATGACATTTCACGCAGAATTAAACAAGATTGCTTTGCAAACTATATACTTATTAAGATAAAAAGACCACGTGTGTAGGAATATATATATAATTATCAAATTTAAAGTTTTGTTTTATAAAAGTTCATTTTATTTCAATTGAAAATAATATAACTTTATATTTTTATGTTTTATAAACTTATAACATTACCTAGTATTAAAAGTACAAATTTAATCATAAATTCTTGAAAATAACAATAAAATCAACACAAGGGCATCAACTCTTACAATTTTCGAAAACATAAAAAAACTAAGTTACGAGACCCTCGTATAGAAACTTCCAACTTGCCACAAAGTACATATACCCAGGGGTATATTTTAATATACGTCTCTGATATATATATAAGCAGATCTAGTCAGGTTTTATAGGTTGTAACCCCCCCCCCCCCTTTTTTTTGTATGATAGGCCAGAGTCAATCAGTTCTTACGGAGACTGTAACTGTATAAGAAGTTTCTGTTCTAGGTAGTGAAAACTGAGTTTGCCGGTATGATATATTTAAAAAAAAATTATGTTATTTTACAAACGCTATTCCCAATAAAACTGTCATCATTTATTCCAAAATTTTCCCGAATAGATTCAGAATCATACATTCCCAAAGTTTCCACGATCAAAGGAATAAAGGACAAAACTAATTATCACTATCATGTTATTTTTATTTTTAATTGACAATTTGGTAGATCGCATCAATATGATTGAATTTACACTGACAAATTGTATATTTTTATTTCTTTAATTTTTTTTTTTGGGGGGGGGGGGGGGGCTCGCACCGTCCGTTAACATAGACTGATGTAAATTTCAAAATTACAAAAATGGAATGAAATAACCAAAAGGAAAAAAATATATATATATCATAATTTCGTATATGAATTGTAATTTTCAATAACCCCCCCCCCCCCCCCCCCCTTATCTCCACATAAAAAACCCAATAATCTGTCTATTGCAAGAGGTACATGATGTCGGTTTGCATATAGAATATCGACTGTAAATTTATACGACGCATACAGATGTTTTAACAAACATTAAAGATACAGTGTCCCTGAAAATGAATTTTATTGAAAACATAAAATTTATTCCGATGGGCCTAGATTGAAGATTAAAAGGAGCCATAAAAAGTGCTATTTGAAAATATGCAGTAGCTACCATAATATTGTCGATTTTGTAAAATTAAATCTACATATACCTCGATACATTGTAGGTGGTGCTAGTGGAATGAATTAGAGCTGCGCACCCCAAATTAAAAATGACGTTTTCAAACGGCTACAACTACGAATGTATGCGTTAGATTAGCCGGAAAATTTGAATTTATCTAAATGAGAATGTAAACTTTCATATCAAAAGAAAGATTTTTCATTATAGAGTTTTGTAAAATTAATTAATTTTCAGGTACCTTTAAGCATTTGTTTCAGACATTGTATGCATAAGCGGATCTTGAAACTTTTTTCATATAGGAAAAAGGAGGGGGATTCTAATTAACCCGTGGGATGGAAAACGGTGAAAATCAGCATGCTGTGGCAAATTCCGGGGGGGGGGGGGGGGGGGTGACCTCCTGAAGCTCACTAGTAAGTGTAACGTGTCAGAAGTGAAGCATAGTATGTACCATTCATTGTTTGTCCTTTTTGGAGAATACCTTCTGCATCCCAGAAAACCGAGACTCACAACATATCAATCAGTCATCGTATATTTGTGTTTTTTAAATGACAATCACTTTCTAAAGTGAAAAAGAACTACATATGTATTGGTATTGTTTAATAATAAGCCTTAGTAGCCTATATCTTGGTCAATTTTTATGCAGACATTTGTAACTGGTACGAATATCTATAGGATATAGTTTGAACTTTGTTTATCAAATAATATTCCTTTCCATTCATGATCAGAAACAAGATCCTACCACAGCTAGAATGTGCCCATTTGTCAAGGGAAAAGAACTTGTACTCATTTTCTCAAAAGAACTGTTTTTTTGCGCAAGAATTTACCTAAAATTTAGACTTCAGTTAACTAAAACGTTTCATATTACTTGCATTTGATAACATAAATGTTTTTTAAATTTTAGTAAACGACAGCTTTGAATTTATTATTATAGGCAAGACCTTGTATTCATTAAATTTTACCAGAAATCTGTGATTTTAAAACAAAAAATTAAAATTTTGCCTCAAAACGAAGTAGGAAATATGCCATGCTTACTTGGAATATATGATTCATGAGCAACACTTTTTAAGTATTAGTTAACTCTTCAATAAACAATTATAGGCAATATTTAGAACTGACGAACAGGAGAAAAATTATAATTTCCTCAAATTTCTTTGAAATTTTGCAAAAAAAAAATGATTTTTTACCCCAAAAACACGTCGTAAAAATAAAAAATGAAATTTAAATCTTATTCCATCTGAAAGAACACGAAAAATACTTTATAATTACGTTTTCCTATTTTTTAAATCATTGTCCATTTACAAATTATAAAAATTTTCCGATTTTCAGTGATTTTGCACTAAAAAACATGTTTTTCCTCCAAAAACATCACTTTTTCAATAGAAATTTCCATGAAACTTTTTTTCAATTGAAAGAACACAAAAATGCTGCAAGGTTAGGCCAATTTTGGAGGATGAAGATAGGAGGGTTGCAGCCAACCAAGTGATACATCTCATACTATTATGGTTACGTTCTATATTCCTTGATTAATTAAGCCATAACCTTGACCTTAAAAATTGACCTTAAAATATATAGAAACGATAAAGCATGGTATGATATATAGGTTTTTCGGTAAGTAGACTTCATACTCCTTTGTTTTAGACCAAATTCATTCATTTCTATGAGGGGCCAAATAAGGCCCTTACTGTACCTTGTCCTTTACAAAATAAATTTTAAACTGACAAGAAAACATTGTGAAGAAGGAAAATTTGAGGGAATTCATTCAAAAAGGATTGTTTTGTTCCTTTGTTTCATGAAATGATCATGGTTTGCTTTACTTTATATAAATTTTAGAATGAATGTGATTGGTTTGATCCAGATGCCAGCTGTTGCTCCGAGGGCGAAAATACGAGGACATTCCACAACACCTGCCGCCTCCCATTTTATGCCAACTATGAGTAGAGTGTCGGCTACAAAATCAACCAAGGCTAGAAATGTCACAGATCATGTCCCTAGTCTCAAAGGTTAGCTTCTCTTTGTACAATTATTTCACATCCCAATATCAAAGATCCCATGTTATTACCATTTTATCTAGCTTCAATATTTTGCCTGTCTCACAAGTTGTTCCTATTGGGTTATTTTTGTGTGTGGGAGGCCCTCCAATTCCTCTCCATAGAATGCTGTGGTGCAAGCCGATTTTGTATCACAATTGTACGATGACAATATAAATAGTGCATATTATAATATAAACCACAAAGGACAATGAACTCAGTTGTCCAAAGCTACATGTACTTTTTAACAAATATTTCTGCTATCATAACAGTAAAATGTTAATTATTTTAAAAATCTTGACGAAAGCTTGCATCTGGTGAGGTTTTACACGTGTTTTCAGATGTACATGTATGTATAATCGAGTAACGGGATCTAGAGAGGGAATTTTACCGTATGAAGGTAAAAATTATTTAGTTATAATGCAAGTTTATTATCACTTTGTCAGCATGTGATTGTGCAAAAATTATTTAGTTATAATGCAAGTTTATTATCACCTTGTCAACATGTGATTGTGATACACAATGGGCTCACACCACAACAGTCTATGTCAAGGAATTGAAGCCTTCTCACACACAAAAATAACCCAATAGGAACAATGTGTGAGACGGGCAAAATATTGAAGCTACGTTTTATCCTGCTTGTTAATAAGAAATGATAATCGCATCATATTTTAAAAATGTATGTTCCTTGTGACAGGCTCATTGTTTCATGAATAAATCTAGTGATAAGATATTACATAAGTTAATGACCTTCAATGTATTTTAAATCTGCCTAGATTTTCTATGGTTTGTATGCCATTGTTCATTAAACAAGAGAGAAATCATATTTTATATGAGATACATGTACATGTAGATGTACTGTAAACATGGTTGTTTTCGCTGGGGGAAATTTTCATAGTTACTTATATAACATCCAGACATAACACTTGGGGGAAATATTTGCGATATTAATTTCACTGCCTTTGTAAGAATGCAGCTGGGTATTTTTCACGTGAAGGAAATTTTTAGCAAAGTTCTTTGATTTGTGAATTACAGGAAAATTACCACCACACGAATATTTCCACGTTTATAGTAGTTTATTCATAGTGTATTTTTTGACAGCTGAAGAAGTCTCTGTAGAGAAGTTGAGGACGCAGTATGATGGTGGATCTGCCATCAGTTTTAGTACAGGTGTTAAGACTGGACTGCTTGAAGCATTAAGTTCATCAAAGGTACGTTTAATTTACATGTATAGTCTTTTCTTCGGATGTGCACACATTTTGCTGATGTTTTCATTCCATATCTTTATGATACCTGTGCCATTTAGAAAAGAATGGCAACTTTTAGAAAATTATGACCAGTAGTCCATTTTCTAGTAATGGTTATGACAATGTATATGCAGATCACTTAGCATATTTTTTTCATCGTGAAATCATATCTAATATTGTTGCAACGAAAGTTTTCTATTGTGATGGCACATTGCAAATCTTGACTAATTTGTAATGTCTGGTGTCCGGCTGTCTTATTGAATAAGTGGAAAATCAAAATTATTAAATAAATCATTCAATGTCTACACATTGCCCATATTTCAGAACAATGCTACGTGTAATTAAAGCATTATGTTTACATATGCCCATTCATTTGTTTACAATTTACATTGTGATTATAGGAGTATAACCGAGGTGGCGTGATTTGATCTATGACGTCATAGTAGCTTAGCTTGATTTGAACTATGACGGTAGGTTATCACAGTATAATCACATATCAAAAGACAGTTATTCTATAAATATCCTCTATTTCAGAGTGACAGATACCAAGATTCTACTGATGGATATAGTGTAAGAAGTATTATTTTATGCTAGAATTATAATTATGTATATCCATAGTACATATATCTCACAAGCATTTCACATTATAAAAGAGTGTATCTTATACATGTTCATGTAAATTATACATGTCAGTATAGATATAGATGGACATTACATCTAATGACATACATGTACTTAAAAAGTTAATTTGGTTTTAAACAATATTTATTGAAAAGTAGCAAAAGTCATCAATTACAGAGATTGAGTACAGGATTGAGCGACAAAGGTACCTTATAGAAGGCTCGCTCCTGGCATAAGTTATTTAGAAAAAAAAATAATTTAAATTGATAATTTACGTAGAAAAATCTTAATTTATGTATGAACCTAAAAAGATATCCATTACAAGTATATGTGGCTGAAAATTAAAAAAAATGAATTTGTGAAATATACACGTTATGTCTAAATGAAAATTTTTTCTAAGAATGACAAAATTTCTTTTTTGATGATCAATGCCTGAACTTTTATTTTCCACTTTTTCAGCTGTCAAAAACATCTGACATGAAGAAAATGCCAGGAAGAAAGAAGATCATAGTCAAGGTGAGTGTGTCTTTGAGATTTTTTTCCCTTGATTCTTCGAAAGCATGGGATATTCAATCTGGTTTGTGTGTCAGTAACAAAATCTTTAACCTTGAACTTCATTTATTAATTGTATGTGATAGGGATTTATATCTCTTTTGACAAGAACTTTATACTAATGCCAAATATTGTGACCTTGACTGTTGAGTTTGACCTACTTTTGTGACAAAAACTCAGAAGTGGGGAACCAAAATTCTCTGAATTTGAATGTGATTGTTTTTTATACTACATGAAACATGGAAGGTGAAATATTCAAGTGTTGTGAGAAACTAATTGATATCGGAGGGTAATTTCTAAACTGATCTTTTGTGTTTTATACAGAAGAAAGATGATTCATCAGAAGTTGTGATGTCGAAGCAATTTGAAAATGTAACGACAGTGAAAAAGAACTTAAAAACAGCTGAGGAATATATTCAAGAGGTAAGGAAGTCTATCAAAATGAAATAATTTTTTCAGGGTATGGTTTGTTACTTTTTGCAAGTACTGCTGCTTATTTCATTTTGCTTAATAATGATTCTTTATTCATACATGTATCTTTCACTGAAAGTTACGAGTTTACAGAATGCCTTCATACAAATTACATGACTGGTTGATTATGTAATAGAATGTTATTTCAAATTCAATTTCAATTTCATGAATGTCTTTGAAAAGGTTCATTTAGTACATGTACATGCTTTTCTAAATTTTTAACAAAGACTAATAGGTTCTATAACGATCTACTGAGTGAGACATAAAAATTTACACAAGTGACCATACCTGTCAACATTTTTTTCAGACAAAAGAGGGTCAGTAACCCTCTTTGGGAAATGAAAAAGAGGGTCATAGCGCGCGAAACAAAATCGCGACCTTTCGCTTGTGTCATTGTGAATAAAATTTAACCCCTCCCCCAAAATTAAGGTCAATAAAGTTAATTTTATTGTAAGACATGTAATGCATTTATTAAAATTGTAATACTGCATAATCATGATAATGTAGCACATGTGTAAAATTTTAGGACTTATTAATCAAGGCCTGAAGGTTCATACATGTAGTTGAATTTGCTAGGCTAGATATATTTTTATTTAGTTATTGCTATACTATGATGAATATTTTGTGTGAAATGAACGCTACATGTCAGTGTTCACTGCTTCAATTGTTTTAAACACTATTAGAACACTTGTCCCTTTTCGTCTGCATAAATCTCTGTGTATTTACGATCGTCATTGACTTTCCAATAAACCTTATAATCCAAGCCCAGTTCATTAAAACAACATGAAAGTGGCTAATTACTTCCCATATCACTAAACAAACAACCCAATTTACCTGTAACTGCAGGTGTTTTAATTGAAAAAGTCACAGCTGGAAACTTAAAGTCCCAAGTAATAGACGAAACCAAATTGGAATCGGGTGATTCCCGGGTCAGCAACGAAAAAGCGGGTGAAAGACATGACCCGCGTGGGTGATAAAAAATAATCGGGTCAAAGGGTAAAAAAGCGGGACTGACCTGCCGAAATCGGGTCAGTTGACAGCTATGCAAGTGACGGAAATTGAGTCTTTTTACACAAGTGACGGAAATTTCATCTTTTCCCGAGTGGAGCGAAGGGGAACAAGGGAAAAAATGAAAAATTTCAGTCACAAGTGGAAATTTTTATGAGTCACTCAGTAGAAAGTGAAAGAATCTATTTCTTTTTAACATGAAACATAAGAAAAAATTGAATTCAAACAACATTTCATGCCATCTTACGCCATGTTTTCTGACAATGTTACTGTGACGTCACAATAAGATTCTCTTTTATCATTGGTCAATGTGTAGCCTTTGAGACAACTTATGTTTCTCACATAGGCTGTCTCTTAGGCTACGAGCAAAACTGGGGAAGAAAAGTGTTTCCTGATCTGATATCTTGAATTTTTACAATGAGGGCAGGGGAAGTTGTGACATACATGTATATTACAGTTTTTTGCTTTCAGATAAAGAAAAGATTGAGTAAGGAACAGTATAAAGAATTTTCTACTGCTCTTGTTAGCTACAAGTCAAGTGGAGATTTTGGAAAGTTTGCCACACTTTTGGTCCGTCTGTTTACTAGAAAAGAAGAGGATTTCAATGTTCTCAGACGTATGTTTTAGATTCATTTGCCAGCAATAATACATTTTAAAGATAATATTTTCATTAAAAAAAAAAAGAACATTGATTTACATCACACAGAATGGAGTGAAGTGTACATATAAGTTATAAAGTTGGACATTTCAGGTAACTTTCTAATAAGGAGACTTTCTCCAGGTACTGATTATTTTGTCATGCGTCACTTCATTGATTACAAACAGGTCTTGTTTATTCATATATCGTACCTACATGTATGTATACATATACAATATGTACATGTACCTAATGCCTTTCTTTTTATTTCTTACAGAGTTTTATCGTTTCATTAGACCAAAGGACAAAGAGAGATTTAATGAGTTATGTCGGGACCTAACAGGATCGAGCTGTAGGTTATAAGCCTGAAGATGGCATATCAAGAAAACGTGTACTAACAGATACTGAAAACATAGGTATTGTATGCTGAATTTGGTTTTCAGATCGGTTTTTGAACTTGGAACTTTTCAAAGAGCTGATCATTTTCTAAGTCATGTTACACTTAGGGTTCTAGGCACTAATTCTATCAATGAATGATAAAATCAAGTAAGGAAGTTATAATTATGGCCTGACAAGGTTAACAAACCAAGTGCACGTACATGTAGCTGTGGCCTTTGTTCAACTTTATGATACACTGTTTGGTCCACAGGAACCTATTTCTATGAATGGAATTTCTTTGAACATTTGAATGAACATGGGCAATGTTATTGCCCAGACAAAGTTTTCCAACTTTGTACTCTTTGACCTCTGTCCATCATTCAAGGCCATAACACTAAAATCGTACAGAAAGAAACATTTTTTCTAAGTATATTTTTTCCAAGTGCATTTGTATAAAGTTGCTGTTCAGGGGATATTAAGTTAAAAGCTCAGTCAGATACATGTACATGTATTCGGATTAACAGACATACATACTTAACATTATATACATGTATGCCATCCAATGATTGGCAGATAAAAGATGGTATGAAAAAGGCGTAAAAATGGTGGAATTATTGATGGATTCTGCTGGTATACATGGATGGTGGAACAATAGTGCACACATATACATGTACATGTAGTTTTCTTTTTATATTAGTTTCAAGAAAACCTATCAATAATATGAAATACACTACCAACTTACTTATTTTTCATGTATGTTTCCTTACCATTTAATAGGTTCATCTTCAGATCAGATACAACCAGAGAAACGTTTGAGAGGGATCACAGAAAATGTGGAAGTGAACACTTGTACGAAATCAGACTGCACAGTTAATGTTTGGGATCTACATGTACAGTCTCTCAAACTGAAAGTCTGAAAAACTGTGATACATTACAAAATACAAGCGTGACTGTGAATGACAATGATGGGCCTTCATCACAAAAACTACATGAAAACAGAGATCCCTCTACTAGACCTGCAGAAGATACAGGTGATGTGTATTCATAATTTATCCACTGAAAATCCTCAAAGCCCCGAAGCTCATCATTTCTAAAGTTTGTTAAAAAGACATCCCTAAAGCCATGAAATCAGTATCCAATTTACTTGTTGTAATTACACTATTAAAGAAGGAGGATTGGGGGAATTTTAATATCATACAACACCATTGTACACGTGTACATAAATTCTAGAAATGAAATTAAAATCTTTTCATTGTACAGAGTAATGTGATTTAGTATGAGTATTAAAAAAAAATCTAGTATATAGTCATTGAGCAAAATCTTTCTGTTCTGTAGAAAAATTATGTCTTTGTTAATATTTTGTAGATTGTTCACTGTTTATTATAAATGATATTTACAGATTGTATATGCTGCAAATGTAGAAATCCAGCCAAAGTGCCGTTCAGAGCCCAGTGTGGTCATATCTGCTGTTTTAAATGTTGGAGGGAAGTGTTTGATGTAAGTCTTACAATACATATTGTATATTGTAAATACTCAATGACAATTTACCTGCCTTTAATTTAAATGCATTACAATTTGAAAACTGATGGGATATGGTGGTATAAGTTTTTCATAATATTCTCGATGTTATCAGTGTAATAGACCTTTGTGATGAATTTTTCTTAGTTCATCATTTTGTACTATTTAATACTACATGTATGTTTCACATCACCTTCAGTATAAAGGTATTGTAACATTTTGTACTTTTCTGTTGCAGACAAACAAACTTTGTCCCGAGTGTGACGTACGTGTAAAGAGACGCCAGATGATCCAGCTCCTATATTCTTGACGGCAGTAGAAAATAATTGTCGTCACAGTGCTAACAGGAACATTATCTCAATTCCATATTATCTGGACACACATGAAAACCAGTTGATCTGGAAGTTATATAATTTTGTTGTTACACAGTAGATAAAATGTTGTTAAGTTTACCCATATGCTGTCCAAATCACATACTACTGGTATTAGATATTTAGAGTTATATTCAAATTAGTGACAGTGCTTATTTGAAATGAACACTTACTCATTCATTTTCAATATTTGATGTTATGTATTTAATGAATGCCACTTTGCAACTGTGTTCAGAATTGTTAAGATGATCTGTTGTGAAATTTTTCTACCTCATGTTTTGATACTGAAAGTAGTACCAATGAATTTGTCAGATGAAATCTTTTTTTATATGGAAAAGTAAATTCTGTCTCCCGGCTGAAGCAGCTTATACCTTTATTTCTAAAAAGCAATCTCTATTTAATTAAGATTGTCATGCTCTTCTTCAGAATGGAATAATGAATTTCATTTGTGTATATAAAAAATTGCATATGATTTTCAAATATATTTAAGTTCTATCATGTCTATACAGGCTATGCACGCGCATGTTGATATTATGAATTTCATTGCACTTCATACTTGAACATGTTGAAAGCTAAGCTTCTCTTTTGATATGTACATGTAGCAAATATCAGTATGTTCAAAGGGGTAGGGCCACGAAGCCCCTTAATCGGCCCTGTTTCTTAACATTTGAATAAATTGAAATATTTTTGTGATTTGATACTTTGCAAAGTTCTTTAACAAATTATGTGTTGAGATTTTGTAAATAATGCTTTTATCACTAGCTTAAAGCCTTTTGAAAAGTCGGCCATTTTCCGTGAAATTGCTGCAAAACCTACATGTTTCTTTAAAATTAACCTTGGCCACATGCATCGAGAAACATGAAAATTTTACAAATGAAAGATAATCATTATATCTTATTGTCACAAAAATTTCATGTTTGTCGACAAAATTCTCCACTAAAGACACATTTTCAAGCATTTTTGACCATATTTTGTCTATAACGCCAAAATGATGTCACTTCATGATGTCATAAAACTCCCTATGTTGCTCCGGTTGGTGATATGTTCCTATCATTAAAAGCGGGAAACATTCATTATATTTTATGTAATATATCAGGTATTTCTCATTAAGTTTAATTTCAAGGAAAATTACAGGGCCGTTTTAGGGACTTCGTGGCCCTACTCCTTTGGTTTATTACTGTTGAAAGGTATTTTATTGATATTGCATTTGTGTCTGGAAACATTGTACATGTAGTTTTCATCAAGAGTCAAGTTCAGTGTCTGTGATAATTGTACTTTAGATCAAGTTTTCACTGTCAGTGCATTTTAAGAAGCAGCATGTTCAATTTTTTTACTTTTTACCTTATGACCTTGAACTTCACAACTGACCAAATTTTTATACCTTTAACAAAAAAAAAACTTTAACATTGACAATCATTTTTAAACTGCAGCAGTAATTGCTTTGAAACAACACATGTTCATTCAATGTGACAAGAGCTTTCGTTTGAAACCTTGACCTAGTGACCTTGATCTTAGAGTTTGACATACTTATTGGTAAATAAGTTAATTGCAATATCTCTGCAGGCCTGTAAGATATGATCTTAGTTCATATGAAAATTTCTTTAAACAAGACCTTTCATTTGATACTTCGATATTATGACCTAGTGACCTTGATTAAGAGTTTCAACTATGTTTTTAGCTCTACTGGTCTCAGACCAGTCGAGTTTATGCGATCACCCTTCGTCCGTCCGTCTGTCTGTCTGTCCGTCTGTCCGTAAACAATTCTTGTCCGGACAACTCCTCTGAAATTGTTAGAGATAGAAACTTAATTCTTTTTGTATTTTACTTGGTCCATGGTCTAGTTGTGCACCTGACATTTAGTTTCAGTCCCTGACTCCCAGGGTCTTAGAATATGGGCGTGGTCATTAAATTCTATGTAATTTTGTCCGGACAGCTCTTCTATCACTATAAATGATAGAGACATAATTCTTTTTGCAATATGATGGGTCTGTGGTCTAGTTGTGCACCTGATATTTTGTTTGAGCCAATGACCCCCAGGGTCTTAGAAAAGGGTGTGGCCATTTTCTTGTATATTATTCCATATAATCTTATGCTTACAGCGCTGACACTATAGATAATGGAGACTAAATTCTTTATGCAATATGATGGGTCTGTAATGTCGTTGTTCACCTGATATTTCGTTTGAGTCTCTGACCCCAAGGGTCTTAGAAAATGGGTGTGGTTGTTTTCTCTCTATTAAACTACATGTGATCTCATGATAGCTAATTTCCCAGAATTTATGGATAATAATTAATTGATTTATTCCAAAATATTATCGGTTTGCAGTTTAGATGTCATTACAGTATTTCACTTGAGTCCCTGTTCCCTAGGATTATGGAAAATGGGTATATGGCTATTTTCTCTTACCCTATCTTCATGCATTTAGAGTACATAAGTGACAGAAACTATAAATAAACAAAGATATTGCCATTTTACAATATTATCATAGATGAGTCTGTAATTTAGTTTTTCTCATATTTTATTTGGGACCTGACCCAGGATTTTATCTTCAATTCTATAGAAACGCTAGGGGATAGTTTAGGAATTTCCTCTGATCAATCAATCAACATCAAAATCTTTTCTATAGTGTTTATACAGTGCAAGAAAGATATCAAATAATCAAAATGCATGTATTTCTCACTTATTTTTTATTTGTTTAGCATGTTTAAGGTGTAAGATTTTTTGGGAGAGTAGTGAGAATTTTTGTTGCAAGAGTAGAATGTCCTAAGTGATCAGAGACTTGAGCTGTGCTTTCTGTTAAATGAGAACACCAGAATCACAAAGATTGATCATTTTATCAAATAAAATAGCAATAGTGCATCCTTCACATTGCCAAATGAAAGGAATAGTGTGCTTGTGTAAGTTTTTTTTTTCTTGGGGGGGGGGAGGTAACTCTTACATCTTTCTTTCTTATAAATTCCTCCACTGCTTGGAGTACCACCCCCAATGGGATGTAAAACTGTGTGGTTTGATAAAATTTTCATATGTTTACATTAAAGCAAGTGACACATGTTTTAATAGTAGATAATATAACAAGAGATGCCTTATAGGCATATCTACTATGTGTTAATCAAATTAAAAAAAATTAAAATAAAATACTAAAATAATTCAATTGTAAAAGCCGACTCATACGAAAATATTTCAACCCAGGAATACTTCTACCAAAATCTTCCTTTATTGCCATTTTACAATATTATCATAGATGAGTCTGAAATTTTGTTTTTCTCATATTTTGTCTGGGACCTGACCCAGGATTTTATCTTCAATTCTATAGAAACGCTAGGGGATAGTTTCGGAATTTCCTCTGATCAGTCAATCAACTTGAAAATCTTTTCTATTATGTTTATACAGTGCAAGAAAGATAACAAACAATCAAAATGCATGTATCTTACTTATTTTTTAATTGTTTAAGGTGTAAGATTTTTGGAGAGAGTAGTGAGACTTTTTGTTGCAAGGGTAGAATGTCCTAAGTGATCACGGACTTGAGTTAATTGTGCTTTCTGATAAATGGAAACACCAGAATCACAAAGATTGATCATTTTATCAAATAAAATAGCAATAATGCATCCTTCACATTGCCAAATGAAAGGTGCTTGTGTAAGTTTTTTTTTTGAAAAATTCCAAATTTAGTATTAATTATAGGAGTTAAATTTGTAACAGGAGTCTCAGGGAGAGATGTGACTGGACTGGTAATCGAGCCCGAGATCTTCTGCTATCAGGGCAGACGCTCTTACCAACTGAGCTATCTGGGCACGATGCCCGTTCCTGCCACAGTCCTCTCCACCAATTTTTCAGGTTTCCATGCACTGGAAACCTCACACAAAACTCCACTTCACCTTGAGTCATTCAGTTTGGCGCCAACTCTGTAGTAGGAGAGGAAAAGATGTGACTGGACCGTGAATCGAACCCGAGACCTTCTGCTATCTGGGCAGACACTGTTACCAACTGAGCTATCTGGGTACGATACCTGTTCCTGCCATAAATTACTGGTAATAAACAAATGTTTCAGGCCTTTTTGTCAAAATGGACCTCGAATCATTTTGTCCTTTTACAATTTGACCAATCAAAAACATCATTTCAACCTCATGCAGATTTTAAAATATTTATGGGACACCCTTATTCTGAACTGGGATATATGGTAAAAATGTTTTCTATAGAGGATCAAATATTTCATACCGGTATGTAAAAATATTTTGTATTTGATAATGAGCTTCCGTCTACATTAATACCACATTCACCATAAAAGTTCATGTTCTTCGTTCAATATTCTATTTACATTGTTTTACATTTACTAGAAAAATTGCCTAAAACCTTTTTTTTTAGGTTTTAGAACAAAATGGCCGATACTTTTTTCACTCGGTAGGCCACATGTCCTATTATATTTAATTTCAATCTGAAACTGTCTGATTACTTGATCTTAGTATTTTCACTGGTCAGTATAAGAAAGAAGGAAATATCTTTTTAGAGTATCCTATGCAATACTATTTCAGCTCAAATGAGAGATTATTTATGCCTTTAGTCTTAATTTTATCAAAGGGCATATAGTGGTAGGTCTGTCTGTTCATCTGTTTGTCTATCCATCTGTCAGTATATCATTCCATTCAACTAAATTCTGATGAAAGGGTATAAGATAATAGAGCTGTCATATATTGCATGTCTATGTATCTTGAGAACGCTCATCTTTTGGAGCCAAATTTTTAACCTTTGACCCCATCCCTGACCTTTGACCCACATTTTTCGAAAAATAAAAACATCTGTTATTTTAGTTTTGATACATATGGTATGTTATATATACACGTTTTTAGAAATTCTCTCACATTCTAGAGAAATCTAAGGCACGGTCCATTTGTTATTCTTTGGGGGGGGGGGGGGAGACTCCGGTTTTTTTTTTTAAAGAAGATAATTTTGCTCTGAATTTTGATGAAAAAAATTAATAGAAATTGATGGATATGCATTGGCATGTGGTTGTTGGTTCTCATAAAAATATATACATTTATCCCGCCTCTGGCAAATTTCTTGCAATCTGATTGGTCGATTAGAACCAAATATTATGTTGTATTATTTTACTAACAGGATATTATTTTGATATCCTGCTTCTACTAAAACGCTTTATGCTTTTGACGCCACCAAAATGCTTTAAAATATGTTGACGTAACATACACAAACCAAAAGCGATTCAGCGGGATAAATTCGTTATACAGTGTTTTACAGGGGGGATACAGAAATATATTGGGTCAATGAAAAAAGTGGTATTAAGCGAGGTGAAGCCGAACATTCATTCTCTTGAGTGTATATGTACAAATCAACCAGGAGAGCTTCAGTCTCATCAGAGACTTCTGGTTTGAAAACACATTTAACTCGGTATCTTGTACTTTCAATGTGACAATAGCTTCTTTTTATCTTGATCCCTCTTGCTCTTAAAGAAAAGCTGATGATGAGGGAATAGTGTTTCACAAATACATCTTGTTTTGAATTGCAAATAATTATACTCAAGGCATAGATACTATCCATAATTGGTAAATGACGAACACCCATAAGTTGTAACCTTATAAAAAATGTTGATAAGGATAAGTATTTTAAGATTGTTTCAGTGGCACTTTGTAATGGATAGTCTGCATTAATGTATTTGATGGATAAATTGGTAATGAAGGGTAAAAGAGGTACCGATTTATAATTGAGGAAACATGGTGGCATAGTAATAACATAAAAATCAATTGAAAAGATTTCCCAATTGCTTTTTGAAAATATTGATTACATTTAAGAAGAGTGAACCCATTGATATTACAACGTGTGCTTTGGAAAAAATTGCAATTACAATATTTTTTTGTGATTGATTTTTTAAAAATACATGTATCTTTAAAGTGGATAGTAACTTAAAAAATTAACCTGCCCACTAGCCTAGTTTTAAGTTAAGGTTAAAAAAATTCAAGGAACATAGAAAAATATGAAATTATGATAAATGCATGTACATAATGTTGGTATAATTTTCGTTCAGTACCCATCAAATACCTTCGATTTCTTGTCAGCTGAAATAGGTATTGACCCTCTTTAGTTCATATCACAAAAGGTGTTAAACTTAATTAGGACCACACGAGATTGACATTTACATCATTCCAACCACATATACATGTATTTTTAAAAACAACCCAAATTTTGATAGAAATTCAAACCATAAGTAACATTAAAATAACTTTATTTTTTCCATCTATTCATCAAATATTCACAATATACATGTTAATAGATCAAATCTGTTGAAGGAAGTCTTGTTTATATGTTAAATGAATATTATAAATTTTCCATGTTTCCAGACCATGGAAATATGATGATATGATATGTACAAGGCAATAAATAAATAAATCGGAATACTTATAATAGATTTGTCATTTTTACATCTAGAGTAAATGAGATCATAACAAAATTGTACATCAAGCATGAGCTCAGATACTTATGTGCACTTACATGTAATGGGACTCATATTTTAGAGAAGTTAGCGATGTTCAGAGTGCTAGAATTCAAGACTACAATACACGTATTTCTTCATCTGTATTAGATTGTAATATAAAATTAGTCAATGTGCTAATTCAAGATAAGGCTTCTGTGTCAGTTGGTCCAATTTTGCTAAAATTGCTAAAAGTTGGTTGTGTAAAAATAAGTATGCATACAGTGGCAGTAACTTTATGCCAGATAAGCTATATATCAATAGTAATGCAAGAAATCATAGTAACATAAAAACACTATTTTCATATACCAAGGTTCTGATACATTTTTAAAGTTGCAAGCGTACTTATTCTAGCTGGATTCATATTTTAGCGGAGTGAGCACTATTGAGAGTGCACTAAGGGAGCAACCATTAAATTTTTAGGGGGGGGGGGGGCAGGAAGACTTTGCAAAAAATATTTCCGGTACTGAATTTTAAAGAAAAGAAAGGCCGAAAAAAAATTCCAGATTGCAAAAGTCTTCCTGTCCCCCCCCCCCATCCCATTGGTTGCTCCTTAATTCTAGACCTCACAACCGTAGGGACTCGAAAGCGTTAAATCATGATTACACTATGATGTCCATTTGCTGGATTTTGCCCCATTCACACTAGATGTGGTTGCACTAAAATAAGTACATGTACAGTTTCTCCATATTGCCATACTTGTGCAACTTTATATTACGCTAATATGAAGAGGAACATGATTGTTACAAAAGTAGTGTTTGGAATCTGATGGAGTCATCAAAATTGATTAATACAGTTTAATGATGAAAAATTTCATTCTTATAATGTTTTAAATTTCCGGATTATAATCAATTATCAAAATCATAATCGATTATCGTAATCAGAAGGGTCTGGACGTCGGGGATAATCGGCACAACACTATACAAAAGTGAGAGAATAATTGCAGTGCTATAAATAGCTGGTGATTAAGAGTTTACTGCAGCAAAAGAGGAAGTTTTCGGTTTAAACCATGGACATTGCACAAGTTTTCCTCTTCTACTAAAGTATAAAACGCATGGATTTCTTATGACAAAATCTCAAAGGACGTCAAAGACTTCCAAGTAGATTAAGTATAAATAATGCTAAAGTGGAGATTCAAGTTATAAATGAATCAAAATCTTGGCTAGGAAAACAACAAAATATGCAGATTTAGTGTGAAATATATGTACGTATGAACATGATGAATGCTCTAAAACTTTTACTTATGTTATAGCCAAAGTTTAATGCTAATCTTTAAAAGGAAATTATGGTATAAAGTACAGTAAAATCCCATATAAAAAGATACACATTGTAAGTAGAATTTGAGTAAAAAATACTATGGCCATGTTTTTTAAAAGGTCAAAGGTCAAGATCACATATTGGGACTCTGAAAAAAATTGGTGTAACTGAAATTGGGAATTCATGCTTTTAACATTTTATATAGCACTATATATGATAGCACCACATCTTTACTTATAGGTCAATGTCAAGGGTGCTAGGCCTTTGAACTAAAGGTTGCTACAGTAGAGCTGCAAGTCAGATGGCACTAATAAAGTACTTGGGTGTAAAAAATCAATTTCCTTTAAAAAATGTGCATAATGATTATAGTCCTAATTTTTTTTAGGTACATTGGAATTTATGCAATTCAAATGTCACCCATATCTATGCAATGGGGACATTTGTTTTAAAAACATTTCTTACTTTCTTAAAATTCCACCATTTTATGTAATTAGGTTTATTTTGGTCCAAAGTAATGTCATTTAATCAAATATAGTAGAGAATAGTTAAGAAAATTAACCATACGTGAAATGACTTGTCAGGCATTTCTAGGAAGTTGTAAATTGTTAAGGTTTCAGTTCAGTGCCACAGGCACATCAAGGATCATTACTATATGCTCTGTAATCTTTGATACTATGAGCATATAGAGAAAAAAAGCAAATATATAAATATTTCATCAATTCAGATAAATTCAATACCCTCATATTTCACATTTCCTAAATATCGTTCTTTGAGTAAAACTTTTCCATCTAAAGTAAAAGCAGATATATAGCTAGCTATTTTACCTGCATCCTCTTCAGATTTCAATGCAACTATAACATGATCATTAGTATGTGGTAAAAATTTGAAAGACGAATAACCCCTAGTAGGATGCTTGACTCCGATATGTTTCATTTCAATATCTGAAAAGTCGTCATTTGCAATAATGAGTAAATTTGTAGCTCTTTTCTCATCTGCCTTTTCTTCATATTTCTCTGTACTGGCTCTGCGAGGCATGAAGAACCATCGTTGATGAATTTCACTCCATACTCCCGACTCGTGGATAATGTACCCTAAAATTGCAGATACATGTACATGTATATAAAGCATGAAATATACTGCAAGTCTGATTAAGTTGTTTTATTACTAAGCAATAACAAATTATCTTTTCCCTTTGTCATGTTTGTGAAAATGTACATTAAAAGTACATTGTATTTATACATTTAGGTGATGTGAACAAATTATATTTTAAATACAACAGAGAGGGCATTCATTTCTGCTTCATACTTTTTGGTTGAACATATTAAAGTTTGTCTGACTCTGAGCAGACTGTTTTAAAAGATCAAAAAAGATTGCTGAAGGTGATTAACCAGTACTTGTCAATTTCACACTAATTATATGCATGGTTATAAAGACTACCATATGATTTAATTTTTGTCGAAGGGAAAGGAGAATCTTCGATCTAATCTAGGAATCCTATAATAAATTAATTATAACTTGCAATCTACCCAATACTTCACTTGTACATGGTCATTATGATAATAGAATGTAAGGTGAGTTTTCTACTCTAATATTAACCAAATGTTCAGAAAATTTAAAAAGTTAAAAAAAGCCATTTTAAATCAATAATCTTTATACATGTTATCCACATAGTAGCTATCTTTACTTTTTAACTTCTTTCCCTTCAATATACATGATATAGTACAGTATTTCAAAGTTTTCTACAAAATTAATACATGTACAAACCTGGAAAAGTGAAGCCAGCCTTTTTTCTCATTGCATTGTAATTTTCATGCCAGTCTAAATGTATGACATCACCATTTACACCTATGGATTTTATAAACTGTGGATTTACATTCTGTACCACACCGTCAACAGTGGTCCACTCCTTTCCTAAACCACCTACATACAATCTTTTGTCTTTCACAGTGGCCCACTCACATTTGAAGCCTATTTGAAAACAAAAGAAAAGAATAAATCAAGATCCTTTTTTACAGAGATTAATCAATGCATTTACTACGGTATATTGCTAATGTACATGAATACATGTAATTTGAGAATTTAAACTGATTATCACATAAAACATGTATTGATACATACAATGGACATGTAAAAGACAAACAGTACTATCCATTTTTTCAAAGGATTTATAAATAGATCATCAGACTCTGGAGAATATAAGTAAGGTAATAAATAGAAAGTAACATGAGAGAAAACATCCATCATGATAATAAAATATTATGTTTAAATTAGTCACCTTTCTGAGTGTTCCCATCACCATCTGCTAGTAAAACCCATGGGAAAACTTGATGGTTGTGAGAAACTTGGTAAATAACACCTGTTCTATCATCTACAGAATATAGCTTTCCATTAAACACCTGAAGTTCTGAGAGTTCCATTCCTCGACCACCCTGAGACAATGTGGATTTCAACACATATGGCTTTGCATTAAGTTTTATATCTATATATTCATTTGACTGTGAATATGTGAGGTTTCCCTCATGAAAATAACTGAACCAAGTGTCTTTCTTATCTTTACTCTTGGAGTCGGTATCCAAATCCGTTACTAGACCAATCTTGAAGTGTTGAACACTCCCCTTTGAAATAATAGGAGTCAGTGGATATGTGTAATCATATGATGAACCATGAAAACGAAGTGATGAATCCCATCTTTTCAGACAATCTAAACTTGACGATGGATGGCTTTGAAAAATACTAACAATCAATATCAACACGGCAAAAGAAAACAGACCCGAATAGGCTAAAATTCGAGGTTTCAAGTAAAATCGTGAACTTCCAACTCTGTAAGGAGTTGGACGTCTGATAGCATTCATCCAGTCATGAACGGATGTTGAGTAATTAATGGATTTCATCGCATCCATAGGTTACAAGTATTCATTTTAGTCCGACGTGTAACGTCGTGTATCTACTTTCATTTTGACTACGTAAACAAAGGGTTGGTTCGGTTTCCGTTTAGTTCGTTCTATGCGCGTCTTCCTCGCCGTCTGCCTGTCCGTCTTGGGTGGTGTAGCTCAGTTGGTAAAGCGCTCAGTACGTCTTGTCGTGGCCAGTGAAGCATGCCACTCATTAGCTTCGAACACGACGAGCGGCAGGTTGAGAGATGATTGTGGGCTAACACATTGTACACTACTGTAAGCCAAGCAGTAACCCCAGCCTAGTCTTTAGGAAGGTAAACGGGGGTCCCGTCTCTCGGATATGCGTACATGTAGGCATGTAAAAGAGCCCTCACTGCTTCCGGTCCTTTGCATACCTATAAGTCAAAATTCCAAAATGCAGCTTACATGTATGTCTTCGGACGGCACGCTTAGTAGAGGCGGAATCAAAAAGCTTATCCGAGCAGTGCAGTTATGAATTAATCTGCATAGTGTTGCCTGGGACCCAAATGTGTCATAACCCCTCAAGGACACAGTGAATGTGGGTTGAAAAATCTTGTCGACGCTGCTTTTCCACTGACTTCATGGATCTGGAATTGTTGCCCATAAACCTGATCCAAGGCCAATTGTCAAAGGTCAAGGTCACAGTACACATGTAGGTGGGATGAAAAACCTTGCTTGAACCATATATTTTCTTACTGCCTTGAAAAACATTTCACAGAATTGCCCATGACACAAGGATCTGGACATGATCTTGAAACAAGATAATCGGTCAAAGTCAAGGTCATGTGGATTGGAAAAATATCCGGACCATAATTTTTCGCTATCTGCATGGATCTGATTAATATTTCAAAAAACGGTTTCCCATGACCAAAGCATGTGTGACTGACCTTGGCCAAAGGCCACAGTATATATGGGTTCATAACCATCCCAATAATTTTTCACTGTCCGCATGGATTTGAATAATATTTCATAGAATTAATGCCAAGGATGCGAGCATATGTCATGACCTCAGTTTATGACCAAAGGACAATATCACGTTCGGATCATTACCTGCGAATTGAAAAATGTTGTCCAGACAAGGACTTTTACTACTTGGATTGATTTCAATATTTCAGAATCAAAGATTATATTTCACGTCATCATTCAAGAGCAGATAAATTTGCAGCATGGACTAGACATGCACGTTTTCGGGTAATTTTTGAAACCCTCGGCAGTGATTCTCAATCTAAATAATGCAAAATGACCAACGACTGTGAAATATTAAACATCTTCAAATTCAATAGTATCATTTAAAAACCAGATGAATTTGCAGCATGGACCAGACATGCACGCTTCAGGGTATTTAACCCTCGTCAGTGATCCTTAATCTAAACAGTCAAAGAGTATGAAAATTATGATGTCCAAAAATGTACCGAAATTCGTACGTAACAGAATGGGTGGGATATGATGCTACAGGACCCACGTTTTAGAAATTCCAAGAAATTTGGTTACAAATTTTCGAATGCATTGAAGAGACAGACGATCAACCGAAGTTGTTCGAGCTTGGCTACAATTATTTGTGTCCTCGGGGACTCTTGGTCCACCAGCAATGACACTCACTGAGTAGTTCAAATGTTAAACGTTTTCAAATTCAATAGCATTATTTAAAATAACAAAACATTTGAACCGGAAAATTATGATGCCCAAAAATGTACCGAAAGACGTAGCAGGATGGGTGGGTATAATACTACCAATTTTATTGTACTGGACACGTGTTTCGGGTATTGAATCCTGTCAGTAGTACTTCATGTCAAACAGTTTGAATAAAGCCAAAGTGTACTTTCCTGGCGGCATCTACAATACAGAGTTTTAATTTCATTTTGCCAAAATTAGCGGCTTCAAATTTTGTGTAGGGATTATTCAGAAGCGTATTTAATATGGCCAAAAACAAAAAAGATAATATGAGATCCAAATATGAAGCGGAGTTTATGTTGACAATAGTCACTATTGCCCCTAGCTCACACGGATAGATTGTACTTATTTAGAAAAAAAAAAGTATTTCGCAAAAAAGTTTTATTTCTCAATGAGACAACATCATCAATGTTTTGCATGGAGGATTGAACTGAAGTGGTTCTTTCCATGAGAGAGCAAAAAAGTGGAGCTCAGTTTGTTTCTTGCTACTTTCAATATTGATATCTTTAAAAATTAATACTAGTAGTTGGTATCCCTGCTGGTGTACTGTTTATTATTTTACCTCGTTTCGACAGAGCTCGTAATAGAGTCCCGACTACCTGCATGATGAAGTGTCGATTAGTACCATTCAATATGTCCCTCCAGGATACTATCCACCATATAGAGGGCAAAAGATAATTATTTTTCATTTTTTGATGGAATTTCAATCTACCAATTTCAGTTAATCATTTTTATTTATTTGTTGATGATGGCTTGGTGTAAAGTAAAATTTACCCTAATTGATGCTGAAATGGATTTTAAAATAAAAAAGAATTTGAGAGCAGTTTTCGGTAAGTATCCTGGAAGTTACGTATAAAAACGAATTCGTTATAAAAGTTCGTTGATGTAATTTACAGATTTCTAAATTGAGTATCCGTTTTGACGAATTTGATGAGTTGAGGAATTTTAACACCGTATGTTGGTAGTCGAGACTCATCACCATCACATACCAGGAAAAATTCACGATGATTAATTCAGTCATCGAAGATATCGTACTACACCTAGCTTCATAGGTTTATTCCCGGAACGTCGAAAATATTTTAATGACTATGTCTAAATTGGATGTGAAAGGGGCCTTCTATGGGGTATCCAATTAACCAATTAGTGCAGGTCCCCGAATGTATCATTCGCCTAGTTTTACAGTGTTTCGGCACATAACTTGATATGTATTTGTAAATTCTCCGTAAAAATCAATGGAATTTTCATAAAACTAATGGGTGTCTCCCTGATGGTATAGCTCTGTCCTTAACAGGTTCTTTTGCAAAAACTTTGCGTTATGTTTATACTTTTGCTATTCATAATTTCATATTATTTGTATTTCCTCCTTTTCGACCTCCAACAATACTGATGAGACATAACTTGTTGAAATACGCATATGGTGCACTGATATTTTACAATAGAAGATATATTTCGATATTGACAATGACAAATATGGAAAAAAATCCCTATCAAGAATGACAAATTTGGAAAAACCATATCCCTGTAAAGAAGTACAAAATCGTTTATCGAAAAATCATAAAACCAAGGGCATATAAAACCAGGATAAAACCAGAACTAAGGCAAAGAAACAGAAATAAAACAAATCTACCATATGAAGAGAAGTGAACTCCCTATGAAGGAGTGAGATCAGGTGCCCAGGAAGAGTGAGCATCTCCTGCTTTCATGCAACACCCGCCACTTCAATTCGGTAGAAAGGTCACAATTGGTAAATCTCGCAATTCGTTAGAAAGGTCACAATCGGTAACTCCCACAAAGAAGTATAGATTGGCATGCCATGGCACAAAAGGTCTACGTCAATATATCATTTATGAATCTGGACAAGGGGACGTCATAGTGTCATAGTCATAATTTCAACCACTAAGTTGGTATCTCTCTGTTAAATTCTTCGGTCCCCGAAGGTATCGTTCGCCTAGTTTTACAGTGTTTCTGCACATAAGTTACAATTTATTTGTAAAATATCCTTAAAAAATTACTGAAAATTTTCTAAAACTAAGGGGTATCTCATTGATGGCAAAGGTCTGTCCTAAGCAGGTTCTTTGGCAGAAACTTTAGCTCAAGTATAGACTTTTGCTCATCATAATTTCTGATGAGACATAACTTGTTGAAAATGTGCATATGATGCACTGAAATTTTATATAGAATATATATTTCAATATTAACAACACTATAATGAAAACAATTTTGACGATAGGGTCCAAAAGTTGTCTCTGTGGTGATAAGCTTTCGAAAGAAAAACATTTCTTTTGGGATATTTCATTTCTTATATTAGTAAAAACGAAGTTTTGGTATCATCAAGAGATCGACACATTTCACATCATTCAACTTCCTATGTTTTTGAAAATAAAATTATTTCTTTTCATCATTTCGACAAAGTGGTGCTTTTGATATTACCAATTGATCACTTAGATCCTTCTGCGACACAATAATCCCTTGCCATTAAAATTTTCTCCTGCTTTAAAGCTCGGGTAACTCTGAAAACATCATTTAATGTCTCCATAAACTTGACAGTTGACGCCGTATATTCAATATGTTCTCACTATAACTCCAGAATTCTCCAGGCTTCTCGATATGCTTCTTAAAAACAAACTTCATAATTTTGTTACATTACTCAATAGTACCATAAACAGATGGGGATTTTGAATTTTTCTTTATAAACACTTTCTTCAAATGGAAGCATTAATCTTGATCAGACACTAATTTCTACATAAACCGACCTGAAAGTGTTTTATGAAAGAATTTTTGCACCTTCTATCCTCCGTCAGACTGCTAGCTGCAAAGTGATGCCGTTTTGATCTTACACAATTTCATAATGTTTTTTCACCACTTTCCCTAACTCAATAATTACGGGATTTATTACCACGACCAAAACACATCTAACACCACTAAATGCGAGGTGCCTTCAGGTGGTATGCCGACTCTACATTCGGTTGTCCACATTTTATATCCACACATTGACAGGTTCGCACCCGAACCTCCCAAAATTACCCATAATGCAAGTTTACTCGCCCCGCTATTCACTTTCCTAGGGCAGATTAAACAAGAAGCGATGTTTAATGACATTAATTCAGAAATGGCGCGTGGAGAGGGTCCCCGAAGTGTGAGTTATTCTTTCTCATTTTCACGTGCCGTTTACACCGTTTCCAGGCCTATAATGGATTTTATATCATTTATTGACAAATAATCAAATACAATTTGATCATATATACAAGTGGCGAAACCCAGTACCTGCATCGGGCATTTTTACTTTGTATCATTTGTTATGATATTTCTATAAACATGTATCATATTCATATGTCTATTTTTTTTAATCTTTTTTTTTTTTTCTTTTACTTTATGAAGAATCAATTGAAAGTTTTTTCTTTTACTTTATGAAGAATCAATTGACAGTATTTTTCATCTTTGTGAAGTTTGTCTAGACTTGGAGATTCTAATTAGTAGAAAAGTTTAATTCTCATGAAGAGCGTAAAACCATAATACGGAAGTGTTCCAACACTTTACCTAAATAAAATTCAGACCAATTTCAATGCATCAGACACGTGTTTCGGCTAGTAAATCCTCATCAGTGATATTAAATGCCGAGGTGATTTTCGGACACAGCCAAATGTATTTCAGTAACGCCCTCTGGGATTTTTTTTATTTAAATTTGTGCATTTAAAATATTCAGAGAGTGTCCGGCTCCAAATTGTGTGTAGGGTCGATTCAGTAGCAAAGTTCAAGGAAATCTATGACCAAAATAGCATCGGAGGGATAATAAGACCTTAACCTCCTTTAATTTCGATGACCTATTTGGATGAAATGACAACAAAGTCATATGTATGATGGCCAAAACAAAGCTTCTTTCAAGCGACAGAACTGGAAAGAAAGTAATTAATACACTTTAAACATCCAGTCAAGGGGAACAAGTTTAACTGTAACAGGCTAAAAAGTATTCTCCGAATCGAGCATTTCAAGTATTTTGAATAACGTACTATCAGAATCTGATGTTATAGAGATCGAAGCTTTATATGCATTGGTCCTTGTCAATTTGACGTTAACCTTTTTATGAATAAAACCAATACATGTATTTTTAAAAGGAGTTTAACATCTTTGTAAAAATACAAATTGAAACCATCTTATTATTGTATATTTTGAAGTTCCAATTTATATATTTTATGCATGATAGATTTGATATCTTAATCTATCTACCTTTTTTAATAATGAAAATAATTCTAAATATGACCTAAAATCAAAGAACACTAGTATACATTTAGATTACATAGAGAACCAAGAACCGTCATTATTTACTTATTTATAGGAAAGTCTAGCAATATTTGATAGTGGTATTGTTTTTTTTTTTTTCTGAGTTCGCAAATACTAGAAATGTTCTTTTGACACTGTCATACCGTCAGGTGATAGATAAAAACCACTCTGTATATACCTGTTGATTCAAAGCTGACGTTTACCCCAAGGATCTCCCCGTACCTGATTTGCCTGTTATTTTATATGAACTCCAGAGTGTTCTAATTAAAAGAGTATAATGAATTTTCTGCGTCGTTCTATTTGCAAATCTATGCAAAGCCTCAAACGTATTATGAGTTTTGCATTATTTTAATGAATTAGTGTATTTCAAGTTATCGTAGTGTACTTTCTGTGAAGATGAATCTTTTCTTCTCTAACGTTATCATACCTCCCTTGATAATTCATTCTTGTATAAGCTATACAAATTAATTCATTTAATGCAAGGAGACAAAATTACATTATGCTTAGTCAATTTGAATAGACACCGCCAGATCCCCTCATCGCAATCCGAGCACCGTGTCATGCAACAAAGGGTTCTATGAATACAACTTACCGCCCTTTGGTATTATAAAGCCGCCTTGCATTAGTGGGCAGCCCCAGAAGTCATTGACGCATCATTAAAACCAAATTTTAACGAGAAAAATAAGATTTAATCAAGTTTTGAAAATAGGAGGCGAGAGAGCATTAAAATCTGAACAATACGTTTAAGCACATAAATTATTGTTTCCAATTATGAAATATGTTTGCCGGATTAAACCTAACAAACTACGCAGGATTCAGAAAATGATTAAACCAGAAAACAGGCCTTACTCTTATTAGAAACAATTTTCATAAGTGAAAAATTGTTTGTTTTTATCTGTTTCTGCTTCTTTATTTAAAAAAAAACATAAATTGTTCCCATTCTACTGCTAGTGATCACCCCTGGATATTCAATCCTCATCAAAGGTACTGTAAGTTGAGATAACACCCTCCACCACGGATTTTTTTAGATTTCAAGATTGTGATTTAGATTTAAAAGTAATAATTCCACAAAGATTGAGCGGTGTTTTTAGAGGCACTATGTAATTTGAATGATAGAGTACATCTATACGTTCAAATCTACACAGAGTTATCAATATTGGAATATATGTTCTATCGTAAAATAACAGTGCACCATATGCGCATTTCAACAAGTAATGTCTCATCAGTGATCCTTGAGGGGGCGGAAATAGAGGAAAACCAAATAATGACACACATGAAGAGCACAATTATTCTAAATATGACCTAAAATGAAGCCAAAGAACCTGTTGAGGACATCCTGCAGGGAGATGCCAATAATTTCATAATAATTTGTCAAATTTGTTGACGGAGAATTGTCATTTGCTAACTTTCAATTATGAATAATTTAAAGTGAGCACATGACAAGTCTTCCCACGGGATTTAGAATAAGTCCCTTTTGGTCGGGATTTTGCCCCCCCCCCCCCCCCCCTCTCAACTAAAAGGCACGAATTGGCTGGAGGTTGCTACATCTTGATTGGCTCTCTGTAAAAATTGAAGAAAGTCCGAAATTAAGTTTCGTCCATTTAATGCGAAGCGCACTTGAAAAGTGAAAGTTAAATTTCTTTTAAACACAAAACATACATTAAACAATTTCACCATAAATTTCACACACAATTTTTCTCTCATACAACACAATTTTCAAAGTTAACAATGTCAAAATAAGCAATTAATCAAGTTCAAGGTCAAATACCAAAATCAAGGTCAAATATACAAAATCAAGGTCAAATATACAAAATCAAGGTCAAATACGAAAATTCAAGGTCAAATACGAAAATTCAAGGTCAAAGACAAATACAAAATTAATGACAAGTACGGATATCAAGGTCAAATGCAAAAATCAAGGTCAAGGATATGCTATTATGTCATAAAGGGGTAATTTCATGGGTACAGTTTAAACCTACAGTATGATACATCAATCAACATACTGATTATTCAAGGTCATATAAACTTATCTCAACCCAAAAATGAAAGTAACATTTTATACACAAATATCAATATCACTGCACAAATTAAGATTCAAGACAATTCTCAATTCTGGCAAAACCACATGCATGACATGAACATGATAGTAATGAACATAATTCAAAAATTAACTTTTTTTAGAGTAATTTTAACATAGATAAATAAATTGATGTATAGAATATTTTGAATAGTAATATAGCCATATTTACCTGTAAAAGTTGAAGAAAGTCCGAAATTAAAATTTACGTCCATTTATTGCGAAGCGCACATGAAAAGTGACGCTTTGGACGCGGACTTCTTCCCAGGTGGATCTACTTTTTTGGTACTTTCTAAGAACTGGCCAATGAAATTTCTAAGATCCACGCGTAGGAATATAATTTTGAATTATCACGCGGAGTATGGATGGCTCGGACCGTGGTCACTTAAATAATTAAATAAACAATTAGTCGGTCCGAGTAATTTCTTCACAAAAGACCAATTTTAGATTGACATTAATGAGTTGCGCAACCATTATGTTGGGTACACCTGAGCAAACAATTTCTCAGAGTGTCCGAAGATTTCTTAGGAAAAGGTGATTTGTGGCTTGGGGACATATCTAAAGAATTGTGAATTCTAAAGAAATCGTAGACTAACTAATTTATTGTCATGCCTCGGGTCTAATCTAAAGATTAAAGAAAACTGCCAAAAATTGAATTCAAAAAGTTTAAATTTCAAAATGCAAATCGGGAAAATAAGTTCAAAATTCAAATATATTTAACTATAAAATTTATCATAAAAATAATTTTAAAGATTCAAAAATTAGATTTATAAAGTAAAAACGATGAATTTCAGATAACTAACATAACTTAACAAAATGTAACAAAAAGTAACTTTTTTCTTCGTGACAAATGTCATTTGCTAACTTTCAATTATGAATAATTTAAAGTGAGCACATGACAACTCCCCCATTGTCACGGTGGTTTGGACCCACAAACCCAAAAATGAAAGTACAGATGAAGGATATTCAAAAACAACATGAAGTGTACTGCACAAAGACCATACATATGTACAACATATCAATAATAATTAATGGTAAACAAAATACATGTACATGTATCGGCATTAACACAATGTATTCCCAATGATTTCCATACAATTTCATGATAATAAAAATTGGGTCTTTGGAACTTTTGGTTACGCACAACAAAAATGATAAAAAAGTTCTGTTTTTTAAGGTAGAATAATTCGATGACTCTTGTTTTGAAAAAAATTGAAACATACACAATGAAAGAGATGGATGATATGTTCCTATACTATGTTGGAGTTACTGATAATTATTTGTTAGTTAAATTTGAAAGACTGAAAGCACATGTTAAGTCATTATTCATGATGATATGAATGTAGCTGAAGACTATATATGTCTACTACAGAATTAGACAAGTGCTAGGACAGAAGTATGCATTAACAGATTTCCTAACTCATTGGCAAGCGTACATATATATCTCGCATGCAAGTAGACAAGATGGAAAGGGGGAGGGTGTTAAATTCAGGTAAAAGCTGGTGGAATGGATTCGTCCATTTCTATTGGGAAAGGATCAACAACATATTCCAAAGTTGACCCCAGTAAACATGCCCACACTGTCATAATGGATTAAAACATTAATAGTGGTAACCATAGAAACCAAGACAAGGAGAGCTACAAGTCCACACCAAGGTTAAAAAAGACCAAAAATGCAGAAAGACAGAAGGATGTGATGTTACATCAATGAAAACAAATTGATCAGATTCATTTCCATGATGCTTTTGAATCAGACTTGCCGGATGCCTGTTTTGAACAAAATACATCACAACCTTGTTTCTTTCTCTTTTTCACACGATAAAAATTTTCATAATTTAGTGCACAAGAGGGGTAAACCTTATGTGGGGAGTTACAGCAAGTCCAAGAATCTATTCAATTAGTGATTCAGCCTACATGAATCTATAAAGTTAACACCAGTAATACGGTCATCCTGACAGAGGTAAAAGAATATTGGAGCACTCCACCCAATATTGCTGAATGAAACTATATAAGTATATGATATACATGTTATGCTCTCAGAATAAGGAGCTTTTTACTACATGCTACCATATGATATACATTATACATGCTCTCAGAATAAGGAGCTTTTTTTGTATGTTAGTATATATTATCTGAAGTAGTGTGCACCTACTGTTCAGTTTTTAGTGGGGATGTCTACATGCACTTAGCCAGGTATAAGCAAGAAATCCAATGCATAATTGGTTTTTTTTTTTTTTGCATGCAATGTTAATTGCTAAAGGGATGAGGAAATATTAGTATGCACATAAGATCTCTATAGTAAGGATGAGATGCATGGTATAGTTGATAAAATGGATAGGGACATATCAAACATTATACAAGAGTCAATTGAAACGAAATAATAAAACTTATTCAATAAGTTATTGACGCATACATGGTAAAAGAAAGTGTTATTTTTAATTTTGTGATTTTTTTCTTTTTGGTAATATATGACGCTAGATTAAGAATGTACAAGTAGTCAATTCCAATACACAGTTTTACAATGTCTTGGTTAAGACAAAAAGACACTGTCCTTGTTGACATAAGAGTTATATCCCTGTGACTTTCTGGGACCATTCAAATTTGTCCTGATGGCACTGTCCATTTTCCATACATCCCACGGTAGATGTCTATGGCAGTGACGGTCAGCAATGTTTATGTCCTCCAGGCTCTGCCCACATGATGGCTTCGAAACTGCCCATTCTGACATCACTGCACTTAAATGGCAATATTTAAAAGTTGACTCACGAGTCATGTAAACGATTTCAAAACTTGTCACTGTTAATACGTACATGTACTTGAAAAGTATGTACATATCCTCTAAAGAAAGAAAATACATGTTAGAAGGCCCGATTTGTGTATGGCGGAGTCACTTACCATATCACCGGTGTTTATGAATGTCTGCAGATGATGTCCAGGATCCTAATCGCGATCATAAGAATGCAGCTTTGGTTGCTGTCTTTGTGTCTGATTTTGGGGAATTTGTTTTACTCGCTTCATAGCTGGAGAGGTCCGGGGTCTTGAATGATTTCGTCACCAGTCTTCCCACGGGATTTAAAAGAATAATTCCCTTTTGGTCGGGAGTTTGGCACCCCTCTCAGCTAAAAACCACGGATTGGCTGGAGGTTGCTACATCTTGATTGGCTCTCTGTAAAAATTGAAGAAAGTCCGAAATTAAGTTTCGTCCATTTAATGCGAAGCGCACTTGAAAAGTGAAAGTTAAATTTCTTTTAAACACAAAACATACATTAAACAATTTCACCATAAATTTCACACACAATTTTTCTCTCATACAACACAATTTTCAAAGTTAACAATGTCAAAATAAGCAATTAATCAAGTTCAAGGTCAAATACCAAAATCAAGGTCAAATATACAAAATCAAGGTCAAATATACAAAATCAAGGTCAAATACGAAAATTCAAGGTCAAATACGAAAATTCAAGGTCAAAGACAAATACAAAATTAATGACAAGTACGGATATCAAGGTCAAATGCAAAAATCAAGGTCAAGGATATGCTATTATGTCATAAAGGGGTAATTTCATGGGTACAGTTTAAACCTACAGTATGATACATCAATCAACATACTGATTATTCAAGGTCATATAAACTTATCTCAACCCAAAAATGAAAGTAACATTTTATACACAAATATCAATATCACTGCACAAATTAAGATTCAAGACAATTCTCAATTCTGGCAAAACCACATGCATGACATGGACATGATAGTAATGAACATAATTCAAAAATTAACTTTTTTTAGAGTAATTTTAACATAGATAAATAAATTGATGTATAGAATATTTTGAATAGTAATATAGCCATATTTACCTGTAAAAATTGAAGAAAGTCCGAAATTAAAATTTACGTCCATTTATTGCGAAGCGCACATGAAAAGTGACGCTTTGGACGCGGACTTCTTCCCAGGTGGATCTACTTTTTTGGTACTTTCTAAGAACTGGCCAATGAAATTTCTAAGATCCACGCGTAGGAATATAATTTTGAATTATCACGCGGAGTATGGATGGCTCGGACCGTGGTCACTTAAATAATTAAATAAACAATTAGTCGGTCCGAGTAATTTCTTCACAAAAGACCAATTTTAGATTGACATTAATGAGTTGCGCAACCATTATGTTGGGTACACCTGAGCAAACAATTTCTCAGAGTGTCCGAAGATTTCTTAGGAAAAGGTGATTTGTGGCTTGGGGACATATCTAAAGAATTGTGAATTCTAAAGAAATCGTAGACTAACTAATTTATTGTCATGCCTCGGGTCTAATCTAAAGATTAAAGAAAACTGCCAAAAATTGAATTCAAAAAGTTTAAATTTCAAAATGCAAATCGGGAAAATAAGTTCAAAATTCAAATATATTTAACTATAAAATTTATCATAAAAATAATTTTAAAGATTCAAAAATTAGATTTATAAAGTAAAAACGATGAATTTCAGATAACTAACATAACTTAACAAAATGTAACAAAAAGTAACTTTTTTCTTCGTGACAAATGTCATTTGCTAACTTTCAATTATGAATAATTTAAAGTGAGCACATGACAACTCCCCCATTGTCACGGTGGTTTGGACCCACAAACCCAAAAATGAAAGTACAGATGAAGGATATTCAAAAACAACATGAAGTGTACTGCACAAAGACCATACATATGTACAACATATCAATAATAATTAATGGTAAACAAAATACATGTACATGTATCGGCATTAACACAATGTATTCCCAATGATTTCCATACAATTTCATGATAATAAAAATTGGGTCTTTGGAACTTTTGGTTACGCACAACAAAAATGATAAAAAAGTTCTGTTTTTTAAGGTAGAATAATTCGATGACTCTTGTTTTGAAAAAAATTGAAACATACACAATGAAAGAGATGGATGATATGTTCCTATACTATGTTGGAGTTACTGATAATTATTTGTTAGTTAAATTTGAAAGACTGAAAGCACATGTTAAGTCATTATTCATGATGATATGAATGTAGCTGAAGACTATATATGTCTACTACAGAATTAGACAAGTGCTAGGACAGAAGTATGCATTAACAGATTTCCTAACTCATTGGCAAGCGTACATATATATCTCGCATGCAAGTAGACAAGATGGAAAGGGGGAGGGTGTTAAATTCAGGTAAAAGCTGGTGGAATGGATTCGTCCATTTCTATTGGGAAAGGATCAACAACATATTCCAAAGTTGACCCCAGTAAACATGCCCACACTGTCATAATGGATTAAAACATTAATAGTGGTAACCATAGAAACCAAGACAAGGAGAGCTACAAGTCCACACCAAGGTTAAAAAAGACCAAAAATGCAGAAAGACAGAAGGATGTGATGTTACATCAATGAAAACAAATTGATCAGATTCATTTCCATGATGCTTTTGAATCAGACTTGCCGGATGCCTGTTTTGAACAAAATACATCACAACCTTGTTTCTTTCTCTTTTTCACACGATAAAAATTTTCATAATTTAGTGCACAAGAGGGGTAAACCTTATGTGGGGAGTTACAGCAAGTCCAAGAATCTATTCAATTAGTGATTCAGCCTACATGAATCTATAAAGTTAACACCAGTAATACGGTCATCCTGACAGAGGTAAAAGAATATTGGAGCACTCCACCCAATATTGCTGAATGAAACTATATAAGTATATGATATACATGTTATGCTCTCAGAATAAGGAGCTTTTTACTACATGCTACCATATGATATACATTATACATGCTCTCAGAATAAGGAGCTTTTTTTGTATGTTAGTATATATTATCTGAAGTAGTGTGCACCTACTGTTCAGTTTTTAGTGGGGATGTCTACATGCACTTAGCCAGGTATAAGCAAGAAATCCAATGCATAATTGGTTTTTTTTTTTTTTTGCATGCAATGTTAATTGCTAAAGGGATGAGGAAATATTAGTATGCACATAAGATCTCTATAGTAAGGATGAGATGCATGGTATAGTTGATAAAATGGATAGGGACATATCAAACATTATACAAGAGTCAATTGAAACGAAATAATAAAACTTATTCAATAAGTTATTGACGCATACATGGTAAAAGAAAGTGTTATTTTTAATTTTGTGATTTTTTTCTTTTTGGTAATATATGACGCTAGATTAAGAATGTACAAGTAGTCAATTCCAATACACAGTTTTACAATGTCTTGGTTAAGACAAAAAGACACTGTCCTTGTTGACATAAGAGTTATATCCCTGTGACTTTCTGGGACCATTCAAATTTGTCCTGATGGCACTGTCCATTTTCCATACATCCCACGGTAGATGTCTATGGCAGTGACGGTCAGCAATGTTTATGTCCTCCAGGCTCTGCCCACATGATGGCTTCGAAACTGCCCATTCTGACATCACTGCACTTAAATGGCAATATTTAAAAGTTGACTCACGAGTCATGTAAACGATTTCAAAACTTGTCACTGTTAATACGTACATGTACTTGAAAAGTATGTACATATCCTCTAAAGAAAGAAAATACATGTTAGAAGGCCCGATTTGTGTATGGCGGAGTCACTTACCATATCACCGGTGTTTATGAATGTCTGCAGATGATGTCCAGGATCCTAATCGCGATCATAAGAATGCAGCTTTGGTTGCTGTCTTTGTGTCTGATTTTGGGGAATTTGTTTTACTCGCTTCATAGCTGGAGAGGTCCGGGGTCTTGAATGATTTCGTCACCAGTCTTCCCACGGGATTTAAAAGAATAATTCCCTTTTGGTCGGGAGTTTGGCACCCCTCTCAGCTAAAAACCACGGATTGGCTGGAGGTTGCTACATCTTGATTGGCTCTCTGTAAAAATTGAAGAAAGTCCGAAATTAAGTTTCGTCCATTTAATGCGAAGCGCACTTGAAAAGTGAAAGTTAAATTTCTTTTAAACACAAAACATACATTAAACAATTTCACCATAAATTTCACACACAATTTTTCTCTCATACAACACAATTTTCAAAGTTAACAATGTCAAAATAAGCAATTAATCAAGTTCAAGGTCAAATACCAAAATCAAGGTCAAATATACAAAATCAAGGTCAAATATACAAAATCAAGGTCAAATACGAAAATTCAAGGTCAAATACGAAAATTCAAGGTCAAAGACAAATACAAAATTAATGACAAGTACGGATATCAAGGTCAAATGCAAAAATCAAGGTCAAGGATATGCTATTATGTCATAAAGGGGTAATTTCATGGGTACAGTTTAAACCTACAGTATGATACATCAATCAACATACTGATTATTCAAGGTCATATAAACTTATCTCAACCCAAAAATGAAAGTAACATTTTATACACAAATATCAATATCACTGCACAAATTAAGATTCAAGACAATTCTCAATTCTGGCAAAACCACATGCATGACATGGACATGATAGTAATGAACATAATTCAAAAATTAACTTTTTTTAGAGTAATTTTAACATAGATAAATAAATTGATGTATAGAATATTTTGAATAGTAATATAGCCATATTTACCTGTAAAAATTGAAGAAAGTCCGAAATTAAAATTTACGTCCATTTATTGCGAAGCGCACATGAAAAGTGACGCTTTGGACGCGGACTTCTTCCCAGGTGGATCTACTTTTTTGGTACTTTCTAAGAACTGGCCAATGAAATTTCTAAGATCCACGCGTAGGAATATAATTTTGAATTATCACGCGGAGTATGGATGGCTCGGACCGTGGTCACTTAAATAATTAAATAAACAATTAGTCGGTCCGAGTAATTTCTTCACAAAAGACCAATTTTAGATTGACATTAATGAGTTGCGCAACCATTATGTTGGGTACACCTGAGCAAACAATTTCTCAGAGTGTCCGAAGATTTCTTAGGAAAAGGTGATTTGTGGCTTGGGGACATATCTAAAGAATTGTGAATTCTAAAGAAATCGTAGACTAACTAATTTATTGTCATGCCTCGGGTCTAATCTAAAGATTAAAGAAAACTGCCAAAAATTGAATTCAAAAAGTTTAAATTTCAAAATGCAAATCGGGAAAATAAGTTCAAAATTCAAATATATTTAACTATAAAATTTATCATAAAAATAATTTTAAAGATTCAAAAATTAGATTTATAAAGTAAAAACGATGAATTTCAGATAACTAACATAACTTAACAAAATGTAACAAAAAGTAACTTTTTTCTTCGTGACAGAATTAAAAAGAGCATTAACAGATTGTTAAAATCTAGTTCCAAAGCACTGTAAAAATGGAGGACGATATCGTCGGGGACTAACAGTCCACCAGCAGAGATACCAACCCATAGGGGTTGAAATAATCAAATTCAAATATATGATCTATTGTACAATTCCAGTACACCGTATACGTATTTCAAAAGTTATGTCTCAGTTTTGCTGCTCGAGGCCGAAATAGAGGAAGTCAAAATAATGAATATATGAAGAGCGAAGTTATAAACATTGACCAATAACGGAACAAAAATTTATTTATATTTCTTTGAAAGAGCATGCTACACTAGAAGAAGAAATTATCAATCCGGAATAAATTGTTATAGGCTTGACCTCTATTTCATTTCAAATAAATTATATTATGTATTTGATCAATGAAAAAGTACATGCGTATAAGGGCATTTCAAAAATCAAGAAATTTAATCATTAAGACACGTCTATTTTTTTAGTTTCATAGAAACTATATATTATCTTTATAAACAACTGTTTCTACTTAATGTAAGCAATGATGATTACATCCAGATAACCTCAATCATTTATCACAATATTCCGAAAAAGAGAATATTCGATTGTATGATTGTTCATGTTTCATACTCCGCGTCTAGTGTGAGACATAACATTGTATAACTCATTCAAACATTGAATTTAAAAGAGACTACCAATGTCGTTTTTGTTACAAGGCACATGACTATGTCAAAAAGAGCAATCTTTTAGAATACATGCACATACATGTATATGGTCTGAGACAATGAAATAGAAAGGTCTAACAAGTGAGATATATACTATTCAAAAAGTATGAAATTATGCTACCATTTCTCTTATATTTCCATTCCACAGGTACTCTGTAATTATTCAAATATTATTAGGTAATTGAAAAATTGAAACATTTCAGTTAATTGAACACTAATAAAACTCCTTTGAATTTGATTGTCTTTCCAGGAAACTGCAAGGTTTTCGAAAAATGTGGCTTTTTTTTTTAAATTTCAGCGATTTTAACAAAATCTTCGAACTTAGCCCTCTATTTATATGCAAGACTTTTTGTCCCTTAATTTTAAGACATTAGAGAGGCCTCTGTGTGCAGACGGTCAGTTGTCAAAACGAAATGGTTAAAATGCAAATTTGGGGAATTTGAAAAAAAAAAACAACAACAACTTTTGTTGCAAATCCTACATGGTTTTCAGGAGGGTAAAATTTTCACAAATTACTGACGTATTGGAACTGAGATATATTTCACCTACCTGGTCAGATAAATAAAATTCTAAATCCATCATTTATCTAACAGTTGCATTTCATTGAAAAGGATGCGAATTGGCTGGAAGATATAGGGGAATATCATTATGATTCCAAACTTTTTTGATTAGAGATATTAACATTTAATCATCATGTTCAGAACAGAACAGACGGCTATGTGTTTCTATCTTACTCCTTACGTAAATTAAACTAGAAGAGAAGAAACTATAATTTTAATAAAAACTAATGAGTTAAAGAAGATCCTGACGATAATCTCAACAGCACTCACAATAGAGCACAAAATTAAACATCGACGGACCCCTAGCAAGCTAGAGATGGGACCAGGTGCCCGGGAGGAGTAAGCATCCCCTGTTGGCTAGCCGCACCCGCCGTCGATGTTTATGAAGCATGGAAATGAAAATATATAGAATTCATGCACTGTCTGATGTTATGTCTATATAGAAAGTGCTATGGCGACAATGTCAGGGAAGTATATTCAAAACACTTACTGTCAAACCCCTCGCGGGGAACTTTTTTACGAGCTCCACACGGCAAAGGGCATAAGTGTGACACAAATGAGTTAAAGAAGATCCTGACGATAATCTCAACAGCACTCACAATAGAGCACAAAATTAAACATCGACGGACCCCTAGCAAGCTAGAGATGGGACCAGGTGCCCGGGAGGAGTAAGCATCCCCTGTTGGCTAGCCGCACCCGCCGTCGATGTTTATGAAGCATGGAAATGAAAATATATAGAATTCATGCACTGTCTGATGTTATGTCTATATAGAAAGTGCTATGGCGACAATGTCAGGGAAGTATATTCAAAACACTTACTGTCAAACCCCTCGCGGGGAACTTTTTAAGTTGCAATCACCGTAAAACATCGTGTAAGAGAAATTACTGAGGAGTATTAGATAGGTTGCCCCACTGAAATATCAGAAATTGAGGGATTCAACCCGTTTCTGTTTTGAATGACTCAATTTTGAAAAGGACATGGTTTCATTCATCCGTTACAAATAGAATATTGAGCCAAGCAATACTAAAACATTATTTTAGAGACTAGAACATTGATGATCTGATTTTTTTTCCTAGAAAATCACATATCGAGCATTAAAATTAGTTGCAACACTGTACCTACTTAGTGGAAAGATTTTGCGTAAAATATAGCTTTTTATATTTTCAATGCCAAGTTATTGTGATAAGGAAACTGAATCTTATGATAGCCTAAGAATATTACTTGTAATATTCAACATTCGGGACCCTTACGTTTTATGCAAGTCATTGGGCTTCCTTGGTATCAGAAGTAGAAATCTGGTTGTTGATTTTGTTCATTTGGTTTTATTTAAACCATCATTTTGATTAAAAAAAATGTTTAAGTAATTAATAAAAAAGTAATGGCAATAGTCGCTTTATCAGGTAATCCAAGATTAAAAAACCAGGCATAAATCGAAAATCAAGGAAGCATACAATAGTAGTATGAACAGGAAGAATCGTCATCTCCTGCTGGCATTAAACGCAACAAACAACACAACCATAAAATAAGACTCCGAGGAAAATAAAAATGTGTAAAACTAACCCACAGATTGAGTTTTCAGGACAGAGTAAGCATGATTGAGTGGTATAATCAGGTACAAAACCTAAAACCATACCGCAACTGGGTGATTCTACAGATAATGTCCCAAATCACTATATTTTTGGGGAAAAATAAATCGCAAAATTGTGCAATTTTTTGCTGTTAGCTAATTAGTATGCTTTCATAGAAACAAGTTTATGGAGTAGGCGCGCTGATATATCGCAATTCTGATGGTTTTCTTTTACCGATAAGTTATTGGCAAAAGCTGATTTTGTCATTACCGAAACGTAGTTCAGGACAATATAACGTACAAATTCAACGGAGTTTTAAAGCTGTTACATAAGTATTGTCTGTTACAATGTGGAATAAGCCAAAATTATAAGCAAAATAATTATTTTAACAAGAAAAAAAGTTGAAATTTATTCTGTTTCGGTATTGACATTCGTTATGGTAATGACAAACGTGTCGGTAATGACGTATTTTTTAGCATTTTCGTTTCGGTAATGACCGTTTCGGTAATGACAACAGCCTGCTTATCTCGCAATATAGAGGGCGTTGTAAATTTTAATTCCTTACGTATATCAGTATCTTCTATAAAACCTTCCTTGTTGACTCTTCTTGATATTTAAGTTGAAATATGTATTTTCGAAACAGCAAAATTGAGCATACGGTAATGACATATAATAAAGGTACGCTTAAAATGTTTAGCGTTCTTTTGGGCATTTCTGATTGCCTATTCTATTTGAAGCCCCCTATATCACCAAAGCAAATATGGCGGCAATTAAACTTTATGATAAGATATATAAAGGGTGCGAGTTATCTTTCCTTCCATCAATTATTGACATTTTTGTTGTAGGACATACATTTTGGAAATTTGAACATGTCTAAATTTATCTTTGTGTTGCTAGCATGAGTCCCCATCATGTGTATATTCAATTGTTTCAGTTCAATTATCTGATATATCAAAAAAACTTTATGAAACAAATTCAAGATTTGACATTAATTGTGTAATTATTTCTTACAGCCCTTTCCCAGGACATATGGTTTTTGGTCATCCGGTCAACTTTGCAGGATTTTTGTCATAGAAAGAAAAAAATTGTCAAATTATTTCTTTTTCGTAAGTAATCTATTAATCTTCCGATCTATGACTATTAAAGAATTTTTTTTCGCTTGGATGAAAATTAATCATTATTTTTTATCTGAATTGTTAGGACGCTATTTGGGACTTTTTCTGTAGAATGACCAAACTAGGAAAATGCAAAACCAAAAATAAAACCACAAAACATTCTGCAATGGAGCAAAATTGAATTCCTGAAATGGAAATAAGATCAGATGGCCAGGGAGAGTAAGCATATCATGTATGCCAGCAACAACCGGTACCGTCACTTTGGCTATGCAGAAAATATAAAAACCAGTGAATTCAAATGTACCAAATCAAGTGTTTTTGCACTGATCAAACTTAGAAGGGCAACAATATGACTTATTATGGACTTGGCTTGGCATAAAGTATCAACCAGGATTTACATACACCAAAAGACAGGTATAGGTTAGATAATTATTTCTTATATGAGTTGTCAATCAAAACAAAATATTGAGTATTTTTATGACGGAAGGATATACACTATCTTTTGTTTATATCATTTTAAAGGATTTTCCCATTTGTAGTGCGAATATATGAACTGAAGTAATACTTAACTTAGATTTATCTAATAGCGATTTGATTTATAGTGGCTCTTGAAATTCCTTTTAAGGATGGCGACTCGGTACTAAATTATTCAAATCAATTTTCATTTCTACGTGGCTTCTCACAGAATGCTTTTATTCAGACCCTCTCACATATTTCTCTGATTGCTTTTATGCTAGTTATTAATGATTTTAACACTACGTATGATGTATTTGATAGCACCAAGGAATGTGACAATGGTTCCATTCTTTATCACTATTTTCTCTTCCATTTAAAAACAAACTAATTATAGGTATATTTGTTGAGGTATTATCACACATACAACCATCGCCCTTGTCTGATAATAAAGTTAAGCTAGAAGCCTGTTTCTTCTTAATTATACACTCTATCCAGTTTTACCCGATCGAGGTCGGAGAGATATCAATAAATTGACGGATAATCAGATCATATCCTAAACGGTCTAATTCAATTACTCCCAATGCGAACAGTATTATAACATTATAAATACGAAACAAAGATGGGAGATAAATTATTTATCCAATTTCATATCATAATTCAATCAGACTGATAAACTACAGGGGACTGTCTCCTGCTGTGAAATGACAAAGTAACCGTACCCTAGATTCCTTCAAACAACGTCTCTGCATGAAATAGGATTAAGAGGAGTCTCCTATTTCTTTTGATATATTCCACTATAATGATAGAATTCTTGTTTTTTACCTGATCTTGTTTCATCATTTACATCTATTCTTCATTATCCATCATTTATACTTGCTGTTCGCCGCCGATCTAAGTCAGAATCTGGCATCAAATGACGTCGAACACAACTAAAGGTACAGAAAAGTAGAACACTTTTTCAATTGTAGGAATTTATGAAATCAAACTTGTAAATATATCTATTATGAGAATCATTGAATGCAATATGAGGAGTATGTATTTATTACAATTATTCATAAATACATTATAATATCAGTAACAGCTTTTGCATATAAGCGTCTTCTATTGTATTTAAGAGCATGACATAATAGAAAATAGGCATAAAATACTCAGAACAATCCAAAAAAAAAATAACGGGTTTTAAATAGGTATCCAGTCCATTCTCTCTCAATTCCTGTGTCGATCTGTCTTTGCAGTCCCCTCATCAATGTTAAATGTCTTCAAGTTCATTAGGCATCGTTTCGGATATTTACCCTCGTCAGTGATCCTCAATCTAACAATGAAATATGGCCAAAATCTGTGATAAATTATGTCCTAAATATACAGAAAGACGTATCAAGATGGCTGGAATATGATGCTACAGGACCCAGGTTTCAGAAATTTGAGAAAAGTTTGTAAACAAAAATTTCAATGCCTTTGAAGAAACAACCAACCAAAATTGATCGAACTTTGCTACATGTGCCCTCGGGGACTCCGGTTTACCAACAGTGACACTCGCAAAGTGATAAAAATATTAAAAGTGCATAATCTATGACCAGATAAATTTACATCATGGACCAGACATGCACGTTTCGGGTATTTGACCCTCGTCAATGATCTTCAGTCTAAACAATGAAATATGGCCAAAATCTGTGAGATGACAAATATGGATAGTTAAGTCCTAAATTGACCGATTGATCGTCTCTTCAACGCATTCGAAAATTTCTGTCATTAAAATTTCTTGAAATTTCTAAAACGTAAGTTTCAGAAGCTTTAGATAACTATACCAAACGATGGTGTAAATCGGAAGGAGTCGAATCGCATGCTCTGAATGAGTGGAAAAACCTCATTTTGGATATTACCGATATTCGAATAGATAACTACCACAAAAATCCTCAACTTTTTGAAAATCCAATTTCTAAATCTGAAAGATATTTCAAATCCAAGTTACGTAATTTACATGAAAAATATGTCTTCGCGCCTGCAGACAAAGCAGCCAACAACACCATAAATATTTGAAAACGCTACTACATATCAACTTAAGTTTCGGAACTTTCCTCTACTAATACTTATATCGAAAGCAACGAAAGTGTTCCCAATATTTTGAACAAACATAACAGTGAAATTTCTTCTTTAACATCCCTATTTCTAAATTGGATCTCCCTACAATATACTGTATACCAAAACTTCACAAGTCTCCTTACAAGTTTCGATACATTGCTAATTCTAGCAACTGCTCAACAACAATTTGTCTAGAAATCTGACGTCAGCACTCACGGCTATAAAGGAACACGTGACAAAATACTATGAAACTGTCATGAACAGGAATGGCGTAAACTTCTTTTGGTCTATTAAAAATTCAGGGGATGTGATTAACAAAATGCAATCAAGAAATTTTGAAGCAAATACGATATCTTCATACGACTTTTCTAATATGTACACCACGCTTCCTCACGACAAAATAAATGATCGACTGTCCAAACTCATTAAAACAACCATTATGGCACATAATGTCATTTATGGTGATAGCTGTTATAACTTCTTTATGTTACACCCTGTGTTGAACCCCCAGACCCTATTTTAATTAGCCAATCAGATCATTGTATTTTGTCACGTGACTTTTTCTTTCGTAAACAAACAAGACGAAGGCACGCTTTCTTTTGTGAAACAAATTTTTCAATATTTTCTCTCACAAGTTATCTCAATCATCCGACTATAGACTTCCTATCACAAAAAAATGTATTATCTAAACTGGTAGCGGCATTGAATCATACTGAGGCAGTATGTGTCAATCGTATTATGTTAGCTGCCCTTTTTAAGCTTTGTTTTCATGCATTTCTCCGTCTCGGCGAAGTGGTTGTCAAGTCAGGGGGGCTTCCTCATAATGTTATACAAAGGCAACATGTTACTTTCCAGTTTCAAGGGAACTTCCCTATCTCGGTTCATTTGATCCTGCATCACTATAAGAATCAGAAACATAATGAGCCTTTCACAATCATGCTTGAACGAAGCAACGATACATTAATATGCCCAGTTTTCGCACTACATAATTATTTGTTGCATTTTAAACACTCTTCTGGTCCTCTTTTCCAATTGCAAGGGGGGTTTCCTGTAACATATTCTTATGTTTCGACTCAACTAGCAAATGCAGCAAGATTTTCAGGTCTCAATCCAGATTTGTATAAAGGTCACAGTTTCAGGATAGGTGCTGCTACACATGCTACTACTCTAGGTTATTCAGAGCATTACATTAAACAACTAGGCAGGTGGAACTCTAATGCTTTCCGTCGTTATGTAAGGACTCCTTCCTTCAATGTCTAATATCAACCTGTCACCGAACTTCTGTACCATGAACCTGTAGCATTAAACAAATAGTCAGGTCAGTGTCTAACTGCGGCTACATATGTCATTGTCATTATGTGCAGATCAATTTTTAATTGCTGTTACACATTTTTATTTTAAAAAGTCTTTTCACAGTGTCTGAATGATGCAGGTCAGTGTTTAACTGCTGTTGTTTGCTTTCTTTCGAAAATGTTGCGATGTATGTACTTGTTGTTATATTTGTATAAACTTTTGTTCTATATTTGACTCGCTCCTGCAGGTCAGTGTGTTAACTGCTGCGTACATGTATCTTATAACTGATATAATGTTTTAAATCAACGTATGTGTGTTTCATGGTATTCTGTATATCTTGTGTTCTTTTCATATTTTGCAAGTATGTTTGTATGACCTTACTGACTCACCATTCATTGTTGTGTATCTGTAGAACAATTTATGTCATGTTTTCTCTACCTCGTATTTTACACCATATTGTCGCAGTACTATCAGTTTCAGTCTGTTTTCCATTGCAGGCCAGTGTCTAACTGCTGTTATATTAGATGTATCATTTCAATATATGCTCAATCATTGCTCAAACATTTGTAATATATTTTCATCAGATCTCAATATTACATATAAGTAGTGAAGTTCCATACAAACACTGCTTGTATACTGATAATATTCATTATGACCATTGTTTTCTTTCCCTTCATTATTTTGCTCACCTTGGATGGCGCTGATATGTTCTGGTAGTCCATATCTTGTGGCCTTATTTGTTCGCCATCTTTTTGTTAATCATTATTTCTAGTCATAAGATTGTTTGTTTCTTAATTTTTGGGGGAAATCAGAATTGAAAGCATGCAGTTGTTTGGCATGACATTTTATGCTTACCATTTTGGTTTGTTTGTACTGATTTTCCCCTATTTTTTGTGATGTACAAAATACTCTTCGTCATTTGTTATGTAATAAATGACATGTTCAATCTCAGTTGGCATTATGTCTATTTTCATGACACATCTGTGAGCAAAAATCTAGCTGCGGTGAGCAAATGGTCTGGTGTCTTAGTAGAATACAGCTGGAGTCATAAATGGTGTTTTGATCGAGAGGGGAAAACTTATACAGCTGTATTTGTACTTCTGAATCGAAGGGTTTCTTTTCCGCCACAGATTACAAATCATACAAATCATGGACATGTGGTGACCTGTGTATTGCCTTATCCTTCCTTTCGGACAATATTTATGTAAGATTTAGTGAGAAACTCTACAAGTAGGTTGTAAGGATTCCAATGGGTACTAATTGTACGCCTCTTGTTGCAGATTTATTTTTATACACGTATGAAAAGGAATTTATCCAAAATCTTCAAAACAAAGAAAAAATGATGATGTGAAATGTTTCATTGGTACTTCTAGGTACCTGGATGATATTCTTACTATCGACAATCCTGTTTTTGAGAAATATGAAAATGTTATTTATCCACAAGAATTGATTTTAAACAAGGCAAACGTTTCAAACACAGAAACACCATTTTTGGACCTAAATATCAACATTGTTAATGGAGAGATCCATACAAGTGTGTATGACAAAAGAGATGATTTTGGATTTAACATAGTAAATTTCCCGAGGCTTGACGGTGATGTTCCTAGATTACCGTCCTATGGTATCTATATTTCACAGCTCATCCGGTATGCTAGAGCATGTACTGATGTTTTGGATTTTTTAGAGTAGAAATTTACAAATTACCAAGAAACTTTTAGATAAGGTTTTCGCTTTCACAAACAAGTAAAGACTTTCTGGAAATTTTACAAAAATTATTGTCAGCTTCTTCTGAAATTCGGACCAATACAGGCAACAGAGTATATTACTTTGGGTATTTCACAACCTGCATTTTATGGTGACATTATTAACAAGATAAGAAGGATCAAAGATAGACAAAATCACTATCGAAAATGCATCAGAATCATCAAACGCCTTTTATACCGTGGGTATGATCCTAATGTCACCAGACGGACACTAGACTTGGTACTTGACCAATCTACAGTCTTGTACAAGCGCATTCTTAAAACTTGCACTCTAACTGACTGTGACGATGGGACTCCATGACGGGCCCTGTCCAAACCTCTTTAGAGAAGACAGGGCCCCGACCACCTGTCCTCTCTGAATGTCAGTCGGACTCCTCGGGTGATAACATACATGAGCTCGCGGCGGCAGAGCACGGATTGTATTACGTACGCCCTCTTTTTATATCCATTTACATATTCATCTGTGTTGCTTGGACCTCTGCGTTTTGCGGTCTTGTTTGTGTGTGGTCATCTGACAATGAGGAGGTTGTTTTACACCACAATTGTACGTTCTTCGAGACCTCTGGGTAATCGGAAAAGTGGGAGGGTTGTGCGCTCGTAATCCAGGATAACCATACCATCTGCTATTTCCGTGTCGACACCGGTTGCCCATTGGTCTCGTTGGTTTATGTGTAGTCCTTTGTGTTTGATGTTTCTGTGTTGTGCGTTGACGTTCCTTGTCCCTTACGCGTCTCTTTGTGCTTGTCTGCTTTGTGTTTTTGCATTGGGTGTTTTGGGGTTTTGCTGTGGGTGCTACAACCTGGTGTTGTTGGAGATCCCCTCCTTTGTTGAAGCATCACATCTCGCCTATCATGCTATGTCTTTCTGTGCATTTTTTTTCATAATTTTCACACACTTTGGCCATATTACATTGTTTAGATTGAGGATCACTGGTCGTTTCTTCAAGCGCATTTGAAAATTTCTGTTCACAAAATTCTCTAAAAATTTCTAAAACCTGGGTCCTGTAGCATCATATCCCAGCATTGCTACGTCTTTCGGTATATTTAGGACATAATTTTCACTTCACAGATTTTGGCGATATAACATTGTTTAGATTGAGGATCACTAACGAGGGTTAAATACCCGAAACGTGCATATCTGGTCTATGCTGTAAATTTATCTGCTCTAAAATGATGCTAATGAATTTGAAGACGTTAAACATTTGTACCACTTGGTGAGTGTCACTACTGGTGGACCAGGAGTCCCCGATGACACATGTAGCCAAATTCGATCAATTTCGGTTGGTCGTTTCTCCAAACGCATTTGAAAATTTCTGTTTACAAAATTCTCTCAAAATTTCTAAAATCTGGGTCCTGTAGCATCATATTCCAGTCATCTTGCTACTTCTTTCGGTATATTTAGGACATAATGTTCACAGATTTTAGCCATATTACATTGTTTAGATTGAGGATCACTGACGAGGGTTAAATATCCGAAACGTGCATGTCTGGTCCATGCTGTAAATGTATCTGCCCTAAAACGATGCTAATGAATTTGAAGATGTTGAACATTTGTAATATGCGATGCAAAATGTTTGTTTTCTTAAAATTCACAATATTTGATTAATAAATAAAAGAATGTGTTTGTGAAATACGAATGCATCCGTTGGAATCTTTTCTGTAAAACAGCTGAAAATAGTTTACATTTTGATGTCAAGTTCACAAGAAAGGAGGGGATCTCCAACAACACTAGGTTGAAGCACCTACAGCTAAACCCCAAAACACTCAATGCAAGAAAACACAGAACAGACACCCACAGAAAGAGACGCAAAAGGGACGCGGAACACCAACTCACACTATAGAAACATTAAACACAAAAGACCACACATAAACCAACGAGACCAATGGGCAACGGGGTGCCGACTTAGGACAAGTTCAAATTTAGTATCCATGGAAAGTTCTTGTCACAAGGAATAAACATGTCAAATATGAAATCCCTTTTCACTTACAATTCAAAAGTATAGCCAAGGTTAAAGTTTTCCAAAGTAGGTCAAACTCCAAGGTCATGGTCACAAGGTCAAACATTTTTGTTTTCATGGAAAGATCTTGTCACAAGGAATCCATATGTGAAATATGAAAGCTCTGTCACTTGCCATTCAAAAGTTATGGCCAAGGTTTAAGTTTTGCAGACAAACGGACAGACAGACGCAGACCAAAAACTATATGCCCCGAATCTCCGATTACGGGGTTTTAAAAAAAGCAAATGAAACTGAAAGTATATGATTAATTGTAGTGTGATTCTATGGGTTCTTTTGGTGGTATAAAATGGACTTGTCAAATACATACTTCTATCCGGCACCAGCATTAGAAGGTTAAAGAAAGGATTTTCAAAAGAACTCGGATGAAGTACCCACATTACAACACCAGAACAACCAAATGAGAAAACAGAGTAGACATATACAAAATACACTAAAGTCACAAGGGAGACCAAACACTAATGACGACATCAAAACACAGAGTAGACTTGCACTAGATACACTAAAGGCACAAGGCAGATCAAACACGAATGACGACATCAAACCAGATTAGGCATGCATAAGATACACTAAAGGCACAAGGGAGACCAAACACGAATGATGACATCAAACTAGAGTAGACATACACAAGATAAACAAAGTCACAAGGGAGACCAACACTAATGACGACATCAAAACACAGAGTAGACTTGCACTAGATACACTAAAGACACAAGTCAGATCAAACACGAATGACGATATCAAACAAGAGTCGGCATGCATAAGATACACTAAAGGCACAAGGGAGAAAAAACACTAATCAAGACAATCAAACACAGAGAGACATACACAAATACCTACAGGCTAAAAAACAAGGGAGACCAACACTAATGATGACATCAAAGCACAGAGTAGACATATACAAGATACACTAAAGTCACAAGGGAGACCAAACACTAATCACGACATCAAAACACAGAGAAGACATGCACAAGATACACTAAAGTCACAAGGGAGACCAAACACTAATGACGACATCAAAACACTAAACACAAACAAATGACAGAAATGATAAACTGGTACGAACATTTGACCCTCATCTGCCACGTTAATAACAAATGGTGAGATTATCCGCATTACGTGCATAGAACCCTACCAATTGTCCGGTTTTTGTTGAAATCCGGATAAATATGTACATCCCAAATCATTTGCTGTTATATAGAGTATGGTCTTCGAAAGTAAACATATGATGCATATTCGTCTCTTTCTTTTCATATGTTGACGTTGGTTTTTAGTGGTGTCTTTAAAATTCTGTATTGTGGATGGCGCCAGGAAAAATTCACTTCGGCTTTATTGAAACTGTTTGGCATGGGGTGCTGCTGGCAGGGGTTCAAATGTCCGAGACACGTGTCAAGTGCATTAAAAATTGTACTATGGAACATATATTTCAATAGTGACAATTTGCATTTTTGGTGTGTTTGTTTGTTCATTTTTGTGTGTGCTATCGTTGTTTATTTGTGTGTTCATTGTTTTGTGTCCAGTTTTTTTTTTTTTTTTTGCAATTGTGCGTGTTTGTCCACACCGTCACAGTTACGTACTCTTGTTTGAAGTATATTCCTCATTCTTATAGCCCGTGTCGTAGATAGGACATTTAATTATTCGATGCAAAATGAGATCCTTTGTATTAAAAACTGGAAAGCATCGGATCATCATTGCCATCAGAAATTAGTCTATCGCCAACGGGAGACAACCATTGAAACTTAAGTTTGTCTCGACACAAACGTGTAAACAGTATCATAAGTTTAACACCAGAATGTTCTTCAAAGGAGAAATATCTAATTTTCTATGAAAAGAAGGAAGTGTTTCTGAGAATTTCATTATCTCATTATACGAAGATTAGAAAATTGCAGAAAAGGAATTGTTGAAAGAAGAATCCAGTGAAGTAGGTATGACCGCTTAGCCAATCTACTGATCCTATCAGTTAGAGAGTAGACACACGGAAGTCATTCTGTCTTGATCTATATCACTCTGTCCTTGATTACATTATATACTTTAAGTTGTTCTGTGAAGTGTAAATGCCGTTAAGTTTGAAAAAAAAAACATAGCCCTTGATAAAATTGAGTCAAACATCCTATCATCATAGAAGCCAAAATATTGTGGTTACAGTTACTGTAGGAGAGTATACACAATGTACTTATTTATTTTTTTTATTATTTGGCCTGCAGTATTCGCATTTCAAGAAAACAACTTGAAATCTAAACATAGCCAGTCTAGCAATGTCGATGTAGTTGTTAGATGTCTGCTGGTTTGTTGGGATCATACGCACCACGGTTCTCACTGTAGCTTGGTCCATTCGGAAATTTTGTTCTATTCTCCCCTTCGAGTTTTCTTGATGCACAATTGATCCTCAGTGACAAAATACTTCTCTAGATATGTTTCATGTCAGGACATTATCTTAATATTGCTTAACATGTTTCAAACGAGCTTTATAATCCGAAAACATTCATTTGATAGAGTTGATATCTTAGCTGGAATCTTTATTTTGGTGGCTTGTTTGCTCATTTCAGTAAAGCCATTTATAATGAATTCCATTTTCATGTACAACTAGTCCATAAAATATAGTCATTGTTCTGTTTCTTTGTGCTGATTTTTGGTGACGTAGTGTGTTTGTGTGCTCCTCCCCTATTCGCCCGAACATTAAGTGACCTTGTTATCACTGTCGACATTGTCTCTTTTGATACTTTCTCCTTATAAACAAGAACAATAATCTTTTCTCTAAAACCAGTTCGTTTAAGACTGAGGGATGATCTTTTAACCTTATTTTCTGTTTGTTCTAAATTACCATCGCTTTACCTTTCATGTCTTTGTATAGAGAACAATATCCTGCAGTATCTTCTTGTGTCTTCTTTTGAAGCGTTATACATAAAATTCTCATGTGCCCCACTTTACTTTTCGGTACATCAAAATACAAAGAAAGCATGTTAAGGAACATTGGTTTCATTTTCGTCATAATGAAGTGAGGAATTGAGAGTGCATTATTTTCCATTGTATACGCTCAATAACCCCTCTTATGAAAACATTGATCTCTTTATACCATAATCCCTTGTTTCATCTTTCCTTTATTGTATTATCCAGAACTTCCTAGATTACATTATCCTTAATGGGGTTATTATATTAAGGAATAATTTCATTATAGTAGTATAACGGCTTCTTAATAAGAGAAGACAGGTTGTATTTGACGTTATCACATTATTCGATAAGCTTGCCTAATTTCTGAGACAGGCCAAACATATCCATCTTCCCCAAGCAAAATGATTCTATACTGTAGATTAGCCTCGTCCTCTGTTCTAAAAGAGTCTGCTATTCGCCGTACCTTCAGTGAATTCTGCTTGTGTTCTTAATATGTCAATGGAAGCATAGAACTTTGACAAAATCAACGAATTCAAATTCATGAAATTATCAATTTGATATATTCGAGAACTATCATATTACATTATACATAGTGAGAGAGTACTGTGGTTATAATAAATATATTCGGCCAGCGGGTTGATACCATTTTAAGTTGTTCCAAAAAAATTACAGACACAGATACATAATACGGAAGTTTCCAACTCTTGAAGAAAAATTCAAACCAATTTATTATGCAATAGGGAAGTGTTTTGGATTGAAGTAACCGGATGTGACAGTTCTACCGAATTGAAGCGGTGGGTGTTGCATACAAGCAGGAGATGCTTACTCTTCTTGGGCACCTGGTCTCACTTCCAAACGGGAAACTTCTTTTCATATGGTGGTGGTTTTTCTTTGTTTGCTTTGGTTCCTGTTTTATCCTGATTTTGTATACCTTCGGTTTCTGATTTTCTGAATTATCAGTTTTGTGCTGTATTCGGGGATATGGTAATTATCCATATTTGTCATTTAAATCCCATCTGTGATGCTTCCAACCAACGTGATTTTCATACGCCACCAAAATCCATTTCAGTAGCGCATTTATGTGTATAGTTATTTTAAAAATCAAAGGCTCTATAAAGTTTTATATTGATACGTTGTATTCTGAATTGAGAAATATATGTTCTATTGTTAAAATATCCGCACCATATACGTATTTCAATAAGTAATGTCTCAATGATAAGGAGGCCGAGATATAGTAAATCCATATGATGATTATATGAGGAGGAAAATTCTACATATAGGAAACCAATTCATACACAGAGACACAGGAATAATGTTAAACGTCTTCAAATTCAATAGCATCATTTTAGAATAGAGAAAATTGCAGCATGGACCAGACATGCACGTTTCGGGTACTTAAACTCGTCATTGATCCTCAATCTAAACAATGTAGTATGGTCAAAGAATGTGAAAGTTATCATGACCAAAAATGTAATGAAAGACGTAGCAGAATGAGTCATAATTGCAAGGACTCTGTTGTAATGGTGTTTATCAAAATAGTGATTTTGTAAGATTGTTTTGTTTTCTTTCATTTCCTTTATAATTGATCATAAGCAAATTGCATTCACCAACTAGGCATTTTTTGCAAATAATCAAGAACCAAGGCCACATGTACATATTTCATCAATAAGTCAACTTACTGATAATCAGAAAACCAAGAAGCTAATCACTACCATATTCAGATTAATATTATGCACTTACAGACAAAAGCCTTTTTAAATGAAAATCGACATTTTCCTTTTTCTCCCCAGTGCAGATAGGTAATAGACGTTTGCGCAGACTATCAATATCTTGCTACAGAAAATAATATTTAATTAAAAACATCAACATTGAAATATATGTTCTTTGGTAATAATGTCCGTGCATCATAACCTTATTTCAACAAACAATGTCTTTCCACAGATGCTCAATGACGAAATAGAGGAAACACATAAAGTGAAAATATATGGAGCCAAATTCTAGACTACCTAGATGTATACCAAACAGCCAGCTCAGAACAGAGCTTTGTATTCAGCAAGATACTCCTAAGTTTTAGAATATTTGTTAATTCCAAATGTTTAGAATTTATAGTGACAGATAATTGAAAAGTATATTTCAAGTCCTGGTGGAAGCAATGTATCTTTCAGGGACACACAGCCACTATTCTCTTATTGGTTTGAAATATCAATTTTAGAATATGCTTTCCGGTAGTAATTTACCATATGTATATTCCAACAAATAATGCCTCACAAGTAATGCTCGAGGCCGGAATAGAGAAAATCCAAAATTTATAGCAAATACAAGTATATAAAGAGGTTAATTCTAAAGCTACGAGTTTTCTAACTTTATTTGAATTTGTCAGTGCCTTTTGTGTAAACTCAAGCTTTGAAAAATAAAACTGAACGGTGATGCTCAAGGTCGAATCAATGGATTGTACATTTAAAATCGCTGACAATTTTTTTTAATACTGTGTACTCAACATCAATGTTTCGGGAAATGAATCCTAATCAGTGGAGGTTCAAGCGAATCAGATTACCTGATTTAGAGAAGCCAAAATAATTTTGTCTTACCCTCTCGCTTAATTTGTCGATCTTAAATTTAATTTTTTTCCTAGATCGAGTGTTCCCTATCTCCTGTAGGTTCTATTCAGTACCGTAAAAACAATACAAAAATCATTCGATGGAAGCTACAAGGCTTCGCACCTCCTGTATTTTGATGATAATGTACAACAAAATGGCATATTAATATAAAAAAGGTTGGTCTACTCCTTACGGCGGCTTCGCCTAGCATACAAATCGGACTGTCCATACCGTAACGCCACGATGACGGTTGTCACCATGACGTTGCGGAATGAGCGGTCTGTTTTGTATGCTAGGCGAATCCGCCGTACGGAGTTAACCGACGTTTTATATAATATCGGCACCTTTTTTTTCTAAGTTAATTAAGCAACAATAACATGGGCCGTATCCGGACTAGACCTTATTTCTTAATATGGGCGTTCGCTGGTCGATAAAAGACAGGGTCCGCTGCCTCGGATTGACCTTGCGGAAGGGTTCCAAATCTATACCTTCTTGAAGAAAATTTCAAACCAATTTATTTTGCACCAGACACGTGTTTCGAATATTTAATTCTCATCAATGAAGCTTCCAGCCAAAGTGCATTTCATAAGCCGCCCAAATTCATTTTACTAGCGCCCTCTGGTTTTATTTTTAGAATTTAAATAGGTGTATTTACTTTGCAGAGAGTACGCGGTTCCAAATTTCCTGTAGGGTCAATTCAGTAGCATATCCAAATAAAATCGATAGCCTTGGAGGGATGGTGCTCAGATATTTACCTTCTTTAATTTCGATGTTATATTTGGATCAAATGACAAGTTTCCAAAATAGCAAAATAATTATATGAAGTCAAATTGATAAAGGGCCAAAAAGGACAAATCTTGAAATATAAATATAAAACCATTAACTTCATTAAATGTGATAAACATCAAAGAAGTACCTAACAGTTATTCAGTCTCAAAGTCGAGAAGGCAAGGCCAAATCGTGAAAATTCCCATCGGAACGGTTGCGAACCCCGGAATGAACATCATTCCGAAGTGAGACCAGCTGCCCGGGGAGAGTCAGTGTAAAACATATAAATGATGAAATAGATACCTTGTAGGGGTTTAACTTTGATTATATAGTCTCTAACAATTAAACATAAAATGTTTGCCCGCAAATTGTGACATTTTTTTACAAAATTGTATTATTGTCTTGTCATCTACGACTAATAATGTGTATCTGCAATTCTTAAACATGCCTTATTGTCTAGATATAAGATACCTCATATTCATTTTATTCAGTTTCCCTTGGATATAAACTAAATTTGGGCAAAATAGGATTTTGCACTAAAAGTGCCAATTCTTGTTATATTTACATTTCAGATTATTCGAAGGTAAATCTTTGGTTTGAAGTGTCAAAATAACGATACTCGAACCCCCCTTAAGATTAATCTATTGTATATACACAAAGTTTAACAAAGCTGACAGTAAAAGTTCGTGTTCTATGGGACTCCCATTTGATTTTAAGTTAAATGAATATCAGCTTTTCAAAATCGAAGGACAATTGTTTATAGAAATACAATGAAAGTATTGTTATTTTTGTGAACCTTCTAATATTTTGTCGAATAATTTCAGGAGGCATTGAACACTTGGAAGCCAAATTCAATTTTTCAAAAAATATCTTAAATTATATATGTCTTGTCTGTCCTCAGTTAAATAAACTTACATTTGATTCTATCCACATGAAAATTTTCTACGAGACTTTGAAATATGCATTAATCGACATTTTCGTGAATTTCTTGATGACGTCATAATATTGATAGTGTCACTCCAGTTCTCGTAAAGTTATTGGAAATTAATTTTGATTTAACTTCCAAAATCTTCATAAATGTATTGCACTTACATATGGAAAAGATGAGATGAATTGTGTTTTAAACAAAGGCAGGATATTGGAATAAAAGATGACACTGTCGCTCAAAAACTGCAAGTTCGAGCCAATTGACTGTAGTTGATAGTTAATTATAAGGAATCCTGTGGATGAATTTTTGTCAAAAGCTAACAAAATTGTCAACAATGTCCAGAGATTATTTCATGATTAAATGAAAAAAAATGAATTTTAGATCAAAATGTTACAAAGCTTTATATTTTCCAATTTTTCTTTCTAAATTCAGCCATTTTCAATGAAGTGACGTCCGCTTTCCTGTAATGTTAATTTGTCAACATATTCACTGTGATGAAGATTTAATTTTCTATTTTATTCATGCAAAGTTTTGATTCGATACGTTTTGTATTAATGTTTTTATTGCATTTTAAATGCGAGGGTTTGTGACGCCATTTTCCCCGATAACGTCGAAATGACGTTGTGGTTTGCTCATGGATGAAACTCCCAAAGTCCACAATTTTGAAAATCGCCATAATTTCTTCAAATGACTTCGGAAATTATTCAAATTTATCGGGATACTCAAATATGTATATCAATCAGCGTATAAAATTTTTAAGGAAGTTTAGACTGTACTTTTCCTAGGAAGTGAGAAAACAAATAATGCCGCCGCCATCTTGGTGTTCAAACCCTCCTTAAATGAAAAGTACCTTGATTCCTTGATTTCAGAAAGCCATAACTTTCTTGAAATTTGTAAAATGTCTGTCCTGTAGCATCATATCCCACCCATTCTGCTAGGTCTTTTGGTACATTTTTGGATATAATAATTTTCATACTTTTTGGTCATATTACATTGATTAGAATAAGGATCACTGACGAGGGTTTAGTACCCGAAGCGTGCATGTCTGGTCCATGCGGTAAATTTATAATGTCTTAAATGATGCTATTGAATTTGAAGACATTTAACATTTTTAGTAAAACCCTAACATTATTCTGCAAAAAATTATCTAGAAAAGTATATGTTTACATAAAATCTGCAATTGACACTATACTGAAAATATTATTATTAATAAATTGCATGCAATCAGGAGACGCTGACTCTCCCCGGGCACCTGGTCTCACTTCGGAATTTTGTTCATTCCGAGGTTCGCAACCGTTCCTTTGGAAAATCTAATGATTTTGCCTGCCTTCTCGACTATGAGACTGACTTACTGAGGGGAACTCCTGTAACGTTAATTGATCTTAATCTAAGATTTATATTAATTATGCTTACTCTCCACATGCAAATGATTTCATCCCACTTGTTCTTTCGTGGAATTTTAAAAGTACAGTTCCGCGTAAGAATCAGTCAATTTCAGGAAATACCGATTCATGCAAAATTAAAACTCGCGGAAATTAATACATTAAGTTCATCAGCTAGGTCCATATATACTTGAGAACAATTTTATTTTTCAATAGCTAGTTGCAAACTTGAGATAAAAGCATTTCAATTTCAATGAATTATGAAGAATTTATTCTTTTTTTTTTGTTTGTTTGTTAGTTTGGGTTTTTTTTTGGGGGGGGGGTTGGTTTTTTTTTTTTTTTTGCAATCGAAAATTGTCCAAATTCTGATATTTATTATATCTTCTATAGAAAAAAATATCTCGAGTTTGTAACAGTAGATTTAAGTTATAAAGGTGTTTTTGTGAGTTTCTCACAGTAACTATAACAATTCAATTGTAAAATCCGTGGGTTTTATTATCATGAATCGCACCCTGCCTGAGTTTTATAAAGAAAAAAAAATCTGAACTTAATCAGTTGTTTTGTGTGGTATTCTTTTTTCTCTTTTCGTGTGCTAATTGATTTTGATTTTTGAATTCTGTGATTTAGTGTTTGACGGACTCCCTCCTTTTTCTTTTTCTCTAACGATGATCCAATTAGTGAATAAAAGCCAAGGTTGTGCGCACGTAATCCAGGATAACCACACCTTCTGCTATTTCCGTGGCAGATGGCCGTCCTAAGTCAGCACCGATTGCCCATTGGTCTCGTTGGTTTATGTGTAGTCCTTTGTGTTTGCTGTTTCTGTGTTGTGCGTTGACTTTCCTTGTCCCTTTTGTGTCTCTTTCTGTGCTTGTCTGCTCTGTGTTTTTGCATTGGGTGTTTTGCTGTTTTGCTGTGGGTGCTGCAACCTGGCGTTGTTGGAGATCCCCTCCTTTGTGTCATACACAAAACCCAAAATCAGAATCTAAAACATCACAATCAATAGGCGTACACATTCAAGAAAGGTACATAAAACAATACAAAGATAGGGAGGAAATCACCAAAAGTGAAAGATAAAGCGGACAAACAGACGGAGACAATGACATAGCACTATAGACACACGAGAGACAACACTATCTAATGAACTATCTCCATAGTGAAGTACAGCAATGATGGGATTCAATATATAATTTTTGTGTCCTGTGGGCAAACTCATAGTACTTTCGTCGTACCAAAATTTAGATTATTTTTTTTGTAATTCCAAGGAGTCCACGAGCCGGTCGATTTCTTGGAAAGCGGTAATGACTACTAACTGTCATCCCACGAGCGAGATCCATATAGGTATTTCTTGTCTGGCTCTTTCTTGTTTTGCTTTAAAAGACTTTATAATCAAGTCAAGATCTGATTTGATTCTCTTAATTAAGTTCTGACTTAAGAATGATGATAACATCTTGTTTTAACAAGAAATTTAAAAGCAAGCCCTGGATGTAATAGGATCTTGCAAATGGCGGAATTAATCCTCTATTCGCCATGAAAAACAAAAAATAATCCTCTAAATAGATGAAACCATATTTGCACATGACACAAGGGGACTTGTTTTCCCTAAGCAGATTGCTTTGAGCTCTTTACAATGTGGATCTGTTACAGTGTATTCTAGTTTATGGCATTAGACAGGGGATAATGGCCAAGATCGGGCATCGATGCTACTTCAGTCTTATCCATCAAAAGAAGTTTTCATCTTTAACAAAATGAAAATCTATCAAATCCCAGCCCATGATTAAGTTATAAGTCGAATCAGAGGCAGAAACGACTCGTGAATTGATGAGAATTAACTCATCGAGGGTTCTTGCAGTCTCAATAGATCCGAGGGAATTATAGCTAATTGTGAAGCAAACTTCTCAAAATGGTGAAATCTTCTAATTAGAAAAATACTTCATCTTTGGCAGATATTTTCTGGTTATTATGCAAAGACCAGACAAGTGCTTGAACACAATTATCGAATAATTGTTAATTTTCTCTGTTATAGAAGTTCCTAATTCCCTATTACTGAATCAGTTACTGTACTTTATTGTTTGTCCTTCGTGTTCAATTTAATGGTCATTACCCTAAAAACCAATGATTATTTTTTGAAAAATGGCCACATTTCAATGAAATGAGCTATGTGGAAAAAATTATAGAAGACTTGATCTGAAGTAATAATTCTACCTACATCAGTTCTGCATTTGTTCAGGTATTGCAAATTATAATTATTTTTCAGGAATCCCCCTCCCAACTTTGTTTTTCTCTCTGATGTGTACAAGGGGAATTTATCTATTTATTGCACTTTTAATTTTATTCTATTTTATTTTTTAATTAATTTGTTTATTTCATTCCATTTTATTTTTTCGCAAGAACTATAATCATTGAACTCAAAATGATCGATTTTTCAAGATCTCGATGATCTAAAAAAAGATCTTTTTTTTCATTTTAGTCTTATACAATACATGTATTACAGAGTCCAACTAATCTATTCTATACTGTGGTGCACATTACATTTAGTTTGTAAAACAATAATAGAAATGGATTAACGTAAGTGCGTATGAAGAATGAATATTGAAAATGATTATTTCTGTATACACTATATGCTTTTTTCAACAAATAATGTCTCATCAGTACACTATATGCTCTTGCCTCATCAGTGCACTATATGCTCTTTTCAGGTAATAATGTCTCATAAGTACACTAATTATCTCTCATCAGTACACTATATGCTCTTTTCAAGTAATAATGTCTCATAAGTACACTATATGCTCCTTCAAACAATGATGTCTCATCGGTACACTATATGCTTCTTCCAACAAACAATGTCTCATCAGTACACTAATTATATCTCATCGGTACACTATATGCTCTTTTCAACTAATAATGTCTCATCAGTACACAATATGCTTCTTCCAACAAACAATGTCTCATCAGTACACTAATTATATCTCATCGGTACACTATATGCTCTTTTCAACTAATAATGTTTCATTAGTACACTATATGCTTTTTTCAACAAATAATGTCTCATCAGTACACTACATGCTCTTTTCAACTAATAATGTCTCATCAGTTAACTATATGCTCTTTTCAACTAATAATGTCTCATAAGTACACTATATGCTCTTTTCAAGTAATAATGTCTCATCGGTACACTATATGCTCCTTCAAACAATAATGTCTCATCAGTACACTATATGCTCTTTTCAACTAATAATGTCTCATCAGTACACTACATGCTCTTTTCAACTAATAATGTCTCATCAGTTCACTATATGCTCTTTTCAACTAATAATGTCTCATAAGTACACTATATGCTCTTTTCAAGTAATAATGTCTCATCGGTACACTATATGCTCCTTCAAACAATAATGTCTCATCAGTACACTATATGCTCTTTTCAACTAATAATGTCTCATCAGTTCACTATATGCTCTTTTCAACTAATAATGTCTCATCAGTACACTATATGCTCCAAAAATTGAGGGAAAACTGCATCGTGCGCGTAGCGCAAGATGCACGAGTCTTCCCTCTATTTTTGGCGTTGATACCTCGGTCAACCAAAAAAAATATTACATTGATTCCTTATCATTTCATTTCGTCACGTTTCAAAGTTTATTTGCGGTTTTGACATTGTGTTGTCAACGACGTTGCTTATGACGTTGCTAAGCGTGTACTTCCGGTTTCGGTTGATGCAGGTATCAACACAATTTCTCGGCCAATCAGAATCTTCGTTTCTTTAGAATAGCAATGGAAATTAAATGATAGAAAAATAACCAAATTCAGTAGATCTCCTTTTTTGGTTGTTTTGTGTTGGTTGTTTTTGATAAGAGTCAGCCCATTGATTCAATTGTCCGAATGTCTTGAACTAAAATATCAGATGATGCTATAGACCCTTTCACATTATCTGCGGTACTAAATTTAAATGCCAGTTCCGGGGGACATCGAATAGATTGCGCATGCACCAGTGACGTCATTTGATTGTTCTAGGACGTTTAGCGCGGAATCATGTTTCGTTTGTTCCGCGGAAAACATCTTGGAACAATCGAATTACGTCACTGGTGCATGCGCAATCTATTGTTTATCCCCCGGAACTGGCCTTCAAATTCAGTACCGCAGATAATGTGAAAGGGTCTATACTGTTAAATTGGTTCCTTTTTGTCGAATGTAGCATTTCCTAAAAGAAAGGAGGGAATCTCCAGCAGGACCCGGCGGCAGTACCTACAGAAAAAAAAAATACATGAAACAAACAAATACACGAAAACACAGAGTGGACAAGCACAACAAGAGACACCCAAGGGACAAGGAAGATCAAACACCAAGGACAGAATCAAAACATTAAATACAAAAGAATATACATAACCAACGAGAACAATGGGAAACCGGTGCCGACTACTAAGTTCCCAACTGATCCTTTGATTTTGTTTCGTTCCTTCAATGCATTGCAATAAATTTGAAATTCCACAGCGTTTAGTAATGTTCAAGTGGTGTGGACCATAAACTCAGTCTTATATGAAAACATCATTAGGAAATATGTTTCGGGTACTTAACCCTCGTCGGTGATCTTCAATCCAAACAACGAAATATGGCCAAAGACTGTGAAAGTTATGTCCAAACAATACCGAAAGACGTAGATGGATAGTTGGGATATGATGCTACAGAACCCACTTTGCAGATATTTCGAGAAAATTTGTGAACAGAAATTTTTCAAATGCATTTGAAGAAACGATCAACCGACATTGATCGGACTTGGCTTCATGTGCCCTCTGGGACTCCTGGTCCACCGGCAGTGACACTCACCAAGTTGTACAAATGTTACGTCTTCAGATTCATAGCATCATTTAAGAACAGATGAATTTGCAGCATGGACTAGACATGTTATCTTTCACATATACTAGTATATCTTTTTCTGGCATAGACTCTTCATTTATGGCGGGTGATACCTTTTATCCTATGTGAGGTCCGAAGCGTTGCATGGTCTGGTGAAAATCTTAACTTTTATTGTTGTTGTTTTTGCGTTATACTTATGATGTGCATATTGGTTCTATTTATTCTCCTTTCATTGATATCTCTATATCTAAAAAAAACTCATATGAGTATAGAAATCAAAATTTTGGAATCGCGTTAACTACTGCACAAAGACCGAGGCATTTAGCACCTAATAACAGACGTTATATTTAATTTTTTCAATAACTGAGTTTACTCCCTTCATGACTGTAAAAAAATTATGAATGAATCTCCATCAGGTACACGCAAAAGTACAATGTGAAATTTTAAATACACAATCATTTCCTTGAATTAAACACCTGGCATGAAAGGAAGAAACTTAAGTTTTACTGTATCATAAACAAATTACCGAGCTAATCAACCATACAAGGCACATTGCCATCTGCCTTTATCACAACTTACAACAAAGACCAAGATTCTAACACTTGTCATGGAAATACATTAACGTTGTTACGGTCTATCAAATTATAAAATTTGTAAATGAATAAAATAGAAAACGAATAAAATAAATGGTGCATTTGTTTTATGTACCTCTGTTATGTTTGTAACGATTTACATGAGTTTTCACTTCTATCTTCGCCAAAACACCTGCTAAATTTAATAATATTAGTCATTATCAGAATATTCCGAGTCTGATGTTTCATTTAAAGTGCAAGCAATTTTAGTCCGAGCTCATGTTGAAGAAGTTGTATTCGTTTTTCAAAACATTCGATCTTTTTACATTTTAGAATCCGGAAACGAAGCTGACGTCATTAAATACTTATCAACTATGACTTTTTGTTTTCAGTGTTTGACAACTCATCTGAATCAGTTTTAAAATTCCAGCTAAAGCAAGTTTTAATCTGTAAATCAATGGGTAAACGACCGATAATGAAGTAATCAAAGTAAAGGCTTATAAACCTGTTAATGACGTCGTTGACAGATTTGTTTTAATTTCATTGCTCAATTATTTTATTGTGTTCAAAGTGCTGTTCACAAATTGACAAATTAGATATATGGAAAATTTTAGCGTCTTCTTCTATTAATGAAAGCTATGACTTCCTAAGAAACAAACATTAAAAACACACTGACATTTCCGATAGGGTCTGATTGCTTCCGGTTGCTTTAGAACTTAAAGCGAGAGCTTAGCTTAGCCAAAGAATATCACATGCGATTCCACTATTAATTACATGTACTGAAGCCGGAATTTCTTTTCTATAATGATGGTCTAATTTTACATAATGGCTATTTTGTGTATTATGTCCCCTCGGTTAATTAAGTTAGAAATGTATGAGTGTTTTCAACCTTACTTCCACTTGCCGGAACTGAGATAGGCAAAGTTGGTAATGTTTCACAATATTCTGACAGAAACAAACATAATATTTTTGCTTTCTGACATCTTTTGTGCTTAATATTTGGCTTTAAGTGCCTTTTCATATTATCAAGCTTTTTGAAATCGATGGCTTATTAGATTAGACCCGTTGTAAGGTACGCTATCAGGTTTCCATTGTGCGCGAGGTCGGACTGCTGAAGCGACTTGCGATATTGGCCAATGATACTGAAGCCCTGCTTTCTAGGCAGTCACAGATAATAATATCTTATTGCCATCTTTTGGCGTCAGATTATGGTGGGCAGGACTTCACTGTCTTATTTGTTTGATTAATTGTGGATTACATGCTGAAAACTAAATTATTGGAAGTGGTTGCAAATCGGAATGAGTCTAAATTCTCTAAAATTACAAATTATGATAAAGCACTCTGTGTTTTAACGACGACTATCAGTGTAGCTAAGAGAGATGTCCCGGCAAATTTCATTAGAGTTCATAATATCAAAGACGCCATAGAGATAAGAGTGACACACGACTACCGGCCACTGAGGATAGCACAAGTATCGCACGTCAGAAAGAAGCCGAATACACAATACTCCACACTAGGTAAGACAATTTATGAAAAACTGACTTCTGAATATTCGTCTTCTGAATATACATTGTTAGCGATCCTTCAATACTATTTCCTGATTTCATTTTTTAATTTTATTCCTACGATTGATTTTTTTTTTTCATATTAGTATCACTTGGTATTTTCTTAATCCATCCTCATTTTAAGAACTATTTTCTAATAAAGAAAAAGATACTTTTTTTCAATTTAAATTAAAATGAATTGAGAAGCAAACCTTTTTATCTATTCTCTTTCTTTTTTCATAGAATAAGCCAGATTATCTATAGAGATGTTTTGTTTCCATTGTCCCCCGGCCCTACACCCCGCTGCCAGACAGTTTGGAATGGACCTTGCCTACCAACATCATCATCCATGTAAGTCAAATAAGATTCATTTTAATTTTCTTAACTCCAACTTTCAGTTTGATAAAAGGTTGTTAATAAGAACTTGTCTACTAATTTCAATGGTCCTCATAGCCACAAAAAATTATTATTTAAAAGTATAGTTACTTAATAGAGGCGGAATAAAAGACACTTGGAAAATTGTACCGTACACTATAAGTTGTCTTTCTTTTTACACTATTGACTTTCGGTATGTAAATATTCGAGAAAAATTGCAGTCTAACACATTTAAAAACCACAACTCCTGCTTCTTAATTTAAATGAGTGATATTTATGAAATTCATGAACGATGCTTCGATCATTCATTTTTTTTTCTAACGAACAATAAAACGAACCTGATCTAAAAGAATAAGTATCTCAGAAAACCATACATATAGATGAAAAAACATCCCTTCGTATGTTTAACTTCAAACATACTGGCACTCTACTATTCCAATTTCAAGAGAAATTCGAGGGACATCAGAGGAAGTTCGGACTAATTCAAGACAACGCTAAAATTTTCCTTAGGTCAAATTTCATGCTGTTCTGCATTCTCCATACAAAAATAAAGACGTACGCCCAGAACTGTCTATGACACTGTCACCTTTTCATCTACTGTAATAAAAAAAATGTTCTTTAAAGGGCATACCTGGTGAATTGCATGATTCTCATACATTACAGGCAAAGAATTTGTCTATCTTACATTTCCGCGGTCTTGTAATTATCTTTATTGCATTATTAATTCTAGAAATATTAGATTTGTAATCTCTTGTCCATTGTTCTATTCAGGAATCCGTATTTGAGGCAATGGCGTTCCATTGATAAGCAAAAGCAAATATTAACTCAGCATCTTCATGCATCATTAATCAACACAATCATGATAATGGAATTAAACGAATTAAATCCCAAGTTTCAGGGCACGTTATTTGTGATATTCATGATATTCATTCTTCTTTATTGTTAACATTTTAATCAGATCAATTATACTTAATTTAGCAAAGGTTGGGTTACAGCTACTTCTGCCTCTTTCAGACGTCTTAATTTGTCCTAGTCTTGAGGTTTATGCGAAAGTGAAAGTAGGAAAATGTGTGATGTACAGTTTCAGTTAATTTATCAAAAAGGTCCATCTCTTAATATGGTACTTGAAAAAAAATAATAAAAAATCAAACATACTAGGTAACAAAATAACGAAACCTGCAATTTGAGCTATGTCCGTAACCAACGTTAATCTGTCAAACAATGCCCAAATTGTAATTATAAAATTAATTTTATATAAAAATTCAATCACTTAATATAAAACAATTTTCTGGTTTATGTTCAAGTTTAAAAAGGCGCAATATTACAAATTTAATCCATCGCGTATAATATCCATTTTATTTAGTACAATTCGGCTTGTACAGTACTAAATGATCTCTCCTCATCCTCATAAGAGACCGCGTCTTCCTTTTTATTAGATTATTGCTTGTAAACTAATATAATATTATTTCGCATGATTTATATGTTAAAATTGAATTGGCGGATTCAATTAAGAAATTTTGAAATCATATTTTCTTGGATGATTACCTTGCTTCAAGTCATATGCTCGCAAATTAGAAAATTCAAAATTACAGGGTTTCTCTTTTTTATTTATTTATTTCTTTTAAATTCACACATTGAAAATTAAAACACATACACTAAAGGTCATGAATTTCCCTTCCTCCACAATTTTGCAGTATTTAAAAAAAATAATTGTGTTTAGAAAATAGAAAATATAGCGGGGAAATTTTTGCGAATAAGGACTTAAAGAAACTAATTAATTTTCTATTTTAAGTTTCAGTGCTTGTTGCTCGAGTCTTTCCATACAATATACATTTTTGCATTAAATGTATTATTAGACTCTTCTAAACATGCAATTATTATCTTTTAAAAAAGACACGGGATTAACAAAACTAATCTCCTTAAATTCAGGCAAAATATAAAAATTATTGCACTAATTTTTCTTTTTCTTCTTCTTTCTTTTTCTTGTAGTATATATATCTATCTATTTTTGCTTTTGACAAACATCATTCTTCTTTACAATTTTGCTCGTTTTAAACGGGAGGAGTAAATCTTTCCTGTACACATGTACTTGATGCTATTGAATATGTACACACACAATTTCAGTTCTTTAGCGACAATTTCATCGGTCTATCGCACTTTAATTCGAATTCGAAGTCGGTTTTGAGCCATTTCTATTTTGTTTTTGAGCAACATTTATTTGGTAAGAAACACTCAGAAGCATTCTTCTTTCAATTTATTTCTCATTATCCCTACATGTTCAACTTTGAAATTATCTTTCGAATCCCCAGCGGGTACTAACGGTGTAAATTGTTAGAGGAAGAAAGAATGAATATGCAGTTTAATTAAGTTAGTTATTTAAATTGTGTAAAATTCTAGAGATTTAAGTCAATTATAAACGAATTTCTTATCGCGGAAATTTCCCGGCGGTTTTACTAGCACCTTAGAGGTATATCTGGGAGAAATAGAAAACAGGATTGATTATGTTTCTTGTTAAAAGATTAATTTATTGTCGGAAATAAAACTTTTAACTTCAAATCCTATAGAATCTCCGTTCCTTCTACATTTAAGGGGATATTCTATCGGTGAGAATTGAAGTAATAAATTTGAATAATAGAAAAAAATTATTGATAATATAACACTTTATTTGATAAAAAGGGGACATTAATATTGGCTGCATAAAAGAATGTTGGAAAAAGTCAAATTATCTTATGAATTTGAAAATAGAATAAGTCGATTAAATCGAATGTTCTATCCTATTTTACATGAACCTTATGTAACTTGCGATAAAAGCAATATCTCTAAAGTCCTACATAGTTCATCTTATTGACGTTTGTCTAAGATTATTATAGAGAGTCATCAGTGAGGTTAGATCTAAATCTATGATCACCAAACTTCTCTTTTGATAAAATAGGTTATTGTCCTAATTCATAATAATATACCTTCTCAACTCGAGTTCATTTTACTCTATTTGTTTCATATCCTATGACAATAATTCAACTCAAACTTGTTTAAAAAGAGAGGTTTGAAAGAAGAATCAAAACTGTGGAACATCTTAACTTTTGTTAGAGATTATGCTTACAGTGGTTTTCAATATTGAAATATATGTTCTATTGTAATAATTTCAGTGCACCATATGTGCATTTCAACAAATAATGTATCGTCAGTGATGTTTGAGGCCAAAATAGAGGAAATCTAAACAATGAAATAATGAATATAAAAAGAGTAAATTTCTAATGATGACCTTAGAATCACATAAGGACAGAGCTACGCCGTGAGGGGTTGCCCCTTACTTTTAAAACATTTTAATGAATTTGATGACGGAGTTTCACGTCAAGTACCGAAACACTGTAAACACTGATGAACTAATTTATCCTCAATTATGTCTTTCCATATCATATGACAAGATGTACTTTCCTACTCTTATTATTCATATAAACGAAGTAACCTAGGACCACGTCAAATCGAGTATATGAAAACGTCTGCATTTACTTAGTAAAGATTCGATTAAAACAACTGCAAAAAAATTGTTGGAAGCACATCTGACACAAACACATCGTCGATGTTTTAGATTTTTATCTATACATTTTTTATTTAATTTTTCTTATCTCAAACTTTATTGTGCCCGTTTGTCAATGAACTTTTATCATATGTTTAGCTTAGAGGCAAAACTATTATCACGATGAATATTCAAAACTATAAAAAAAAAAAAGAAACAAATAATTTTTTATACATCTGAATCATACATGAAGTGAATGTGAACTTTACATGTTCCTGTGATTCCTGATTATTTACGAATAACTTTGTTGGTGCAACATTGGTCTTCACGAACACACTTTGTTAACTGCAATGAAGTTCGATCTTGTATACAACTCGAACCAAAAGTTTCATTTTGATTCAACAGAGTCAAATTGCTAGAATAAAATCTTTAAAAAAGGAGCCCCAATTTTCGAGTTATAAATGAAAATTATCAAATCCTCAACAACTTCACATATCGACAGTTAAAATAAATTAATGGTTTTTTGTTTTTTTTTTTTTGTTTTTGTTTTTTTTTTGTTTTTTGGTGTTTTTTTTTTTTTTTTGATATCTCAATAGAGTAGTAATTGCGTATTATGGCGGTTTGCGTATGTCGATCGTTTGCATTTATCGATAGTTTACGTGTGTCGATCGTTTGCACATGGTTTTCACATATTGACTGTATTTATAAAGCCCCTTGAATCTGCACCAAAGACTGTTACAATTCAATTTATTTCACCAGGTACATGTATCATAAGATCATTCGTTTGACAGATAAATACGATAAGACTAGAAACGTTACAAATGCTTTCTTTGACGACATAAATGAACCTATTGACTTCAGATTCTTTCCAGAAGTACCAGGAATTAAAATGATTGAACGTCGTGAATCAGAGAAATTCGCACTTTCTTTCTGGAGCTTTCTTTGAACTCCGGCACTTTTCCGAGTAAGTGACATAAGTCCACCTAATCACTTTATTAATTCCATTTTCCAATTACATGATTTTGCGCCTATTCTTTTGAAGAAGATTTTATATAATTGAGGTGATTATTACATTAGCGTTTAATCAATACGAAAAGTCATCTTTTTCCATCATGATGTGATAGGATGAAACTGTCTAAGAGGATTGGCTGCTCCCAAAAAGCCATTCATTTGGACTGAGAGTAAAAGGATAGATTTTACGTATTAGTGGTGTCCAGAAAGCTCCTTGTCACCTGCATAATCTTTTTTTTTTTTCGTCAAAACAAAAAATCTTTTACAAATATGATTTTCAAAACATTAATTCACATTATTTTCAATTAATCTAGAAATACCGGTACTTATTCTGTGCTAGATAAACTCGGTAAGTTCGATCATCTTTTAAAATAATTATCAATGTAGTAACCGTTTCTACCACTGAAAATGTCACTGATTACACAATTCACAAAAAAAAAAATTAAAAAATAAAATCTTTTGCAAATTAAATGTGTTTTCTACTAAAATTAAAGGGAAAATGTTGAATTTATTGTTTTCTTATGTAAAAGCGTAAACGTACCGCAATGATTAAGATATTAAACGTCTTCAAATTCAATAGCATCATTTAAGAACAGAGAAATTTTGCAGCATGGACCAGATATGCACGTTTCAGGTACCCTCGTCAATGATCCTTAATCTAAACAATATAATATGGCCAAGGAGTGTCCAAAAATGTACAGAAAGACGTTGCAGGATAGGTGGGATATGATGTTACAAGACCCACGTTTTAGAAATTTAAAAAAATTTTGATAACAGAAATTGAATGCGTTGAAGAAACGATGAACCGAAGTTGATCGAACTTGGCTATATGTGCCCCCGGGATCCACCAGCAGTGACTACTAAGAACGGATTAAGTGGCAACATAGACCAGACATGCACGTTGCGGGTACTTAATTCTCGTCAGTGATCCTCAATATAAACAATGTAATATGGCCAAATAGTACGGAAGTTATAATGTCCAAAATGTACCAAAGACGTAGCAGGATCGGTGGGATATGATGCTACAGAACCCTCGTTTTAGAAATTTCAAAAACTTTTGATAACAGAAATGTTTGAATGCGTAGAGACATTGCCGTATCTATCATACTTTTGTTGACTAAAATCTATTTACAATCAAATGAAATAAGTTTTGTCAGATTTCACATAACCATAAAACATGAAATTGTATCTTTGTTTTTCTCCTTGACTGGCTGGTAGCTTTTTCAATTTCAAAAGAACGCAAAACAGAATAAAAACAAAGAAGTGGCTTTACCAAACATTACAACAAGAAGCCTATCTGATACGAAATACAATACGGACCCCGCTTCGTACAACAAGACTTGGTCACCTAAAAGAACAACAAGAAACAAATTTTGACTTCTATCCACCAAAACCAAATGACAATAAGAAGCCCCTCAACGAGACTAGTCACCAAGAAGTACAACAGAAAACCAAATAAGGACTACCAAAAGCTTCAACAAACTCACTCAAGACGGCTAGGTATTCAACAACAGATCTCACTTATAAGAAGACAGAATATTCCGCATACATGTATGAGAAGCAAATGGTAAGACGGCTAGGTATTCAACAACAGATCTCACTAATAAGAAGACAGAATATTCCGCATACATGTATGATGAGCAAATGGTAAGACGGCTAGGTATTCAACAACAGATCTCACTAATAAGAAGACAGAATATTCCGCATACATGTATGATGAGCAAATGATGCACCAACTTTTATAGTAGAATTATATATTTCAATATTGGCGGATTTAAAGGGGCGAGGGGGCGCCCCCCCCCCCTCAAAATCATCAAAATAAGGTACTTATTGGGTTCAATCGTCTATGTGTAGACTCAATTTCTGACAGTTTTATGTCGTAGTTTAGAAGATTTTCGCTGGCTTGCTACTATAACTCAAACTATAATTCATACATCGTTTTTGTAATAAAATTTCAAAGCTAGGCATGACCATTTAGTGCAAAAATAGCCAGTATTATGAAGAAATGTAACCTCTTTCACACCTCAACCTCACTTGAAACATTGTTTTACAGGTCCTTTTCTGATGTATGTAAAGAAAGCCAACATACCCTTACAGCAAAGGGGATGGGATGGATTTGAGGTGTCTACCACCCTCCCCCCCCCCCCCGAAAGTAATTCACTGGCACGCTTCGCTCGCCAGATACATTCTCTATCATGTATTTCTTCCGTTGGGGGGAGGGGGGTAAACTTCACCCTGGACCTAGGAGGGGAGGGGCTGAGTGACACGAAGACTCCTTCTCTTTTTCATGACCCCTCTAAACTCAAATTCTATCCCCCCCCCCTCTGGAACATTATCTGTATTGACCCTTTAATGTCATCAAAAATGTTCTCATCACCTTTTTAAATTGTTTTCTCCCCCTACATCCCCATTTTTTATTTTGAAAAATCTTGAGCATTGTGACACTATAAAGGAAATAGGTCCTTTGTGTTTGCTCCAAATAATTATGTTTTTTGTACTTGAAAGAAGAAATTGCTGCTGAGAACTGCCCTCACCTTCCAATCTCTGTTTGATTTTCAATTTCATAAAAACAAAGAAATGACATCCAAAGATCAGATCAGAGTGCCTTTACTAGCGACGGCAGATCAAACCTAACATAAATAATTAAACGTTCTTTTGGGGAGTCTAGTCGGTGAGATGTTTATTTCTCACCCATGGTTCCATGACCTATCCATTTCCGAATGTCTTCATACTACAAAAGCACTGCAACACGGTGATAATATTTCCTGATAACGTTGATAGTTGTGTGCAATTACAATTTTGATGAGAATTTAGTACCACAGGGGGAAGAACTGGTGATCTTTATATGGAAAAACAGTCGGAAACGCATCACAAGAAATTTAGTTTTGATGTCTACTAATGTCTTGAATTAGCGATTTGTACACTGCCATAATGTAATTTGGCTATTATGCGATTTTTGATCAAAACACGACGCTTACTATCCTACTTTATTCAATCAGAGAGTAATTGCGATGTGTGTTTTGCTCTCACTTATTAGCCTTTAGCCATAAGAACCAAGTGAGACTAATTTCTCTTGGCACGCAAGCGCGTGCAAATGGGGAAATAAGATGCCGGCTTAATAATATTTACCTACAGTAATATGGTATCCCTCTGGCATTCAGTTTGCTGAACGTCAGTGCCAATATTGAATTAGATTACCTTTGAAACTTTATACTTACAAAGAGACAATTAATGTAATGACGCAGTATTAATGGTATTAAAATTTTCTGGAGATCAGGTTCAAATAAAGCTATACTTGTTATATGATATAGGAAAAATATCATAAGTGCGAAAATGAAATAAACACTATAAATGTAATTGCTTCCTGGCATTGTTTTGTTTCGGTAAAATTAATCCACAGAGAAGCATTTAAAAGATTCCAAAAGCTAAAAAATACTTTAATGCTCTAATACCCATGAAAACTTTGTGTAAAGTACATCGCTCATTGAACATTAGCGACTGTAATGAGATAGGAACTTAATATAGCATTGTCTTAAACAATACCCAGAAGGCTATCACTTTACTGAATACAAACGAGAAAAAGGATCGGGTATCAGGATTAGTAAATACCACGGCATCCTCATCTATTTACAACAACGCTTTCATGGAAATTAATTACTACACTGATCAATTGGCGTTAATTGAATTATTAGTTAAGCAAATAGTCATTGTTCCGGTCCCATGTATTGTGTTTCCCATCACATGATGGAAGAGGGAGGAACCCTACATGGAATATTCCCATAAATGTGGCCATTATCATTGTACCTCGACATCATGATACTGCGGGTGGATCTCTTAACAGCATTCAAGCATATTGTTGTCATTTAAATTATAGTTTCAAATCACGTGAGTGAAATGATCACTTTGTTGAGTAGGCATTAGAAGTTACTGTTACTGATTACTTTGCATTTACATAAATATTTTCAAAGAAATGAGAGCTCAAAAGTTTTCATGTCGTGTCTCATGTTATTTTTTAGTACTGCTGTTTAAGCGCGTGGCTATGATGTCCTTTATTGAGGCTTACAATAATATGGAAGTATTACAATGACTACAAGAATAATTCGACTATCCATGAAAAATAAATCAAAATTAGATAATGCTATTTGGCGCTATATAGTCTTCCGTTATAAATCCCATATTGCTCCTGAGAATTAAAATGTTTAATCCTGTTGTACTATACATTGAAATTATTAAATGAAAAAAAGCTCAGAATTTACGGGAGACAAAGAATATTACAGTCTTAATGAAACATCCGAACTTTGATCGAGGATATCATTTGCCTAGTTTCACTGTACTTCTGCACTGACTTTCAAATATATTTGAAAAATTTTCTAATTCTAAATTTGATAATTATTCTAAACCTAAGGAATATCTCTATCATTGCATAGCTCTGCCCGTATCTGGTTCTTTCGCATACTTTTAATGTAATCTATATAATTTCGCTCTTCATATATTATCTATTTGGATCTTTTTCGGACTCGATCATAACTGATGAGACATTATTTCTTAAAATGCGCAAATGGTGCACCCATTTATTACGAGAGAAATAATAGAGAGGTTTAGAGCGCTAACGTGTATGGGTACGTGTATGTGTTATCTACAAGTACATCTATATGTAAAATAGCACAGATTTAGAAAATCATGAGTACGTGTACTTATGTCTTAAGCGATGAAGTAAATTATTAATATTCAAACACATACGAGACTAATATATTGATAGAATGTTGAACTAAAAGTTATAAGATATACTCGTTATAAGTATTCATGAAATGCATCTTGTATATAAACAAAAATATCTACACGTTTGTACGTACGTGTAGCTCATGATTTACACGTTTTGACAACTTGTAGTGATTTCCCGTACGCAGGAAATAATGACGTCATACACAGTTATTGCGTGTACACGTACATGTACCCGTACATGTAACGGTTTCTAAAAATCTCTAATATCTATTTCTATATTGATCATTTCAACCACTAGGTTTGTATGACAAATATATATAATGACCATATCTCAATACAAAGTACAAAAATGGGAGTGAGACCAGGTGCTATCTCTGCTGGTGAACTGTTAGTCCCCGAGAATATCATTCGCCTAGTTTCACTTGCATCTGCGTTGACTTTCAAATATAATTAAAAATTTTCTTATACTCAATTTGATAAACATTCTGAAGCTATGAAATATCTCTTTGATGGCATAGCTCTGTCCTTAGACTGTTTCCTTGCCATGAACTATAGGATCTGTTTAGAATTTCGGTTTTGGTATATTTACTATATGGATTTCCTCTCTTACGGCCTCTCTCATCACTAAGACATTATTTGTTGAATTGCGCATGCGGTGCACTAATATATTTTATCGGTGCTGTTTGTTGAATATATTCTCCATATTTTGTAGACGCTGGGTATGGGCTAGCCGGAGAATTCCAAGATGACAGTTTTGCGAGAAGAAAGCAAAGGAGAAACAGAACAACTTTCACTTTACAACAGGTATAAATAACTTATTATGGACTGTTATTCTACAAGGATATCGTACGTCTTGTTTCACATTGTTTCTGAACTAACTTGAAATATATTTTGTAAATTCTCTGTCACTAATTTGACGATGTATTCTAAAACAATAGGCTATCCCTCTGAAGACTTGGCTATGTCTTTAGCTTGCTTTTGGCATGGATTTTGATCATGTTCTGAATTTCGCCCTTTTAGTCACATGTACATGTATTCACAATTTAGATTTCCTCTGGTACGATCTCGAGCATCACTGATGAGACATTATTTGTTAAATTGCGCATATGGTGCATCAACATAATTACAAGAGATGATAGATATGTACATGTATTACTGTGGATTTCCAACTCTTCTTTCAAATATCTGTCATTTTCAACATGTTACCCTTATGTTAAACGTCTTCAAATTCAATAGTATCATTTAGAACAGATACATTTGCAGCATGGACCAGACATGCACGTTTCGGGTACTTAACCCTCGTCAGTGATCCTAAATTTAAACAATGTAATATGGCTAAAGGATGTGAAAGTTATTATTTCCAAAAATGTACCGAAAGACGTAGCAGGATGGATGGGATATGATGCTACAGGACCAACATTTTGGAAATTACAAGACATTTTGTTCAAAGAAATGCTGTTCGCCGCATTTCCTTCCGTTTTAGGCTGGGCGTAGAGATTTGGACAGGATATAACAATTCTACAAGAAATATGGAAACTGAAACTCCATTTGAACAAACTCTAATGTAGATCGATGATATTTTTTATAAATACTAGTGTAGAATTGCTCTCTGTATAACAATAGAAAATAAAATGACATGATAATGATGATATGATAAAAATCACCATGATGATAAGATATCAAGTATTCATATTTTATATATTTTGGTCGATTAACGTACTACGAAGCTAACCATAATTCTTGGAAATAATTGCAATATCTTGTTTTCAGATTGTTCACCATGCCATATTTTCATTTTACATTACAGTTGGAAGAGTTGGAGAAAGCGTTCGCACAAACACATTACCCTGACGTCTTTACGAGGGAGGACCTTGCCATGAGGATCAATTTGACAGAAGCCCGCGTTCAGGTATGAACAATTGGGTCATGATAGAATAAATCAAATTTCTCCCCACCCCAAGAAATTGTTCAAGAGTGTGTATGACACTGAAAATAACAAATCTTAATACTATATCTAGCAATGATGAGGAAATATGGGTCTTATTTGAGAAGAACTTCCTCAAACATACCTCTATGATTAGATGGTAGCCCATTAAACATTTGCGGTGGTGGTTTTTTTTAAATTGGAAAGCTAGTAAAATATTACTTATTTGATTTCCTTCCTTTTTCGCATAGAACATTGGTATCGCAGCTGGTGGATTATATTTCCCCGAGGATATCGCTCGTGTAGTTTTAAAGTGCCTCTGCATTTGACAGATCATTCTAAAACTAGGAGTAGGAGATCTCCCTCATTGCATAGCTCTGTCCTTAGTTGGTTCTTTGACATGCATTTTAAGTCATGTTTAGAATTTCACACCTCATATATTCATTATTCAGTATTTGTATTTCCTTTATTTCGGCGTCTTGCAGCACTGATTATACATTATTTGTTGCATTGCGCATATGATGCTCTGAAATTACTAACATATAACATTTCGTGCTTTAATGATAATGTAATTTTTAAGCAATTGTATTAACATGTATATATATAGATAATCTATCAACTCGCCATAATCATCTTTATCCTTTCAATAAGAATACAGAAGTGTTGCAACTCTTTACCTTCCAGAAGAAAATTCAAACGAATTTATTATGCACTAGACACGTGTTTCGGATATTAAATCCTCATCAGTGCTGCTTCCATCCAAGGTGATATTTAGACACAGCCAAAATTCATTTTAGTAGCGCCCTCTGGTTATATTTTTCAACTTTCATCTTCTTTAATACTGTAGGTATGGTTTCAAAACAGACGTGCGAAATGGAGAAAAAGTGAACGATTCACTCAACAACAAAAACCAGGAACTAGCAGTAATGCCGACAGCGACGAGGAAACAAACTACGACATAGAATCAAAGTCACGTGACAATCACGATCCAGAGTCAGAGAAAGTCACGAGCTCTGACCCGTCAAACGATACCGACCTTCAATCAAGAACTTTCATTGACGTCATTTCCACACATACTGATGAAAGTAATAGTTGTGACGATAGTATATTTGAAAAGCATGGCGACACAGAGAGAAAAGAGGTTGAGAGTGATTCTGAAATTAGTGATCCCAACTTGAATGACATTGTAACCACGAGTTGTAACAAGATATCGGTCATTGAGCACAGTGAAACTACTTCAGAACACGAAAGTAAAGAGCTGAAATTCGAACAAAAGCAAGAAATTGCTTCACCGGATATTGAACAATCAAGAGAAAATGAAGAAAACTTGACCGTTGAAAAAAGAGAAAATACTATTGCTAAGACTGATAACGGTGCCATCAGTACCACTGCCGTATCGAACACCTTTTCCAATTCTTTTCGGGAATGTGTCCATCGTCGTCAATGTTGATGAACATGGCAAATCACTCACAGGATAGCATGATGCTGAACAAGCCGCCATATTTCCAACCGTCATTTGTACAGACCCTCCTGGCTTTAAACAGCAACGCCGTCAACAGACATAGCATGATGCCTTTTATGGAAGGGTTAGTATAGTCAAATTCTTAAATGATGCTTTTGGCCGGGGATGTTGTTAAACACCTTGCTTTAATTTGATGTATTTGTTTGATAAAGCAGTGGTGCTATGCATGCCATATAAAGCTGCGATAGAAATGCAAGCCCTGAAGGCTTTGTTTCGAATAGGCACATTTTCATACAGACCGCTGATTGTACTATGCTCTCAAGGTAAGAACATGGAAATTGAGATTGTCACTTTACAACCAAATGGGTCTTCAGTAAATATTTTCTTCTTGATTTCTTGCCATTATAGTTGATTTCTCGCTTCGACTTCACGATATCAGAAAACTAATAAATGTTGTTCCATGCAACGCGTAAATTTTAAGAGAGAAGTCACCTTAGAGCACCCCTGCAGCATTGATTTGAAGATTAAATTTGGTCAAATTTCCATTGAGTTTGACATACTCCACATGTTAAAAAATCGCATACTCTCCAATGTATAGGGTACATTTTACTGCTATTGTACTCTCTGCAATGTTATATCAAGTACAGAGACTGAATACTAGTAGAAACTCCTTTGCTCTCTTTTGTCATCATTGTCATTGTCATCATCGTCATTGTCATTGCATTGCAAACATGTAAAGGTCTAATTGTTAGACTACCCTTGCACATCAAAATGGGAGGAAATACACGACCATATTAACATTAAACTTTATTCTCTCTTTTTAGATCGTCTTACAAAAGTTACCTTGAAAATATCTTTGGAGCTCCTCGACATTTTCTCTCTCAGATGACACATCCAGCGTTTAAAAGTAAGTATAAAACAATCCGTAGATTTGAAACCTAATGAAAGAAAAGTAACAGTGACTTTTTGGCAGAGTATATATCATAACTTAATATGATAATGGCAGGGGGATACGCATGGGGAGATTGACAGATCTTGATCGTTGCATTTAGAAAAAAGAAGATTAACTCCATCATACATGTAACAAGACAGCAAATCACTATGTCAAGATTTCGCATTATACATGCACTTTAAACGTACATGGCGTACTGAAAATATCTATTATAGAGATGCAAAAAACTTCATTCTACATTGAAATGACATGTCGTTTATTAGATTTTGGTAAGAAGCGAGGACCGTATTGTTCGCCGGTTTTTTTTTTTTTTTTTTTTTTTTTACTTTCAAACCCTTTTTTAAGCCAGATTATTTCGTGTTAAATGATTTTTAGAAATAAAATAATTTGTGATTTATGTACTTTCAGGTTGCTTGCCATTTTGTGGATGTTGTCCGAGTAGACCGGGTGTCCCTCCAGTTGTTCTCCCCTCTGACCAACGCACATCTAGTGTAGCTGAACTGAGACGACGCGCGCGTGAACACCTCGAAGCCATGACGTCACCTCCCCATTCCGACCAATCAGCGCCCAGATCGCTACCTTGAATGCCCACAGTGATTCTGTTTTCCTGTAGAAGATTCATTACCAGATGTTTCTAAGATCATCTCCGTTTGTCATGTAGAAAAGATGAATTTTTTTCATCTTGATCACCTTTTCTGGAACATTTAGATATTATCTGGAAAATCATAGATATTTTGTCTGATTTTATTTTTCATTTTCATGTGACCCTCATCTACTATCAAGAGTTGAATTAAAAATATAATTGTCATTTTCTCGTGTATGAGTAAATCCTGTGTTGATCTCTTTACCCATAGAAATCAGACGCTTAATGTCTTATAACAATGTTTGTTTCTTTTTCTCGCCTAATGGCTATTTCGTGCGATGACATCGGCTATGCGAAAATACAGTCACTGATTATGTTGCAATAAACTTTGATATTAGCTTAAGAGTCCATCAGGCAACGTTATTTTATTTACACATTCAATCAACATTTGTGTAATGATTTCTCGAATTGCGAATAACAATATTATTTGCAATTGATGACATATCCAGCCGGTTTAGTATTCAAATCGATTCAGATTATCTAATTGGCCAGATAATTTCGCCAATTAGACTACTCATTCAGAAAATAGTTCCTACCAAATAGTTCGTTATTCGACTGCGAAAATGGGTTCATAATTAATACCTTTAAATATGGTAATAAGGGAAATTAGCTCTTCTATCCCAAAAGGGACTGATTTCAGTAAAAACGAAGGATTTTAGACCGGAGCATCATTCAATTCTCCTTATTGCGAGAGAAACGGACCCGTCCAAAGAAAACGACTAACCACGTTATTCGCTCAGTGCACATATTGAATTAGGAAAGCCAAGCGAAACCAAATTGGAAAATACCATTTTAGTTACAAACCTACTTCGAATTGCAAATTGACTAAATTAGACGTCGAGAAGTAGAAAATCACATTTAAAACGGCGAATAGCTGCCTGGCATTGGATTGACAATCCCAAATGTACGTTAACTTTCAGCACTGGTAACGAGGCTGTATAAGATCACAGAACACTGGGATCTAGAAAAGATTGGAAGCTTTCGGTTCCTTTTGAACTTTTATTTCTTTGGCCAAAAGTCCTTTAATTTATCATTTTCCTGGTTTTCATATGTATAGTCATACCATGAACGTTCTCTTTCATCTCAAAGCGCATGTCATGGAATATTATTGTGCCTAAGCCCATGACCCGATCAAGAGAGACACGACACATTTACATGTAACAGATAAGATTTTCTGTGGATCATCTAACTTCTCAGTAAAATAATCTAACCGTCCGACATCCGTTTCGGTACCGTAAATCTATTAATTATTGTAAATTCATTATTTTCAAAATAAAGAATTGCGAAACAAAAGCCTTTGTGTATATTTGTCATATTGATCTTTTTATTCCTTCAAAATTATTTACTGGTCTTCAAAGATTTATAGTAAAAATGTGATATTCCAGATCAAACCGGAAATGCATATTTCGAGAAATTTGAATGTAGAGGCTAGATGTTGACATTCTATGATGCTTGATTTTATAGTTTTTACTTACTTAACACGAACATTATACTACATTATTCAAGAATAAAGTTAGCTTTGAATGATAGCTGAACATGCTCCAGAAATGATTGAATATGTAAAGAGAGAGAGAGATATTTGATAAACTGGTTTAGCTATAGAAAAAAAAATACGTTGCGATGTCAATTTGTGATAATTTCATGCACTGAATTCTGTTTTGGCATATTGAACAATAATCCTTACACAATTATTAATGTGCTTCAACTTCATAAAAGCTTATGGGTTTTCTCCCATTATCCTTATATTTTGATAGTAGAACATCAGGTGCCTGTTTTACAAAAATACTTACGAAAAATTTAAAGAATTGTCGTAACTCTTGATCGCAGAGTACCTCTTTTAAACAAAAAAACCCGCGATGTTTTGTTTAGTATGTAGAAATACTATGAGAAAGGACAACATAATCTAAAGTGAAAAATATATTAAGCTTTTATTTGATGATGAAATTTATGAAAATTCCCAAAAATGTTCGTAAGTACTTTTGTAAAACGGACAACAGCTGCCTTTTGTTCGTTTTCATTGGTAACATTACCAACTGTCCGTAAGCATGGATAAAGTCAATAGTAAAATAGCAATACAAAATAGATAGAATGAAATACTTGATATATATTTGGATAAATTGGAACTATCGTGCTTAAATTTAATGAATTATAATAGCCTCGAAATAACTGGAAAATTATCAAGAAGAAATCTTCGAAATTTTAGTTTTTTAACATAAGTTGTTGCAAGCTATATACATAATACTTTGCATCAGAGTGATCAAATCATTGAAGAATCACTGAGAAATAAAACCCAAAGAGAAGCATACTTTTCTCGAAGGCTGTACCAACGACAGATGAAACCGGGGTTTATTTAATAAAACGACAACAAAATTCACTTATTTAATATATACTTATTAAAATTAGGTCTGGTTAACGTCACGGGCAGTGTAAATTGTGACACGTGATAGTTCCCAGGGGTCCACAGTCTATCTACCACGCGCTAAGACCTGCGATAATTCACTTATTACAACAAGACGCCCGATATTAATTTAATAGTAAAACACTATTTCTCATTTAGTTTCCTACTTTAACCAAATATACACCATAATTTGGCGCAGTGGAAGAGAAATTTGTCACATTTCGCCGAAACAATTGGTTAATTGGCCGACCAGCGGTCCAGAATTGTCTGCGTAATTTATTAAAGTTGTAGTAAAGTAATTGAGATTATCTCATTTCCCGGCATAATGTACGACTTTCCTAGAACTAATGAAGTTAGTCAGCATAATTGCTACCACAATCTCTGACCATCAAACTTTAAAGTTAATTATTCATGATTTCGGCCATACTCTGGACATCGATGCTTATTTCTCAAACCCCGTTTCCTTTTCTTCATGGTCGTATATGTCACTGGAAAATTGACGTATGATGGCATAAGGAATCAGTGATTGAATTCTGAACTAATTTCATATAAGTCCTACGATCTCTCACAGTATGTGATATACCTGTTTAGAACTAATACCACCCTAACGATTGTCTGTAGCTTCAACAATTGTCGGTTACTGTTTTGAATTGCCAGACTTAATAAAAGATTTTCCTTTTACAAAAAGATCCTCTATTGTTTTTATCATGTTTCATACATTTTTGACAACATCAACCATGAAACAAATATGAGGAGGAGGAGAACAAAGGACGGACATCCATATAGTGTTTATAAATGGTGTGGGTATCCAGCGTCAAAGACACATTAATAGGGATCGAAGAATCATCGGATTCGACTTTATTGTCGAAATGTCACTGTCTATGTAAGGGAGAAAAGCCGAAAACTATCCATTATGTCAGAGAAAGTACTGATCGAGGCCCGTCAGGTTTTAATAAAACAGACATGATCAAAATGGTGTGGTTGTCCGGTAAACCTTCTTAATGTTACTCAAGAAAGAATATTGCATGTCGCTTGCTAGGCTTTTTATGATTTCAACCTTATATTTGTTTATTTATCAGCAAAATTATAACAGTACATTCAGCAATACGGATAATTGCTCACATGATAAATGTTAAACGTCTTTAAATTCAATAGCATCATTTAAAGCTGATAAATTTACAGCATGGACCAGACATGCACGTTTCGGGTACTAAACCCTCGTCAGTGATCCTCAGTCTAAACAACGTAATATGGCCAAAAAGTATGAAAATTATGTTGTCCAAAAATGTTCCAAAAGACGTAGCAGAATGGATGTGGGATATGATGCTACAGGACCCATGTTTTAGAAATTTCAAGAAATTTTGTAACAGAAAATTTCAAATGCGTTGAAGAGACAGACGATCAACCGAAGTTGATCGAACTTGGCTACATGTGCCCTCGGGGACTCTTGGTCCACCAGCAAATGACTGTCCTTTTAAAAAAACACGACTGTCCAATGATTTCTTAGATTTATGCTTAGTATTGTATCTAGAATTATGATTTTTGTCAATTGCCGCAAGGAAATGAAGTTACCGATTTTTTTCATTATTTTCTTGGCTGTAGAAAAAAAACACATTATGCCTTGTGTTATGAGAATGAAATGTTGAGTTACATCTGTACAGATTTCTCAGAAGTTCAAAACTCATCACCGACAAGCATATTTTCTAACAATAAAGAACTAGAAAATTCTCTCATATAAAACTAAAATCTAATGCCCACATCTTAAGAAAAAAAGTGCTCCAAATTTGCTGCCAGAAAGAAATATGACTCCACTTCAAAAGTTGACAGCCATAAAGGAGTTTAAGGTTTTAGGGATATAATACGCTACACCCGGTTGCTTTGCATGCGGAAAAATATGAAATACCACCAAATTAGTCGAGGTCGCTAGACCAAATGAATGAGATAAAAATGAAATATATGTATTAGTAAATAATAATTTCTAAATTTTCGACGATATTTTACTATATTCCTAATGCCTCAAAATATATCAATCCACGTAACTTGTTATAAGAAAGCAAAGGTAATGGTCCCTATTAAAATGACTCTATTTCAAAAGTTAATAACTGAAGGAGGTTGAGATCTATGTCTCCTTAAAGCTCACAACTAAAGAAGGGAAAGTTTAAATGCTCTCATCTGAAGGAAATAAAGATTGCTAAAGGAGATAAGAATTCAGTTGATATGCCTACAGCAAAATGAGATAAAGATATGCGACTCTATTGTAATGTTCACAGCTAAAGGAGATAGAGATATACGATTCAATTATCATACTAAAAGCTAAAGGTGATAGAGATATATGATATATTATTATGCTCCTAGCTAAAGTAGATAGAGCTATACGATTCTGTATTTTACTCACAGCTAAAGGAGATAAAGATATTTGACTCCAGTGTGATGCTCACAACTAAAGGAGATAGAGATATTCTATTCCATTATTATACTCATTGCTGAAGGAGCTAAAGATATACGGGTCCATTATTATACTTACATATAGAGGAGATAAATATATAAGAGTGCAATGCTCACAGCTTTTAGCCATGGTCACAACCCACCGTGCGCGCTATTAGGACGTGCGTGTTTGTGGCGGCTACGTGCGCTTCGTTTTTTCTGAAGACTCGAGGAAGGAAGTGACAAGAGTACGGAAGGAGTGCGTCACGCACGTCGCACGCACGGTTATATGGATGGTTACATGCATCATATGTATAGCGCAAAAAAGTAAGTGTGCTGCACGTACTATCGACTTGCGTGCAACTTGCTTACCACGTACTTTCTCCGTACCTCTGCTACGTTATTGTAAGGATGTCGAATTGACACGTACTGCTAACGCACGGAGTCCTCACTTCCTTGCGTCGAAGGTACGTTGCAAGTTTTTGCAACGTGCGTGCAATGTGCGTGTCATACTTCTTGTTGAATTCTTAGACAGCACGCAGCGAAAGTTCTGTATGCACTAATACTGCTACGTCCTGTCTGCGTGTATCCAAATCCGCAAGGGGGACGTACGGGACACGTACTGATAACGCACGGACACCGTACGGATACCTAAAGTTTGCCTACGTTTTGGCACGCAGACAGCACGTACGTCGGGTTGTGACCACCGCTTAAAGGAGATCAAGATATACGATTCCATTATTATACTCACAGCCAAAGGAGATAAAGATGTACGAGTCCATTATTTTACTCACAGCTAAAGAAGATAAATATGTACGATTCCATTATTATTCTCACAGCTAAAGGAGATAAAGATATACGACTCCATTATTATACTCACATATAAAGGAGATAAATATATAACAGTGTAATGCTTACAGCTAAAGGAGATAAAGATGTACGATTCCATTATGATACTCACATGTAAAGGAGGTAAATATATAAGAGTGTAATGCTCACAGCTAAAGGAGATAAAGATGTGCGATTCCATTATTATTCTCACAGCTAAAGGAGCTAAAATATATGATTCCATTATTATACTCACAGCTTAAGGAAATAAGGATGAAGGAAAGAAGGGGATCTCCAACAAGACATGGTTACACCACCAAAAGCAAAACACCCCAAGCGTAAACACAGAGAAGACATTCACAGCAAGAGACACAAAACGGACAAGGAACATCAAATACGGCATAAAAACCACCATACACGAAAGACCACGCATATACCAACGAGACTAACGGACAATCGGTGCCCGACTTAGGACGGCCCCTCTGCTGCGTTAGTAGCAAAGGGAGTGGTTCTAGGATTACATGCTCACAACCCTCCCACTTTTTCGGTTACCAAAAGGCCCCGAAGAACGCACAATTGTAGTGTAAAATAACCTCCTCACTGTAACATGAACACGCAAACAAGACAGCACAACGCAGGGGCCCAAGCAATACAAATGAATATGTAATGAATATAAAAACAGAGGGCGTATTAAATACAGTCCGAGCCCTGCCGGTTGTAGCGAGTTCATGCATATTATCACCCGAGGAGTCCGAACGACAATTTAGAGAGGACAGATGGTCGAGGCCTTGTCATTTCGAACGAGGTTCAGACAGTGCATGTCATTGAGTCCCGTCGTCACTGTCAGTCAGAGTGCAAGTCTTAAGAATACGCTGGTACAAGAATGTAGATTGGTCAGGTAGCCGAATGTCCGTCTGGTGACGTAAGGATCATATCCACGGTATAAAAGGCGTTTGAAGATTCTGACGCAATTTGGATGGTAATTCTGTCTGCCTTTGATCCTTCTAATTTTGTTTAAAATATCACCATAAAAAGCAGGTTGTGAAATACCCAAAGTAATATACTCTGTTGCTTGTAAAGGTCCAAATTTTAAAAGAAGCTGTCGAAAATTTCCAAAACGTCTTTACTAGTTTATGACAGCGGATACATTGACCTCAAAGTTTCTTGGTAATTTCTACTTTGAAAATCCAAAGAATTAGTACATGCTCTAGCGTACCGGATGAACTGTGATCTGTAAATGCCGTATGACGGTAGTCTAGGAATATTCTATTCCATTGTTATGCTCACAGCTAAAGGTCTCACAGCAAAAAAAAACATCCTCGATTCCACTTTTTAAAAACTCACAGTAGGGGAGCTGAATATCTATGACTCCTCTGTTATGCTAACAGATGAAGGAGATTTAAATATCTGCAATAAGGTTTACCAGAGATGAAGTAAGAATAAATAAATCAAAATGCCTATAGCTGACAAAAAAGTTTTTCTTCAAAACTAAACTACAATGCTCTCAGGAAAATTCAAATGTTCACAGCAAAGATCAGATTAGGATCTCGAACTTGAATTCAAAGGAGTATGAGATAATGATATGTTAAACGGACACAAATGGAATGATCACAGCAAAAGTTAAGAAATGATATCTAATATTAATATTAATATGACCCTATTACAAAACTGATTGCAGAGATTACAAAGGTCAAGGTATAATATTTGGTTCCTTATGTGTATTCACAGCAAAACAGAGGTAAGTATGTCACATATATGTCATTATCGATTTTGTGCTGTATACAAGGATATGGTCATTATCCATATCTTTCATATAACCAAACTCAAATACTTAGAGAAAGTATGAGGAAATTATCCATAATGGACATTTTTCATGTTCGCGGACTTCGCATTTCCGGCTTCGCACTTCGTAAGGACTGTGTCACTAATGCAAAATGTTAGTTTTATTCTAATGAACTTAGAAACTTTGTGTGAAGAATGTATTTGCTTGCTATATGCCTTCTTAAATTTTATGGACTGGAACACCATCGCCCCCGGAAAGAAATTTCTAGATCCGCCCATGAGCAAGGTGTGTATGTGAAACACCATGTTGTCTTGGGAGATGATCCTTATGATCGAGGTCATACCGTCAAACCATGGTACCATGTTACAGGAAATGCACTTATGAAATATATGATATCCCTGCCACAAACTTACTTACCGTTAAAAATGTTCTGTAAGATGAAAGTATCTTACAGAGAAATATTCAAATATGCAGGAGAAAACAATTTGCCCCGGTCTTTTTTAAGAGGGCATGATAATTGTCAGCTTCATAAGACCAACCTGTACATAGGCGAACCATACGTTATTGTACCTACCATATCAGTTTTTTATATATAATCATCCCTCCTCTGTAGAAAAATAAGAAATCGAATTAATAAAAAAAAAATTGGAATGGGTAATTGCAAAAACGAAAAGTGAGATGATAGTGACGTACTCCTACGCAATATATATGCTATGTACTACTTAAATTTGTGTTATATCGCAACATTTAGTAACTTGTCCCAAAATCAGGTAATTGAACATCAGCACTTCAAGAGATGCATTCCAGAAATGGCGTGTTGTTTGGACATAAATGATATCGAATAAGGAAAGATCTATCCTAACCTAGTCAATTCTACTTTTATTTCATTTGTCTGCATTGTTCCAAAGTGACATTTCCGTTGTTTTATGAATTATATTTATTGACCCGTGGCACTTTTCCGTCAATCAAACGAACCAACGTTTCTGGACTATGTATATTACACAAATTATTGTTTTAAAATCTGATTTTCTATAGTCTCGAAGGCGATTAGACATTATATAAAATATAAACCAGAAAATAATTTTGTTAGCTGTGCCAATAAAGACGGCGGGGAATGAAATACGACTGGAGTTATTCAAGATTATTAAATTGTGTTCCAGTTTGTTCTTTATCATACTTCTATATTAACTTGATAATTCAATATCGCTTGAATAATAACAGCTAATTTCGAGTTATATTCGTTTTGTTTATTGGTCTTTGGGACATCATTTTTCGTTTAAGTCGTCCAAAGAATATTAAGCCCAAGACGTTACAAAACGAATTATGATAAAATAGTTCGGAGGCGATCCTTAGGTTTTTTGTTTTTTATCTGTTTTCTTTCCCGAAATTTCCATAATTAATGTGATAATTGACGTAATGTCAATTTCTCTTTATTGATTTATGATGAAGTGTCAGAAATTCCGAATTTCAGACGAAGTATAAATCATCTGAAATGGTTTTGCAATATAAGCAGAACAATGACCGTAATTCATCTCAGGTTAGTAAAGAATCTTTGGACATCCTTGCACAACTCTTTACATCGTAAAAAAATAATCATTCGATGCCCTCAAATCGCCTATAAATCTTGCCAATGATACGACAAAAGAACAATCAGTACCGATAAGACCGAACGACAACCGACCTAATGTTTGCTAAAAGTAAACATGTTTATTGCAAACATACATACCACGAATAGAAAAAAAAACCCGAAAGTATGGTACCGGAGTAAATTATCGAAACGACGAGATGGCGATGCGGTTGCTAGAATATAGGCACCATCCTATAGGTAAGAATTTGATTATATCTATCATGAAAAAACAAAAGAAATAGGGAAAGATCTTCAACAAAAAGCAGAATAACCACAGAAATCACATATGCGCAATAATTAAGCACAAGAATTGCTATAAATAAAAAACCATCATGGACTGAAAGCAAAACAGAAAACAAAAATAACAAAACATTCTGTTAAAGAGCAATCTAAATGAATGCCCAAACATAAGAAATGACTGTCTTGCTTATGGTGTTCATGAGTGTATTATTTTGGTTTGTCACGTGTAAATTTTCACGTGTGCCAACCAGGATTATCCACCCATGAATACCAAAAGTAAGACAGTCATTTCATTTTTGGACATTCATTCTAATTATCGGTCATTTTTATTTACATGCACATCGTATATTTTGCCTGTAACAGCGTCAAAGGTAAATTCTTCCCACATGTAAAACTTGAAAGTGATGTTACAATAGCAACCAAAGTTATTGGAATATAATTCTAGTTGCCTAATGGGCGTTTAACACGGGGAAGATACTTGTAATGTAAATATATGGAGATGAAATCAGGCGTGTGACGACAAAACAAAGAAATAAGGGGAACAAATAAAGACAAATAAGGAATGCAGGAGGCGCAGGAGGGCGCTTAATATTGCAGTTGAGATGTCGGTAATATTTCCCACATTGACATCAACTACTCAGTTGGTATCTTGGCTGGTGGATTGTTAGTCACCGAATACATGTGTATATGTTTCGCATAGTTTCACATTTGAAAGCGTTTTTCTTCGTAAATTCTCCGTCATAAAATTTAAAAAAGTTATTCTACCACCATGAGGTACCTCCTTGAAGGAATAGCATATCTGGTTTTAGCATACAATTCTATCTTTATCTATTTTGACTGAACGATACACATCCATGGACCGTCATCGTAGGTAGCCTGCATTGATATTTCGGACTTCAAGTGTATCAATAAATAAATCACTAAACATAATTTAATTCAAGATTTTTGTATCATAAACTTGTAAAATGTATAGTTTTACAGAAATTGTTCTGAACTCTTTTCAAAATTTGGAACGATATCCGCATCACAAATGTACTGTAATTGTACCTTATTTCAGCGTATATAAAATATTTGTGAATCTTGGCAAAAATGGCAATTCAACATATTTACTATATCATGATAAGTCCATTAGACTAATTTTCCTTCATATGTTATTGGAATTTACATGATTTAGCGTAATCTTAAAGTAGAGCAGTATTAATAGCGCGAATTTCGCCAAAATATAAATCCCGCTAAAATAATGAGTTAAAGAAGATTCTGACGATAATCTCAACATCACTCACAATGGAGCACCACATTGAGCTTTAATGGACCCTTAGCAAGCTAGAGGTGGGACCAGGTGCCCGGGATGAGTAAGCATCCCTTGTTGGCTAGCCACACCCGCCGTCGATGTTCATGCACGAAAGTGAAAACGATACAGAAAATACATGCACTGTCTGAGGTTATGTCTATATAGAAAGCACTATGGCGACCATGTCAGGGAAAATATTCAAAACTCTTACTGCCAAACCCTGTAAGTACATCTGTGTTTACAGTATCACGGCAATCTAGTTTACAGTAGTTTGATAAACAAAATAAGGAAGATCAAAGGCAGATTCAACTGAAACTCTGAAATGACCGTCAGTCACCTGCTGTACTGAAAATATTGCCTTCAACATGTTCAAGTCACCTAAATAATATCATGCATATGGTACTGGACCCATCCACAGTTTTGTACCAACCATCTCTGGTACATTGTACACCGACAAACCATGACGACACACTCCAAATCTTATCCAAGAGAACTAGACACTGAATTTTATCCAATCTAAAAGTAAATCAGATTTCCAGTGATTGGGAAGGACGGGGGCCATGCACCATAGTTACATTAATTTGATGAATGACTCGTTGAAGTCTGTGTACTATCTTTTGAAATGGCCCATTGAAATTCGCAATTACTAACGTCTTAGGTGACTGAACATGAGCTTGCTTCACTTAGCAGGGCACGGACTGATTTCCGTATGTCCACTTCTTCTGACATCTATTAACATAGTTTTATGTCACTATGGTCCCCTGCCTTTAACTGTCTTGTTTCTGACGTAAACTTATTGGGAGAATGCTTTGTATTCTTTGCTTTGTAACTAATATTAATGTATTTTCAATCCGCCCAAACACTTAACGGAAGCATAGGTCTCACGGAAGACGACGAAACCGAAAACTCAGAATAAGATCTAGATTACACCGTACCCTCAACGATCTTCTGATCATTGCACGCAACGGCGGCAGACATGAATTGCTTCATGCTCTCTCATCAGTTCCAGCAGTTCAATTGAAATCTATCTTGGAAGAAGCACTGGTTGCATTCTTAAGAAATACTGATTGATTCAGACTTAATATCATTGTTGCATTCGCACAGAATAAACTTTATCCAGTTGTTAAAAACATCCCACCTAAAAAACGATTCATGAAAATTTCATTTATTAACAAAGGATTCGATCTTCTTAACATCTCTAATATTTTTCGGGATCATCGTGTACAAAGTGCTATTCCTCAATATTTTGAAAATTTAGAACCTCCTCTTATTTGTTACAAATATAAGAGACCTATTCGAAATTTCGTTTTTAACTACAACAAAGTTACATCAGATCCTAAAATACTTGAATCATGTCCTGCTTCTTGAGAATGTGCAACATCTGAATATCTATATAAACCAGCTGGTCATATTATTACAGGTGACTTTTCAATTATCCAAGACAGGCAGCTCCGTGGTCTTCTCAAAGAATCCCATCAAAGATAGATTTTATTAAATGTCGCGAAGTACTAAAGGAAGCCTTAGATAACTATGACAAATATGGATAATGACCATATACCAAACGATGGTGTAAATCGGAAGGAGTCGAATCGCATTCTCTGAATGACTGGAAAAACCTAATTTTGGACATTACTGACATTCGAATAGACAACTTCCACAAAAATCCTCATCTTTTTGAAAATCCAAGTTCTAGATCTGAAAGACATTTTAAATCCAAATTACGTAATTTACATGACAATTTGTCTTCGCTCCTGCAGATAAAGCAGCCAACAACACCATAATCATATGAAAACTTTACTATATATCAACTTTAGTTTCGGAACTGTCTTCTACAAATACTTATATTAAAAGTAATGAAAGTGTCCCTAACATTTTGAGCAAATATAACAGTGAAATTTCTTCATTCAACATCCCTATTTCTAAATTGGATCTTCCTACAATATACTGCATACCAAAACTGCACAAATTTCCTTACAAATTTACTAATTCTAGCAACTGCTCAACTACAAGTTTGTCTAGACATCTGACGTCAGCCCTCACGGCGGTAAAGGAACACGTTGCAAAATATTGTGAAACTGTTCTTAACAGGAATGATGTAAATTTATTTTGGTCTATAAAAAATTCCGGGGATGTGATTGACAAAATGAAATCTAGAAATTTTCAAGCCAATACGATTTCTTCATACGATTTTTCAAATATGTACACCAAGCTTCCTCACGACAAGATCAATGATCAATTGTCCAAACTCATTAAATGGTGCTATAATCGAGAGGGGAAAACTTATATTTGTACATCTGAATCAAAGGGTTTCTTTTCCGCTACAGAATACAAATCATACAAATCATGGACATGTAGCGACCTGTGTAGTGCCTTGTCCTTCCTCTTGGACAAGATTTGGTGAGAATCTCTACAAGCAGGTTGTAGGAATTCCTATGGGTACAAATTGTGCGCCTCTTGTTGCAGATTTATTTTTATACACATATGAAAAAGAATTCATTCAAAATCTTCAAAAGCAAAGAAAACATGATGATGTGAAATGCTTCATTGGTACTTCTAGGTACCTGGATGATATTCTTACTATCGATAATCCTGTTTTTGAAAAGTATAAAGATGTTATTTATCCACAAGAATTGACTCTAAACAAGGCAAACTTTACAGACACAGAAACACCATTTTTGGACCTAAATATCAAAATTGTCAATGGAGAAATTCATACAAGTGTATATGACAAACGAGATGATTTTGAATTCAACTTAGTAAATTTCCCCTGGCTTGACGGTGATGTTTATAGATTACCGTCATACGGTATCTACATTTCACAGCTCATCCGGTATGCTAGAGCATGTACCGATGTTTTGGATTTTCATAATAGAAATCTACAAATTACAAAGAAACTTTTCGGTCAAGGTTTTCGCTTTCACAAACTAGTAAAGACTTTCTGGAAATTTTACAAAAATATGATCAACTTCTTTTGAAATTCGGACCCATACAAGCAACGGAGTAAATTACTTTTAGGTATTTCACAACCTGCATTTTATGGTGACATAATTAACAAAATAAGAAGAAATCAGGTAGACAGCATATGTATCGAAAATGCGTCAGAGTCATCAAACGCCTTTTATACCGTGGATATGATCCTAATGTCACCAGACGGACACTAAGCTTGGTACTTGACCAATATACAGTCTTGTACGAGCGCATTCTTAAGACTTGAACTCTGACTGACTGTGACGACGGGACTCCATGACGGGCCCTGTCCGAACCTCCTTAGAGAAGACAGGGCCCTGACCACCAGTCCTCTCTGAATGTCAGTCGGACTCCTCGGATGATAACATATATGAGCTCGCTACAGCCGGCAGAGTACGGACTGTATTACGCACGTCCTCTTTTTATATCCATTTACATATTCATCTGTGTTGCTTGGACCCCTGTGTTTTACGGTCTTGTTTGTGTGTGGTCATCTAACAGTGAGGAGGTTGTTTTACACCATAATTGTGCGTTCTTCGAGACCTCTGTGAAATCGGAATAGTGGGAGGGTTGTGCGCACGTAATCCAGGATAACTACACCGTCTGCTATTTACGTGGCAGATGGCCGTCCTAAGTCGGCAACGGTTGCCCATTGGTCTCGTTGGTTTATGTATAGTCTTTTATGTTTCATGTTTCTATGTTGTGAGTTGGTGTACCTTGTCCCTTTTGCGTCTCTTTCTGTGGGTATCTGTTCTGTGTTTTTGCATGGGTGTTTTGGGATTTTGCTGTGGGTGCTGCAACCTAGTGTTGTTGGAGATCCCCTCCTTTCTTTTGTAGTAAGAGACCTAATGTGTATTCGGACGAGTGGAAGAATTATGCGCATGCAATCCGGATGATTATACACCGAAAACAGTTTGCTGCAAAGAAGCAATAGAGAATCCCCAATGCAGAACGGATCAGGTGCACGGATAAAATACGCATCTCCTTTTTGCTAGCAACACCTGTCACTTAAACCACGCAGAAAAGAAAATCATTACCGGTAAATTTGTTCAATACGGTGATTTGGATGGTTCTGGCCTACAACATCTTCATGGCGAATAACGGGATTTTATTAAATTTATAATGATATTTTAAATATAGCATCCACAAAGTCAGTCGATCAGAAATGTGCCCTTGGTTCAGTAGTTTTTTAGTTAGTCTCCCTACCCTCAGACCGAAGCCGTCGTAGTTTGAGCTTACTCTGGAACAGAGTATCAATTTGCGATAGGAATACATCATAGGCATGGGACGAAGGAATGGGGCATTTGTAAGTTTGAAGCTGAAGTTGTCTAGTTAGCCATATATTGAACTATTCAGGAGACCGTTTTTATCAAAGCATAAAATGGTTTCTAAATGTGAAGCAGAGTTAATGCTTTTGGTGGTGTCTTTTACCATTTGTTCACACGTATACATTGAGCTAAGGTGATCTACAAAATTTCTCACTCTTAGACTATTTATTTTTGAATAAGGCTAGTTGAGATAGAAACCAATTTATGCAAGATTAAATGGATAAATAGAGAAGTCGAATTTGACGAATAAATTAATCGAATTAGTAATCTATTTGTATATACTTAGGCTTTTCCCATCTAACTGCATACAGAGAATATCAGCATATTAGAATACTTCATAATTTATCAATACAATTAACGATCGATTGTCAATGGAACTGAAACTCTTCCTATTTCTGCTATAATATTGCAGCAGTAGATTTAGGTAGGAATCGTTATCGCAACTGCTCTTACATGAATTTCATTAAAAAGTTGTACTTTTCTTATATTTTTCTTATTCCAAATTCTGATACCGGGGCCAATAAGCTTTTTGGCCCTATTTGCTCAGATGTTTGTATTGTATATGTGGCATAATTCATATGATATTTGAATGCATGAAGGACAACTTTATCTGATGAACAATCTCCAAATTCCAGTGCAAGTACGGAATTTTGTGTAGATGGTGCCGTTAAAAGCTAATTAAGAATTAATTAAAAAGCACTGATGAGAATTTAATGTTCGAAACACGTGTCTGGTGCAGAAAAAATTGTTCGGAATTTTCTTCATGAAGGTATAGAGTTGGAACACTTCCGTATTATTATTATAACACTTATTCCTTGTTGCAATGTGGAGCAATTAAAGTCGTTCCCCGTGACCTGATGTTTAGAAGTCTATTTTGAAATTACTTCTCTCCAGCTCTGTCGCCTGATAGAATTTGACATCATAGATATTATTTTGCTTTTTCGAAAACTTGTCATTCCATTCAAAACTATCACCGAATTTAAAGGAGGTTAACATCCTAGCACCGTCCCTCCAATTCTATTTTGAACATATAGTTCATTTGGATATGCTACTGAATCGACCCTACAGGAAATTTGGAGCCGCGCACTCTCTGTAAAGTAAATGTACAAACCTAAATTCAAAAATAGCAATCAAAGGAATGCTTGTGTCGCCTGCGAAGCGGTTTGATGACAAATATGGATAATGACCATATCCCTGTATACAGCACAAAATAGATAATTCAGAAAATCAGAAACAGAAGGCATACAAAATCAGGACAAAACAGGAACCAAAGCAAACAAACAAAAACCTCAACCATATGAAAAGAAGCGAACTCCCGATATGGAAGTGAGACTATTATTCTAGAAAGTGGATCAAAATTATTGGTATCAGTATCAGAAAAGTCTTGTCAAATGAAATTCATTTGAAATATCAGACCTCTTAATTACAAATTAAAAGATATGGTCATTCTCCAAATTTCAGAAAAGAGTGTCAATCATCTAGGTCAAGGTCACTACGTAAAAATTGGTAACAAAAAGGTCTCATCATATGAAATATTAAAGATCTATCACCTGCCAATTAAAAGATATATACAACCTTAGAAAAGAATGTCAAAATAGCTAGGTCAAGGACAAAAGGTAAAAAATTATGGTTGTGTAGAATGGCATTGTTACAAGGAAAATACATGTCAAATATCAAAGCCCTATCATTTACCAATCAAAAGATATAGCCAATATTACTTTTCTTGAAAAGTAGGTCAAATATCTAGGTCAAGGTCAAAAGGTCAAAATTATGGTATGGTCTGTGTAGAAAGGTCTTGTCACAAGGAATACACATGTGAAATACCAAAGCGCTATCACTTACCAATCAAAAGATGTATCCATTCTTTTTTTTGAAAAGTAGGTCAAATATGTAGGTCAAGGTCGATAGGTCAGAAATTATTGTATGTGTAGGAAGGTCTTGTCACAAGGAATACACATGTGAAATATCAAAGTCCTAACACTTACCAATCAAAAGATATAGTGAATCTTATCTTTTTTTTCAAAAGTAGGTCAAATATCTAGGTCAAGGTCACAAGGTCAAAATTATGGTATGTGCAGAAAGGTCTTGCCAAAAGGATTGCACATGTGAAATCTCAAAGTCCTAACAATTACCAATCAAAAGATATATCCATTCTTAATTTTTTTGAAAAGTAGGTTAAATATGCAGGTTAAGGCTACTAGTTCAAAAATTATTGTATGTGTAGGAAGGTCTTGTCACAAGGAATACACATGTGAAATACCAAAGCCCTATCACTTACCAATCAAAAGATATAGCGAATCTTATCTTTTTTTTCAAAAGTAGGTCAAATATCTAGGTCAACGTCATAAGGTCAAAATTATGGTATGGTATGTGTAGAAAGGTCTTGCTACAAGGATTGTATATGTGAAATATCAAAGTCCTAACACTTACCAATCAAAAGATATATCCATTCTTAATTTTTCTGAAAAGTAGGTAATATGTAGGTCAAGGTCACTTGGTCTAAAATTATTGTATGTGTAGAAAGGTCTTGTCAGAAGGAATATACATGTGAAATATCAAAGCCCTATCACTTACCAATCAAAAGTTATGCGCTGTGACACCCAAAGTATGACAGACAGACAGACAGACAGACAGACTGACAGACGGACGGACAGACGGACAACGGACAAAGTGATCCCTAAGTGTCGCTTTGCTTCGCAGGCGACACAAAAAAATATAGAGGGCGCTACTGAGATGAATTTTAGTGGCTCCGCATGGAAGCATCACTGATGAAAATTTAATATTCGAAACACGTGTCTGGTGCAGAATAATTGATTTGGAATTTTTTTCATGAAGGTATAGAGTTGGAACACTTCCGTATTATTAGTAAAGTGTTCCTTTGATTGTCTATTGAGCTATGTTATTTTCTCCGTTTGTTTTTTCGATTTTTCTTTTCTCGTGAGAAAAGTATGTTATATATTTTCTGCCAAAATTTGTAACCCTTTAGATTAGTCGATATGAAAATTTCAGAGCCTTGAAATGTCCTTTCCTGTGAACTTTTTATGTTGATTCTTATCTAAGAGATAGTTTTGAAGCTGAAAACAACCAAAACAGCAAAACATGTATTCTATGACCATTACAACTACAAATAAGATGTGTAACACGACCGTGTTATTGAAATATACACATTGTGCTAAAATGAGAATTTGGCGACCATCTTAGATTTTTTTTCCCTGAATGAACTCAAATTGTAAAAATGACATTAGAAATGGATTTGTTGTCCTTCAGACCGCCTGATTAGATGCGCCACTCTTAATGTTTAAAGATATAAAGAAATTTTACCTATTGGTGGAAGGTATTTGGCGGCCATTTTGAATTTCCGCTGATAAAAAGAGTTGCTCATGATTTTCAGAGTGGCAACCAAGCTAAAACTGTTCAAAATTCTTCAAATTCATACTTTCATAGTAATTCCAAACCATAAAGATCTTGAAAAAAGCATTTTACATCCGCACCAGCAGGTTTTGTTATGATTTGACCATGTTCTGAGGAGAAATCGGCCTTTTGTGATAGCCCTATTTATACAAAACTTCTTATTTCTGTTGCCTTCCTTTCATTAAGAAAAATGTGTTCAAATTTAGCATTAAATTGATTGAATCCGAGAGAACGAGAGAAAAAAAAAACGTTTTCTATCATCAACACGAAGAAAAATCACGAAAGACCTTTACTTGTCTTATTCTAGGAGACAAAAGGCCATATGTGGTAAAATATTTAGATTCCTGCTTATTTAATGAGAAATTGTTTCAATGGAATGAATTTTAATGAACAAAATACCAACATGCACTTTTTCAAAGATGAACAAGGATGTTGACCAATAATTAGATCATGCTATAAGCCAATCAAACTACAGTCTTGTACATCTACAGTCATCTACAGTCTTGTACCAGGGCATCCTTGAGACTTGCACTCTTACTGACTGTGACGACTGGACTCCATGACGGGCCCTGCCCAAACCTCTTTAGAGAAGACAGGGCCCCGACCACCTGTCCTCTCTGAATGTCGGACTCCTCGGGTGATTACATACATAAGCTTGCTACAGACGCCAGAGCACGGACTGTATTACGCACGCCCTCTTTTTATATTCATTTACATATCCATCTGTGTTGCTTGGGCCTCTACGTTTAGCGGTCTTGTTTGTGTGTGGTCATCTTACAGTGCGGAGGTTGTTTTACACCACAATTGTACGTTCTTCGAGACCTTTTGGTAATTGGAGAAGTGAGAGGGTTGTGCGCACGTCATCCAGGATAACCACACCATTTCCTACTCGCGTGGCAAATGGCCGTCCAAAGTCGGCACCGGTTGCCTATTGGTCTCGTCGGTTTTTGTGTAGTCTTTTGTGTTTGATGTTTACATATCGTATGTCTCTTTTTCGTCTCATACTATGCTCGTCTTTTGTGTTCTTGCATCGGGTGTATTGGTGTTTTACTGTTGATGCTGCAACGGGGTCTTGTTGGAGATCTCCTCCCTTCTTTTTGCTGTTGATGCTGCAACAGGGTCTTGTTGGAGATCCCCTCCCTTCTTTCTTAAATGGCGTTGGAATGTATACAGAAGTTGAATCCTGATACTTGATTGTACTAGATCTTTACGTGTTTATCTGTGTCTATATGCACAGCGGGGCTCTTAATAAGATTAACTCTTACAGATATACCTGCAGAGAATTGAATGGAGGTATGTAAGTCCTCTTTCGAAAAATCGTCTCATTTTGATGTTCGATATTTAGCATGCATTAAATGTACATGTCAGGACATTGTTGTTCTTTAATTAGTATGACCGTTTTTTCATCGTTTATCGATAACGTTTCGAAAATGTCACCAAGGTGATACATTATTAGTTTGAGTAACATATATCAACTTTATATTACAATTCTTGTAATAAACTGCAGCAAACACCGAATTCCTGGTTTTGTCCCATATCCCCTATAGGTGTAACTACAGGAAATAAAAACCTTCTTTGTATGATTAATCATTTGGCTCGATTTCGGTGACTTCAAATGCTTCAAAGCTTATAATTTTGGTCTTTTTGGCTTAGGAAATCTTTGGCACGCATAAAAACGAAAGAAAAAAAGGAGGTCAAGCATACCTTTTTTTCTGCAAAATTCACTTTTTTACATGACCCCTCTTTCCGAATTGAAAATTTGCTAATTATTATATATTTTCAAATCGATCTATTGATTATATAAAAGGCAAAATCATGTTCAAAACTATATTTCTCCCGACAGCAGGGAAGCATTGATTAAATGTGCTATTTTTAAATTTTCAATAATTTTTGACCATTGAGGTGACAGCTTTTATTCAGCCCGGTTCACAGTCAAAAGGGAAGGGATTCCCTGCTAAACGATTTCCTGTAGATACACTTTCAGTACTATCCCATAGATTAAAATCATCAAAAAAGTTCATAAGAAAGGACATTTCTAGGTCGACCACATGTTATATGAGGCTGTCAAATCGACTAGATTGTGATTGTTGGAATCTGATTTCGTGTCAATTCATTAATGAATAATCGGCACAGTAATTAATGATAAAATATTATACAATAAGTTCTTATGAAAACAGATTTATTACACCAAAAAATTAATTTATATCAGAACATCTTTGAAAAAAGTACAAAATATTTCACAATAAGTTACATCACCCCATCAAAATTTAAAGAAACAATTTGATTTGAAGACGTTTAATATGTAACAACAGTAAATAAAACATGTTTAGAAAAAATATTCACAAATAAAGAGTAAATTACCAGAAGGTACATGTATCTTAAAGTAAGGGAACAAAAACAATGGCAGATCACGATGTTGAGTCAGCTAAGATGACACTTCTATGAAGAGAATATATTCACAATCTTTAGAAATACCAGGCATGAAAGACATAATATGAGAGAATAAAACACGATCTCCGAAGAATTTGAACATTTGTTAGGACAATGAACAGCTGAAATTTCCGCCTTTGAGTTTTTCATTCTTAGCAAGTTCAAGTTTTTTAGCTTTTAAACTTGATAAAAGGTTAGCTAACTCGTTATTCTTCTCGACCTTCGCGTATAGCCATGCTGTACAACCCATCTGCAATGAAGACGTAACGAGAATAGTGACTCATCAATAGACAAATTAGCAGAAGATGCTCTGTCTTCCTTGGCTTATTATTTCTATCAATACATTAAATTTCTTCGTGTTATTTGCTTGATTTTCTGATTTTGCTCTTCGATTAATGATTTTACTTTTTTGGAGGGGATACATGTAACTATTTTTCTTCTTTAAATTATGACTTGAAGTACCACTGGTAAAGAATCATTATTTTAGACATAGATGTCTGGTACACTGATTTTAAACTTTTTGTCCAGAAGGCTAATCTTAGTAGATAGCAGAAATGAAACAATTTTGTCCCTACATGTACGCATGTATTGTTTTGTCCATATTTTGCAGTTGACGAAGATGAAGAAACATAATATTTACTATTAGTATTTAAGAACAGTGTGATAAAATTACCTTATTCTTAATGTGTATATCAGCACCATGTTCCATCAATGTATCTACTATTGAAATTAAATTAGCCCTAGCGGCGTAAAATAGAGGAGTATATCCCGCCTGTAATACAACAAGTACATATGATGAAATCGATTCAAGATCTATTTAGAATACGTGAAATGTTCACACTTGTCATTTCTAAAGTCATAATAAGGACTTACCATTGTTTGACAGTCTACAGGATGGTGGTGTTTTAGAAGTAAATGTACTATATCCTCATGTCCACCGAGACATGCACAGTGTAGACCTGTCACCAAATCCTAAAAAAAAAGAAATTCCCGGCTAACTGATTTTCGACATTCAAGCTCAGTAAATTACTGTCAAAATTGATTAATTATTTTAGTTTCAATATATCTTTCGAATTAAAACGGATTCAAGTTCAATGCTTTCTGAAAACTTAACAAAAAATATTGCCAGCTTCTTTTCAAATTCGGACCCATATGTTACTATGGGTATTTTCACAACCTGAATTTTATTGTGATATAATAAACAAAATGAGAAGGATCAAAGGTAGACAGAATTATCATCGAAATTGTGTTAGAATCATCAAACGCATTTTATACCGTGGATATGATCCTGTTGTCACCAGAGGGACACTTGACTTGGTACTTGACCAATTAAGAGCCTTGTACCGTACCAGCGCATCTTTAATAATTGCTTTTTGACTGACTGTGACGACCGGACTCCACGACGGGCCCTGTCAAAACCTCATTTGAGAAGACATGGCCCGATCACATGGCCTCTCTTAATGCCGGTCGGACTCCATGGGTAATAACATGCATGAGCTCCCTACAGCCGGCAGAGCACGGACTGTGTTTCGTACGGCCTCTGTTTTTATATCCATTTACATATCGATCTGTGTGTTCCTTTCGACCCCTACGTTATGCTGTCTATTGGTATGGTCATCTTACACTGAGGAGGTTATTTTACACTACAATTTTGCGTTCCTCGAGACCTTTGTTTAATCGGAAAAGTGGAATGTTATGCGAATATAATCCGGATAAAGATACCAGCTGCTACTGTTGTAGCAGATGACTATCCTAAGTCGGCAACGATTGCACATTGGTCTCGTCGGTTAACTAAGTATGTGTGGTCTTTGTGCTTGATGTTTCTATGATGTGATTTGGTCTTCCTTGTCCCTTTTGCGTCTCTTTCGGGATGTGTCCTCTGTATATTTGCATGGGGTATTTTGTTGTTTTGTTGAGGGTACAACAACCGAGTATTGTTGAATATCCCCTCCTTTCGTTTCTTCTATATAAATTCCGCAAAGCCCTGTAAATTATTCAGTTGCACAATGACCGACTCTAAAATGGAACCATGTCATGCACAGTCAAAACTGTTCAGAAAAAAAACAGACCAAAAACAATTTGTTCTTTCCAGTATTGTTGAAGTCCCCATCAGCCGGCAAATGAGTAAAGTTTATCGAAATTCAATAACTTTTAGGTATTTGGTAAAATATTAGGTTATTTGTTACTTTCATTCAGTATTCAGTGATGTGGGTTTTATGTGTCTCGTTACCGGATAGTTGGAATTACCGAAAAGACTGCATTTGCCGAAAAGACTGTGATATTTACCGAAAAGACCCAAAATTGTACCGAAAAGACACTTAAATTTTAAAACTAAACCCATTTTAGGATTGGAAACGTCTTTATACAATGAAATGTATCATCAAAACCAAAAAAGCTTATTTAAGGTTTGACTCAGTCAGTTTCCTCTGATAAAGAATGTAAAACTTACTTCAAAACATAATTATTATGAGGTAAAGTGTGAATAACTGATTAATTATATATAAAGTGCATATTTCATTACAACAAATACGAAATATTTGTATTTGCAGGGACGTATATAATATACGTCCCTGGTATCTGGTAATTTTTTTGTGGTACATATACATGCAGTTGTATCTGTTGCTAAGTTGCTGCAGTTAAGTTATGAGTTTTGATTGAATATCATATTTTGTTGACATAAAATGAATAATCTGTTCTTAATTTCAATGGTCTTTTCGGTAAATATATCTGTCTTTTCGGTAAATATCACTGTTTTTTTCGGTAAATGCTGTCTTTTCGGTAATTCCTACTACCGCTCGTTACCCACTGCTGATTTTTAAGTTGTTTTGTCTTGCGTCAATTGTGTATTGCATTATTGCCGACGTGTTTCCTTGTTAGAAGGTGGTATTGTAATAGATCTTTTCCTTATTCTTGAACTCCATGCGTTTCATTGTGATAGATATTTGCATGTCACCTTACAATGATATGCATCTAGATAACAACATTATGAATTTTAACGTAAATAGGTGTGCCTAATCGACACGGTTTTGTTTACACATGTAGACTTTGATGATTTTGTGTCAGTACTCCGTGTCTAGTTTTGTTTTCCCCTTAGTGTGTCTTATTGTGCATAGAAGTACCGATCAGTTATTAAGTCTCAAAGTCGAGAAGGCAAGGCAAAATCATTAGATTTTCCATAGGAACGGTTGCGAACCTCGGAATTAATTAAATTCCAAAGTGAGACCAGGTGCCCAGGGAGAGTCAGCGTCTCTCCCCGTTAACAAACACTATGTGTTTGAAACGCATTTGGGTGATTTGATGTTATGCTGTGGGTGCTGTAACCGAATCTACTTGGAGATCTTCTCTTTTCCTTTCAAATTTCGGCATTCGTCTGGCTGATATAGTCGTTGCAGTAGCTTATGTTTGGAGATCAATTCCTTTGGAGGAAGTAATTTGTTTTTGTTGTTTTCATTTAAATACTTTTTTCATTATTGTTTTTTGCTTTTTTGTATTGTCTACTGATTAGGTCAACTCGACATAAAGTATTATTCGATTAATGACACTTACATCTTTGTTTGCTACGACTTCTTCTACACCCCTTTGGTGGATGAAATCGTGAACACCTTGAAGATTTCCTGTATATGCAGAAACTAGGTATGGCTTTATTCTTACATCCTCCGTCTGTAAGAATAAACACAGAATTAAATGAAAAGCACCTACTATACCACTATATTCTTCGAATTCTTTCCAGTAACATGGACGATTGTTAGACAGTCCCGCAAAAAAGAAAGACAAAGTTTCTTATCCGCGAGGGGTTTGACAGTAAGTTTCCCTGACGTGGTCGCCATAGCACTTTCTATATAGACATTACCTCAGACAGTGCATGTTTTTAGATATTGTTTTCATTACGTGCATGAACATCGAAGGCGGTTGCGCCTAGCCAAACAGGGGATGCTTACTCCTCCCGGGCGCCTGTTCCCATCTCTAGCTCCCTAGGGGTCCGTCGATACTCCATTTGGTGTTCTATTGTAAGTGCTGTTGAGATTGTCGTCAGGATCTTCTCTATCTCATTATCGTCACCGGTTGCCAATTGGTGTCGTTGGTTTATGTTTGGTCTTTTGTGTTTGATGCTTCTGTGTTGTTTTTATGTTCCTGTCCCTTTTGCGTCTCTTACTGTGCATGTCGACACTAATTTTGCAAGGGTTAGTTAGGTGTTTTGATGTGGCTGGCAACCGAGTGTCGTTTGAGCCCCCATTATTTTATAGCATCATAGAAAATAACCTAGATAATCACAGAGAAAGATGCATACTTTATTTATACTATCTATTTCTTTCTGTATTTCTGCGTGTACACATTTGACCATTCTGTTGCTGGCCAAGTGAAAGGCGTCTGCAAACTGGTTATCCTTGGCTTCATTCTTCTCAAATTCGTCGATTACATGCACAAGCTCTTTTAAAGCCTGAAATAGAATTTTGTTTATATTACAATTTTGTTCTTCATATATATTCAGTCTTTGTATTTCCTCTTTTTCGACCTCGAGAAGACATAACTAGTTAAAATTGACATATGATGCACTGATTTTTTTAAATAGAATATATATTTCAATATGAATAAGTTCATTCACTAGAGATTAGTTTTTCTGCTGGCTAGACGTCTAGGATATCGTTTCCCTTGTTAAGCAGTGTGTCAGCACTAGAATTGAAATATACACTGTATTCTGAATTCTTCGTCATATAATTGAAATACACACTGTATTCTAAATTCTTCGTCATCAAAGTTGATTAAACGTTCTGACCTAAGGTATATCTCCCTGAAGGGATAGATCTGACCTAAGCTGGTTTTTGGTTTACATGTTAGGTCATGTTTAGAATTTTTCCCTTCGTATAATCATTATTTGGATTTCCTCTATTTCGGCGTCGAGCATTACTGATGATACATTACTTGTGTCAATGCGCATATTGTACACTTCATTTTGTACATTAAAACATACTTATATTTCAATATCGATAAAGTCAAGAACTTAGTTCCTATTATAGAAATATTAACAGCGGTCTGATTTCGTTCCTTCCACTTCGATTACTGTACTGTTCTGCATTATATTTCGATCATCTTTCATTCAGTTCTCTACTTCTCAAGTAATGTTTCTGTATGATTATCTAGCATAATGATTATTGTTTATTTATTTTAACTTCTGTTCACAAAATATTCTCGAAATTTCTGAAAAGTGGGTCCTGTAACATCTTTAAACGCATTTGAAAATTTCTGTTTACAATTTTTTCTCAAATTTCTAAAACCTGGGTCCTGTAGCATCATATCCAAGCCAGTCTTGTTACGTCTTTCGGTATATTTAGGACATAATTTTCAAAGATTTTGGCCATATTACATTGTTTAGATTGAGGATCACTGATGAGGGTTAAATACCCGAAACGTGCATGTCTGGTCAATTTTGTAAATTGCTCTAAAATGATGCTAATGGATTTGAAGTCGTTAAACATCATTTCCCACCCATCCTTTGTCTTTCGGTATTTTTTGGACATAACTTTCATAGTCTTTCATATTTCATTGTTTGGATCGATGACAACAGGGTTAAGTACCCGAAACGTGTATGTCTGGTCCATGCTGCAAAATATGTTCTTAAATGATGTAATGAATTTGAAGACGTGTAATAAATATTTTGGAACTGCTCACTCTTGACAATGCATTAAAGATTAGAAAATAAAATGCGGTACGTCACTGAAATAGCTTTTATTTCAGCTTGACGAGAATCTATCGTAGTAAACCTTAAATTGTCGACTTCCGCTCGAAAGTACCCTTTTTAGCAGATAACTAATGATATGCTTATGGTATACCTTTGATTTGCCGACAGACTCAGCTGTAAAACAATCCCAATTCAAATGAATAAAACCAGAGGGCGCTGCTGAAATGAATTTGAGCGATATCTGAAAATCACTTGGCCTTGAAGCATCACTGATGAGGATTAACACGTGTCTGGTGCATTAAAATTTGTTTTGAATTTTCTTCAAGAGGGTAAAGAGTTAGAACACTTCGGTATTATTTGATTGGCAATACATTTTAATTGTGTGGAATTTATTTCTAAGCGTTTAAATGTATTGCCAATCAAATAATACGGAAGTGTTATGCCCTTTGCCGTGTGGAGCTCGTGAAAAAGTTCCCCGAGGGGTTTGACAGTAGGTGTTTTGAATATTTTCCCTGGCATGATCGACATAGCACTTTCTATATAGACATAACCTCAGACAGTGCATGTATTCTATATAATTTGATCATTTTCGTGCATGAACATCGACGGCGGGTGCGGCTAGCCAACAGGGGATGCTCACTCCTTCCAGGCACCTGGTCCCACCTCTAGCTTGCTAGGGGTCCGTCGATGTTCAAGTTGGTGCTCTATTGTGAGTGCTGTTGAAATTTTCGTCAGAGTCTTCTTTAACTCATTTACCCTCTTGAAGAAAATTCAAAACCAATCTTAAATCATCAGACACGTGTTTTGGACAATAAATCCTCATTAGTGACGCTTCCAGGCCAAGTGATTTTCAGATATAGCACAAATTCATTTCAGCAGCGCTCTCTGGTTTTATTTATTTGAATTGGAATTTGTGCATTTACTTTGCAAAGAGTGCAAAGTTCATTTTGCTATAAGTTTTTGTTTTGTCCAGAACATTGTTCTCTGACTGCAGAGAAAGACACTTTGTATTTCTTTGTATCTTATGTTATTAATATTGTTCCCTGGTCTTGTAAGAATTTCTTGAATGTCTCGCTGGATGTGTACATTTTTCTATTAACAAGGGTTCCTTTTTTCTGGAATGTGCTAGATCTACATAATAGTTGATCTATTTTTAAAATGAATTAAAGTCCGGAAAAGGTACAAAGGAGCATGAAAATGTCAAACGTAACTAATTGGGCAAAACCTCATGTTTGGTGTGCACTAAATTAACATTCCTATTGTTATCGATACATCTTTTTTTTTGAAACAGAATGTAAACATTTTTCTTTTATAGTGACATTATTAGAACCATTATTGTATGCTGTATGATATTTACCAAAAAAAAGGGGGGAATTCAGCGTTCTTGAATGCCTTAATATTTTAATAACATACCTCCTCATTCTTATGCTTGGCTCGGTTAGACAAATGCACCAGCATTATTGAAATTGTAGTTTTCCTGTTGTACTGGACGGCTAGTTCCCTTGCTGTCTGTCCAGACTTAAAAAGAAAGCAATTTTCAGGGCTTAATTTATTTCCTTCTAGTCATATATCTTGTTTTTTTTTTATATATTTATGAATGTAATCATTCTTTATCAGTAATTGATGTTTTGCTTTTTTTCTTTGTTACGTCGTATATTACATAAGATCTGAGTTTTCCGAATTTTAGAGTTATCTTCCTTTGAATGGAGTAGCTACCTCTGTGTATAGATTGGTTGTATGGTCATATTGTAAAATATCCGTCAGGATCTCGTCGTTCCCATTAATTATTGACATGTGCAATGGTGTGTATCCAGCCTTTGAAAAATAACGAGAAAAAAACAATACTATAATGTGAAAAGATGTGTAAACACGTTTTCGAGAAAGTGGCTTTAAACACTATATTGACGTCTAAAATGATTACACGTGTAATTGATTGACTAATGGGGTAGCTGTTCCTGATTAAAATATTACAAATTTTAGTAAGTTGGTAAAAATTAGTCATATTTAATGGTTATGCTTCAGGCCAAACCAAACGAATAAACAATTTGCAATAAAACAATTGAGTCTAGATAAGTGAATGAATGAAACAAAACCACTGAAAATCCGTCCGTAGTCCAATACATTATAGAATCAAACGTCATACAGAATCACGAAAACTTCAAGAAAAGAAAATTAAAAAGAAAAACTTATCTACATATGGAATACAGGATTTATTGCTCTTCCCGGTTGCGTGATGGCACTACAGTAGTACCATCACCTATAGCAGACTCGATGGAGTCAGATTCGCACATTTGCTATAGTAGCATTCTTCACTTCAGTGTCAGTAAATAAACTTTTAAAAAGTTTGGAATCTTTCCAAAAATTAACGATGAATGTGTAACATTTTATCATTGAATAATAGTTTTCCATCTTTTCCTTACCGGTGAATACAAATCAGTGGTAGCTTGATTGTCCAAAAGCAGTTTGGCAACTTCACTGTGCTGGAAAATGGCTGCTAGATGTAATGGAGTGTTTCCTTTCTTCAATAGAAAGATATAGCTCAAAACTGACAATAAAAGACCACGCATTGATCACTTAATAAAATCATTCAACCTTTGATAGTAACAATAGTGATTTCGATAGTTTACCTATCTATCAAATCGCTTACCTTAGTTCTGACATTCAAATCAGCACCTCTTTCCATACATTCCTTCACAATATCTACGTGTCCTTCCATACAAGCTATGTGTAGGATAGTCCATCCAGTGTGCTGTAAAGATTATTTTATTGCACAATGCTATTGGATATCTTGTCCTTCTTTTGTAAAATAAATTATGTCAAGTTGTAAAGTACCCGCAACAGTGTATGTCTAGTCTATGAAAAATATGGATAATGATCATATCCCTGTATACAGCACAAAATCGATATTCAGAAAATCAGAAACCGAAGGCATACAAAATCAGGAATAAAACAGAAACCAAAGCAAACAAAAAAAAATCTTCCACCATATGAAAAGAAGCGAACTCCTGATATGGGAGTGAGACCAGGTGCCAAGGAAGAGTAAGCATCTCCTGCTTGCATGCAAAATCTGCTTTTAAACGATGTTATTGAATTTGCAGACGTTTAACATTAGACTTGTGCTCTTCATAATTTCATATAATCTGGATGTCCTCTATTTCGGTTGAGCATCACTGATGAGTCATAACTTATTGAAATCCTCATATGGTGCAATGAAATTTTATAATAGAACATATATTTCAATATTGACAATATCAACCACTAAGTTAATTGGTATCTCTGCGGCTGGATTGTTTAGTCCCCGGGATATCGTTTGCCTAGTTTCACAGTGTTCGGCACTTGACTTGAAATATATTTTTGAATTCTCCGTCACAAAACTTAATTTTAGATCAAGTTTAAACTGTTGTTTTCATAATTTCATATAATTTGGATTTCCTCTTTTCCGGCCTCGTACATCACTGATGAGATATAACTTGTAAAAAGTGCATTTGGTACACTGAAATTTTATAATAGAACATACTGTATATCTCAATATTGACAATTATAATATTCTGCTACTATCATTTTTGTTGTAAAGTACTTTCGAAGTCGTTTACCTATATTGGCGACATTGTTTTTCAATTGCACATATCAGAATGAAGCACATCACGTTATACATAAACTATTTGTTCCAAGGAAAGATTCTTCTCCTTATGAAGTAAGATATACTTAAATCTACTTTTATTTGTTAATTTCAGGCTTATCAAAATGCAATCTTTATGATTATTTTTATGGTAATCCATTCTCAGTTTCAGAACAGCTGAATATTGAGGGAACATATGAGCAAACAAAAAGATTTCTTTATGCAGCATATCATACGTATACCCACCGTATACAACGTCACATTAGGGGAGTCAGCCATGTGCGGCACGGGGAGTCGGTCCCGAAGCGGACGCACGACAAGATCGGCGAGTATTTCTTAAAATTTCTCGGATATTATACCATATTTCTCCAAAATTCAAATTGCATAGAGTGTGACAACCATTTCTTGATCTATCACGTTTGTCACTGGACTTCAAATACATTTACATACCTCAAACACTTCGTCCGCGTTTTACGAGTAGACCTAAATCATGGAAATCAACAATTTCGATCAGTCTTTTTCGCATATTTCTCTTCCATACTCACCTAATGTGCTGTATTAGGAATGACAATAGCATCCTGATACTGTTTTGAATGTGTATTGAATATGTTTTGTCTGTTTAATGCATGGATTTTGATAAAATATCGCAAATTGTAATGTGTCACACGGGGAGTCGTTTTCAAGTATGCCGCCGGGAGTATTCTCAAAATATGATGTGTTGAAATAAGCCAAAGAAACGATGGGTATAGCGTTTATAGGGATCACAGTGACTGTCTGATTGCCCGTCTGTAAGGGTGTGGGAAGGGGATAACGCTTTCATCCCTTCTTCCCCATATTATCCACTTCCCATCCCACTTTTTAGACACATTTGATGGTTAACTAGCTAGCCGTGGTTTATTGCCAAGTAATTCACCGAGTCGTACGAACCAATCAAATTATCATCAACCCGCGAAGCGGCTAACTTGTCTTGCAGACGACAATGGGCGGAGCTACGCTGACTGTGAGTTTTTTGGAGATTTTACACCAGGCGAGTTCTATATCACATATAGGGAGGAATTTCAAGTCATGTCGGGATAAATGCCTAGCTCTGATGAAAAAAGAGGCTTCTGACTATTGTTAAACAAATACATGTATCTATATATAAGATAAAATAAGATCAAGTAAGTGAAAGAAAAGACAGGGTTTTATTTAAATGGCTTATTGTTCTTTTGCTGGGTAATAATCTACCTGCCATCTATAGACATATCTAAAAGAGCGATGTACCTCATAACTTATCATCCGTAGTTCGTTCGTCCGTCCGTTGACTTTCCACATTATTTTAAAAAAGTACTTCTAGATTATTTACCAATCGCCGATCGTGGTCGATGTGATTCAAGTTCGATTCTGTAACTGCTGCAGAATTTCAAGAAACCTTACTGTTCAGGAATTAGGTCATTACTCAAGGTCCCGGCCGGCCCTAGCTTCGACACACTACTTCATTCATAATTGCCCGTTTATTGATATTTTCAATGATTTTACCGTTTTTAGACGTTTTGAACCTTTTAGTATACAATGTAGGGCTTTGAAATCAAACCAATCTTTTCTCATAACTCATTTCGATTTATCATACCTTTGACTTTATGTAAACTATTTTAAGGAATATCTGATCGTCTTTAAAATAGGGCCAAAATTGCAGGCATGTGTAAACACGCGTTGGTGTAGTGTAATAATATAGGGTGTGCGTGTGTGTGTGTTTTCATCCTGTTGAGATAATTTGATCCGAGAGAATATCTTATATATAAGGACTTTTTGTGTCAGAACACCCAATACATATCAACTCGCTTAAAAACCTTCATTCACCATAAAAAGAATCACATTCAAGGATGATTCCAGTATTTCAAGGAGATAAAGAAGATCCTGACGACAATCTCAACAGCACTCAGAATAGAGCACCAAGTTGAACATTGACGGACCAATAGCAAGCAAGAGGTGAGACCAGGCGCCCGGAAGGAGCAAACATCCTCCGTTTGGCCAGCCGCACCCGCCGTCGAATATGAAAACAATATCCACAAAACATGCACTGTCTGAGGTTATGTCTATCGTACAAAGTGCTATGGCGACCATGTCAGGGTAAAACATGTAAAACACTTACAATCAAACCCCTCGCCTAATTCTTTAAGTTAGATAGGGTGGGCGTTCTCAATATCTAAAATAAAAATTAAAAAAAAAAACGCGAGTGCTCGGGGGAAAGGGGGGATAGACCACCAGAATTTACAGGACAGAACCTTAAGTTTCGTAGTATGGGCATGTTTGCAAAGATCCAAAACGCAAAATGCAAACCTAAAATCTATTGCGAAACGGCTATCAATTATATCGCTACAGATCTGTTTTAACCAATGGTAGTCAGACTATCAGTTTTTGGAAATATTCCGCAACTTCCAGTCCGCAAAGCTCCGCACTTTGTCTTCTGCAGAACAAGCTAGCCGCTTCGCGGCTTGGTGATAATTTGATTGGTACATGCGACTCGGGGAGTAACTGGACAATAAACCACGGCTAGCTAGTTAAACCTGAAATGTGTCTAAACAGCTTATTGGAAAACAAAGGAGGTGGATAATATTGGGAAGAAGGAATAAAAGTGTTCTCCCCTTTCCGCACCATTACAGACGGACAATCAGACAGTCACTGTTAACCCTATATACACTATAACCATCGTTTCCAAGGCTTATTTCAACACATTATATTTTGAGAATACTTCCCGCGGCATACTTGAAAACGACTCCCCGTGTGATACATTACAATTTGCGATATTTTATCAAAATCCATGCATTAAACAGACAAAACATACTCAATACACATTTAAAACAGTATCAGGATGCTATTGTCATTCCTAACACAGCACATTAGGTGAGTATGGAAGAGAAATATGCGAAAAAGACTGATCGAAATCGTTGATTTCCATGACTTAGGTCTACTCGTAAAACGCGGACGAACTGTTTGAGGTATGTAAATGTCCAGTGACAAACGTGATAGATCAAGAAATGGTTGTCACACCCTATGCAATTTGAATTTTGGAGAAATATGTTTCATCGCTGGTTCCTCAAAATGTTCTACCAAATCTGTATCGATCTTACTCACCAAAGTTTTATCTGAAATCAAATCTGGGCTTCAAAAATATTGTTCGACAGTGTATTCTCGCAGTGGTATCAACCAGATGTGGATTTTAAAGAATTCGAAGGAACTTTTAGAACATCTGAAATCCACTCATTTTAGTAGAGTCCATTCGATCAAAGCCTTTGATTTTTCGACACTTTACACTACAATTCCACATTCTAAATTGAAAGAAAGACTCGCAAAAATTATAAGTAATGCGTTTACAAGTAAGAACGGTAATCGCAAATACAAATTTATTGTTGTTAACTATGACAAAACCTACTTTGTAAAAGAAAAGTCCGATTCTGAAAATAAGTACACTGAAACAGACATTATTCAGATGTTAAACTTTCTGATCGACAACATTTTTGTGGTGTTTGGAGGGAAGGTCTTCCAGCAAATTGTCGGAATTCCAGTGGGGACCAATTGTGCCCCACTCCTTGCCGACATTTTCCTTTACTCGTACGAAGCTGAATTCATTCAATCTTTGGTCTCTGAAGGGAAAAGATACTTAGCTTCAGACTTTAACTTCACTTACAGATACATAGACGATGTGTTGTCCATCAATAATCCCAAATTCGCGGATTACCTGAGCAGTATCTATCCTTCGGAGCTTGAAGTCAAAGAAACCACAGAGACAAATAATTCAGCATCCTATTTGGACATAATGTTGTCCTACGACACTGATGGTCACATGAACACCTCACTCTATGACAAACGTGACGACTTCAATTTCAGCATTACAAACTTTCCTTTTCTGAGTAGCAACATCCCTTCATCGCCTGCTTATGGCGTGTTCATATCTCAGTTGATACGCTATGCCAGAGCAAGTACCAAATATACGGATTTTGTTCTGAGAGCTAGGCGTCTTTCAGATAAGCTTCTCAGTCAGGGATATGTTTGTGACCGACTAACATCGTCACTGAGGAAGTTCTACGGTCGATATGGGGAACTCTTCATACACTATGATGTTCCACTCTCAAGAATGGTGGATGATATTCTGTCATAGACCATTTGAACCATCCAACCAAAGATTGTACTCTACATCTTCCAAAATGGAAGTAACCGGATGTGACAGTTCTACCGAATTGAAGCGACGGTTGTTGCATGCAAGCAGGAGATGCTTACTCTTCCTGGGCACCTGGTCTCACTCCCATATCGGGAGTTCGCTTCTTTTCATATGGTGGAGGTTTTTGTTTGTTTGCTTTGGTTCCTGTTTTGTCCTGATTTTGTATGCCTTCGGTTTCTGATTTTTGAATTATCGATTTTGTGCTGTATACAGGGATATGGTCATTATCCATATTTGTCATGGTATAATATCCGAGAAATTTTAAGAAATACTCGCCGATCTTGTCGTGCGTCCGCTTCGGAACTGACTCCCCGTGCCGCACATGGCTGACTCCCCTAATGTGACGTTGTATACGGTTTTAAATTTCTGCGTAGGTGTTCTCTGGTTTTATCCAAGCTTTCAAAAAGCGATCCATTGTTTTCTCTTTCTTGCAAATAACTAATTCAGAATATCCAGTTTAATTCAATTGTCAGATATCATGGGGAGGGGGGGTATCATAGTTTACAGTCTATACCAATTTCTTTCATATGTGTTTCTGTAGCACCACCTACAATAGATATCCTGATTTATTCATCCTTTGTCTAGTTTTATCTCTGTTATGAATTTTATGTTTATGATATTATCCAACATTTTATAAGTTTATTTTGTGTATTGTGATCTTGATGTACATGAGTGTTTCTCTGTAATCATTGCAACGTTGTCTCGTTCAGGAGTTTTTCCTTCTTCTCGTTTACGTATTTCTAAAAGTCTAAAGGAATGAAAATATAATCTGAAAATGAAGAACTCACGTGCGCACGTAATCCAGATAACCACACCGTCTGCTACTTGCGTGGCAGATGGCCGTTCTAAGTCGGCACCTGTTGCCCATTGGTCTCGTTGGTTTATGTGTGGTCTTTTGTGTTTCATGTTTCTAAGGTGTGAGTTGGTGTTCCATGTCCCTCTTGTGTCTCTTTCTGTGTGTGTCTGCTCTCTGGTTTTGCTGTGGGTGCTGCAACTGATTGTTGTAGGAGATCCCCTCCTTTCTTTCACATCTGGATAATCAAATTTTACAAATGATATTTCGTTTCACAATATAAAATCGAATACTTTCAAAATGTATACTGATTACCTCTTCCTTGTCCTCAATCTTTGCCTCTTTCAGATCTAGCATTTGCTTCAATCGTTTTGCATCACCTACCCTGGCAGCATTGAAATACAACTCAGAATGCGACATACAAGAGTCTGAAGATATCGCTTTATTGAGCTGAAATTGAATAATTTAAAGTTACCAACTTTGTAATATTGAAATATTCAATGAATTTCGAACATCTCCAAGAAAAAAAAAATTGTCTTTTTACTTTGTACGTCACTTAAAGGGTATATCGTCTCTCAATTCTCCCAAAAAATGATAATACTAAACTAAAGAACATGAACGAAAATACATGTAGTCTTACGTTACTGACCTGATTTTTTGCCGCTTTATTCATTTTGCCATCGCAATCCATTCTGATGGAATCAAAAAGTAAATTGACTGCCTTCACATCAAATGCAATCGATTTTGGATGGACAAATATCCAGTAACTGGAAAAGGGAAAAAGAATTCTAAACAATTTTTTTTATCCCGCTTTGAATCAAGAACAAAGTTAAAACTTATTTGTCCTACGTCCATGCATGTAGGCCGATATGGGGAACTTGTCATACACTATGATGTCCCACTCTCCAGAATGGTGAATGATATTCTGTCATAGACAATTTGAACCATCCAACCAAAGATTGTACTCTATGTCTTCCGAAACGGAAGTAACCGGGTGTGACAGTTCTACCGAATCGAAGCGGCGGGTGTTGCATGCAAGCAGGAGATGCTTTCTCTTCCTGGGCACCTGGTCTCACACCAATATCGGGAGTTCGCTTCTTTTCATATGGAGGAGGTTTTTGTTTGTTTGCTTTGGTTCCTGTTTTATCCTGATTTTGTATGCCTTCGGTTTCTGATTTTCTGAATTATCGATTTTGAGCTGTAGACAGGGATATGGTCATTATCCATATTTGTCATATCTGTCTGTTTGTATATAATAATGGAAGTATTCCAACTGTTTACCATCATGAAGAAAATTTCAAACCCATTTTTATGCACCAGACACGTGTTTTGGATAGTAAATCCTCATCAGTGGTACTTAATCAAGTGTTGAAGGAATTTTCTATATGAACTGTTCTTTCGAATACTTTTGGATATGATCTTTCGGTCACAAGACGGATACTTGGCTTGGTACATGTCCAATCTAGTCTTGTATCAGTGAATTCTTAAGAATTGTACTCTGACGGACTACGACGACAGGTATCCATGCCGGGCTATGTCCAAACCTCGTTAGAGAAGACAAGGCCTCGAACACCTGTCCTCTATGATGTCGATCTGACTCAATGGTTGATAGCATACGTGACCTTGCTACGACCGACACAGCACGGACTGTATTTCGAAAGCCCTCTGTTTTTATACCCATTAACATATCCATCTGTGTGTTGCATGGGCCCTGCGTTTTGCTTGTATGGTCAAAAAAGTATCTCACAATAGTTCATTCTACAATGTTTCATTTCAACCTTGACGTCAGACCAGGTTCCAGAATGTAAATATGAACCATGATCTTTGATATGATTCAATGATAAAAAAACCGAAGTGTCCAAGAGAAATATTCAAGAAGATTTTTATGACTATAAAAATCCAATCATGGATGAGAAAATCTTGTCCTTTACTAATATGTAAATTTTCTGAAATATGAAAAAGTCTAAAAGATTTAGGATTATCTCACTAATTGGGACATGTAATTGTATTGAGGAAGTCTAGAGACATCGCTTTCTGATTTAAAATGAGATTGAATTATTTTCCTTAATATATGGACTTTTGGTTTTTCTCTTGTATAAGTTTATGTAGAATTCAGCAAAAACAGTTTTTGTTGTATCAAAATCGTATTTCATTCCTTGATTACGACATTGAGTGTCAATATCTGCCCCATAAGAATAAAGACTTCCATTATTCAGAAAAGATAACTGTAAAGCGATCAATCATCGTCAAAGAAACCGTTATAGGTCTTTTAAAATAGATGGGAAGTCGGAAGTTAAGACTACTTTGTCCTTGAATGATAAATTGGGGGCCACATACAAAGTGTTAGTGTGAAACAATTTCTGATTCTAACCATCTAAAAGTAGTATTTCTTGTCAAAATCTATGTAAGATATTTATTGTAGATTTTGAAACAAAGGTTCCTTTTAATGATTTTACTTTCGGTAGTTTTATTGTGTTTCTAATGTAGATTACACTATTGTTCTTCTCTTGCGTTGGTGAATTTCGTGGTTTAATACATGGTGCCCCTTATTATCGACAAATACAGCAAATGCTGTGTTGATCATAAATTAATCACCGACTTAGCATGTCTAGGTACAAAGAGGGAATGGTTAAACCCTTGCAGGAACTTCACTTAAATGATTCATCCCATTTTTATTAGCTGAACAGTGTAAAATAAATTATTTCTTTGATATTTGTATAGTGTATTCTAAACTACAAGTACATGGACTTGCTTACAGGATGATAATTTGGATACATTTGTAGAATCTGAACTAAACTCTTTTGCGTATTTTAAGTTTGTAATCAGTGAATCAAAGACAAACACGAAAGCGGAAATCAGATTCGATTCTAAGAATCCCAATTACAAGGCACACAATTACAAAACAGACATTTCTCTTAAAAAATGACAAACAGACGGAGACAATGACACAGCTCCATCAAAACACGAAGGACAAATTTATCTAATGAATAAGTCTCCAAGGTCCAGTGCAAGTACGGAATTTAACTTACTCTAGTGTGTGTCTCACATTGGCGATAATAGTAAGTGTTCCAACTCTTTATTCCCTAGAAGAAACTTTCAAACCAAGTTAAATGCACCATACACTTTTTTCAAATTGTAAATCATCACCAGTGGTAATTATGAAATGCCGAAGTGATTTTTGCCACAGCCAAACGTACTTCAGTAGCGCCCTCTGGTTTTATTTTTTGAATTAAAATTTGTGCATTTTCTTTGCAGGGAGTTTGTGGCTCCGAATTTCCAGTAGCATAGATTAATGAAATCAATGAACAAAATATCATTGGAGGGATGGTGTTAAGATGTTAAACTCCTTTAATTTCGATGATATTTTTGAATGAAATTGATGAAGCTTCCGAAAGCTTCACGAGCAAAATAATGTATATGATGTCAAATTAATGATAGGGCAAAAAGAAGGGCTTCTTTCGGGTGGCAGAGCTAGGAAGAAGTAATTATTTCACCTTAAACATCCAGTCACGGGGAACGATAGGTGACGAATGTTTCTCGAATATAATTCTCTTCTTCACTTTTTCCTCTCATAAAAGTATATTCCGCTGTTGTCACTGCAGCGCCTTTATGTTCGAGCTTTTATTTTCTCTCTCTCTCTCTCTCTCTCTCTCTCTCTCTCTCTCTCTCTCTCTCTCTCTCTCTCTGTGTAAATTTTGGTATTTTGCAAGGTTTGTATGCTTATTTACTGTGATTTTTAGTCCCCTAACGGCAACGCCGAAGGGGACTCTTATATATTCTGGATTTAACTTTGCATTTCACATTCACTCATTAATTTGTGTCATAAGAATGGTTTGCTTGAGCAAGAAGCTGAATTATTGGTTATTCTTACTGAGATAAATGGAGCTTAATTTAATCCGCAAGTATGGGATTAAGAATGAAAAACAAATTATGTACTGATTATACAATGCCATGAGAGCTAATTATCCTATCCTCATGAGAGATTAAAGACTATGAATTCATCTTTGTATATCAACCAAGTACAGGCATTGGCTTAAGGACTGTTTTTCTTCGACCCATTTCATTTTTGTACACATTTAAGTAAGAGAATAAGAAATTTTGAAGAATTTTTAATATTTAATCAAGCGAAGCGTTTATATTTATTTTGCTTAACACTACGAGAGCAAATAAATGAGTATTGTAGATACATGCAACAAATATGACTTATTTATATTTACCTTATCTGATTATGACCAAATACAATGTTGCAAATGACATGCATTATTTTTACACTTTTACATTATAAAGTCTAGGTTCGGAACGGTAATTCTAATAATTGAGGAGAGGTCAATTTCGATCGAAAATGCGTCAAAAACATCGATCGCCTTCTATACCGTGGATTTGATCCTGTTGTCTCCCGAAGGACACGCTGCGCGGTACTTGATCCATCTACAGCCTGATCTTAGGAGATGTACACTGACTGACTGTGACCCGTCCCGTCCAAACTTCGTAAGAAGAAACAAGGCCCCGACCATCTGCCCTCTCTGAAAGTTGGTTGGACTCGACTCCACGGGTGAATGTAAAAAACGAGATCGTTCCAGCCGGCAGAGCACAGACCGTTTTTCGTACACCCTTATGCTTTAAACCTCTTGAGAGAAGACAGGGCCCCGACTACCTGTCCTTTCTGAATGTCAGTCGGACTCCTCGGGTGATAACATACATGAGCTCGCGGCGGCAGAGCACGGATTGTATTACGTACGCCCTCTTTTTATATCCATTTACATATTCATCTGTGTTGCTTGGGCCCCTGCGTTTTGCGGTCTTGTTTGTGTGTGGTCATCTGACAGTGAGGAGGCTGTTTTACACCACAATTGTACGTTCTTCGAGACCTCTGGGTAATCGGAAAAGTGGGAGGGTTGTGCGCACGTAATCCAGGATAACCATACCTTCTGCTATTTCCGTGGCAGATGGCCGTCCTTAGTCGGCACCGGTTGCCCATTGGTATCGTTGGTTTATGTGTAGTCCTTTGTGTTTGATGTTTCTGTGTTGTGCGTTGACGTTCCTTGTCCCTTACGCGTCTCTTTGTGCTTGTCTGCTTTGTGTTTTTGCATTGGGTGTTTTGCTGTGGGTGCTACAACCTGGTGTTGTTGGAGATCCCCTCCTTTGATAAATATTCATTTACATTTTCAATTGTTTGTTACTTTGTCCCCTGCGTTTAGCTGTTTTGTTTGTGTGGTCTTATAGTAAGGAGACCTTTCCACATAACAATTGTGCGTACTTCGAAAGTGATGGGTAATTGGGCAAGTGGGAGAGTTAAGCTCATATAATCCAGGTAACGACACCATTTCCTACTAATGTGACAAATGGCCCACTTAGTCTACACCGGTTGCCCATTGGTCTCTTTGGTTTATGTGTAGTCCTTTATGTTTAATGTTTTTATGTCGTCCTTGGTATTTTCTTTCTTTGCATGTTGATTTGATGTCTCCTGTTTTTGGGGCTTTTTTTTTAGCCCAATCGGTGTTTTCGTATTTAGGTCTTTTAGTGTTTTGCTGTAGGTGCTGCAACTTTAACAGTCTTGTTTGAGATCCCCATCATTCCATCAAGATTTAAGATCCTTAAATGCTTCCTCACGTGTTGGTGATCTTACTTGTACATGTATTTGTCTTTCACCACCTCACCACCTGTAAATCATATCACAGGTTACTAGTGTAAATAGAATAATGAACACTATGACGAAAGACTCATGAAAAGTTATATTGAGCCTTTTACCATACGTCTGACATTTGTTCACTCTCAATTCTAAAGGCAATGCTTTCAGATCACAACAAACAATCCCTCATGATATGAACTTTAAAAATAAGTATCTAAATAAGACATGATGTTCTAATATTATGATGAAAGACGTTAACATCTTAGCACCACCTCTTTAATGCTAATTTGGTCATAGATTTTATATAATTATGCTACTGAATCGACCCTAGACAAACTTTGGAGCCGTGCATTCTTTGCAAAGTAAATGCACAAATTTAAATTCAAAAATTAAAACCAGAGGGTGCGACAAAAATACATTTGGATGTGTCAGAAAATCACTTCGGCATTTAATGAGTACCACTGATGAGGATTTACTATTCGAAACACGTGTCTGGTGCACTAAAATTGGTTTGAAATTTTCTGCAATAAGGTAAAGAGTTGGAACACTTCCTTGTTATCATCTTATTATACATGTATATTTTCATTCTAGAGGTGGTTTTATGAATTATCTATAATGAAAGTATAATCTTAACAACTTCGCCGTAAAATGTTTCCTTATGAATTATTGAAAGATATATAGCTTTCTGATACAAAGATTTAATCAGCCATGCATGGCTTCATCAACGACAAAATGCTTGCTATATCGATCTTTTCAATGTTGGTTTGAGTCAGCTGCTATATAATCTCCGTAATTCCTAGTTTTAATTGTCAATCGCTTTCTCGGATACGCAGTGACAGTAAATCTGGTTTGTATGTCCGTCCATCCGTCTGTAAAATATGGGAGAATCTCCAGCATTACCCTCCCTTTTTTCTTTGACTTCACGGCCATTTTCAGACAGTCATGAAGAAAAAAAGAAGGGGGGATCATATTTTCATAAAGAAGCTCGATGTCATGGATCTACAATCGCATCCACCTTTTCTTTACTTTAAAGGAAAGTGAAAGTACTGTAGAGAAGGGGTGTATATAATTAGATTGTTGGCGCCGAGCTCCTGTTATTTTCAGGCACATGTGGACATATTGATTATCTAGTTTCTACAAATCCTTACCTTCATATTAAGTATTGAACTGATCATGATTCTTTAAATTATTAGCAACAAAAAAAAAGAAAGTAAACCTTGTCACGGCTTGTGTTTCATTACACATGATGTGCATTACCCTTTGTTGTACGTACATACGTACATGATTACCTGCTATGTACACCCCCTCCCTCCCCCGCACACACACATTGTCAGAATCTTACCGAACTTTACATATATATTTATTTCACATATACCTATGAATTATTTTCTGAAATGTCTTTCTCGATCCTCCAAGATTATAACGATATCAAATACACATTTATGATGCTTGCCATTGTTTACATTTCATGGTAAACACGTGGTAACTCTGACGTCATTTTCAGTTACCTGATTTTGTTAAAAATTTGATTGGCTTAAACATCCATATGACCTTTCAAGGGCTTTTCTCGAATGTTCTATATGCAAATAAAATTGTTAAATGGTACGTAGTATATTTCAGAAAACGAATATGGAAATGGGGCGAAATGTAGCCTCCTACCAAGATTAGAAACGTCTTGCAAGAATCGTCCTACTTATTTAATGATACTTCAGAAGTCGGGGAGGGGGGGGGGTCAGAATGGGAGCATAAATCGGTGGAAAATATGAAGTTAATGGCTAGTGTCCGTCGCCGGTTTTGAACTTTAGATTTTCTAAGATTTATTTTATGAAAACGGTGAGACATAATTAATGATTACACGTAAATTAGAAATTATTGCTTCTCAAAAATTATTAAATTCACATTGTCATATCATATGCTATATCTTCATATCACACCATTTATCTCTGTCCTCTTCGTTTCGACAGAGAATCGGTTAATTTAATCCTTTAGTAGTATAGATTTTACTATAACATTACCATTTGCTTCATACATATTTTAAATTTTGACCTTCGAGGTTATCCTTCTATTTAGAAACTTTCTGTAATTGTCAAAATATGAAATATCTAAAAGTATAAAAGATATGGCAATAACTAATTACTATTTTTTCAGGAGGCTAATGCATTTATACGGGTCCCTACTTTTGTAAACCTATCATTTTAGGTATTAACTTCACATAGTAAGTGATGAGAGTTAACATATACTAGTATATGATATGTATACTCCTTGAGACCAGTACTTTCTTTTCATACCAATAGTTTTGGCCTTGTATACCAGACATCGGAATTTGATATATCCGATGTCTTGTTTACAAGGCCAAAACTATTGGTATAAAAAGAAAGAACCAGTGAGTAAATTTGATAATGTCATTTAAGTTAGTATATTTACCTTCGGCGTCAAATTGACTTACTTAAATGACAAAATGACATTAGGACATTTACCTTCGGCATCAAATTAACTTACTTAAATAACATGATGACATTCGGACATTTAACTTGGGCATCAAATTTACTAACTGAAATGACATTAGGACATTTACATTGGGCATCAAATTTACTAACTTAGGCAATCCTTAATAAATTCTACGTTTATAACGTAGGTTTTGGAAAATTTCCTAAAATAAAAAACAAACAAATTATTTTGAAAGTCCCGACTTGTGCGATCCGAATTTTCATAACCGTCACAATTCTTTAAGTAACATTCACTTTCTAGTTTCCGTAAAAGAAAACTGGGGGAGTTAAAACATCTTTCTTGTCTTTCTGAGACGTTTTAGCCATAAGTCTTTGAAAACAGCGAGGGTAAGTATAACATGGTGTACAAAAGGTTGCAGTATATCCTGATACAAGATTGACTGCGTGGAAACCAAAGAGAAGTTGCTATTGTACTCAGATACTGAACTTTAATCGATAGAGTATACATAACACAATTTCATGATACTGCACTGTGCAAGTGTCACAAATGCATTTCAGAATCTAAGTTTTGCTTCTTGGTATCTACCTGACATCAGTAGAGATAATATTCTGCCAAAGGCAGAGATGTCGAAAAGTGTCTTTTCTGTGTTTGGACTTACAAGATCACTAAAATGTCTGACAAGAGAAAAACAGATTTTAACATCTCTGAAAGGACTTAGTGGTCACCCGGGAGGTAGTCATAAAATATATGACCCTACGGAAAGCATATATTGAGTTCGACCCCAGCCCCCTCCAAATATCTTGGTCGAAGTCTTATATTGTAGGACTACCTAGGAGAAAGCAAAAAGTGAGCGTCATTGCAAAGAGTTTTTTTAGGCCCTTGGCTCTGTTCCCTCCCTTGGTAACCCCAATATTACCCCTAATGCGAGCTGATACTCCATGGTCATTTTGTTTCATATGGCAACACATACCGTCATGATCCAGTTACAAACTTCATACTTACAAGAGAATGGGCAAGTTTCCATCTGTCTCAGCCTTATTCTGCATAATTATCTTTATAAATTGCTTATGAGTTTTCGTATCATTTCATGAAAGAGGTCACAACGCAATTTTTATCAATTTAATGTCTAATTATTAATTTCTATTGAATCCAGGCTTTATTTGAAAATTTCGTTTGCTTTTTATTTTCCTCCCTCCCTCATAGGTTTGAAGTTTGAAGCTGGGCGTTAAACGTAGAATTTATTTAGGACGGCCTTAAATGACATTAGGACATTTGCCTTGGGCATCAAATTTACTAACTTAAATGACATTATGACTATAGTACATTTAATTCTGCTGTCTTCTGATGCTCGTTTATTTACGTGGAGCCAATAAGATTATTTGTGTTCCAAACCTGCTGTCAGGAATCAATTTTGTTGACTTTAAATTTACAAATTTAGTGCACCAAACACAAATGTTCTTGATCATGAATCCTGACCTTTAGGGTCAAACATAATATGAATCAATGCTTTTTTTAGAATCATTACATAATCGCCGTGTTATTTCGGCATCAGGGTTTTTGGGCGAGATTTTGTTCATACTATTTTTATGGACCCTTGGTCAAAATTTAAGATTCTTATCCTTTTTTATGGTGATAGAAATAACTACTCTCTTTTTCTACTTACATGAGTTGCATTTTTATACTAGAGTGAACGTATATAACATCTACGTCCAAACCGTTCCCTCTTAATCAATAGGGTCCATCTTCCTTATGATGACAATTGTATTTGCAAAGAAAGGGAAACGCGGAAGCTTTCCAATTTCGCCGTCAGAGAGTAGCCCACGGATACAAAAATCATTAACCTGGTGTACAGACAGACCCCAGACAGACACCAGACAGACATGCTTTGGATAATGAATCCCCCTCAGTATCACCCAATGTCACAATGATTCAAATAAGTTAAAGAAGATCCTGACGATAATCTCAACAGCACTCAAAATAGACCACCAAATTGAGCATCGAAGGATCCCTAGCACGCTAGAGGTGGGGCCAGGTACCAGGTAGAATTAAGCATCTCCTGTCGGCTAGCCGCACCCGCCTTCACGCACGAAAATGAAAAAAATATATATATATATCATACATGCACTGTCTGAGGTTTTGTCTATATAGAAAGTGCTATGGCGACAACGTCAGGGAAAATACTCAAAACACTTACTATCAAACCCCTCGCGGGGAACTTTTCTACGAGTTCCATATGTCAAAGGGCATAAACGTGACACAAATGAAGAAACTCTAGGCAGCAAAATAATCATGTTTCTGGTTCATTGTTTAGAAAGAACTATTATTATAGCTATACGAAGGTCTGACACTACATGGTATTCATGATGTTGCTCTTACTTCATTGAATTCAATTAAGTTCAAAGAATATTTCATGTGATAGACATTTTCAGGTATCGAAAAAACATTTATACGGAAAATACACTGAAAATCAAAATCTCTCTGACTATACCATTTACAATTAATGCACGAAGATTTAAAAACAATTGTCAAATGCAAAATTGATTCTCACAGGACCAGAGTGTGTTTCCTTTTAACAATGAAGGTGTAAGAACTATTTCAAGGAATATAATATATATGTAGCATCATATCCCACCCATCCTGTAACGTTTTTCGGTACATTTTTGGACATAATATTTTTCACACTCTTTGGCCATATTACATGGTTAAGATTGAGGATCACTGACGAGGTTTAAGTACCCGAAACGTGCATGTCTGGTCCGTGCTGTAAATTTATCTGTTCTTAAATGATTTGTTGAATTTGAAGATGTTTAACATAAATGAATTGAATTTCCTATGATTAACTTTAATACTAATTTCTTTTTTGGGGGAGGGGGTTGTGTGATCCGTAGTAGGTCAAACATCATAGTTAAGTTCTCAATGTCCACAGGGTAGACGATGAATCGTCTTTTGCACATACCTCTCACATAAAATATCTGAACAGTCGCTTTTATCTGCATACCCTCCACATGTATGAGCATTTTTGTTTGTCCACATACCTTCCACATAGCTTGCTGCTAATATGCACCACCTTTGAGTGTGGATTTGACGTCATTCGGACAATCTTCCCGATATCCTCCCATTCTGGAACTGTCTCATCTACTGAAAACATATGTTAAACGCTTTTTACGTTATATCTTAAGGTTTGGATGTAGGATTTATTATCGAAAATTTGCATCCAAGTTGGTAACTATGGATTTATATTCATATCTGGGATTGACAACGTGAAAATTCAGAATTGACATTAAATCGATTTTACTATTTCAACGCTCATTGTCAAAAGGGAAATGCAAATAATGTTTTGTAAGGGCTTTTTATCATCAGAAGAAACATCGTCGTCTATATATCAATTTATTCAGTCCATGCTGCAAATTTATCTGTTCTTAAATAATGCTATTGAATTTAAAGAGTTTAACGTTGTCTCCGTCTGTTTGTCTATTTTTTTTTTCTCCAACGAAAGTTCCGTTTTATATATTTTCAAGAATGTGTCAGCCATTTGATTGTGAATTTTGGATCTGATTTCGGCTTTTCTGTTTGACTTTTATTAACTGAGCTATACAATGTATATATGGCATATAGTGGTCTACTTGGAAAGGCGACCATGTTAGCATAGTGTCTCGAGTTCGATATCAATAAAAGAAATATGAACTTTCTTGAAACCTTTTACTCGTGGTACGGACAATCAGCCATAGAACTTTAAGATAAGAAAAAAAGATGGACACTCTTGTCAGTCACGAGGAATCACATTCGTAATTTACATGTTTCGTATGTTAAAAGAAAGCTCTTGAGCAAATACAATTCCCATTCTAAACATTGCATGCATAATGCATGAAGATATTCTCCGGGATGAATATGATACACAGAATGGAACGGATACTATAGGAATTTACGATGATTCTTTTAGATATGCAAAGCTTCAATGAAGATGCACATTTTGATAGTTTGATATGTTTGCAATATTTTTTTCAAATAACACGATAACTTGGATTTTACTGAGTCGTCAATGCTGATAATCCGAAGATAATATGTCTGGCGATTGTAACTTTACTTTTGGCTCGATTCATTTCATTATCTGATCTGCCCATTGCTTGATGGATTTTGTGATTTTATAGTAACTCTTCAATGGAGAATTAAGTCAAAACTGATGTTCGAAGCTGAAACGACATCTGTTGTTCATGAACAGTGAGAGCGAGCCTTCTGATCGAGTTTCACGTTCATACATATAGAGATTAAGTGTCTTAATTTGCTTTTTGTTACGGGTATGCGACAGTAAATGCATTTATCGTACACGTAATGCACGTTGCATACCCGTAGCAATACACAAGTTACTACATTTATTCTATTCATATGCACCACAGTTGTCTGTTTTCTTCTTCATTTCTGAAATTGCTTTTTTCTAGGTGAAAAGGTGACGTTAAATTTCAGATTACCGCGGGTTCAGTTTGCAGGTTAGAACAGCCGTCTCGGACTGTTTCTTTAGATCTTATGCACTATTACGTCATAAACGTTTTCATGCGAAATGAATACACGTTCCTTTCGATGGTTTCATTACAGTTAATTACATTGGTTGTACATATACAAGTATAACGTGGTATCATGTGTTAAAGTATTAAAAGTATTCTAGGTGTGTTCGTCTGATTGTTGGCGTGGTAGTGTTTTAGGTACTGTCCCTCTTTTCTCTTTCCACACGTGTGTCTTCCGCTGTGATCACTGTGACATCGTCCCATTTTGAGATCTTTAGCTTATTTAATCATTATCTTTAAAAACAAATACTTACCTCTCGACATTTTGATAAAGCATTTGATGATTTCTTTGGTACTATCCACGTGTTCTTTTGGGAAAGGCACAGAGAGCTTGAAGAATTTCCTTAACATTCTTCTTGTGGGACATAATGTAACGACAGGGGAGCATACAATATCTGGTGGTACTTTGTCAGCTATGTCGTCTGTGACGGGGAGTATCTACAAAAATATTCTATTATATTGAAGTGATTTCGAATAAATGACTTTCATATTCGAAGTCTTGTATATAAAAGATTTTATCAGAGTTTACAGATATTTAAAAAGACAAGACGCGTAAGGGTTAATTTTGAGTTAACAAATACAGGAGCTAGCTCTGTATGTTTTTCGACCTCTCCCTTACATTGAATTTAGAGGGGGGTTTTAATTGATATTCAAAAATACAATTTATCCTATCAATATTCAGTATCTTTAATGAAATAAGTCTGATGATGGAATCGAAATATCAAACCAAACGAAGACGTTATGAAATGAAAAAGGAACATGTAACGAAATATATTGACTGCGAATCGCTTTTTTCAGTATTCAGGGCCTTCCTAAATAATGAATTGAGAATTGATTTACATATTTAAAGGACAAGACTAAATTCATTTGGAGATTTGTCCACATCAGTTCTGTTGAACAGCAGATTATACACTTTTTCATCATACGTGTTCCACTGCACCAAAAGTTATTGATTGACCAACAGAATTGAGACAAGTATAACGAAACTATTGATTCCGCAACATTCTTACCTGCAATGACATAGCAGTTGTTCTTATAACCGCTCCTTTGGGAACATCAATCTTAATCCCAGGAAACCGATCTATCTGAAGGGATCCACCGGCTTCAGGAATAAAGTCTGGATCTTCCTCCACTGCCTTCATCTTCCTAGAAGTCTTATGTGCCCTTGTTTACTCTTTGTTTATAATCCTTCCCTACAACCCTAGTCCCGTATGACTATGTTGTCGCAGTGAAATATCTGATGACATTTGACAATGTCGATTCCGTCAAAAGCTTTTTATGGTTTAGTTGCATGCAATCGATTTAATGCCCTGCAATAGCTGCAGAGTCCATCAAAGCGTTGTCCCAAGTGGTGACAACCCAAGCTCTTGTTATATGAACTGCGACAATGATAAATTAATGTGGTGAATAAACGACATTTATGACTCAGAACGCTAATGCTTTGCTGAGAAACCCCTCGCGTGATTTTGAATGCTTTCTCGGTATTATATATAAAATATAGATAAAGTTTCAAAATGTTTTTCATGGCAGAATGGAGAGGTGTAGAAGTAGCTGTTTAAAAGATCTTAACCGATTATTATGTAAACGTCTTCAAATTGAATAGCATCATTTAAGAACAAATAAATTGGCAACGTGGACCAGACATGCACGTTTCGGGTACTTAACCCTCATCAGTGATCCTAATTCCTAAATCTAAACAATGTAATATGCCAAAAAGTATGAAAGTTACTATGTCGAAAAAGGGTACCGAAAGACGTAGCAGGATGGGTGGGATATGATGCTACAGGACCCACTTTTTAGAAATCCCAAGAAATTTTAATAACAGAAATTTAGATTGCGTTGAAGAAACGATCAACCGAAATTGATCGAACTTGGCTACATGTGCCCTCGGGGACTCCTGGTCCACCAGCAGTGACACTCACCAAGTGGTATAAATGTAAACGTCTTCAAATTGAATAGCATCATTTAAGAACAAATAAATTGGCAACGTGGACCAGACATGCACGTTTCGGGTACTTAACCCTCATCAGTGATCCTAATTCCTAAATCTAAACAATGTAATATGCCAAAAAGTATGAAAGTTACTATGTCGAAAAAGGGTACCGAAAGACGTAGCAGGATGGGTGGGATATGATGCTACAGGACCCACTTTTTAGAAATCCCAAGAAATTTTAATAACAGAAATTTAGATTGCGTTGAAGAAACGATCAACCGAAATTGATCGAACTTGGCTACATGTGCCCTCGGGGACTCCTGGTCCACCAGCAGTGACACTCACCAAGTGGTATAAATGTAAACGTCTTCAAATTGAATAGCATCATTTAAGAACAAATAAATTGGCAACGTGGACCAGACATGCACGTTTCGGGTACTTAACCCTCATCAGTGATCCTAATTCCTAAATCTAAACAATGTAATATGCCAAAAAGTATGAAAGTTACTATGTCGAAAAAGGGTACCGAAAGACGTAGCAGGATGGGTGGGATATGATGCTACAGGACCCACTTTTTAGAAATCCCAAGAAATTTTAATAACAGAAATTTAGATTGCGTTGAAGAAACGATCAACCGAAATTGATCGAACTTGGCTACATGTGCCCTCGGGGACTCCTGGTCCACCAGCAGTGACACTCACCAAGTGGTATAAATGTAAACGTCTTCAAATTGAATAGCATCATTTAAGAACAAATAAATTGGCAACGTGGACCAGACATGCACGTTTCGGGTACTTAACCCTCATCAGTGATCCTAATTCCTAAATCTAAACAATGTAATATGCCAAAAAGTATGAAAGTTACTATGTCGAAAAAGGGTACCGAAAGACGTAGCAGGATGGGTGGGATATGATGCTACAGGACCCACTTTTTAGAAATCCCAAGAAATTTTAATAACAGAAATTTAGATTGCGTTGAAGAAACGATCAACCGAAATTGATCGAACTTGGCTACATGTGCCCTCGGGGACTCCTGGTCCACCAGCAGTGACACTCACCAAGTGGTATAAATGTAAACGTCTTCAAATTGATTCCGAGAAATCATGTTGAGACAATTAAATTATCAATTTTGGTTTGGTATGCATTCTGTGAAATAACAATAAAAATTGTATGATAATACCATTGTTCACGGTAGACATACACTATAGTATATACACAGATCGATGAAAATTGAAAAAGGGAATGAATAAATGATAAACTTTTAGACCTGTTTTAATGTGTATTATATACTTGTATATGTAACATATTACGTTGTTCGATAGTGAAATGAGTAAGCATGACGGAAAGACTCAAACATGACTCAATTTCTCAACTAGATTTTAAAATCCGAGAATATTCATTTGAAAGTACTTCACGAATTTTGAATCTGTGTTTGAACTTCGAATTGAGAAAGACATGCTAATATCAAAAAAATAATTAATTTTAAAAACCGAATTTTTAATGAAATCTGCATAAGAATGGAGGCAATACAAAGTGTATAAATTGACAAACACTTGGTTCCCGGGACTCATCTTCAGTAACCGAGTATTACGGGGTCCTTTAAAATAGAAAACGCACAAGAAAGGAAATGAAAAGTAACGAAACGAAATATTAAAATAAAAAGAAACGTAATGGTAAACGACGCAAAGCCCTGTAAAATTCAATTTCAGGTTATTTCTATCATTGAATTTATTTCATAAAAGTTTACAAAAATTCAAAATCAAACGGTGTTAATACAAGTTTTTCACGAAAGTAAAACAAACATATTACAAAAATCATAAAATGAAGAAAATTTAACGATTATCCGATTTCTAAATTGAGTTCAGCAAAAAGCAATTTAAGAATGGAGTTCTGAGTGACTAGATGGATACACCACATTTAATTAGAGAGATCCTTCTCCTTTTTGAGTGGATTATTGTTTTAGACATGTAAAAGGGACGTCAATTTCGTCATGATTCTTCGGTTAAATACCCGAAACGTACATGTCTTGTCCATGCTGCAAAATTTATTTGCTCTCAAATGATGCTAATGAATTTGAAGACGTTTAACATTTGCCCTACTTGGTGAGTGTCACTGCTGGTGGACCAGGAGTCCCCGAGGGCGTATGTAGCCAAGTTCGATCAATTTCGGTTGGTCGTTTCTTCAAACACATTCCAAAATTTCTGTTTTCTAAATTTTCTCAAATTTCTGAAACCTAGGTCTACGTCTTTCGGTGTATTTTTTTTGACATAATTTTCATGATTTTGGTTATATTTCGTTGTTTTCAGTGGCGGATCTAGGATTTAAGAAAAGGGGGGCCCAAGGTTTCAGCTCGAAGAAAATTATTCTCAGAAGAACTGACAAAAAAAAGGTCGAAGACGGAAAACGTCAATCTCAAGACTGATGCATGTACAAGATATAGAGTTTCTTGATAGGCAGACTGGCGGGCGTAGCGAGCCGGAAAATTTTTAAAATATGAAGTTTAATTTTTTAATTTTTTTTTTTTTTTTTTTTCATTTTTTTTTTAAATTTAGTCATCCATACATGTATATGCAATTTTATTTTATAGTGGCGAGTGGAGCGAGCAGTAAAATTTTTTGAATAGATGCTTACATTTTGTCATAAGAATACAATCTCTCTCTTCCATGCTATATTTTTGTTTGACCAAATGGGGAAGGTTGGGAAGATGAAGGCATTGCAACCCCACTATCCACCTGTCTAACCTGGTTAGATCGACCCATGAAAATAAGGCATTTTTAATCATTTAAGTGTTAATTTGATTTTGAATTTTGTATATGTTTATGACATATGAATCCGTTCAAACACAATGACAAAGAAAGTTAAAGACAACGTGAAGACGAAAAAATAGACAGCTTATGAAAAATTTAGTGCGGCGAGCGAAGCCAGCCGAAAATTTTCTCAAAAAGTAAACAGATTAAAGAGAGTATTCTGAATCAATAACTTTGGGTGTAAGGGGGCCTGGGTCACCCTCTAAATCCGCCACTGGTTTTCATTGATGATGACTGACGAGGGTTAGGTACCCGAAACGTGCAGGTTTGGTCCATGCTGTAAATTTATCTGCTCTTAAATGATGCAAATGAATTTGAAGACGTTTAACATACAGCTACATGCGGTGATCACAATAAGGAGGGAGAGTTGCTCCCATCTATTTCACTGAACAATACCTGGTCGACATCAACTAATAATAGTTTTCTTGTTCTCTTGGTTTATAAAAACCTAGCAATCGTTAAACGTCTTCAAATTCAATAGCATCATTTATAAACAGAGAACTTTGCAGCATGGACTAGACATGCACGTTTCGGGTACTCCGCCCTCGTCAGTGATCCTCAATCTAAACAATGTAATATGACCAAAGAGTGTGAAAATCATTATGTCCAAAAATGTACTCAAATATGTAGCAAGATAGTTGGGAGTTGATGCTACAGGACCCACGTTTTAGAAATTTCAAGAATTTTTGTGAAATTTTTGAATGCGTTGAAGAGACAAACAATCAACCGAAGTTGATCGAACTTGGCTACATGTGCCCTCGGGGAATCCTGGTCAACCAGCAGTGACACTCACCAAGTAGTACAAATGTTAAACGTCTTCGAATTCAATAGAATCATTTATAAACAGAGAAATTTCAGCATGGACCAGACATGCACGTTTCGGGTACTTAACCCTTGTCAGTGATCCTCAATCTAAACAATGTAATATGGCCAAAGAGTGTGAAAATCATCATGTCCAAAAATATACCGAAATATGTAGCAAGATGGGTTGATATGAAGCTACAGGAGCCACGTTTTAGAAATTTCAAGAATTTTGGTAACAGAAATTTTTGAATGCGTTGAAGAGACAGACGAATGACCGAAGTTGATCGAACTTGGCTACATGTGCCCTCGGGGACTCCTGGTCCACCAGCTCCAAATATCGATCATGTAGTTCTTTCTTGAAAACAAATTTTCTTATAAATACAAGACACTTTTTTTCTTTCCACTTCAGGAAAGTTTTTTTTACACAGGGTGGGGTGGTCAGTCTATCCAACACATGATTAAAAAACATAAAAACTGAAGATCTCACGTAAATAGAGTCATTTGATACTCACACAACATTCTGGATCAGTACGATAAATGGCTCAAAATGAAATTCGACCAAAGAGAGGTACTGGAAAACGATTTGTTTTTATTTCTAACATTTATGGTGGTGTCCAATAGTGGGTATACCGATTATAACTAATTATCGATTATCGCTCGATAATATCCTTCGATTCTGATGATCGATTATGGCTCTTAATAATCTATTATAAAGCGACGTGATTAAAAAACGGATCTTTAGGAAAAGGTTTTAAGATGAATTGTCTCAAATAGTGTGAAATGTCCTGCCCCTCGAATATTTTTGATAAACGAACGACTAAACGGATATTTCAAAGTTTCCCGTGACCTGATGTTTGTCAAGTGTATTAATTACTTCTTTCCAGCTCTGTCACCATAAAGAAGCTTTGTTTTGACCTTTTATCAATGTGACATCATATACATATATATATTTGCTATTTCGGAAACTAGCCATTTCACCGATAAATATCATCGAAATTAAAGGAGTTAAACATTTTAGCACCATTCCTCCAATGCTATTTTGAACATAGATTTTATTTGAATATGCTACTGAATCGACCCTACAGGAAATTTGGAGCCGCCCACTCTCTGTAATGTAAATGTACAAATCTAAATTCAAAAAATTAAAGAGGGCGCTACTGAAATGATTTTTGGTGGCTCCGCTAGAAGCATCACTGATGAGAATTTAATATTCGAAACACGTGTCTGGTGCATGGAAATTGGTTTGGAATTTTCTTTGGAACCCTTCGACATTTTCAAAATGTTGTCCTAATATAAATTTCTAAAACTAAGGGGAATCTCCCTCACTGCATAGCTCTGTCCTTAGCTGGAATTTCGGCATTTTTTTCAGTAATGTTTAGAGTAAAGCTCCTTGCTCCTATCCTCCAACGATTTTTTGCCATATTTTTCACTTAAATACGCTTCTGAATAAACCTTACACAAAATTTGGAGCTGCACATTTTGGCAAGAGGAAATTAAAAGTCTGTATTGTAGACAGAGCTTGGAAAATTCGCTTTGGCTTTATTTAAACTGTTTGACATGAAGTACTATTGACGAGGATTCAATATCCGTAACACGTGTCCAGTACAATAAGATTGGTACTATAGAACATATATTTCAATATTGACAATTTCAACTACTAGGCTGGTATCGCTGCTGGTGGACTGTAAGTCCCCGAGGATATCGCTCACCTAGTTTTGGTGTTTACGCACTGCATTGAAATATATTCCAAATTTCCTGTCATCAAATTAGACCTAACTTTCTAAAACTAAGGGGTATCTCCCTCATTGCATAGCTCTGTCCTTGGCTTGGTTTCGGCATAAATTTTTCGGTCATGTTTAGAATTAAGCTCCTTGTGCCTACCTCCATAAACCCTACACAAAATTTGGAGCCGCTTATTTTGGCAAGAGGAAATAAAAGCTCCGTATTGTAGCTGGCGCTAGGAAAGTTCACTTTGGCTATATTTAAACTGTTTGACATGAAGTACTACTGACGATGGTTAAGATATTCGAAACACGTATCTAGTACAACAAAATTGGTACTATAGAACATATATTTCAATATTGACAATGATAAAATCTGAAACTCCGAAAATGGAAGAAGACATTTCTACAAAGAAATAGAGAGATAGCAGAGAAAAGTCCATCTGAGGAAGAGGAACTACTCGTGGTTTTAAATACATGTAATATTGGTAAAACATAGTCTAATTAATAATCCTATATTCAAGGTCAAGGTCAAATCTCTAAGTCAAGGTCAATACCTGAAATTAGGTCCACTTGCTTAGAACTATCTCCATGTAAAGATTAGATGTGATGTTTTTGGACATTATGATTTTCATACTTTTTGGCTATATAATATTGTTTAGACTGAGGATTACTGACGAGGGTTTAGTACCCGAAACGTGCATTTCTGATCCATCCTGCCATGCTGTAAATTAATCAGGTTTTAATATATGCTATTGAATTTAAAGACGTTTTAATATTTGAACTACTTGGTGAGTGTCACTGCTGGTGGACCAAGAGTCCCCGCGGGCACATGTAGCCAAGTTCGATCAACTTTGGTTGATAGTCTGTCTCTTCAACGCATTTGAAATTTTCTGTTACAAAATTTCTTGAAATTTCTAAAACGTGGGTCCTGTAGCATCATATCCTACCCATTCTGCTACGTCTTTTGGTACATTTTTGGCTATATAACATTGTTTAGACTGAGGATCACTGACGAGGGTTTAGTACCCGAAACGTGCATTTCCGATCCATGCTGTAAATTAATCAGGTTTTAAATGATGCTATTGAATTTAAAGACGTTTTAACATTTGATAAATTATTGGTACCATACTATGGTAAAGTCAAAATCTAAATTATATCTGCAAGATCAATTTTAAATGGCCAGGTCAAGGTCAGTACCTGAAATAAAGTCACCTCATTATTTCCTATCTCTATGCACAGTTTGAATGTAGAATTCCATGTAGTACTTGTACAATGGATATAAACTCTAAATTACATTTCTCAAGGTCAAGGTCAAAGACAATACCTGCGTTCTGATCATTTCACCATACTTTATCTTTGTACCAAGTTTGAAGATTGTACTTCATATAGTTCTTTCACAACTGACCAAAAACACAATATTACATTTTCAAGGTCAAACCTCGAGTTCAAGGTCAAAATCAATACATGCGTTCAGATGATCTCACTCTCCTTTATCTCAATACCAAGTACGAATATTGTTCCCCTTAGACGTCTTTCATAAATAATCTAAACACAAAATTACATTTTTCAAGGTCAATGTCAAATCTCAAGGTCAAGGTAAAAAACAATACCTGCATTCAGATCCTCTGACCATACTTTATCATTTTACCTAGTTAGTTGATTGTATTCCTTATAGTTCTTTCACAACTTACCTAAACGCAACAGTTAAACCAAATTGTTGACGCAGACGGACAGACGGAAGGACATCGCCATTTCATAAGCCGGAATTTGCTTCGCAAAAATCGTACGACAATGCATGGGAAATTTACAACACGAACAAGACAATTTATCTTAAGACTGAAGTACCCATTAGATTAATCAACAAATAGGTGCTAATCATGATGTGTTCCAAAACGGTCCATGTTTTGCTTGATAAAGAGAGCGCATGTACGGATGTAGTCATCTGAGAAGTACATGTACGATTTAAAACTTCTAAAACTTCTTGTTTGTCTGTAGTTATCTTTGTGTTGCTTGGGTCCCTGCATTTTGCAGTCTTGTTTGTGCTGTCATCTAACGTCTGTGTTGCTTGGGCCCCTTCGTTTTGCGGTCTTGTTTGTATGTAGTCATCTAAGAGTGAGGAGGTTGTTTTACACCACAATTGTGCGTTCTTCGAGACCTCTTGGAAATCGGAAAAGTGGGAGGGTTGTGCACGTAATCCAGGATAACCACCCGTCTGCTACTTGCGTGGCAGATTGCCGTCCTAAGTCGGCAATGGTTGCCAATTGGTCTCGTTGGTATATGCGTCGTCTTCTGTTTCAAAAACCATCGAAAATGCGTCAGAATCATTAACGCCTTTTATACCGTAGATATGATCCTAATGTCACCAGACGGACACTAGGCTTGGTACTTGACCAATCTACAGTCTTATACCGGCGCATTCTAAAAACTTGCAATCTGACTTTGACGACGGGACTCCATGACGGTCCCTGTCCAAACCTCTTTAGAACAGACTGGGTCCCAACTATCTGTCCTCTGTGAATATCAGTCGGACTCCTCAGGTGATAAAATACATCAGCTCGCTACAGCCGGTAGAGCATGTATTGTATTACGTATGCCGTCTTTTTATATCTATTTACATATTCATCTGTGTTGCTTGGGCCCCTGCGTTTTGCGTTCTTGTTTGTCTGTGGTCATCAAACAGTGAGGAGGTTGTTTTACACAACAATTGTACGTTCCTCGAGACCTCTGAGTAATCGGAAAAGTGGGAGGGTTGTGCGCACGTAATCCAGGATAACCACACCGTCTGCTATTTTCGTGGCATATTGCCGTCGTAAGTCGGCAACGGTTGCCCATTGGTCTGTGGTCCTTTGTGTTTGATGATTCTGTGTTGTGCGTTCATTTTCCTTGTCCCTTTTGTGTCTCTTTCTGTGCGTGTCTGCTCTGTGTTTTTGTATTTGGTGTTTTTCTGTGTGTGCTGCAACCTAGTGCTGTTGGATACCCCCTCCTTTGTTTCATGTTTCTATGGTGTGAGTTGGTGTTCCTTGTTCCCTTTGCGTCTCTTTCTGTGGATGTCTGTTCTGTGTTGTTTTTTTTACATTGTTTGTTTTGAGGTTTTGCTGCGGGTGCTACAACCGAGTTGTGTTGGAGATTTCCTCCTTTCATATTTGGAAATAACAACTTTCATACTCTTTGGTCATTTTACATTGTTTAGATTGAGGATCACTGACGAAGGTTTAGTACCTGGTCCATGCTGCAAATATATCTGTTCTATAATGATGCTAATGAACTTGAAGACGTTTAACAATTATTATTTTCTGATGACTGCATATACTGCTGAATATATTCTTTATGCTTCGGTTTTGAAAGCGTTCTCAAATGATCGCTACTGGTTTTCTAGCAAACTACTTATGGCATGGTAGAAACAATGAGTTCTAGACATAAAAGAAAGGAGGTGATCTCCAATTTTATTCGGTTGCAGCACCCAAAACGAAACAATCAAATGCGAAAACACAATATGAAAAACAAGGGGGACAATGGAACCACTTCTAGGGATCTTTAAATGAAGTATTCTTACCTATATTTAGTATTTTTCAGCAGTTCTGATGAGTGATAAAAGGGGAATTGACAACAGAGACAGGCACTCAATAGCAACGTTTCACTTTCAAGAGCATTTTGCTATTCTGTAATATGATAATCAATGAAAGAATATTTTTGTTTGTGTGCTTTATATAATCATGTTGTCTCAGGTCAACCGATACACATATACAAATAATGAACCAGTGCATACAAGTGTGTAATCCTAATGTTTTCTGTAAATATGAATAATCTTCGTATGAAAAAACATAATTATTTCAACACAGCACAAGATAACAACGTATGCATATAAAAGTATAAATAAAGGGTATTTTGATGGTTTGAACACGATTTCAGTACATATTAAGAAAATACATTATTAAAACCATTACAATTAGATTTTGCCAAGGATATATCGAGAATGCATTCCCAGATGAGCCATTTGCTGCATGTCCTACTATATTATTATTGATGTCACCATCATTTTGGCTGTCCTGTTGCTTCAGTTGTGCTCTTTATCTTGTGTCTCCACATTTATTTCCTCCTTGGAAGTAGGTGTTGGTACAATAACAAGCAACGGGTTATCATTTGCCAACTGGTTTACTGAATTCACAGACTTTAAAAGCGTGTGATCTGATGATTGCTCTTGGTCAAGAGTGGAAATGCTGGATGTCACATCTTGAGGACTGGTTAGCTCATTTAAATAGACGGATGACGTAATAATCATGTGAGCTGTTGAGGAGGAGATAAATTCTGAGTTTTGTGTCGAAAAGATATGGTTCGATTCAACTTGTAGTTCAGAAATCCCTGTTTCATCATTAATTGCGCTTAATTTAGATAATTTTGTTGATAACCCTTCAGCTTTGCTCAGAATTTCTTCTTTCTGGATAGGTATCGCTTCGATGCTGTCACTTGCTATTGTCGAAACTCCAGAATCGTCTTCATCGACATTGTTTGGGGGGCTTGTAGGTATCTCTACTCGTACCAGATCCTCATGTTCATTCTCCTTCGCTACATCATCTGATTCGTGCTCTATCCATTCATGAGGGCACCATTCGTATCTGAAGGAAAATAAACAACATAAATCTTACATTTTCCATGCTTTTATTAACAATGTTTCAGTGAGTTGTAGAAAAGGTCAATACGTCGTTTCCTAGATGTCGAAACTCTTACGTAAGGAGGCGCAAAAAGGTTACCTGGTCATGTGACCGCGACTAAATTTAGGGCATATTTTGAGTACATTAGAAACGACGCGGCGATCTATAAAGGCCGTCCTAAATCGGAGAAACTGAAATTTATACAATGTTGTGATGTTCATAGGATTGTTAAATGTCCATAAAATTCTAGTATTTAAAAATTCTAGTATATCCCACTCGGATGGTGCGGGAAAAAAAGGGGGGGGGGGGGGGTTCCGGGAGAGATTCTGGAGGAGTCGCTCTGTTATTGATATACATTTAGTATTATGCTATAAAATGAATTACGAAAGCATTTTCACCTTACTCTGATATACTGAACAAAGAATATGACCAATATGATAAAGATCATCCAGACCAGCCTTGAAAGCTGCCGGGCCTAGAATTATAGCTCATCGCGGCCGGGTGCTACGGCCATCAACCTTCCCCCCGGGCTATGCTCGATCTGTAGTTTCACAAAAAAGAGTAAAATCTCTTATCAAACTTGTAAAAAAGAAAACTCTTACTGATTTTGACAATGTCTCAATAGAATAATGTTTTGAATTAATATAAAATGCAAAATTAATAGATAAAAAATATGTGGTTTGTATTGCTATACAAATGAAGACGGGAAATTGACTTGCATGAAGAATGCTTGATGCACCTTTGATTTGCCAATATTTAGTTGCAATTAAGCATTAAACATTTTCATGTTTTTAATATTAATTTAATTCCTAATTCCTAGGAAGATGATTTCTGTATAAAACCATTTTCACACTCTTTGGCCATATTACATTGTTTAGATTGAGGATCACTGACGAGGGTTAAGTACCCGAGACGTGCATGTCTGGTCCATGCTGTAAAGAAGCTGATAAGATAAGGCGTAAATTCTGCCCTGAAAAAAAAGAAATTTTCAAAATGGGAACTTCAAGAAAAAAATTTCACTGAATTGATGCCAGTTCTTGGTTTTATCATAATCAGCAGTTGGATAAGATTTATCGTGCATCGTTTTCCTAAATTTTTGGGCAAAAAAATTTTTCTATAGAAATCAATGGAAAATGGAAAAGTTTTTTAAAATATTGTTCCCCCCTAGTAACAGAACGCCACTTTTACAGAAGGTGTATATCACTAATACACATCTTTTGACAAAGTGGAATTTTGTAGCTAGGGAGAATGTACCCCATAGACGAAAAACTGAAAAAGGGAGGGTGGGGGGCTTTTTTACGAATCTGTGTTTTAGACCATAATATAGGCAAAGTTTCATTTTTCCCTTTGAAAGTTATTCATTTATTCATTTTAAACATGTTCACATAAAATGCACATGATTTTTTAATGAAATAAACAAGAACGTGCTGTTTTTATTTCTACATAGTGTGTATTTCGCGGTAAAATGCCTACTTTATAGCCAATTAATACAAAATACAACCGTATTTAAGATTCAAGATTTTAAAATTTATGGATAAAGTCGAGACCAGTCTTTTAACATTGATCGATTTCTAGTATCTTGTTTAGACTATATCTATGTTTTAAAGTTTAAAGATATCCATATTAGCCAGATAGTTCTCAATTTTCAACATTTTTTATCGATATTAGCTTCTTTTCAACATGGCTACCCCTACTCTTTGGACTGTAATTTAAGTACCTAGAAATAAGCTTACCAAAATAAAAGTTATATGATGGAATCTCCAAATACATTACATATTAGTAATGATCAAGTTTTTCTTGCGTTTAGATCATTGTGTAGAAGAAATACTTGATGAGATTTAGGGTTAAATACAGCCCTTAACTTATCAGCTCCTTAATCTGCTCTTAAATGATGCTATTGAATTTGAGGACGTTTTATGGTGAGTGTCACTGCTGGTAGACCAGGAGTTCCCGAGGGCACATGTAGCCAAGTTCGATCAACTTCGGTTGATCGTTTCTTCAACGCATTCGAAAATTTAAGTAATAAAGATTTCTTGAAATTTCTAAAACGTGGGTCCTGTAGCATCATATCCCATCATCCTGCTTCGTCTTTCGGTACATTTTTGGACATAATAACTTTCACAATCTTTGGTCATATCATATTGTTTAATTGAGGATTCTTAAATGATGCTATTGAATTTGAATACGTTAAACATTTCTATGTGAAAAGATTATTCAAGATAATACATTGAATCTAGGAAAGCGTGATATCGTCGTTCACAATTTCTATTTTTTGTTTTCTGTTTCTGTTTGGAGTTTTATTTAAAATTATAATACAACGAAGTCTCAACAAAACTTTAATACTATTTCCAAATGCTATTTTGATTATTGTTTTAGCTCACTGTTGTTACATAAACTTTGAATAATTTGAAACGTTGCGAACTATGTATAGTCTACTCGGTCTCTAAAACTTAAAACACACACACACACACACCCTCACACACCCACACACACACCCTCCCTCTCTCACACACACACACACACACACACAAATATGCAAAGCATCTCCCCTCTATCTTTGTTTTGTTTCATGTATTTTACAGGACGTGTATGCCTATAGATTATGATTTTGGGATTCTAATTTTAGACTTTGTGTATGACATTCATTCACTTATTCGATAGATGAATTATAAATGCAAGGGTTTGATATATAGAATCGTAATTCTTAAGTAAGTTCAAACCCAGTTTTGAATCGTTCTAGGTATGTTTAGTAAAATTCCAAGTTTGAGTAAATGAAACTTGGAATAGATTAGAATCAATTAATAACTTACGTATCAGGGTGAACGATCTTGTAAATATATCCAGGTAAAGTTTGTTGTACACCATGTTTCGTTGTCGTCAATACATAAACTTCACCTGAGAAAATCACATGGAGAAAAACTATTAATTGTAAGATTAAAAAATGTTTTCCAGAAAAAAAAAACCCGGATGTTCCCCCCCCCTCCATCTTCGTCACGTTGACCTTGGTTACATGACCTTGGGCCAAGATGATGTGAAACCTTTGAGTCTTGAGCAACATCATACTAAAACATGAAAGTGATCCATTATATTGTTTAAGAGGTATAGCCTAAACATGATTAGCATATACAATTTCGTTATAAGCATATTGAGTGACCTTGACTTTGGTCACATGAGATTTGATATAGGGGACCTGAAATCTACGAATCATGAGCAACAACAAACTGAATTAGTAATTGGATACACACTTCAAAAATATAGCCTGGACATGATTAGCATATACATTTTCATTACTAAAGTATGAAGTAACCTAGGTCATGTGACCTTTGGACAAAGTGATAAGAAACATTTAGTCAAGAGAAACAACATACTAAAATATGAAAACAATTGTAAGAAGACTTCAAGAGATATAGCCCAGACAGGATGAGCAATTACAGTTTCATTGAAAAGAACTTAATGACCAGAGTTCATGACATGTATCGGCTTTATTGGATTTGCTAATAAAGAATTGTTTGGTCCGATAAATCAAAATTGCAAACAGAAAAATTCTTACAAATGGGTTTGACAAAAGAGACAATTTAAATTCAACAAAGTGAACATTTTCTGACATTCAGGTGACGTTGTTTAACTACCATCATACGGTATTTACATATCTCAACTCATCAGGAATGCTAGGATATGTACTTATGTTTTGGATTTTCACGGTAGAAATTTACAAATCAATAAGATCACATTAGGTCAAGGTTTCCGCTGCATTCATAAAATAATTCAGACTTTCTTGAAATTTTTTTTAACTATCCTCATCTTCTGAATTTGGGATATAATAACTCTCTCACTCTTTGGCCATATTACATTGTATAGATTGTAGATAACTGACGGTGGTTAAGTACTCGAAACGTGTATGTCTGGTCCATGCTGCAGATTTATCTGATCTTAAGTGATGCTATTGAATTTGAAGATGTTTAACAATTGTTTCACAAGAAGGACATTCTGCATGATTCTTGACAAATCAACATACTTGTACCAGCACAATATAAAGAATTGCACTTTTACCGACTGTGACGATGGCACTCTATGACATGTCCTGTTCAAATCGCGTTAGAAAAGACATAATCCCAAACATCCGTCCTATCTGCAACGTGGTCGGACTTCTCGGGTGATGGCATGCAAAAGCTCACTCCAGGCGGCAGAGCACGGACTGTTTTGTATGCGTATGTTTTTATGCCTATTTACATATTCATCTGCGGACCCATGTGTTTTGATGCCTTGTCTGTGGGTTATCTTACAGTGAGGATTTATACACGAAAATCGTGATTTTTCAGATACCACTTTGAATTGGTAACAATAATTTATTACATGTCTGCAAATCCATAGCATCATTTAAGAACAGATTTATTTGTTATATGGTCCAGACATGCAAGATGGTTGTGCGCAAGTAATCAGGATACCCACATCATTTCCATTATCGTCGTAGATGATAGTCTTAAGTTGGCATCGATTGCCATTCGGTCTCGTTTGTTTACGTGTAGTCTTGTTTGTTTATTGCTTTTAAATCTATTTAAGTGTTCCTTGTCCCTTTCACGTCTATTTTTGTGCTTGTCTACGCATGTTTTCGTATAGGGTGTTTCGATGTTGTGCTATGGGTACTGCAACCTAGTCTTGTTGGAGACACCCCCCCCCCCGATCGTGATATTTTCATAACTTTGTGTTAACATTACATTACATCGTATCACATTCAAGTCAAGGTTCTGGTACATTACTCGGTCCAAAGGGGAACGGTTCACTGTTTTCTAGAATCCATATCTCTATTTTAGTACAGTAAGCACCATAGTCTAACATTATCATTATTATTAAGCTGACTCAGAAAATATATTTCTTTTCCATATGTCCTCTTGCCTCAATGTAGTACGAATCCCCTGGGCATTTATTAACTTTTTTCCGTCTGCCTTACGCTTTATCATGTGCCTTAGACGCCTTATTAACGTAATTAATGTCAAACGTTTGAGTGATCTCTAATGCCAGATTACCAATTTGACACACATTCTTGTTTTTCGTGATATGAAAGGCTCATTATTATAGTTCTCGTCTTTTGACAAATTGAATGCAAATGCATAAAAAAAAACAAAAAAAAACCTCGATCCGAGCACCATTTTAGCACCATCCCTCCGATGATATTTTGAACATAGATTTTATTTAAATATGCTACTGCATCAACCCTACAGGAAATTTGGAGCCGCGCACTCTGCAAATGTTAAACGTTTTCAAATTCCATAGCATCATTTAAGAACAGATAGATTTGCAGCATGCACCAGACATGAACGTTTCAGGTACTTTAACCTTCGTCGGTGATCATCGATCTAAGCAATGTGTGTGAAAGTTATGTTCAAAAATGTCAAAATGTACCGAAAGACGTATCAGGATGGGTATTTCGATATGCTACTAAATCGACCCTACAGGAAATTGGAGCCGCGCACTCTCTGCAAATGTTAAACGTCTTAAATTGAATAGCATCATTTAAGAACAGATAAATTGGCAGCATGGACCAGACATGCACGTTTCGGGTACTTAATCCTCGTCAGTGATCCTCAAATCTCAACAATGCAATATGCCAAATAGGTATGAAAGTTACTATGTCGAAAAAGCGTACCGAAAGACGTAAAAGGATGGGTGGGATATGATGCTGGAACCACTTTTTAGAAATTTCAAGGAATTTTGATAACAGAAATTTTAGAATGCGTTGAAGAAACGATCAACCGAAATTGACCGAAATTGGCTACATGTGCCCACGGGGACTGCTGGTCCACCAGCAGTGACACTCACCAAGTGGTATAAATGTTAAACGTCTTCAAATTGAATAGCATCATTTAAGAACAGATAGATTTGCAGCATGCACCAGACATGCACGTTTTAGGTACTACAAATCTCGTCAGTGATCCTTGATCTAAACAATGTGTGTGAAAGTTAAAATGTCCAGAAATGTACCGAAAGACGTTTCAGGATGGGTGGGATATGATGCTACAGGACCCACGTTTTAGAAAATTCAAGAACTTTTGGAATGCGTTACAGAAAGATCAACCGAAGTTGATCGAACTTGGCTACATGTGCCCTCGGGGACCCCTGGTCCACCAGCAGTAACAGTCACAAAGGGGTACAAATGTTAAACGTCTTCGAATTCAATAGCATCATTTAAGAACAGATAAATTTGCAGCATGCACCAGACTCGTTTCGGGGTACTTAACCCACGTCATTGATCCTCGATCTAAACAATGTAGCATGGCAAAAGAGTGTGAAAGTTATTATTTCCAAAATGTACCGAAAGACGTAGCAGGAGTTGTACTAGACACGTGTTTCGGATACTTTAATCCTCGTCAGTAGTACTTCATGTCAAACAGTTTAAATAAAGCCAAAGTGAATTTTCCTGGCGAAATCTACAAAACAGAGCTTTAATTTCCTTTTGCCAAAATGAGCTGCTCCAAATTTTGTGTAGGGTTAATTCAGAAGCGTATTTAAGTGAAAATATGGCCAAAAATCGTTGGAGGGTAGGCGCAAGGAGCTTAATTCTAAACATGACTGAAAAAATTATAAAACCAAACTCGAACTTCATCTGTATAACACTAAGATGTATTCACATTTAAAATCTACAACGACAGCCAAGAATTGTCCAGAAAACTGAGAGTTTCATGAAATTCGCTAAGTCCAGGGGCCATAACTCATGTACAAATGGGTCAATCGAAATTAAACTCGAACTTGATCTGTATAACACTAAGATGTATTCAGATATAAAATATCATTTCAATATTGGCAATACCATGGAAGAAAAGTCCGGAAAACTGATTCATGAAATTTGCTAAGTCCAAAAGAAAGGAGGGGACATAAGTCTTGTAAAAATAGGCCAACCAGAACCAAACTCAAACTTCATCTGTATCACACTGATATATGCTCACATACCAAAACTGAGTTCAATATATGCAACAACAGGGAAAAAATTCTGGAAAACTAAAGTGTGACAGAAGGACGGACGGACGGACAGACAAACGGGTTGGAAACTAAAAGCCCCCTTCGGCGAGCCGGTAGGGGACTAAAAATTTACTCAAAGGGCGCTACTAAAATGAATTTTGGCTGTGTCTAAAAACCACTTTAGCTGGAAGTATCACTGATGAGGATTCAATATCCGAAACACGTGTCTGGTGCATAATAAATTGGCTTGAAATTTTCATCGGGAAGTTTTAGAGTTGGAACAGTTGCGTATTATGTATGAGGATTTTTTGTTGTTTATGTTGGAGGGGCAATGTTTGTCTATTGTCTACCAGGCTTCTGTCTCTCAGCATAGCTGAAAATTTACATTACTTTTAGTTTAAACTTCGTACAAGCATTCTCTTATTCTATTTTCGTCAGTGTAAATCATCATACGGTGCTTAGGTATGAGATGTGTGTAAGAATAAGGGAGGGGATTTCCAACAAGACTCGGTTGCAGCACACACAGCAAAACATCAAAACACCCTATACAAACACGGAATAGACATTCACGGCAAGAAATGCAAAAGAGACAACGAATATCAAACACGACATCAAAATACCAAACGCAAAAAGACGAAACATAAAACAACATGACCAATGAAGTAACAGATCTATACCTTTCTTATCTCGCCCGAAGGACAAAACATGCATTGGGATATCGTTTGTAAGTGGCGATGGACACTTGTTACATACTGTCAGGTCATCGGATGTCCACGACCCGTCTTCATCCTCTGTTAAGGTATTAATGTACCTGTAAAAAAAACTTGTGAATGAGAAGAGAATATTTTGCATTTTTTTTAATCTTTACATTAATTCTTTAAATGTGAGTGAAACTTTTTATTTCATATTCCTGATAAAACTTTACAAATGCGAAATACGTTCTGTCGCATTCATTTGAGTTGTGCCATGTACGATAATTTCTTTTTTACATTTGACTACTAGTACATGTATGTGCAGGCTGTTCATAAAGATAATATTGTCCTTCGTGTGTCTGTTGTGTGGTATTATTGTCATTATCTCTTTGGTTTTAGTGGACGTGAGCAAAGTCGTAGAAATTTCAAACAAGTTCAAAAAATATTTTCTTGGTTTTCAGTGACCGCTGTGGATCGGTACAACGTGTAAAGACTCAAGCCAACTTGATGGCACGGGTGCATGAATTACTAGATCCGTGAAGGAGTTTTGTACTCCGAAAATAGTTTCTGTGAGTCTGAATATTTGTTGATGATCATCCAGAGAGTGAGCAATCTCTTTACGTTCTTTTTGTTACTGAAGGCAAGACTGTACAGTATAGTTTATTTGTCATAAGCAATACTACTTACAGACATTACATAATAATTATAAGAAATATCATTAAGTATATATAAACACAATGGTGTATGAAAATAACATGAGAAGTATAATCCAGATTACAATGAAGTTCTAAATTTTAAAGCATTATTGATAAATTTCTCTTGGTTACAAAGCTGTAGCTGATGATGTAACTTACTTTGTCAAATCTTTGTTGGACGATACAATCAAAATATAAACACTATAACATTTCTTTGTCCAATGTTAATATTTGTTCAAAGAAGTACCTAACAGTTATTCAGTCTCAAAGTCGAGAAGGCAAGGCAAAATCGTGAGAATTCCCATCGGAACGGTTGCGAACCCCGGAATGAACAACATTCCGAAGTGAGACCAGGTGCCCGGGGAGAGTCAGCGTCTCCCACCCGTCGCAACAGCTCCATGAAAACCTGTCGAATTCGGTGATTGTCTCGATGTACATTTTGATGTACAGATCTGGTAAGTATGTCTTATGACGACAGCCATTCAATCACAATGTAGTATGTCACTGATCATTCTGGAAAGGGGGATATGATATGCTTTTATTATATCCCCGTAGCGACCAAAAAACTTCCTCAAGGATGATTTTAGCCGTTGTGTAATATAACCCTGGACAAAGAGCTTACATGCAAGCCGTCTGGCTCTAATGATGAAATCTTCATATTTGGAACATGCCCTGGCGTACAGTATCAGCTGAGAAACAAAAACGCCATAAGCAGGAGAAGACGGAATGTTGCTACTCATGAAAGGAAAGTTCGTTATGTGGAAGCTGAAATCGTAACGCTTGTCATACAATGAGGTGTTCAAATGGCCGTTGGCGTCGAAAGATAGAAGTATATCCAAGTACGAAGCGGATCTGTCACTCTCTGTTGTTTCCTTAATATCTAGTTCACGAGGACAGATTTCATGTAGATGGTCCTTTAAGTTCGGGTTATTGATGGACAACACGTCATCTATGTATCTGAAGGAAAAATTGAACTGAGATGCGAGGTGATTTCGCCCAGTCGAGAGCAAGGTCTGAATGAAGTCAGCTTCGTATAAGTATAAAAATAAGTCCGCAGGCAGTGGGGCGCAATTGGTACCCATGGGGATTTCGACTATCTGCTGGAATAAACACCACAAAAATGTTATCGATCAAAAACTCAAGCATCCGGATGATATCGTCTTCGGTATATTGAATCAGAGTGTTCTTTCACGAAATTAGTATCCTCCCGCCCTATGGCGAGGTATTGGTATCTCCTATTAACATTTATTTGAAAGAAAGGTGTTGCAAATAATATTGGCAAGTCTGTTCTTGAGTTTTTGGTGTGGGATGGTAGTGTAGAGCGTGGAGAAGTCGAAAGACTTTATACTGGTTATATGATTGAAATTGGAGGCTTTTAAATTTTCCTTAATTAAAAGTTCCTTAGAAAGTTTTAGGATGAACATCTGATTGATTCAATTTCTGGAATAAGTTGTCTCGCAGTATGTTTGAAGACCTTGCTTGATGCGACTTAATATTTTCGTAAGCAACCAACAAAGATATATAAAATAAAAATGTATATATTAATCAAACTTATCTGTACAATAGCAGATAGGTTAATTTATCCTGGAGAATTTAGAGCGTACCAAATCTAAACCCAGTTACTTGCGCAAGAACGATAACTCGCTAAAGTGTGCGTTACAGTCCGTGGCAATTATTGTCGAACCTGCCTCTTTTTAACTTTCATGCCCACGACGCATTCCCTGTTTGGCTACCCGTACCCATATCGATGTCCACACACGAAAATGAAAATAATATCTAAAAACATGCACTGCCTGAGGTTATGTCTATATCGAAATTGCTATGGCGATCATGTCAGGGAAAGACATTTAAAACACTTACTGTCAAACCCCTCACGGGGAACTTTTTTACGAGCTCCACATGTCAAAGGACATAAGCGTGACACAAATGAGATATAGAAGATCCTCAACAGCACTCACAACAGAGCACCAAATTGAGCATCGACAGACCCTAGCAAGCTAGAGGTGGGATGACGAAAGTCAAACTTTCTCTGTAACTATCCAAGACTAAGCTGTGTATCAAATTTCACCTGAAAATCTCTATTTCTTGCAGAAAAAAGTCCGGAAACTGACAAAAACTGAATTTTGCAAGTCATCAAGGGGCATAACTCAAAAGATAGGTCAAGCGTGACGAAATTTGAACTTGTTCTGTAACTATTTAAAACCAAGCTATGTATCAAATTTTACCTGAATATCTCCATCCATGGCAGAAAAGTCCGGAAAACTGACAAAGTATGGAAAAAAAATTTCTAGTCACCAGGGGGCATAACTCTTCGAAAAATTGGTCAAGCGTGACGAAAGTTCAAGTTGTTCTGTAACTATTCAAAACCAATATGTGTATCAAATTTTACCTGAATATATCTTTCCATCGCTGAAAAAAGTCCGGAAAACTAAAAAATGGACAGACGAACTGACGGACAGACTGATTGACAGACAGTCCGTGAGGAAACTAAGAGTCCCCCTTCGGCGTTTATGGTAGGGAATTAATAACCACCCAAGGAAACCGAATTTGATATCTTACAAGTTTTGACGTATTCTGTACATCTCTCTCTCTCTCTCTCTCTCTCTCTCTCTCTCTCTCTCTCTCTCTCTCAGAAACACACATGTTATCATTGTCAAAGTTTTACATACCCAAACATATATTCCGCAAAGATGTATTTGCCTTGGAGATGGGGTATACAATTCCCTCTGTAAACTTCTCCCCCGGTAATAGACTTCCCATACTTGTGATTGTAAGAATGTATTGGAAGTTCCTCGTTTGCTGGAAAGAAAGAAATATACCGCATGTAGAATCAGGAAAACCCCAAGTGCCTAACTCTGCTATCAGAGAGCAGCCTTCTCCACAAAGTTTTCCAGAGCACCAGGATAATTAATCCGCAGCAGAACGTTTAGCGAAAACAGATTCAAAAGTTAAAATATACTCTTCAAAAGAAGAAACGCATATAACAATTTTTCAATGTATTATTATTATTCAATAAACACAAGATATTGATTATATGACCTTATTTGGTTGCATTAATGATGGTATAGAGAAAGGACAAGCAGTTTAGGGCTTAAGTACGATTTTTTTTATTATCATAAAATATCTTTTTAGGTAAAAACATGGAATTTTGAATTTTCGACTTTTTTATGTTTTTATGCATTTTCCATGTTTATGAGGAATTTGAATTTTGCCCAAGTCAAAGTCCATTGATGCCAATAAAAAAATTTGGACTTTAACTTCTTCGGGTCACTTCCGCTTTAATGCAATGCATGCTTACAATGACCGATGTCATACGTTTGAACATTGCGACGTGATTTAATTACTCCCATTTGTAAGTGAGTAATACTCTGTAAAGTTCAAGGATCAAAAAGTCAAATTTAGAGGATTTTTCTCCTTATGAAACATATTTCTCTCGAGAAAACTGAATCGTAAATTCCTGGAATGCGGCGAACTCTGGATGACGTCATAGAATAAAACTTCATCATGCGTAGTAATGCCGCCATTATGAGATTGTCGCTGTTTGGTATGGTGTATCCGTTTGTCCATCGAATCAAAATGTTTTCAAATGATATGGAAAACAAGCGCATACGGATCTCAGAAAAATACACAATTTGGCCTCTAAAAGAACATCGAGGGTATATTGTTTTTGAGTCATTTTAACTAACTTTTTTAAAAGCACTAAAGAGATTCTCGTTGAAAGCTTAGGTTCTGAAAATACCATTATGTACATTTTGTTTGATTTTGTCTATTAAAATGATAAATGTGATTATTTCATATGTGTATTAAGGATGCAATGAACAAATACTATGCGCTACTTTTTTTATGAGTATAATATGAATTATGGCAAAGCCATAGAAGCGAAGCGAATACATCGTATACATAAGTTAGCGTGTGTTGATGGGGCAATATTTTATCAAATGATGAAAGGGCGATATCAATAAATTAATTGATAAATAAAAAATTTAAATAAAAATATAAGATAAATAAATAAGGAAATCTTTGTCTATTTAGATGAAGCCGTCCCAAGATACTTCACGTTCTCTGTGTTACATTTTGTATTCAATACTGACAATAGCCACAACCCTACTTAGTTACAAGCACAGGCTAGCTCTTGAAATCAATTGAAACGCAGAGCAAATCACAGCGAAATACACACCGATAAGTAAAAATGAGCACTTTGTCGCGAAATAAACATCGTACAGAGAATTGAAATGAACAATGATAAACCTCGGGTTTTTTTCAATCTTTGCACTTATGCTTAGTAAAATTTGGCAGATCTTTTTGCGAATTGAACAATAATATCAAAAATCGTACATGTAATTTTGTAGATTCTATAGGTAAGCACTGCCCAACACTTGAGCTTTTCTTGTTAGTTAGCGGTCTCGTACACGAAAAGTCAGGAATAAATTTTTCGCATCTCATTGCATGACAAATATGGATAATGACCATATCCCTGTATACAGCACAAAATCGATAATTCAGAAAATCAGAAACCGAAGGCATACAAAATCAGGATAAAACAGGAACCAACGCAAACAAACAAAAACCTCCACCATAAGAAAAGAAGCGAACTCCCGATATGGGAGTGAGACCAGGTGCCCAAGAAGAGTAAGCATCTTCCATTCGGTAGAAATGTCACATCCGGTTACTTCCATTTCGGAAGACATAGAGTACAATCTTTGGTCTATGACAGAATATCATCCACCATTCTGGAGAGTGGGACACCATATTTTTGACGAGTTCCCCATATCGACCGTAGAGCTTCCTCAGTGACGATGTTAGTCGGTCACAAACATATCCCTGACTGAGAAGCTTATCTGAACGACGCCTAGCTCTCAGAACAAAATCTGTATATTTGGTACTTGCTCTGGCATAGCGTATCAACTGAGATATGAACACACCATAAGCTGGCGATGAAGGTATGTTGCTACTCAGAAAGGGAAAGTTTGTAATGGTGAAATTGAAGTCGTTACGTTTGTCATAGAGTGAGGTGTTCATGTGACCATCAGTGTCGTATGACAACATTATGTCCAAATAGGATGCTGAATTATTTGTCTCTGTAGTTTCTTTGACTTCAAGCTCTGAAGGATAGATACTGCTCAGATAATCCGCGAATTTTGGATTATTGATGGACAACACATCGTCTATGTATCTGTAAGTGAAGTTGAAGTCAGAAGCTAAGTATCTTTTCCCTTGAAAGACCAATGATTGAATGAATTCAGCTTCGTACGAGTAAAGGAAAATGTCGGCAAGGAGTGGGGCACAATTGGTCCCCATTGGAATTCCGACAATTTGCTGAAAGACCTTTCCTCCAAACACCAGAAAAATGTTGTCGATCAAAAAGTTTAACATCTGAATAATATCTGTTTCAGTGTACTTATTTTCAGAATCGGATTTTTCTTTTACAAAGTAGGTTTTGTTATAGTTCACAACAATAAATTTGTATTTGCGATTACCGTTCTTACTTGTAAACGCATTACAATGTACTTATAATTTTTGCGAGTCTTTCTTTCAGTTTAGAATGTAGAATTGTAGTGTAAAGTGTCGAAAAATCAAAGGCTTTGATCGAATGGACTTTACTAAAATGAGTGGATTTCAGATGTTCTAAAAGTTCCTTCGAATTCTTTAAAATCCACATCTGGTTGATACCACATCTGGTTGATACCAATGCAAGAATATACTGTCGAACAATATTTTGAAGCCCAGATTTGATTTCACATAAAACTCTGGTGAGTAAGATCGATACAGATTTGGTAGAACATCTTGAGGAACCAGCGATGAAACGTTGTTCGTACGGATTCTTATGCATTTTAGGTATGCAGTATAAGTATGGTAAATCTAAATCTAAATCGTTAGTGTGGAAGTCAAAGGATTGGCAAGAGCTGATTTGTGGTTATCTATTATTTCAGAGGCCGAAAGGTTTGTTGGGGTGTAAGTGGGATTTCCAGGTGTCGAATTTAGACCCAACTCTTTAACTAGACTGTCGAAATAGTACTTTTTGCAAGTAAATGTGTAATTATTTGAGGCTTTGTCCGCTGGTGTGATGACATAATGTTCTTGGAGGTAGTTAAGCTCTGTGATAACATCAGGGTCTCGAATCTGGTGTTCACAGTTGATTTTAATCGGTTGATTCTAGATAAAAGTAACCCTCTGATGGATTTTATCCATTCGGAAAGGGTGTCGAGCTGCACATCCTCTTTCTTGCCCAACGTCTTGCATATTCCTCACAAGAGTCCATGATAATTTTGAAATTTTGGTTCCATGTAAAGGACATACTTTCTCTGTATTTGGGACCCTTTTTTAACATGAACGGGCAATGTTGTAATTAGACGTTAATCTATTTTCTTTTAAATGGTTCTTAATCTCTTACACTCTGTAAAACCCGAATCTACACCATAGCTACATAATAGGGATTCGTATAGAAATACTTTCGTATAAATACTGACTGAAATTTTAAAAATGGCGGCGCACTTAAATCAGGGGTTTCTTGGTTGAACGTTTTTGAAAGCGTCAGTATGCATCTTTTCTTCCTTATTTTCGATCATTTTCCTCCTATTTCGTATATATGTGTTACCATTAAAGCTTGCTCCATTCGCTTCACTAAAAAAAGCAATCAGCTAAATTTTATATCTATATTTTGTAAAGAATGAGCGAGGCAAAACTTCCTGTAAGGTCTATTCAGAAGTGTAATAACATAAAAGTGTGGCCAAACCTTTGGAGAGACGGAAACGAAATAATACAACATCCAACCACAGAATATGCTTATATCTTTCGAAACGGAGGTAATCGTATGTGACAATTTTACCGCACTGAAGCAACGGGTGTTTCATGCAAGAAGGAGATGCTGATTCTTCTGGTGCACCCGGTCTCATTCCCATATTGGGGGTTCGCTTCTTTTCGTGTGTTGGAGTTTTTTGTTTGTTTATTTTGGTTCCTTCGTTACCCTAATTTTGAATGCCTTCGGTTTATGATTTTCTGAATTGTCGATTTTGCACTGTATATGAGGATATGGCCATTGTTCATATTTGTCATGGTACAAGGTCGTTAACCTCCTATACAAGATTATTTGAAATGTTTCAATGGTACTTGATCGCATTCTAGGTACCTGGATGATATTCTGACAATCCTCCTATTGAAACCTATAAGAATGGAATTGATCAACAAGAATTGACACTCAACAAGGCAAACCTTACAAACACAGAAACACCATCATCAAAATTGAAAACGGAGAGATACATACATGACAACAGAGATGATTTGGGATTCAACATAGTAAATTTCTCGGCTTGACGGTGATGTTCCAAGACTACCATCATACGGCATTTACATATCACAGTCATCCGGTACGCTAGAGCATGTACTAGTGTTTTGTATTTTCGTTACCTATAACTTTTAGTTCAAGGTTTCAACTTTCATAAACTAGTTATGGCGTTTTGGAAATTTTACAAAAATTATATCAGCTTCTTTTTTTAAATGCGAACCTATATACAAGCATCAGAGTATAATACTTTAGGTATTTCACAACCTGCCTTTATAGTGACATAATAGACAAAATTAGAAGGATCAAAGGTAGACAGAATAACCATCGAAAATACGTCAGAATCATCAAACATCTACTTACTGTGACGACGGGACTCCATAACGGGCCCTGTCCAAACCTCTTTAGAGAAGACAGGGCCCCGACCACCTGACCTCTCTGATTGTTGGTCGAACGCCTCGGGTGATAATATGCATGAGCTCGCTACAGCCGGCAGAGCATGGACTGTATTTCGTACGCCCTTTGTTTCTATATCCATTTACATATTAATCTGTGTGTTGATTGGGCTCCTGCGTATTGATGTCTTGTTTGTGTGGTCATCATACAGTGAAGAGGTTATTTTACACTGCAATTGTGCGCTCTTCGAGAGCTTTGGGTAACCCGAAAAGTGGGAGGGTTGTGCGCACGTCATCAGACACACCATTTGCTACTAATGTGGCAGATGACCGACCTAAGTCGGCACCGATTGCCCACTGGTCTCGTTGAATTATGTGCGGTCTTTTGTGTTTGGTGTTTTGAGGTCGTCACTCGTGTTTGCTGTTCTTTGTCCCTTTTGTGTCTCTTGCTGTGTATGTCTTCTCTGTGTTTTCGCTTTGAGTGTTTTGATGTTTTGCTGTTGGTGTTGCAATTTCTATATTATGATTTATGAAATATATAATTCTGGATCTTACGTATATCGTTGCATTCGTTTGACCTGAAGCAACCGAATCCTTCTTTTTTCTTCCATCCGTAGTTGCCTCCCTTCTTTATTATGTTAATTTCTTCGTATCCGCCTTGTCCTACATCTCCACACATAATTCGACCCTTGTTCTCACCTTTCGATAAAATGTAAATTTGAGTTATCTTATAAATTCTAATTTGTCAAGCTTATATTCAATATCTAAGCATCCTGATTTAGAGAACAGATTTTTTTTCTCTGCACTAAAAATACTGTGAAGAAGATGGATGAATTATTTCGTTGACATGAAGTATTTATTCCATATTTTTAATTAACTTAGTAGTTCACTTTTTTTGTATGAGAAGCAGAAAAGGAGTCCGCATCTTTAGGATTTTCTTGTTTAATCGATCATTTAAAAAGCAAAATAAAAAATACGCAAAATGAAAATTTTCTGAGTAATACAATTGTCATACTTTCGGAAAATCCCTTATACTTTGTGCGGAAAATTATCAAAGTAAAAAGATTGACTGACGGACTGGCAGCTACGCGCTTATGACAGTTTCAGTCTCTTCAATATCAGATTTACTACCTGTAACTGGATCACCAGTATCCAAAGTACAGCGCCATGGGTTACGTAGTCCGTAGGCATATATCTCCGGGGCAAATGCTGTGTCTTCTATAAATGGATTATCCGGGGGAATTGCGTAGGGTTTCTCCTCCGACATATTATCTACGTCAATCCGCAGTGCCTTCCCAAAGAAAACGGAACTGTTTCGATAACAAAAAGAATAAAGGCTCGGAATTATCCCCTTTGTACAGTGGTTGTAAAGGGCCGTGTGAAAAATAATATTATTTCGTAATCTCAAAATAATATTTCGTGGAAAAGGAATAATATTTCGAAGAAACGAAACACTGTAATATTTCGAGGGAACGAAATAATATTTCGTGGGAACGAAATAATATTTCGTGGGAACGAAATGATTTTTCGAGGGAAAGAAATATTATTTTGTGGAAACGAAATATTATTTCGAGGGAACGAAATAATTCTCCATTTTGCGCATGTGCAGACCTTATATGTTGCATATCTACATGTATATAATTTTTTTCAATTACAGTTAAGAATTGTACATATGATAATAAAAGATTCAAGTCAAGGCCCAAAATCAAGGTCAAGGTCACTACTGGTAGAATTGACAAATGTGGATAAAGAACATTTCCCTATACACAGCACAAAATCGATAATTCAGAAGATCATGAACCGAACGCATACAAAACCAGGATAAAACAAAAACCTCCACCACATGAAAAGAAGCGAACTCCCGATATGGGAGTGAGACCAGGTACCCAGGAAGAGTCAGCATCTCCTGCTTGCATACAACACCCGTTGCTTCAAATTGGTAGAATTGTCACATCCGGTTACTTCCATTTTGGGAGATATAAAGTGTAATCTTTGATTTGACGGTACAAATGGTCTATGACAGAATATCATCCACCATTCTGCAGAGTTGGACATCATATATTGTATGACGAGTTCCCCATATCGACCGTAGAACTTTCTCAGTGACGATGTTAGTCGATCACAAACGTATCACTGACTGAGAAATTCAGAATTCATGGTTCTCGGATAAAGTACTCTTTGTTGGGAACTTGTGGATTAAATACGAATAGTATCAAACACATATTTTTATCTAAATGTTATATACAAGGTCAAGGTAGAAAGTTCACTTTGTCAACAGTCATGTAACAAAATGTAGTACTCCTTTTGGAGAACTATGACAGGCCTATCTGTGATAGTATGAAAGAAATCCTATTTTAAAAACTTTTGGGTATTTTATTTTAATGAAAATCAAGCACAAAGAAGACTACCTACGTGTTTTGTGCCAAGTTGAAGAAATCCGCTTGAACCCCACCATCTCCATTAAACACATACAAGTATCCATCATATCCAAATATCAACTGAAAAACGTTCAAGGTGAATCAAGGCAATAGTTTCATTCAAATAATAATTAGTATAAAAAGATAAGACGTTTCTATTAATACATAGCGTCAGTGGCCATGATAAGACTAAATTTGGGAATAACTAACATAACGTAAGTATCTAGTTATTCCCATTCTAATACAATCTATATTTTTTGTGAATATAAAGGGAAATGTGACGTTAGCAATGTCAAAGCCTTGTATGTTCTCGTTTTACAACCGTTACGAAGGAGCAAACAACCATAGCGAAATTGCATTAGAATCCAAAATAAGATGTCTATTCCTGAGTAATGAAATTCTTAAACCAGCAACTCTTGTGCTACGTAAGCAGTAGCTCAACGGTGTGTGGGTTTGCGACGCTTGTACATTTTTTTTTTTTTTTTTTTTTGGTCATCAATATAATCAATTCATGACTTAAAATCCTATTACAAAGTATCACGCAGAGTAGCATTTTTCTTTGAATTGAATTTCGTTGTAACTAAATTAATTGTACAATCATGTAAAACAAACCCGTTACATATTTTACAGAAATTACTTTCTCATTACAGCTTATGAAATTTCAGAACATTTTGACCAAAAAAACCCAGATCCTTAATGAATTTGTTAAATATTTTCACCCAAAATTTTATTTTTAACCCAAAAATGAATCAATTGGGTTTTCATTATACCCAATCCACGTGGTAAAATTGAATTTCCTAGCTCAACTGGTTTGGGCTCTATCTTGTTTACAAGGGACGGGCATATTTCGCTGTACCATAATACGTCCCTTCTAAAGACGGGAGTACAAACAAGAGCCCCAGGGGGCACAACGCTCACCTGATACCCATGCACGCTCTAATTGACATACTGGCATTGAATACTGATAGTGCCAGTACCAGGATTTTAGCCCACAACCTTTCTAACAAGATTTTTGCCGGATGCAGACAAGTTTTTTTTTCAGACAACCTTTAAAAGTACAAACAAGAGAAAATAGTCACATTTCAAAACAACAACTTTTTTACTGATTTGAAAAGATGGATTATGCGATCCAAAGTCATATGCCCAGCTAGTATAGTTCGATTATGCAACATCAAAAATAAAATCATTTTGTAAAATTCCACATTAATGTGCAACAGAAACAGAATAAAACAATGAAATGATTTCATAAATTAAGTTTATTTAAAATTGAACACCAAACCTTTCATTATTAATAGCTAGTATGCCAGAAAATAATAAAGCCTGTGTTTGTGAAACACGAATGCCCCACGGTGGCATCTTTGTTGGTATAAACACCATTTTCTGTTAAGTATGTGAGAGGTCAGGGTCAGAGTAATGTTGGTATCAATGGAAAGATCTTGTCACAAAGAACACACATTTACAATATGAAAGCCCTATCACTAACCATTCAAAAGTTATGCCCAATGTTAAAGTTTTTGAAAAGTAGGTCTAAGGTCAAGGTCAAGGTCACGAGGTCAAATATTTTGGTATCAATGGAAAAGTATTGTCACAAGGAATACACATGTGAAATATGAAAGCTCTATCACCTTCCTATCAAAAGTTATGCCCAATGTAAAGTTTTTCGGACAAACAGACAGACGGACAGGCCAAAAACTATAAGCCCCCGTATCTTTGATTCCGGAAGCATAAAAAACAAAGACTTTTCGGTTTTGCCTTTATTCATATTAAATTATACAGAAATCTATGAATGAGAGCTTTTGAATAGTATTGATTTCATCTTAATACATGTAACGTACAGTCAAAATCGTGTTAATCCAATTAACACAGACAAGTTGTTAGCGGACAATATTAATTCAAGTGAGTTGTGCAGAAATTGAGCCAATTTATTTTCCAAACAGCAGTGTACGGTGTATCAAACCTCATGACCCAGTGAAGCCACTTGGACAAATTATTTTCGGTAAATATGCTGAAATGCGGTGCTTGGAAATGTATTTTTAGCATATTGAATCAATAGTCGTGATAAATTTAACTTCGAACTTGATCTTGTCTTTTATGCAATCTACAGATAGGTTTGAAAATATGCAAAATTCGGAACATTTTCGATGAGGACGCAGAGTTCCTGTAAAAAAAGTGAAATTTGCGAAAAAAGGACATGCATGACCCCCCCCCCCCCCTTTTTTCTTTACATTTTTATGCGTGCCAAAGATTTGCAATCAAAAAAGACCAATTTTACAGACTTCCGGGCATTTCAAGTCAGTCAAAATTTTTAGTGTGCACCTTTTTATTTCCTGTAGTTACCCCTACTAAAGGGGCAAGGAGGTATTGAACCAATCAAATCTGTAACACAAGATATATGGCGACTATGTTTACCATAGATACAGAAATAAGACAGAGAAAATAATCATTAAATAGGGAAAATGTTCTGAAATATGCATGTATGAAAAAAAAGCAATCCAAGGAATGCTTGTGTCGCCTGCATAGCGGATTTTTTTTTATTGAAATTAGGTCAAATATCAATGGCAAGGTCACTAGGTTAAAAATTATGGAATGTTTAGAAAGGTCTTTTCATAAGGAATACAAATGTGAAATATCAAAGCCCTATCACTTACCACTCAAAAGATATAGCAAATCATAGATTTGTTGAAAAGTAGGTCAAATATATAGGGCAAGTGCACGAGGTAAAACATAGGTAATCACAGATTACGAAGCTCACCTCGTGACAGCAAAATTCAATTCAAACATATTTCTTAGTACATGTATATTGGCTTTTAAAGGCAAAACCCACTCAAGCAGAAAAAGTAGGTCAAGGTCATTTTATGAAAGTTTGATCAAAGATACATCCAATATGCAAGTTTGGTACATGTATCACTTATACTTTGCTCAATATTGGCTTTTAAAGGCAAAATCACTCAAGCGGAAAAAGTAGGTCAAGGTCATTTTATGAAAGTTTGATCAAAGATACATCTAATATGCAAGTTTGGAACATCTAGCACTTATACTTTGCTCAATATTGGCTTTTAAAGGCAAAATCACTCAAGCGGAAAAAGTAGGTCAAGGTCATTTTACGAAAGTTTGATCAAAGATACATCCAATATGCAAGTTTGGTACATGTAGCACTTATACTCTGCTCAATATTGGCTTTTAAAAGCGAAATCACTCAAGTGGAAAAAGTAGGTCAGATGCTGCATCCGATGCATGGGTCCATCTCGGCATCCAAAGATGAATCACTTGTGCAAGTTTGGTTACTGTAGCATTAGTACTTTGTCAGATACTGAGCTACCCCAAACTTCTTATCCAAATCACTCAAGCGGAAAATGTAGGTCAGATGCTGCATCCGATGCATGGGTTCACCTCAGCATCCAAAGATAAATCACTTGTGCAAGTTTGGTTACTGTAGCATCAGTACTTTGTCAGATACTGAGCTACCCCAAACTTCTTAACCAAGTCACTCAAGAGGAAAATGTAGGTCAGATGCTGCATCCGATGCATGGGTTTACCTCAGCATCCAAAAATGAATCACTTGTGCCAGTTTGGTTACTGTAGCATCAGTACTTTGTCAGATACTGAGCTACCCCAAACTTCTTAACCAAGTCACTCAAGTGGAAAATGTAGGTCAGATGCTGCATACGATGCATGGGTTCACCTCAGCATCCAAAGATGAATCACTTGTGCCAGTTTGGTTACTGTAGCGTTAGTACTTTGTCAGATACTGAGCTACCCCAAACTTCTTAACCGGACGCGGACGCGGACACGGATGCGGACACGGACGCGGACACGGACACGGATGCGGAGGGTTATAGCATAAGCTCACTCAACTTCGTCGAGGTGAGCAAAAAAAGGTGGTATGTGAAGAAAGGTCTTGTCACATGGAATGCACATGTGAAATATCAGAGCCTATCACTCAGCAATCAAAAGAAATAGCCAATCTAAGATTTTTTGAAAAGTAGGTCAAATATCTAGGTCTTGGTCATGAGGTCAAAAGTTATGATATGTGTAGAAAGGCCTTGTCACAAGAAGGAATACACATATGAAATATCAAAGCTCTATCAATTACCAATCAAAAGATATAGCAAATCTTAATTTTTTTGAAAAGTAGGTCAAATATCTAGGTCAAGGTCATGAGGTCAAAATTATGGTATGTGTAGAAAGGTATTGTCAAAAGGAATACACAAGAGAAATATCAAAGCCCTATCACTTGCCAATCAATAGATATAGCCAATCTTAGTTTTTTTTTAAAGTAGGTCAAATATCTAGGTCAAGGTCATAAGGTTAAAAAATATAGTATGTGAAAAAAGGGCTTGTCACAAGAAATACACATGTGAAATATCAAAGCCCTATCACTTGCCAATCAAGAGATATAGCCAATCTTAGATTTTTTGAAAAGTAGGTCAAATATCTAGGTCAAGGTCACGAGGTCAAAAATTATATGTGTAGAAAGGTCTAATCACAAGGAATACACATGTGAAATATCAAAGCCCTATCACTAATCAATCAAGAGATATAGCCAATATTAGATTTTTAGAAAAGTAGGTCAAATATCTAGGTCAAGGTCAAAAGGTCAAAAATTATGATATGTGTATAAAGGTCTTGTCACAAGGAATACACATGTGAAATATAAAAGCCCTAGCACTTACCAATCAAAAGTTATGGGGTGTGACACCAAAGTGTGACAGACAGACGGAGGGACGGATGGACGGACAGACGAACAACAGACAAAGTGATCCCTAAGTGTCGCTGTGCAAAAAGTCAACATCTTAAAAATAAATTCAGCGTATATTTGATAGCGTATGTGGCCGAGTTAATTCGAAGTATGAAAATAAGTTCACAAAGCCAAACTAGCTATAGCTTGTCTTATTTAAAAAATCATTAAAAATCTAAAAGTTGATATTTTGACAAAATTCTTTCACAGTTTCATTTCTAGCGATAAATATAAAAATAAAAAGAGAAAAAAAACTGAAAAAGGGAAAAAAAATTATTGGAGTCCCGCCGGGGTTTGAAGCTACTCCCCATGGGTCCATTTGGCATGGAAAACATACATTATACCTATGTACAATCTTTAAAAATATTCCTTAAAAATCCAAAAGTGGATATCTTGACGAAATTCTTTCACTTGTAGGGTACCATGCATGAGTACCTCATACCTACAAATTGTCATGACAATCTGAAGAGTGGTTATAGAAAAGAAGCAGAAAATGTATGAAAATCAACCCCCCCCCCCTTCCTTTTTACATAAGAAAAAAATTCATAAAAAATCAAAAAAATAAATTTTAAGCATAAAATACATATCAAAGCATTAAGTAAGTTAAATATGATAAATATGTAATAGATGAGTGTGTAAAATCATACACTTATTGAGTTATTTAAAGAAATAGTGCAAAAAAGTGCATTTCTGACAAAGTCCGAAAAGATGTCAAAAACGCGTCAAAAATTTGACTTCGAAGTGGAACCAAAAATAACAACACTTCTTAAGACATCTCTCTAGATCATCCTGATGCTTTCGGTTTGTCGATACATGCTTCGGTTCTGAAGAAGAAGTTTGTCAAAGGAGGGTACCCCCCGTGACCTACTTTTGGCTGTGGTGGCGCCACCTGTTGACAGATCCGGACGAAAAACAACAACACTTGTAGGGGACCATGAGTACTTCATACCTACCAAGTTTCATCAAAATCCCTTCAGCCGTTCTGTAGAAGAAGTTTAAAATGTGAAAAGTTTACGACGACGGACGACGGACGACGACGACGACGACGGACGACGGACAACGGACGCAACACTATGACAATAGCTCACTTGAGCCTATGGCTCAGGTGAGCTAAAAAGCGAAAAGTGAAATTTGCAAGACATCATTCTGGCAGCATATCTCCTTCGGAAACATATCAACCATGAACAAACTTGATCTCTGTCTGTAACTATTCATGACCAAGCTATGTATCAAGTATCTACCTATTGCAGTAACTGTCTACGACCAAGCTAATTATCAATTTTCATCTCAATATTTCACTCCATTGAAGTAACGGACCAATGTTAAACGTCTTCAAATTCAATAGCATCATTTAAAACCTGATAAATTTACAGCATGGACCAGACAGCTATTTATCAAGTTTCATCTCAATTTCTCTACCACTTGCAGTAACTGTCTACGACCAAGCTATTTATCAAGTTTCATCTCAATTTCTATACCACTTGCAGTAACTGTCTACGACCAAGCTATTTATCAAGTTTCATCTCAATTTCTAAACCACTTGCAGTAACTGTCTACAACCAAACTATTATCAGCTTTCATCTCAGTATCTCTACCCATTGCAGTAAAGGTCTGCGACCAAGCTATTTATCAAGTTTCATCTCAATTTCTCTACCACTTGCAGTAACTGTCTACGACCAAGCTATTTATCAACTTTCATCTCAATATCAGGTGAGCTAAAAAGAGGGAAGAAAGAGAAATCCCAGCAGCACCCAGAAGGGAGAGGGGCACGTATGACATGCTTTTTAAAGCAAACTACTGTTTTCGTAATAAATAATTAAGTGACAATAGTGAAATAGCGCAAAGACACTCAGGAAACCATCGATAAAGATAATTTTTTTCCACATCGAAAACACCCTAGCTACGCCCCTGCCATTGCAGGAAAAAGATCGGAAACTTAATTATGACACACCGACGGATGGACTGCTGACTGGCTGATTGATTGACATACAGAGAAACTGATGGGAAACTAGTTGTCTCCTTCAGTTTTGTCGCTAAAGGACTGAAAATTGTATGCATTGTTATCGTAAATCTTTTTTTTTTTCAGAAGCAAGTTATCCAGTTAATTAATTATAAACGCAAATCAAAACATTCGCCAGATTTGAATGATCAACTTACGTCATCTAAATTATGCCATCGGCCAGGTGGTATAGTTTTAAGAATTTCTCTTTCTTTCTTAATACTATTATTTGTTGTCATAGTAAATTCGTGTAGTTTCATTGTATGCCTTCCCTTCGCGGCGTAAATGACATATATTTTACCGTTACTCTTGTAAGACGGATGGAAAATAAACGACATAAGTCCTATCTCTCTATTTTTGCCTTGTCGATAGATGCGATCGGTTATGTTCAGAAATGGTAATTTTTCTTTGCTTCCATTAGGGTGAAACACAGAGATGATTCCTGGCAACTCGGCGACAAACAATCGTCCGGAACCGTCATCTACTTCTTGCATTTTTACGGGAAGAGTTGTTTCACCTTCATATTCTTCAAATTGTTTAAAGCAAACACATTTCTCCGAATTTGATTTTACCGCCAAAACTGACCGTTCAGACGTCAACTTTTTGTTGGTTATTACTTCTGGAAAACAATAGTCTTCATCAAACGTTTGTACTTTTTCACACCATGATTTTGATCCCTCTGACTGGCTGTCAAGGTAAAGTTTGTAAACAGTTTCGCCCAGATACTTTATGATTTGGTGGCAATCATTGTAGAACTTCTGGCAAAAGTTTGGACAAAGTCCAGGTATCTCCAATTTTGCGTCACTTTCAAAAGAATGGGCCGACATAGGATAGCATAAATGACAAAGCATATCCTTTATGTATGGGCTGCATTTCTCCTGTAGATTCTTCGGAAACTGGTATATGATATCGTTATATCGTATACGGATGGTGTTTTCATATTGTTTGGTACAGCATCCGTACTCCGATGGATTCTGAACAAAATTTCAAAGGAGATTTTAACTTCGCAAGTACTTTATCATTCGCGCACATTTCATGTCCAATACAAAGTTTCAGAATTGCATACATGTACAAGGACAATAACTTCATGGTAACCCTTAGTGACAATATCCGCAGATATTTTAATACTCCTTTAAGAAAAAAAAAAGCAATCTTAGTTGTGAATTTCGAATATCTTCAATGCAAGCTCATTTTTGAAATCTTTATAGATGAAAAAAACATATTCGTGCGGTATTTTTCCTTAAGCATTTTTTTCCTAATTCGTAATGGACGTCTTTCTATAAACAGATGTTTTCTGCTCAAATTAATATCACATATGGAAACACGGTCTGGAGGTTATGACCTTAAGGTCATTACACTGAAACTTTGTTGATTATAATATTGTACACATTTAACATTAATTTTCATTTTTGTTGGTGTGCCTATAGCCTATCTCATAATATGGCCTAGGTCATTACTTTTTATTCAGAAAAGCTACCATATGTTAAGGTCATCGAATGAATTCTGACATTTGACAGTCATTAGATCATATACCCTAAGGTTGACGTGATTGCGTACAACTGTACCGAATACAAAATAATAAAGCAAAAATGATTTTTCGCTTTTGCAAGGTATGTAAAAGGACAGAACGATATTTTAACCTTTCGTGTCACAAAGAAAGTATGAAAGCATAATCTCTCTATGGTCAAAGTTAAAAGATTTTATGTCACAAGACAGACTTCACCGTGTTGGATCGAAACGTATGATGTTGTGATTCCTTACAGAAGTTTTTCCTATTCTTTTATCATCTATTCTGCACAAAATTGATGAGACATTGAAGTAGGACAATGCCTAATAAGTCCATGTCGTTTATATATCTGAATTCTGAAAGTCTATAGTTTTTGCAAACACTTCAATGTTCGTCAAAAGATATGATTTTCTGTCGTCAACAAACTATTGAAGTGTTTGCAAAAACTATGAACTTTTCATATACCTGGACGACATGGATTGATTTATTAGGCATTTCCCTATTGCAATGACTATCAGTTTTGTATAGATTAAAGTTTAATTTAGAAAATGAAAAAATACCGATACCAAAAAAAAAATGTAAGGAATCACAACACCATACGTTTCGATCTCACGCAACGTAGAGTATTCAGGAGCGAGCTAATAGTTACTCAATCCTTACCTTTTCTATATGTAAAGTCAGATCTGAACTTATTACTTTAATAAATATTGCTTAATGCATAAGGTGTATAATGAGGGATCATTGGTTCACCCATTTATTGAGTTTGGAATTCTAAACTTATGACATGTTGTTTTAAATCAAAGTATCTAAATGTTACCCGTTTTCATAGTTTTCTTTTATGTTAGTCTGTAATATAAGGTGGAGGCTGCAATATATGAATCCTTCGGACCTGAAGACAGGCACCCACCCCATCGGGTCCTGTTACAGATTATCTCTAAAAAGGAAAAACAATCAATGGCACATACTATGCTTCACTTCTGACACAGTGACGGGAAAATATTACAGTTAAGCGCCGCGGAGAGCTCACAAGTTAAAGGTGTGTTGTTCCATCAGGACAATGCTCCTGTTCACAAGTCTGTCACTGCCATGGCTGCCAATCATGATTGTGGCTTTATTTTGATTGAGCATTCGCCTTATTCACCTGATCTTGCTCCATTAGACTTTCATCTATTCCCAAAACTGAAAGCAGCTATTTCTGACACCCACTCTCACAGTCTCCCATGCAGAGTTACGTTCCTTGACTGACAAGAAGTATTTTATGAATCTCAATGTGAAAGAGAGTGCCACTTTCAGTCCGATGATGACGTCATACTTGCAGTGGATGGCCATCTGACCAGTCGGGATATGGAGTTCTTTAAAATGCTTAATTTTGTACTCTATTGTGAGTGCTGTTGAGATTATCGTCAGAATCTTCTTTAACTCATTTAAAAGTTGTATCAAGGCCCATAAACACCGCCCGGTGGCAAAAGTAAGAAAATACTGAAGGGGATTATGTAGAAAAATCATGCAAAATGTCTGATAAAATTCAAATCGTACAATACAAGGCTCACAACATATCAATCAGCCCTCGTAGAATTGGTACTTCATTCCTACCAAGTTTCATTTAAATTCCTTTAGTGCCTCTGGCAAAGAAGCTGAAATGTATGAAATGCCCCTCTTAACAAAGGAACAAGAGGCCCAAGAGGGCCACTATCGCTCACCTGAAAACCACGTTAACTAAGCATACCAAACTAGAAGAAGTTTGTCAAAGGAAGAAACTCCAGTGGCGGATTCAGCCCGGCAGTGCCCAAAGAAGGGGCACTTATGACATGCTTTTGGAAGCATTAAACTGTTGATTCCTAACAAAAATCTACGAAAATAGTCAGAAATAGCCCCAAAACACCCCCAGAAACCACCGATTTGAATAACATTTTCCAAAATTTTCTCGGGGACAGATTACAAAGTCGGGAAGGATGTATTACTGTCATGTCAACAGACTACATTGAATCACGTTCATATAGGACTTTCTTCATCTGAGGGTTTGAATCAGAATTTAGCAGTCCTATGCAAGTCATAAAACACACATATTTCTTTATCAAATCTTCGATATAACCTTCTATAAAATTGACAATTTTTTTCTTTACCTTTTTTAATCGTTTTTATTTTTATTTTATTTCTTTTTTTTTTTTCTTTCTTTTTTTTTTTTTTTTTGAGTTCATTAAACAATTAAAATTGTTTTACCAGATCTGGACCGGCACCTCCAAGAATTTTGCAAACAGTCAAAAATGCATATTTTTCTTTATTTCAGAATCGAATTGCCAATGAATAATTATACCTTTCTATCAGGACGATGCAGAGCATGGGGCACCCGTGATCTCTTTGTTATTCAAGGAAATTTATCATTTACTTATTTTCTTCACCTTACCAAAATTTAAAGCAAACCAGCGTGGATCTAGAGTGGTGGTTAGAGGGGAGGGGGGTTAGATCCCGTATGGAATTTGCAAAAATTGCTTATTTTTACCTAGCTTTTGCGTGAATTAACGGCTGGAACCCCCCCCCCCCCCCTCATGGGCTGACCTCTATGCCCTTTAAAAACTTTTCTTAGAAAATCCTGAACATTCTGACTTCTGCATGCCGTGCAAAAACAATACAGCATCAGAATATGCCGAAAATTTTTTTAAGTATACTGATTATCTTTATTGACACTGACTGAATCCCTTCTAAATTTCAGTTCAAATACGCTTCAGATGCCACCAAATTGCTTCTTTTTTTTTCAAAAAACCCCCTCCCATACCCTCCCCCACTCGGCACTTCGGGCCTCGCAAGTGAATCCCATTCAAAATTGTATGTGAACCCCGGCAGTTGGGGTTCTGGATCCGCCCCTGAACTCCCCCCGTGACCTATTTTGCCTGTGGTGGTGTCACCTGTTAATTGATCCGGACGAAAAACATTAACTATTGTAGGGGACCTTGAGCACTTCATACCTACCAAGTTTCATGAAAAAAGTAGTTATGAGAAAGAAGCTGAAAATGTATGAAAATCCCCCCTTCCTTTTTACATCAGAAAAAAAATTCATAAAAAAATCAAAATTTTAGCATAAAATACATATATCAAAGCATTTAGTAACTTAAATATGCAAATATGCAGAAGATGAGTGTGTAAAATCATACATTTATTCAATTATTTAAAGAAATAGTGCAAAAATGTGCATTTCTGACTAAGTCTGAGACGTCAAAAACGCGTCAAAAATTTGACTTTGGAGTGGAAGAAAAATGACAACACTTCTTAGAAAAGTCTATAGATCATCCCGATGCTATTGATTTGTCGATACGTGCTTCCGTTCTGAAGAAGTTTGTCAAAGGAGGGTAACCCCCATGACCTACTTTTGCCTAACGTTGCGCCAACTGTTAACAGTTCCAGACAAAAACAACAACTTTTGTAGGGGACCATGAGTACCTCATACCTACGAAATTTCATAACCAGAAGTCTCTGATGAGACTGTAGCTCTCCTGGTTGTTTTGTTTTCTTCACTGACATTGACAAGTCAATAAGAATATAAATTTCCATTTTTTTTTAACCAAAGACCATAGGGAGCAGGCGCTCTAGCAAAGTATAAGTAGCACAACAAAAATACATATCCATTAGGCTGCAACTAGAATATCACTCATAGAATTCATTATATCCCAGATAGAGTATTTCAAAAAAGAATGTCACACCCATTTTCCAAGATCCTAGGTGTCAGGGTCTACTAGCTCAAATGAACTATCAATGACGCAAAAAGACTACATGTAAACATAGCCATCATATTGCATTAAGAATTAACTCTCCGTCACTAATAGCTTTAGAAGAGTTGAGAGCACAATTATATTGAAAAAAAATATCACACCAATTTTCTAAGACCCTGGGGGTTAGGGGCTCAAACAAAATATAAGGTGCACAACTGGACCACAGGCCAATCACATTACAAAAAGAATTAAGTCTCAATCATTTATAGTGTCAGAGTTATTGCGGGCAAAACATTACATACTGTTATATCGGAGAAAATGACCACATCCATTTTCAAAGACCCTGGGGGTCAGGGGCTCAAACAAAATATCAGTCGCACAATTAGACCACAGAGCCATCAAATTGCAAAAAGAATTAAATCAGGAGTAAGCACAAGATTACATAAGATTTATGTAGGAAAAAATGACCACATCCATTTTCTAAGATCCTGGGGGTGAGGGGCTAAAAAAAATATCAGGTGCACAAATAGACCACAGACAAATCATATTGCAAAAAGAATTAAGTCTCCGTCATTTATAGTGTCAGAGGAGTTGCGAGCACAAAATTGCATCGACTTATATAGGACAAAATGACCACACCCATTTCCTAAGACCCTGGGGGTCAGGGGCTCAACAAAATGACAGGTGCACAAATAGACCACAGACAAATCATATTGCAAAAAGCATTAAGTCTCCATCATTTATAGTGTCAGAGGAGTTGCGAGCACAAGATTACATAGTCTATATAGGAGAAAATGACCACACCCATTTTCTATGACCCTGGGGGTCAGGGGATCAAACAAAATATCAGATGCACAGCTACACCATAGACCAATCATTTTGCAAAAAAAAAATTAACTTTGCATCACAAATAGTTTCAGAGGACTGGAAACCACAAGAAATGTTAAACGGACGGACAGACGCCGGGTGATAGCATAAGCTCGACTGGTCATAGACCAGTAGAGCTAAAAATGTTGAAAAGTTTATGATGGAGGGACGGCATGCTATTATAATAGCTCACATGAGCTTCGCTCAGGTGAGCTAAAAATCATAAAGATTAAATTTTCAAAGCATTGAATAATTTCAACAATAATTTCTGACAAAGTCTGAAAATGTAAATATGGTACTGATTCATCAGTTTTATTCACATAATAACTTAATGTACATTTTGATTGTACCAAATCTATGTTTAAATAAGATTTTACATAGCACTATAATCTTGCAACAAATATAATTTCTTCATTTTATGATATGACACAAACAACAATCATATCACATAGCATGTATGTCATAGACAGGAGTCATACATACAGATACATGTACAAAAGGAATGTTAATACATACACTGTAATATACTTTTCTCATGATTTTTTCTTGTCTAGATGAAAGGGGTAGGGCCACGAAGCCCGATATTGGCCCTAATTTTGAACATTGTACTTCATAGAATTTTTAACTGTTATTTGACATTTGAAACGTTCTCTACTGAATCACGAATCTACTTTTTGTAAACTTTTCTTTTATCAACACCTTTTAGCCCTTTGAAAACACCAAAATAGGTCATATTCGACGAAATTGATGCAAAAACTCAATATTTCTATTAAATTAGCAATGGCCACATGCATTAACTATGATGGAAAATTTATATGTGAAAGATTATCATTATAGTTTATCCTTTTGTCATTAACGTTTTATCTCAGTTAACGCATGCGGCCACATTGAATTCTACGACAAAAGACAAAATTCCCAGCAATTTTCGTCATATTTTATCAATAACGTCAAAATGACGTCACTTCATGACGTCATTACAGTTAAATGGCACAATGTTTGGTGATATTATTCTTTTCATGAAAAACGGTTAACATTCGTGTATTTTCATGAGAGATATCAAGTATTCCTCATGAAATTTATTTTAAGAGAAAAATCAAGGGCCGATTTAGGGTCTCGTGGCCCTACCCCTTTGTACAATTTGTAGAAGAACCCAGCTTCTCTAGGTAAATAATCAATAAATATGAACTTCTACTTAAGTTAACCTAATTTTACATTACAGTGCAATGAATATATAATCACATACTGATCTACCTTATCAAGAAACTTTAAACATATATAGACTAGAAAATGTTTGCTCGACATGAATGTGCATGTACATAGCAATTTGTATCTTAAAATAGTTGTATATATGAAAAGATGACCCTGACCTTTTGACCCAAAATTCATTATGAACCTTCCCCATCTAATAATTAAGAAATAACTAGCTAGCTGTGGTTTATTGTCCAGTAATTCCACGAGTCACATGAACCAATCAAATTATCACCGAGCCACAAAGCGGCAAGGTGATAATTTGATTGGTTCATGTGACAAGTGGAATTACTGGACAATTAAACACGGCTAGCTAGTTGTTATTTCTATTCTAATATAGCACGTGAATGGCCGGAGCTTAGCGCACTGGAAGTTTGTTGGAGATTTTACACCAGGCGAGTTCTATGGTACATATAGGGAGAAAATTTCAAGTCATATTAGAATTATCAATATCTCCCAATTTGGTTTGAATAGATGGTCAAACCAGGTTCTTAAGTCATCTCTAATGGGAATTGGAAATTGAGTTTCATCATTTTTGACTATCCTAGTAAGTATGATCAAATTATAATGACATCACAAAAGTTATGTGAAAGTGTTAGTAACAAAGGGTGGACGCTGCACAGTGGTTTGAAACTGTCTCTTGCTTTGCAAGCCATATCAAAACATGAAGTGGACCCTATTTATTTGAAAAAGTAATGTGAGGAGTTAACATTCAAAGGTGTTAAGGCATTAGATGTATAATGCGCGATGATTGGTTCTAGTCGATTTGAAAATTTCCGAACCTAGAAATTTCCTTTCCTATGAACTTTTTTTGATGATTCTTATCTATGGGATAGTACTGAATGATTCTAGCTTGGTTGCCACTCTGGCAACCTTAGGCAACTCTTTTTATCGTCGGAAATCCAAAATGGCCGTCAAATGCCTTCCATAAATAGATGAAATTAAATTCTTTCTTTAAATATTAAGTGTGGCACATCAGGTCAGGGGTTTTGAGGGTCAACAAACCCATTTCCGATGTTATTTTTACAATTTGAGTTCATTCAGGACTAAAATTCAAGATGGCCGCCAAATTTCAACCTCATTATGGTACAATGTGAACATTTCAATAAAACGTATAAAAGGTATTTTATGCAAAAAGATGGATATAGTACACCGGTATATTCTAAGCTGAAAAAGCGATGTAATTGTTATAGGGTACCCTTAACTTTGGAGCGATATCTTGATCATTTAAAAAAGCTGTATACCTGTATGTGATTTTTTCACAATCTATATACATTATGATATGAAATAATGCAAAATGAAGAACTTCCATCAGGAATTTTATTCAAAAAAGTGGGATATACTATATATTCTTAGTTAAAATTGCGATGAAATTATAAAGGGGTACCCTTATGTTTGGAGCCATATCCTGATCATTTATAAAACTGTGTACCTGTATGTGATTTTTTCTTCATCTACATACATAATTATATGAAATATATCAAAACGAAAAAAATTCATCTGTTTTTTTCTGCAAAAAGTTGGATTTAATATATATTATTGGTAAAACATGTCATGAAATTATAAGGGGGTACCCTTATGTTTGGAGACTTATCATGCTCAGATTTATGTTTGAATTTCATTTTATGTATTACATTTCTTCTACATGACTTGTTATCATAAAATAAATCAAAACAAATTAATAAAATATTATTACCATAACTGAATTTGGAGGGTTCAAAAGCATATGCTGGATATTTGATATTCCTCAATCTTAATGTGCAAGGGTACCTTTCTACAATGAACTGTACCTTTGATGAAAAAAAAAATTACATATCTATGTCTGTGTTTTATTTCTCATTTGGACCATAGTGTTTAGGAAAAAAGCCTAAAATACAAATTTCATCTGTTAATTCTTCGAGTAGGGACCCACCTTAAACATTATTTGTGATCCCAAAGGTGGTATGATTCACGTGTAATTTCCTTTTGTCGATATGAGCTTACACATGCACTTTTTACATAGATTGCACATTCTCAAAACGTAAAAGAGAAGAATCTTCAAGATAGAAATAAATTGCAAATATTGTGTATTTTAAGAAAGGGGGATAAGAGTCGACCTGAAGCAAGAATCTACATCATAGGGCTATGGATTGTCAAATACTTGAGTGATTGTCCTATTTGAAAGTCTGCAAAAGGAATTCAAAGGAGCAAAGATCTTCCAGGATTTCTGCATGATCTTGACATAGATCATTTTCCGTGTCACTGTTCTTTTGACTTTCGCTCCTGTTCTGTTCTAGATTCATTTTAAGCTTGTCACACGACTACGTCTTACTCTTCAACCAAATACTCTGTGTTGTAAGAAAACATTTTGAATGAAAAGCTGTTTAAGATGTATGGTATAGAAACAACCTTCAAACTGTAAGGAACACTGATATCCAAGACAATTGCTTTCAAGATAGATTTCACCCACTTGAGTTTTACATGCCAAAACATACATGGTACCATTTCATCTTACCACAGTTGGAGATTCCTCAGATTCAGATTTTTGAATCAATGTAGAGAAAAACGGAGGAAATCTCCGACCAAAATTAAAATTATCCTAAGATGTAATGATAGCTGATGAAATTTTGAAAGTCCTGTTCATTTACAAACTTAACCGGCCTTATGAAGAGAAAGGAGAGTGCTAACCCTGTTACGATTGGGCAGCCTTCTTTCATTGAAGAATACATTCTATGCACCAGACATGCATGATTCGGACAATGATGGTACTTTCAGCCAAAATGATTCAAAGAAGCATATATAATAAATGTTGTTTTGCCAAATTTGAAGACATTCTATTCTTACAAAGTTTCATTTTAAGTATAGATAGCTAGGATAGAGATGTAAGGTTCAGAATTTCATTGCAAAATGATACATATCATCATTAACGTTAAACATAAATATAGTAGATAGCTCAACTCAACATAAATTACACTAAGGGACTGTTGTAAAGAAAACATCAAACACTTTCTATTGCATTATTGGGGATTGGAAAAAAAAAGCGATACAGACCAAGCAAAGAAATTGCCATGATGGTCAAAGAGCCGAGATAGCCAAGTTACCTAGAGTTTACTTGCTTACTCTAGAATCCCCTGCGTCAAACAAACTGGTCATATATCAACATGATCAATAAGGGAAACTTTATTTTTGCCTTTTGAGTACCATTTTAATCAAACAAATGACATGTTTATCTTTGCATTACATTTTGACGAATCCTAGTCTGTTAAAGCTGAAACCATCCATGAAATAAGAGCTTGTGCTATTTCTGTTTACATTTTACTAAGTGGTAGGGGACTATTTGGCGACAATTTTGAATTTCCCCCGATGAAAAAAAGGTGTCCTACAAGTATATGTGAACTGGAAACAACCAAAACAGCAAAATAAATGTATTCAAGGATCATTGTAACTACAAATAAGATGTGTAACGCGACTTTTGTTTTATTGAAATCTACACATTGTATAATAATGAGGTTGAAATTTGGCGGTCATTTTGAATTTCCAGCTTAGAATAAGCCCAAAATGTCAAGATGACATTGGAAATGAGTTTGTTGACCTTCAAAACCCCTGATTTGATATGCCACACTTAATATTCAAAGAAAGAATTAAATTTCACCTATTGGTGGAAGGCATTTGGCGGCCATTTTGAATTTCCCCCTGATAAGCAGAGTTGTCCCAGAAACATGTATCAGCTGAAAACAACCAAAACAGCATAATAAATGTATTCTAGGACCATTGCAACTACAAATAAGATGTGTTTCACAAACGTTTAATTGAAATATTCTCATTGTACCATAATGGGATTGATATTTGGCGGCCATCTTGAATTTTTAGTCCTGAATGAACTCAAATCGTAAAAATGACACCGGAAATGGGTTTGTTGACCTTCAAAACCCCTGATTTGATGTGCCACACTTAATACTTTAAGAAAGAATTTAATTTCATCTATTGGTGGAAGGCATTTGGCGGCCATTTTGAATTTCCAGCAATAAAAAGAGTTGCCCAAGGTTGCCAAAGTGGCAACCAAGCTAGAATCGTTCAGTACTATCCCATAGATAAGAATCATCAAAAAAAGTTCATAGGAAAGGACATTTCTAGGTCGGCCACATGTTATATAAGGCTGTCAAATCGACTATTCACCCATTTATTGAGTATGGAGTTCTACACTCATGATATAGCTATAATCTAAAATTTTTTTTTTAAATTTCACCAATGCGTTTTCAAAAAAAGTTAGTTCCTATAAGAGTCATCGGCCCTTAGAGTTTACATTGAAGTCTATGGAAAAACTAATATTTTAGCCATATTTTCCAAGAATATGATGGGGGCTCAAATATGGATGGATTAAAAAAATTTGATAATTGATATTCATCAAATTTCACTGAGAAATCTCAAGTTCACCGTTTAGATCTTTTGCAATTGATTTCTAAAGTATTCTTAATCAAGGGGAGATAACTCATAAAAATGATCCTATCATAAAAAATCCTTTTAATGATACCTACCATCAACGTACAAAAGTTTGCACTACATCAAAAGCGATAGAGAGAGAAAACATAATTTATACACTTAATTTCAAAGTATTGGACATGATTTCGTTCATTATTCATCTTATACCTTAATGAGTTTTGAAGTAGTATAGTCATTAAGTTTGGACAATTCCTGAGTTTTATATTATTTAGTATACCAGTAATACTTTCTCTCTGGATTTTTCTATCTTTATGTTACCGGTATAATCCCTATCATTCAATGAGGAAAAAGTCAATTACTACACGTTTCATTCAAAGAGCAATCTTAAAAAATTGTGATACACAAATAAATGTACATAAATCAAGATATTGATAGCTACTGGATTTCAATTTTTTTTTGTAGATGCATATAAATTGCAATATATTCTGGTACAAAATGTATATACATGTACAAACTAATCACAAACAAATGTACAACACATCTTGATACAGAGCCTGGGTATGATTTGGTTGTATTTTACATTAGTTTTAAAATATGTATACAATTTTTTGTAGTTGTTTTTTGTTTAGTTTAATCATATTTCACTTAAAACAACTGAGAAAGGATTGGGCCAAAGTTTTCACAACATTATATGTGCTTATGTTTTTTGTGTGGACTTAAAATGTCAATTTCCCTCATTTTGCCTTTGTGATTAAATATTTCCTGAATTTTTGAAATGCTGTACCATAATTTGACAACACAGGACCTAGCACTATTGTTATGGATATTGCTTCTGATGAACATTGAGTAAAATTGTTCAATTCTTAAGTTTAGATAGGAAAAACATTTCAGACATACATGTAACTCCTCTGTCAAAGCACAGTGGAAAATCAAACTAAATGAAAATTGTTAGTAACTGCTTTCTTAATTTACATAACATATCAGATATCTTTAATTCCCTAATATTCCATAATGTGTATGTATGTGTACAAGTAAATGTAAATGAGTAAATTTGGACAAAACAGACGGATAAAGACATTCTTTCACAGGGTTCTTGTACATTTGTATCATGGTAGGGAGATTTTCTCAATACATGTACAATTATCATCACTTCATAGCTAAGAATAAGATTTTATAATTCAACATCAAACATTTCATTTTTTTAATCCTCAAACTTAAAGAAAGTTAATAAAAATCTTCAAGTTGTAAAACCATTCAAAACATCAACAAATTCAATTAATGAAACAAAATGTCCATAAGGGCCTATATTGCTCACCTGAATTCCATATCTCATCCAGTCTTCTCTGGTGTCTTTTTGACATAAATAAACGTTATGGTTTGATGAAATTTTGTGCAAAGGTTCAAGAGGAAAAGTCGGCCTATTAGATCTATTGGCGGCCTCTTGTTTAATAAATCAGGTAGAAAATAGTCACTGCTCCTGTTACCTGTTAGGTGGGATTCTGTATGACAATTTTGATGGAAGTCAAATTGTTAAAAGTTGACAATGGATGGTAGAGGACAATAAGCTATGACAATAATTTGAATGTTTGAACTCAAAGCAGAAAAAAGTAGTAAAATATTTGTTTCAGAATCTCACCTTTTTTGTTCAGAAAATTGGGGGGAAGAGGAGGTTGTATCTCAGGTTCCTCAAGAAAATTATAAGGAATTTTCAAATGGTATGTATAATATTTCTGAAGTAAATTAGCAGTAAACAATTAATCACATGCATACCAATGTACAATTATATTATGTGTCAGTTTCCATTTTACTTTTTCCATTGGGAACATGAGGTATTTCTCTATACCTATCGCAGAACAAGCATATGATATAATCAGCACAGAAAAAAATAGAGTATAATTGTCATTCTGTACATGTGAACATATATGTAGTATGAATGCAAAAAAAATGCAACCAAATGAAAATCGTTTCTCAAAATTTTTTGTCACAAAACATTACAATTCAGCACTTAGATATCTAAGGAGATGAGAATGAGTCTTCACTGAATTAGATGCTGCAAGAAGTTATTGTCAAGAACAGACGCCCAGTTAAGATAAAGTGTGTGTAAGAAAAATTACCAAAATGTTTGGACAATATCAAAATGAAATCGTACATTTACCATGGTTCGACATGACAATTTAAATGTCATAATTTTTTAAGTTCAGGTGTGATGTGATATTTCTGTTGTTAGATGATAGATTTGTATCATGCATGTAGCATACTCACTCTTGCACTGCAGTACAAACTAATGATCAATATCGATATAAAGTATTATTTGTATATCTATTTCTATAAAATAAATAGAAAATACTCAAGGCTTTTTCATACAAAATATAGGTTATGTACCTTGTGTATAACATCAGTATCACATTATCATTTTCAGCATTTATGTTATGTTCCATAATATGTTATAAGCACATGTATCTACATAAGAAAAATTATAAAAGCACAAAAGTGGGACAAGAGAGGAAACATACTACATGTACATGTTTAGAATTAACAACAACTGTAGTTAAGTGAACATTCAGACTTCCTACATGTGATAGCATTTCATTAATAACCTAAGTTATTAATAGTGAAAACAATAGACTCAAGTGGGTGATACTTACTTCTCATAAAGCTTTGGAAAGTTCTAGTTGATGTACATGTATCAGCATGAAAATCACAATTTTGCTAAAGGACCTTATGCACTACATGTACTTAAAATTACTGTCATTTTTAAAGTTTTGTGAAATTCTATTTTGGTAGTTTTGGAGAAGAAGTCAAAATGTGAAAATTTAAAGGATAACAAACAGACTACAAACATCATTCCGAGTACTGACGATAGTTAAACTTAAACAGTGCAAGCTGATTAGTATTACAATTCGATACTCAAAGAATATTTCATAAAAAGTGTAACATAGAAAAAATATTTCATAGAAAAGAGACAACTAGTCCTCAAAGTAACTAAAGTACATGTACATGTGCTTGCCTCAAGGTATCCATTGTACAAATAAATATCAAGTGTATAATATAGTTAAAATTAACGCATATCTTTACCTAAATATACCATAATGCAACATAAAAGTTGGTTTCCAAAATCATAGGTCAACATCCCAACCACTAACTAAGTCACGGAAACTATCGAGACACTGCCGAAGATTACCGAGATAATTTTAACACTGTTTAAACTGATGAGACGTCAGCAAGATCTCCATTTGTACATTGGATACGTTAATACACAATACACGATTATAACAAACTTATTTAGCCGAACTTTTCACTGGAGAAAAGAGATCTTCCACAATTTAACCATAAAGCAATATCAAAAGTAAAATAGTGCATCTCATTTCCCTATCCTAAAAGAGTATCACAAAAGACAAACAAGGCATGGAAAAGCTATTTATCAGTATTCCTTATACCTAAAGTATCCTTATACCTTAGCAAATTTGTAGTCTTCATCTGAAATTTTACGATGAATAATTAACTACATGTATTAATATTAATAATTTTGAGATAAATCAATAATCACTTTTTGAGGTAAATTTCTTGTAAATACAAGAAGAACTCATACACAAGAAAATACATGTACTTTTATATTGTTCACAATGTCATACGAAAATAATTCAAGCACAAGAAATCACTTTTATATTGTTCACACGCTTTCATATTGTTCACATACTTTCATATTGTTCACACACTTTTATATTGTTCATAAAGTTACCCATAGAAGGACAAAAGGTCACTGTCAGTCAAAAATTCTTCAATAATGTTAATAACTGCAAAGAATTCTTACAAACGTTGTCGAGTGATGAGTTCAGCATGTTCAGATCTATCAAAGCTCTGTATGATGAACTCAAACATAGTAAGGATTAGGTAGTACTAAGATACACCATACAATGAGGACAAAACATGAACATGAACAAATACCTTGATGAGAAACGTTTTGTGATTTTCAAAGCTGAGAACCATTGTGCAATGGTGCATTCGAAATGTTTTGCCATTGCATAGTTCATGGAATGTGACATAATATGAAAGGTGATACCCTATTTCCCTACAAATGATCATACTTAACTACATATTGAAGGATATAAAACTAATGTCTATTTTATATCAATAAATAATATAAATTTTTATCTATAAATAGTATCAACGTAAGTATCTTTCCTTGCTAACAAATGTAATCTAATCACAGGAATGCAAACTATAAATGTATCAAATTTGAAAGTTTTTAATATGACCATTGCACATATTTTAAATTCTACCTATTAGCATAAAAAAAGAAAAGAAAATCATGGATTGACTAATTTTTTTTTTTTTGTACTTATGGAATAATTCTCAGATATTAATATCTAGTAAATGCAGTAATTCTCTTTAAAGAAAATATTCTAAGGTAACTCAAAATTAGATTTAAAAAAATTTGTCATTTAAGTAAAATTTTGCCAGTTGATTTATCACAACAATCTGACCTCAATGAGATCAGTTAGTAATGTAAGTCACAACACCTTATCTAAGTTACACATTTAAAAATTGATAATACAAACTTCTCATATACAAAAATAGCATGTATGATTTTCATGGTCTATCTAACAATGAATTCTATGCATTTAAATACCTAATGCATGTTTACATCATTTCATCTTTTTGATTTTGTCATCCGATTGTTTAGGTAAAAATAGATTGTCTTGTCCATTGGTAATTTGTTCTCTAGCACATCGTCTTGGAAACCAGCCTCTTTTTCTATCTTTCTTCCCTATTTAAACAATAAAAAGGATTAAGTCCATAACAAGTGATAGTCCATTTTCAGGATAATGTATGAGTCTGTCAATCTTTCCGTCAATCTGGATAGACGAATATACATGTAGGGGACAGACGGAGTATTTGGTAGAGTATAAATATTGATGAATTTTCACATATCAAACTGTTGGCAGACTTTACATAATGATGTCATAATCAAATGGCCAATCAAAGCATTGTTTGGCATTAGGTCGGCATGGATAAAACTGATTTGATGATCCTTCAGTTTTCAATAACAAGAGCCCCAGGGGGCACAACGCTAACCTGATACCCATGCACGCTCTAATTGACATACTGACATTGAATACTGATAGTGCCAGTACCAGGATTTTAGCCCACAACCTTTCTAAAAAGATTTTTGCCGGATGCAGAGAAGTTTTTTTTTTCAGACAACCTTTAAAAGTACAAAAAAGAAAAAATAGCCACATTTCAAAACAATAACTTTTTTACTGATTTGAAAAGACAGATAAAGTGGTCCAACCTCATATGCCCAGCTAGTATAGTTCAATTATGCAACATCAAAAATAAAATAATATTGTACATTAATGTGCAGCAGAAAAAGAATAAAACAATGAAATGATTTCATAAATTAAGTTTATTTAAAATTGAACACAAAACCTTTCATTATTGATAGCTAGCATGCCAGAAATTATAAAGCCTGTGTTTGTGAAACGAGAATGCCCCCGGCGGCATCTTTGTTAGTATAAAGGCCATTTTCTGTTAAGTACAATGTTGTGAGAGGTCAGGGTCAGCGCAATATTGGTATCAATGGAAAGATCTTGTCACAAGGAATACACATGTAAAATTTGAAACCTCTATCACTACCATTCAAAAGTTATGTCCAATGTTAAAGTTTTTGAGAAGTACGTCAAAGGTCAAGGTTATTGTCACGAGGTCAAAAATTTTGGTATCAATGGAAAGGTATTGTCGCAAGGAATACACATGTGAAATATGAAACCTCTATCACCAGCTTCCATTTAAAAGTTATGCCCAATGTTAAAGTTTTTCGGAAAAACAGACAAACAGACAGGCGGACAGGCCAAAAACTATATGCTCCCGAATCTTTTATTCCAGGGGCATAAAAAACAAAGATTTTTCGGTTTTGCCTTTATTCATATTAAAGTATACTGAAATCTAAGAATGCTTTTGAATAGTATTGATTTCATCCCAAATACATGAAACGTACAGTTAAAATCGTTTTAATCCAATATTTATCAATTCAAGTGAGTTGTGCAGAAATTGGGCCAGTTTGTTTTCCAAAAAGCAGTGTATGGTGTATCAAACCTCATGACCCAGTGAAGCCACTTGAACAAATAATTTTCAGTGAACATGCTGAAATGCGGCGCTTCTTGCCTATGCATATTTCAACAGGCGAGAAGGAGCGTCGCATTTCAGCATACACTGTTCAACAACTCAAGTGGTTTCTCTAGGTTTCGTAGTTTGAAACAAATTAAAAGGCCCATGAAATTGTTAAGCTTGTCCAACTAGCAGACCTACGACATCGTTATTTACTGTTAACAAATTGTTTTATCTCTTCAAAGGTCTGTTACACGGACAAGTTGTTAGCGGAGAGAGTTCATGAAATGTATCGGTTGCATAGGATTTGCCCACAAAAAGTTATTTGGTCCGATAAAAACTCATCATGTATCTATTATTTGAACAGATAAAAATTCCCAAATGTATTATCACAGGAACCTGTCATTTTATGAGAGAAAATGTTTTATTATTCACAACCTCAGGCCTCTGTGTTCGTCTTAGAAATATTATACATACAAGATGTCGAACACAGTGGCTTATGGTTGTAAATAATAATTTATTTACTCTATTTAAACAACAGCTTTCTGTGGTCCAACATTTCATAGGAAGATTTCAGGAACTCTGAACTGTATTATTTATTTCAAGAATTTCAGATATTAAATGTCCTATGCATTCTCAAAATCCGGAGGAAGAGATTACTCATTAGACGTTTCTTCAAGAAATCAGTCCGTAAATTACTTCATCTAAGAGAGTCTAAGACAGAGGAAATTCGAGCAAACTTTATACATGATAACAAGAATATGCAAGTGTTCCAAGTACATGAATGCTAACCATTATGAAAGTGTTCCCAGTATAATGCACATTTCATTAAATAAAACTCTATTCCGTTTGCACTGTATCTCCTGAAATGTATCGCAGTACTAAAGGTATCACATTTCTACATGGGGAATCCCCTTCGGGTACACGGCAAAACATGGCCGCTTTTGAAATCTTGTTCCCGACTTTAAAAATAAAATTCTAAATAAGTATAAAGAATTTAAATAATTGAATCATATCACAGAAAAGGTCAATCAATAAGACATTGAAGCATGTGTCACTTGTTGAATTATCAGCTGTAACTATGGATGAAAGGTCGATCTAAAAATGATTAATCATACAAAGAAGGTTTTTTTCCTGTAGTTGCACCTGAAACATTGGGCATGGAAAACATACATTATACCTATGTACAATCTTAAAAAATATTCCTTAAAAATCCAAAAGTGGATATCTTGACAAAATTCTTTCACTTGTAGGGTACCATGCATGAGTACCTCATACCTACAAATTGTCATGACAATCTGAAGAGTGGTTATAGAAAAGAAGCAGAAAATGTATGAAAATCACCCCCCCCCCCTTCCTTTTTACATAAGAAAAAAATTCATAAAAAATCAAAAAAATAAAATTTAAGCATAAAATACATATCAAAGCATTAAGTAAGTTAAATATGATATATATGTAGTAAATGAGTGTGTAAAATCATACACTTATTGAGTATTTTAAAGAAATAGTGCAAAAATATGCATTTCTGACCAAGTCCGAAAAGACGTCAAAAACGCGTCAACAATTTGACTTCGAAGTGGAACCAAAAATAACAACACTTCTTAAGACATCTCTCTAGATCATCCTGATGCTTTCGGTTTGTCGATACATGCTTCGGTTCTGAAGAAGAAGTTTGTCAAAGGAGGGTACCCCCCGTGACCTACTTTTGGCTGTGGTGGCGCCACCTGTTGACAGATCCGGACGAAAAACAACAACACTTGTAGGGGACCATGAGTACTTCATACCTACCAAGTTTCATCAAAATCCCTTCAGCCGTTCTGGAGAAGAAGTTGAAAATGTGAAAAGTTTACGACGGACGACGACGGACGACGGACGCCACGCTATGACAATAGCTCACTTTGAGCCTATGGCTCAGGTGAGCTAAAAATATATGCTTCCTTTGAATAGTCCATATTGACTTGAACCTCTTTTGAAAATATGTCATCCCCCTCCCCCTCATATGCACCCTTAATTGTGGCATATACAGGGGGTGTTACATGTACAGTCAAACTTGACTTATGTGACTTTGCAAGGACCGACAGAAATGAGGTCACATAAGACAGGTGGTCACTTGATACAGGTTCAAGCTGATCTGACTTTGACTAACACAATTTATGTAGTATAAGAGCAATACAATTAAATGAATTACTGCAAATATTAATTCAAGAATCTATTAATAAATCATATTGCACATATAAAACCACATAATATCTTATTTAGAAAATATATACATGTATCACAGAAGTTTTTTTTAAATTAAGAAAGACACTAATGAGGAGATTCAATGTAAAATTTAATGTAGTTTGAGTCATAAGCAACACTAAAATTCGTAATATACCAGTTCGGAATTTGGTACAGGACAGGAAAATTACGGTCGTTGTCACGTTAGACAGGTTGTTACTATATACAGGTTAATACGATAGGAAAATCGCTCGGGAGGAATGAAAAAGGTCATGTAAAGCAAGAAGTCGCTAAAAAGAGGGTCACTTTAAGACAGGTTTATCTGTATTACTCTTTGCATTAACATCAGTTTACATATTTTCTCATGGAAAATTAGACCTGGATTAATGATGACAAAGTTTTCTCAAACATGAACAATGTTACAAGAGACTTGAGATAATTATTATGTAACAGTTACAGGTGTGAAAAATACAAACCTTCCTTGGATTCTTTTTCTACTCGTGTACCATACAGCCAGAATCTAGAATTACCAAGTAAAATTTACCAAAAAATAAGAGAATAGTTCGAGTATTTTATCAAACTTTCCTTTGAAAAATATTCGGCCCTTTATAGAATTTGCAAGAAAAGGATATAGTTTAGTAAGTATGTAGCATGAAAAAAACTTTTTCAATGCCATTACTATATGACTGTCTGGTGTTTCAACCTTAAATCATTCTCAGACCAATAGAGACTACAAAAATAACATAGGAACATGCAAATGGGGAATACAAGTTTCCTTGAATTTTCCTGAAAATAAGAAAAAAAGTTTCTTCCAGTCTTAAGACTTTCTCTACAAGGATAGCATTTATATCTCTCATTGCAGAGTTTACTTACTTCTTCCAGCGAGTAACAAGAACCCTATCCCCGACAGCTACAACTATTCTTGGTTCATCAGTACAGGGAATCTTTGTACATACTTTACATCCCTTACTGATTGGGAAAGTTGCTCCATTATATTTTTCTACAATATGATACTCTATCGTTCTCTCTCTTTTTAAAGCTTTCTGTTCTATTTGCTCTATCTGAAATTCAATAACAACAGAAACTAAGCAACTTTCAATCAGCAAAATGGCATTATGGCAAGTTAACGATTAAATAATTGTCAAATGTTTAGCATGTCAGTTCAGAAAACGAGAGAATGTTTGTAAAATTCCTGCACTTGTTACCATAGTTTTTTCTCTCTCAAGGAATGCCACTTTGACTCGACCTTTGACCTCTTGATCTTAATATCTCTGGACTGCATGTTTTAAAGGTAATTAAGATAATAAATAATTACATGTATTTTGCAGTAATGAAAGAAAGGCCTGAGTGTGCAAGCACATCATTTTCAGCCACAATCAATCTTGAAAATTGGAAAGAAATTGACTTTAAGTGAATGACAAGTGTAGGTACCTCCTCTATAAAAATAATAAGTTGATATACAGTATTTAATTTTCTTTTGAAATTTCTTAGATAATCATCTGCAAAGGAGGTCAGAATGATGGAATAAGCAAACTCTTTATGATATAAAGCCATTACATGGTAGGGACGAAACAACACACAGTCAGTGCTATTTGTACGTGTATCTGAAATATGAATAAGCATGTCTTCATTCAGATTACAACTTATCCTTAAATCAGGACAGTATTCAAGTAGTCCTTTTTCTCAAGACACAAAACGGGTATCCTAACAATAATACAAATGTATGAAGAGTCATAATTCATCATAAATCAAATTGAACAGTCTGACAACTTACTGTGAGAGTGTACTGGTTACAACCAGGTGCCACATTCCATGTAAAGCCATCAGATTTAGGTCTGCCTGACCATGTAAACACCTCGGCCATATTTTTCCTCCAGCCCATATGATATGGATACACAAAATCGCCCTCTTCCTCTTCTCTTATCCTATCTTGTGCCTAGACAAGAAAATTGAAATTTAACCCTCAGATATTTATACATGTATGTACACATTTGGAAGTAAGAAAATATCAAATACAAGCACAGTTGCACTTAATGTCACAGTACGAGGGCTGATTGATATGTTGTGAGCCTCGTATTGATGGATTTGAATTTTATCAGACATTTTGCATTAAGTTTAATATTTTCCCGTAACTGCGTCAGAAGTAAAGCATAGTATGTGCCATTGATTGTTTGTCTTTTTTGGCGATAATCTATCAGCAGAATACCTTCTGCATCCCAGAAAACTGAGACTCACTACATATCAATCAGCCTTTGTATCATTACTAAAGATAACATAGTAAAAGTAAAAGTCCCCTCAGTATACAGCTGACACTCGTTATCTCGAAGTCGATGGGCCCACTGAAAATACTTCAACATAGCGGAGTTCGAGATAAACGTCAGTCAAATTTATGTTATAGTTTCGAATGTATTGTACCACCTATAAGGCTAAAAGAATCGTTTTGCTATTGTATTTTATACAATATATATCAGAGCTTAAAAGGCTACTCGTGCTGACAATGTAATGTTAACTTCACAACGTAGAATAGATTCTAGAAGTGCCATAAACGTATTCTTAATACTGAAATTTTACGAAGAGGCGCATTGAGAACGTCAGGTATTTTTATTTGTTGTGTGACCCCCCCCCTTTCGCGCCGATCGCATCGGCCCTGATATAATACAAGTTTGTTTGTCTTATCAATCTGTCATAAGCCGTTTACCTTCAAGAGTTTTAGATCATTGTGACATCAAAGTACAATGAAGACATTTGTTCGTACGCTATTTAATTTTTTCGTCTGCTAGATTTCAAAGTCGTATACACGTCTTCATTCTTCACTTAGATTTACTCGCATGCAATCAAGTTTAATCATCTTCCTCTTAGTGTATGAAATTTTATGTATCGATTATTTTGTAGATCATCAGTATAATAATTGTTGCTCAATTTTTTTTATTTCAGTTACGATAAATCTTGAGAAATTTTTTTAGGGGGGGGGGGTTGTATTGGATTATTTTTTTTAGACGTCGCTTCTCATAAGAATTTCAACATAATAAACAATGCAATTTTAATGAATGAAACATGCACATATCATTGTTTCCGCAATGATATTATCTAATTAACTGTTATCCCCCTTCATTAATTTTGATGTCACGGTCGATCAAACAACGGCGAATCAGTCAACCTTCGTTACCGGTACCTATAATTGTTTGTTTACTATGCGATTTCACTATTGTTTGGTACGTCAATTGGTTTTTTTATACAAACATTAGGACTTCGACTTAACGAGTATAAAATACACGAAGAAAATGACTTTGGACTTCGAAATTACCTCGAGATAAGCGAAATTTCGAGATAACCGATTTCGAGTTATCCGAAGTCAAATTGGTTAGAATATGAAGGAAAAAAGATGGGTCCGCCGCTCGACTTCGAGATAAACGGAATTTCGAGATAACCGAGTTTGAGATAACGAGTGTCAGCTGTAATTTAAATGTAGATGGCAGATTAGTAGTTTTGTTCAACAGAAAAATATGTTTTTTTCAAAAAGGTATTCATATATACATATTTGCTTTTTACTTTCAATTACATGTATTTTTGCAAGATTCCTCCAATTCATTTAATTCTAAGATACGCATACCTACTCAGAATCATTCAATTTCTCAATGTCGGTGTAATGTCACAAAAAGGTTCAGATAGAGATAAGCACCGAGAAGTTCTGAAAATAGCTGGGTGATAAACTCGGGATTTATCATAGAGCGCAATATAAGGAAATTGCTTTATATCTAGAATCCAACGTCTATAATCAGAACAAATTTTCTATAATTAATTAGAGAAACCACTGATGAATGAAAAAATTAGCTCCTCAAACCAAAATATAATAGGAGACTTGAAGAAGGAGCTAACAAAATCACGGTTTTTTCATAGGGCACAGTGATAAATCCCCCAGTAAACATGACAGAAAGGGGTAGGGCCACAAAGCCCCTAAAACAGCCCTGCAATTTTCCTTAAAAATAAACTTAATGAGAAATACTTGATATATCATATAAAATATAATGAATGTTTCCCCCTTTTAATGAAAGGAACAAATCACCAACTTAAGCACCATAGGAAGTCTTATGACGTCATCAAGTGACGTCATTTTGACGTTATTGACAAAACTTGGTCAAAAAAGCTCAAAAAATGAGTCTTCAGTGGATAATTTCGATGTGGCTACATGCGTCGAGAAACATAAAACTTTTATGACAAGAAGATATTGTGATTATCTTTCATTTCTAATTTTTCAAGTTTCTCGATGCATGTGGCCATTTAGGTAAACATTTAGAAACAAAGAAACATTTTGGTATTGCAGCAATTTCACGAAAAATTGTCTATTTTGGGGTTTTCAAAGGGCTTAAAGCTACTGTTAAATCCATTATTTACAAAATCTCAACACATAATCTAGTAAAGAACAAATCACAAAAATTTTTCAATCAATTCAAATGTTAAGAAACAGGGCCGATTAGGGGCTTCGTGGTCCTATCCCTTTGGTCACGTGACCAGCCTGACATCAAGAATGGAAAACAAAAGAGACATACATGAACAAATAACCCATACTATAAAATACCATACCTTTTCTATAATCCACGATTCTATTCCTGTTTCATTTTTTATAATATTTTTCATCTACAATGAAAAAGCTTATTACATGTATTATGTTGAGAGAAGGTTCTGTTTATGCTTCATTAATAGAAAAATGGATGATACACAAACTCACTTAAAACAGAAGGAAGATTTATCATAATAGTGTTGCTTTTATAGAAGAGAACAATTACATATTATATACCACTTTCTAATCTTGATAATGCAATTTTAAATTTCTGAACTAAATACATCTACAGTGATGTTTTCATGGAGACATAACTTTTAAAATAATTGAATTCTTTACAATAACTTTGTAAGGAAAAACAACACAAAGCACTATCAGCTCTAAAATTTTCAGTTCCACTTTCAAGACAGAAACTTATCTGTATTGACTTACTTGTATACAAAACAACAATCCCACAGCTATGGTTACCCCTATGGCAAGACCTATGGCAAACATCACAGAAAGAAAGCCAACAAAATCTAGGTGAACCACAGGCTCCCTCGTATAATACATGTAGTAGTGCTGCAATAGAAAACATCAGTAAATCAAATAAATGTGTATGTAAACATGTGTACAAGTTCAAAGTACAAAACATTGTTACATATATCATGCTAACTTTGACAAAGTTCTCTTAAAAAATAATCCCCAGAATGTGTACAATGATATCTAAAACAAATAGGGTCCATCCTCTCCCCCACGGATAACACTTGTGGGAGACTTTGTATTGTTACATTTTTCAATTTGAATTCTGTTTTGATCCTACGTTATAGAACAAGCACCCACACATTCATAGTAGCAATTAGGGGTGTAACGATATATCAATGTAACGATATATTGCGATATTTGATAAATTTGTATCACAATATATCATGCCCTTAAAGATTATATGAATAAATCATAGAATCTCTCTGATTTTAATAATTTTCATTGAAAACAAGAAACCCATAGTCCACATCGTTCACAATTGAAAAACAATCAAAAGGATTAAATGACTTGTGTGTATTTCTTTCAAGCAAATGACATTGACAATGTAAAATTTCATCAGAAAATAGGAGGACTATGGAAAAACATATGATGAGGAACCTGATTTTACATCAAAAATGATATATCGCAATACAGCTAATAAAATATTGCAATATATCACGATTCACTTTTGGCGTATCGTTTCTCTATCTTTCTTCCCAAACTTTGTTTTGCAGGGATCATGAAATTCTTTCAGCAATATGCTAAAGTTCATGGGCAGTTGAAGCACCGTGTAAACAATTAAAAAAAAGTTAGCTTACCCAATTTATAGCTCTATACACAGAAGGCACAAGAATGCATGTGGCATGTATACAACCAAGAGGAGCAAAAAAAAGGAACCAAGTAAAGTTGGCATGGTTAAAATGTCCACAACACGTGTTGATCCATGGACAATGGTGATCCATCTTCATCACACATCTAGAAAATAAAAGAAATAAAAGGATGTGGTATGTTACTTCAGAAAATATCTAAAGCAGTGGTAAATGTAGCACATACATGAACACGGAACAACATACATGTATATTAGAAGGAGAAAAGTGGGGTTTTTTAAATCACAGTTTATGCTTTCAATATTGTGACAAGAGAATTAATGCACACTATAATCCCTCATACATGAAGTGACTAGCTTATAGAATTTGTATCCAACAAATTGCACTTGCATGCTTTTATCACTGCCAACTGTTTAACTTATACTTTCAACATATTGCACCTTTGGGAGTTTTTGAGTTTTTTTAAATATAGGTAATCACAGATTATGAAGCTCATCTCGTGGCAGCAAAATTCAATTCAAACATGTTTCTAAGTACATGTATATTGGCTTTTAAAGGCAAAATCATTCAAGAGGAAAAAGTAAGTCAAGGTCATTTTATGAAAGTTTGATCAAAGATACATCCAATTTGCAAGATTGGTACATGTAGCACTTATACTTTGCTCAATATTGGCTTTTAAAGGCAAAATAACTCAAGCGGAAAAAGTAGGTCAAGGTCATTTTATGAAAGTTTGATCAAAGATACATCCAATATGCAGGTTTGGTACATGTAGCACTTATACTTTGCTCAATATTGGCTTTAAAAGCAAAATCACTCAAGCAGAAAAAGTAGGTCAAGGTCATTTTATGAAAGTTTGATCAAAGATACATCCAATATGCAAGTTTGGTACATGTAGCACTTATACTTTGCTCAATATTGGCTTTTAAAAGCAAAATCACTCAAGCGGAAAAAGTAGGTCAGATGCTGCATCTGATGCATGGGTCCATCTCGGCATCCAAAGATGAATCACTTCTGCAGGTATGGTGACTGTAGCATCAGCATTTTGTCAGATACTGAGCTACCCCAAATCTCTTAACCAAGTCACTCTGAGCTACCCCAAACTTCTTAACTAAGTCACTCAAGCGAAAAATGTAGATCAGATGCAGCATCCGATGCATGGGTTCACCTCAGCATCCAAAGATGAATCACTTGTTTAAGTTTGGTTACTGTAGCATCAGTACTTTGCCAAATACTGAGCTACCCCAAACTTCTTAACTGGATGCAGACGAGCGCGGGTATAGCATAAGCTCACTCAACTTCGTCAAGGTGAGCTAAAAATGTCTTGTACATTTTGTATCTATCACATATAAAATTCTACAACAGTAGCTAGACCTGTTGCACTATCTGGGATTAGCAACTTTCAAGATAATGTAACCCTTAAATACAATGTACACTTGAATATAATAAATATTTTCCTATAGTTACTATACCTGTTACATTTCCTACAGTGATGAGCTCTGGGAGACTTATATCCATCACATATCTCACAAAACTGTAGATACTCACAGTCAGACTCATTTTTCTGTGAAAGGAAATTCTAAAATAGGTATACTAAGTAATGAAAGATCAAATCAAACAAGGAGAGAGTTGGTGCACAATCATATTTGCCAGTACATGCTGTATATATAGTATTTCCCTGTCTAGCTTCCATTAGATGGTTTAAAATATAATTATTACTGTAGATTTAATTTTCTAACTTACTAACCACTTGAGACTGAAGAAAAAACATAGAGGTGGCAGTGTGAGATTTTCTTGTCTTACACTCCACGTGACATATTATGACCATATAGAATATTACCTTATATCATCAGTGGATATGTGCACATTTTGGTCGCTATCCTGGTTAAAAATCATTTTAGCGATAATTAAATGAGCTGAGCGAGAAAAATAATGAATCACAATGTTATGACTGAGACAGGGGAATCTCATCATCGTGCAAAAGATTTGCTACCATACATCAATGACTCAGCAAGCCTCATTATGGATTGCAAATCTTTTACCCTCAGATGAGAATCCCTTTTCTAAGTTGCAACATCATGATAGATTCTACTAATCCATCAACCCTAATTTTATAAGACTTGCCTAATTGTACAGGGCCATGCCAGAAGTACATGTATTTGCAGAATTTCTGCTAACATGGTTCAGTTCTAATGTTGCTGTACATTGTATTTTTTTTTCAATTTTCTCTATTGTCATGCCACCAATCTTTTGCGTTTAGATTAGAATTATCCATAATCAAACAACTCACTGGTTTCCAACCAATAGGCACAAATCCTGGTCCCTTAAAGGCAGCTAAGAAATAGTTGTACAATATAAGAAAGAGCCAGGTGAAGTAGACAGTGAGGTTAATCCAGCTCCCCTTTGTATACGTAGGCCACCACATTAAGGCACAGCGAAATCCAACAGTAGTGATAATGGCAATGACTGACAAGGCAATGATGGGACCCCAATGTAACAGCTGTAAGATTCTGTATCTGGCCATGTCTGCAGCCTCTGGAATAGTTATAGAAATTAGACCATTACAAAATACAGGTATAATTAATAATTATGACATCAATATTTACAATACCCCTGTATCGTATATACATGTATTGCATGTAATAAAACCTGATGTACCGTAACCCTATAATAGGGTAAATTAATCATTGCATAGAAATAATCAAGATTTTGAAAAATTTCAAAGTTTCTTGACACTATCACCTTTTGTATCAGCATTTAGAATGTTCAAGACATGTTGCAACAAATCGGGAGCATGTAAAAACCTGGTTTTAAACAGATTAATGATTATACTTCAAGAGATATCACCAAAGCTAAAGTCTTAAAAGCTGTCTTAGGTTTCAAGGTTCAAAGTCTAAGGTCAAGGTCACTAGGTTTAAAGTCATGGAACCAAATGAAAGGACAAGCAATGAGGAATCTGCATGTGAAATACTAGTACAAAAGTTCTACCTCTTCTAGTTCAGAGACATATTTGTATAGCCCTGGTTAAAGTTTTTGAGAATAAGGACATAGAAGCTTTGGGCTAACGCATGGTTTCAACAGTAGCTCTCTGAACATTCATCCCGGCAAGCTAAAAATTGTACTCTACATAGGGGCTGTAATAAGTTTGTTTTTAATGAATTAACATTAAACATTTAATATGAAACTTACTTAAATGATGTGTGAAGTCTACCTGTCCTAGCACAAAACCAAACAATACCTTTAAACTTGACAATTTAATTACATGTCATTTTTACTGACCAGACCCTATTGAATAACTACTATCTTAAATAATATTTATTTATTCATTTTCCTTACTTTCTTCTTAATGTAAATACATGTATAAGGCGGGGGAAATTTATATCCTTCTTTAATTTCATTAAATTACCATTATCATTATAAAACGTTTAAACGCCCAAGAGTTTCTCTGTATGTTTACATTTACAATTCTAATCCAATGTCAAAATATTGGCTCATAAATTACAAAAGACAGATAAGATGAAATTTCAATACATGTATTAAAAAAACATAAGGATAAAAGTACTAGTATACAGACAAGAAAACATTTTCATTATGTATTGTACATCAGATATGAGGACAAATGCACAATAAAATAATACAATGTTTTGTTATTTTCAGTTTCATTTTATTCCTTTTCCCTTTTAACGATGGGAGTTGCTACTCAAAAGGTTTAATGGAGGGGTAAGGGTAGGTAGGGGTCTAATCTTTTCTACAAGTGAACCTCATCCCCTGCCCCTCCCAAGCAGCACTGTTCAGATTTTATTTTTATCTTTTTACCTGGAATGAAGTGAATATACACACAATGTTCAGTCCTGGAAAATCTGTCAGAAAAAGGGGGGGGGCTGTTTTTCAAATTAACTAAATCAAAAATTCATATTACTTTTGAACTGCACTGTAAATCAATACAGATCAATAACAGTCACGTGGTACACTCAGGTAGATAATACTCTGTTTACATGTACATACAATATCTAGAAATTCTTTCCAGAAAAATAGTCTTTTGTAATATAAATTTTTAACTACCGGTAAGTGTTTGTACAAAATTGTCTCAACCCTATTTTGAACATATTTCAATCCTAAATCACATAACGAGCCTTCCATAAATAGGCAAAATCTCACTCAAAAATGACGTGATCCTTTCACATTGGTCTGAGTTTTAGAAATTCCTTTCTATTAAGAGGGAAGGTTAAGAAGTTATTTTACATGTTCCTGGCAGACATGCTTCTTTAATTGATCCTAATTAAGTTTGTACAAGGTCTCATCACTTTTGTAATGTTTATGCTGTACATGTACAACATTTGGTCTTCAACAACAAAATTAAAGACTGAAGGATGTTTTCACATGTCGTTGTTAGTTCTTACAACATGTAAGTTCCTTTGAAACATTAACTATTGTCTGTCCATGTGTGTCCATCAACGTCCTAGCCAAATTGTCCCATCAATGCTTATATCAATCTAACTTCTTTCAACCAGATATTCATATATGTTAGATGGACTTTGAATATTCATAAAATAGCACTGTTCAAGAACAGGTACGTTGTCTTTTTTACCCTAAATACATAACATGTACCCTGACCTTGAAAGTGACCTTGAGCTACATTGGGTATTCAATGCCTTTACACATTATACAATAATGATAATAAATATTATCAACTTTTAACTCAGTGTATATGATGTGATATTGACTTATTATGAAAATATTAACCGAGACAAAGCTGAAGTCAATATTTTCATAATAAGTCAATATCACATCATACCGGTATATACTGACTTAAAAGTCCATAACTGTTTTATTCTATATTTTTTATATTTGATTCTCAATAAATAATGTCACCATATGCAGAAGTTAGTGGGGTAATCCCAGTCTATTTTTAGGCCGTGGTATACAGTGATTTTTCCATGAGTGTCGGTGATATTATCAGCCAATCAGAGTGTTGCTATTTATAGTTTAAAGAACAAACTTCATTATGCCTGCAGAAGTATGATGCATATCAATTAAGCTATAGCCATATACATGTATATGATAGTGTATGATGAACCCCAACCCTTCACTAAAATTTCATAACTACGCTACTCATGTGAAATATGTGAAAGTGTTACCTCCAGACAGACAGACAAAAAGAATGACAAAAAGATTCTTAAATTATATTTGTTGCTCATGTGTGCAGGCGACATAATAAAGGGGTGCTGTCAAATTTGTCTCACATGTCCATCATCATGATTCATCATCATCCAGACATTTGCAGATTTTTAATCAAATTTTGAAAGCAAGATGGAGATAAACAAGAGGCCCAAGAGGGCCATGATAACTTACCTGAAAACTATCATGATAACTATGCATATCTACATGTAACAAGAAGAAGTTTGTCAAGGTTAAAAACTTAATGACTTCGGAGTGGAACCAAAAATAAGAACACTTCTTACAACATCTCTCTACCATAGATCATCCTGATGCTGATCCTGTTCCGGTTTGTCGGTAAGTTCTGATGAAGAAGTGTATCAAACTCAATGGAGGGTACCTCCATGACCTACTTTTGCCTGTAGTGGCGCCATCTATTGATGGATCCGGAACAAAAAACAACAGCACTTGTAAGGGACAATGAGTAACTCATACCTTTTTTTTTTTTTTTTTTTTTTTTTAAACTTTATTTATTTTACAACGTTAAACAAACAAGTTACACAACTTATATTAATGTCTCACGTTGGCTCAGATGTTGGCGTGAGGGGGTCCAAGGAGCAGGAGGAAACCGGAGTACCCGGAGAAAAACCCCCTGCAGAGGCCTGGGTGGGGGACCAACTACCCTCCCACATAAGACCCTTTGCCGAATCTGAGATTCGATCCCAGGACCTTAGAGGTGAGAAGCGAGCGCGCTACCACTGCGCTAACCCGGCCGTCTTATACCTACCAAGTTTCATGAAAATCTGAAAAGTGGTTATGGAAAAGAAGCTGAAAATGTCTGAAAATCACCTCCCCCTTCCTTTGTACATAAGAAAAAAATTAATGAATAAAGCCTGTGTTTGTGAAACACGAATGCCCCCGGTGGCATCTTTGTTAGTATGAACACTATTTTCTGTAAAGTACATGCATGTGAGGTCACTGGGTTAAAAGGTCAAAGGTCAAGGTCACGAGGTCAAAAATTTTGGTATCAATGGAAAGGTCTTGTCACAAGGAATACACATATGAAATATGAAAGCCCTATCACTTCCCATTCAAAAGTTATGCCCAATGTTAAAGTTTTTGAAAAGTAGGTCAAAGGTCAAGGTCAAGATCACGAGGTCAAACATTTTGGTATCAATGGAAAGGTATTGTCACAAGGAATACACATGTGAAATATGAAAGCCCTATCACTTCCCATTCAAAAGTTATGCCCAATGTTAAAGTTTTTGAAAAGTAGGTCAAAGGTCAAGGTCAAGGTCACGAGGTCAACAATTTTGGTATCAATGGAAAGGTCTTGTCACAAGGAATACACATGTGAAATATGAAAGCCCTATCTCTTCCCATTCAAAAGTTATGCCCAATGTTAAAGTTTTTGAAAAGTAGGTCAAAGGTCAAGGTCAAGGTCACGAGGTCAAAAATTTTGGTATCAATGGAAAGGTCTTGTCACAAGGAATACACATGTGAAATATGAAAGCCCTATCTCTTCCCATTCAAAAGTTATGCCCAATGTTAAAGTTTTTGAAAAGTAGGTCAAAGGTCAAGGTCAAGGTCACGAGGTCAACAATTTTGGTATCAATGGAAAGGTCTTGTCACAAGGAATACACATGTGAAATATGAAAGCCCTATCACTTCCCATTCAAAAGTTATGTCCAATGTTAAAGTTTTTCGGACAAACAGACAAACAGATAAACAGACAAACAGACGGACAGGCCAAAAACTATATGCCCCCGAATCTTTGATTCCGGGGGCATAAAAATAAAAAAATAAAACACCGCTAAAGACGGTATGGCTGGATTGCAAAGTAAATTTTTGTCACCAACTGGGACAAGGTCACTAGGTCAACTATTACAGCATCTATTGAGAGGCAACCTACATGTATAATATGAGGTTTCTACTGCATACAGTTCCTTAGATTTTGCTTAAACCATAAATTTTAACCAAAATCTTCAACTAGGTCAAAGTTCAAGGTCAAGGTAACAATGTCAAATGTTACAGCATACATTGAGAGGTCTTGTCATGGGCAACCTACATGTATAATATGAAGTTTCTACTGCATACAGTTCCTTAGATTTTGGTTAAACCCGAAACTTTGACAAAAATCAATAACTAGGTCAAAGTCCAAGGTCACTAGGTCAAATGTTACAGCATAAATTGAGGTCTCGACACGGGCAACCTACATGTATAATATAAAGTTTCTACTGCATACAGTTCCTTTGATTTTGCTTTAACCAGAAATTTTAACCAAAATCTTTAACTAAGTCAAAGTCCCAAGGTCAAGGTCACTAGGTCAAATGTTACAGTATAAATTTAGGTCTCGTCATGGGCAACCTACATGTATAATATAAAGTTTCTACTGCATACAGTTCCATAGATTTTGGTTAAACCAGGAACTTGAACCAAAATCTTTAATTAGGTCAAAGTCCAAGGTCAAGGTCACTAGGTCAAATGTTACGGCATAATAGAAAGGTCTTGTGATGGGCAAGCTTCATGTATAATATAAAGTTTCTACTGCATATAGTTCCTTAGATTCTGCCTCAACCAGAAACTTTAACCAAAATGTTGACGGCAGACAGACGGATGGACAGACAGACAGATGGACATCGTCAATCTATTGACCGGAATTGCTTTGCAATCCTGCCAAATAGACCTGAATTGCTTTGTAATCCAGCCAACAACAATAAAAATCTTAGCATAAAATACATTTCAAAGAATTTTACATGTAGTACCTCGGTAACTTTAAATGAATAGGACAAATATGCAAATATGCTGTAAATGAGTGTGTAAAATCATATACATGTATTTATTGAGTTATTTAAAGAAATAGTGCAAAAGTGTGCATTTCTGACTAAGTAAAAAAAAGATGTCAAAAACGTGTCAAAAATTTGATATCAGAGTCAGCTGTCTTTCCCAATTACATCGGTCCACCGGTCCTGACAGGCAAAATTACGTTCGGACGATTGCTTTCCTCTCAATAGTCAGTCCGAATGATCGATGCTTTTTGGCGAGTCTATTTGTTATGTTATCAAATGTTCCGGTGCAAGTTTTTAAAATTTTTGGTCCCCTGTGAGAAATTGATCACGCTCTTGTAAACGATTCACGATTGTAATGTTAAAAGTTTCTTTGTTTTAAAGCGTTTATGAGAAGTAGTCAGAGGTTGATCGGGCCGTGGCTACTACCATAATGCCGATGTTAGCTAAACTGAAGTAAATAACTTAATAAGGGGATATTGAATGTTTTATTAATGGAAGTGATAACTGGAAGAAAATTTATGAATTTGCAAGGGTCAAAAATAAATCTTATACAGCTAAACCTGTATAATACGGTCGGTCAAGGGAGAAGCAGAAAGTGACCACTATAAACAGGTGACCTCTTTATAGAGGGTCAGTTTTTTTTACAGGAAATATTTTGCACTCTCAAACATGCATGTACATGTACCATGTTGCAACGTGGTCAAACCTTTGTTTTTGAGGAAGTGATGATACACGGTCATGTTTCATAGAAAACTAAGAAATAAATTTAAATTTCTAATTCAATGTTTATAAATGAATCATATAGCTGTACATTATATTGATTAAATTTATGAAAAAGAGAAGTTCACATCAAAAATCAAAGTTTTTTTCAAGCAAACGAACAAGAATACATACAGTCATGTCATATTTATGTACACAGTCATATCAACTTCAAGTTTCTCACTTTTGTGTCAGGAAGAAATCATTTAGTTTTGTTTTAGTGTTCTTGTTTGTCAACATTAAATCGGACAGGCTTTCTTCAACACATACCAAGGCAGACATGATTTTCGCGTGTCCACTTCTAATTGCAAACTGTTTCATTATCATAACATAGTCATTTATGTGATCAATTGTACATACGTTTTCTTCATGATCGTCCGCCTCTGTGTCTGAGCCCCCTTCAGTGTCACTTTGTTCGTCGTTAGCGGCCAGAATGTAAATTGGAAAATTTTTGTAATTGGTCTTACGTAACCACCAACGATAGCTACTTGTGACCGTAATTAAAGGTGTGATCAATACTTATGCACGTAACATGGTGACCGTTGACCGCGTTAAACAGTGACCGTTATAAAGGGGTTAAATATATAGTAAAAATGATAGGGAGAGCATGAAACTGACCGCAATGAGCAGGTGACCTCAATATAGAGGTGACCGCATCAGCAGGTTTAGCTGTAATTGCTTTTTTGCGTATTTTATTTTTTTCAGACTGACAGTTTTTGTTTCAGAACTGATGTGTTTCTTTAATACATAGGTTGGAATGACCTATGTGAGCTGAAAGTTTTTTGGATAGACTGGGAGTGGAACCAAAAAACAACAACACTTGTGAAAACTCCCCATCTAGAACTATAATCTGTCACTTATTATAACTTGCACCTTATAAGGTACAAGAGTTCAAGATTTATCCCCCTATATAAATTTTAAGAGGAAATTACTCCGACAATTGAGAAAAAACTTCGATTTTCTTATTTCTGAAGTGAGCTGCACAGACTCAGTGGCGGATTCAGCCGGGGGGGGGGGGGGGTGGACCCCCGGCAGTGCCCAACAAGGGGGCACTTATGCCATGCTTTTGGAAGCATTAAACTGTTATTTCCTAAAATAAATCTATGAAATTAGTAAGAAATATCCCAAAAACACCACAGAAACCACCGATTTGAATAAATTTTCCAAAATCTTCTTGGGGATAGATTACAAAGTTTGTGAAGGATGCATTGCTGCCCCCCTCCCATACCCTCCCCCACTCAGCCCTTCGGGCCTCGCAAGTGATTCCCATCAAAAATTGTATGTGCCCCCTACCCCCCCCCCCCTGGCAATTGGGGTTCTGGATCCGCCCCTGAGACTCTACTGTCCTGTTCACTAAATCCAGAGCACCCTGTTTTGGCAATTTTCTCCTAAATATTCAGGATTTTCATTATCATGATTTATATACAGAGTTACTCCCTATTCGGGATGGTATATGATGTAAACATATAAAGACATCATCAAATTTCGTGGAAACCAATGTTAAATTCAGGGAAAATATACTACAAAACGATGTAACCTATAAAAATTTTATCATGTAACATAATGCTTTTATGTCAGATACTGTCGGACTGTCCTAAATTAAACATAAGCATACACCAATGAAAAAGACGGAATACTGTTGTTATAAACTGATAAACAACATAAAACAATAGACGGAATCAATAAATCTCTGTTAGTTGTAACAGAAAATGCCCCCCCCCCCCCCCCCCCCCCCCCCCCCCCGCCTTTTGGTAGTATATGTACATGTGCATAGCGTTATAGTCTTTCCCAAAACTCACTAGCCCAACGCCCGAGGCTACCAAAATTTTTGCTGCGCTAGTAAATATTCTTTAAGAAACTTTACAAAATACTAGTAAAATGTATCTTCGGGCTCGTGGTTAAACAATGTTTTAGGAAAGAATGGCGTTAGTTAAAATTTATGACGGAAAATAGAATGTCTACTAATGTACCATGTCTACAGGGATTTTCTACAGTAAAAATCATTATATGATTAACATGCGTGAAGTCGGACACCATGGCATCACTGTATATCATTGTTGATACCAAGAACTATTATAATGGTGGCGGGCTGAAAATTAACATGGGAACTTCCCGTAGACATTTCATTCTTAAAGTCGGACTGGTCACGTGACCAAATTTCCGCCATGTTTACAGGGGGATGTGTCTCTAGATTTATCACTTTGCCCTATGAAAAAGACGAGATTAGCTCATTCTTCAAATCTGTTATTAAATTGCGGATTGAGGAGCTAAGAGATAATTCATCAATGGTTTCTTTAATGAATTCTACAAGTTTTGTTCTTATCAAAATCGTTAGATTCTAGATACAGAGCAATTTCCACACATCATTCTCTATGAAAAACCCTGAGTCTATCCCCCAACTATTTTTGGAACTTCTCGGTGCTTATCTCTGACCGAACCTTTGTGTGACATCACACCGACTTTGAGAATTTTCCATACAGCAGCTTCAAAAAAGTTGAACAAGAAGTTCATGCACATTTTCTGTTATAACTAAATGAAGTCAACCTACGGAGACAATACATAATTTGAAATTTCCTAAGACAGCAGAATAAATCTCCAAAACAGCGTGCTCTTGATTTAGTGAACACAGAACAGGACACAACGCACAGGTCGGGGAAACGGCAAATCTAGCTATTAAAGCTAGATCTAGCTTTTAAAGCTCGTTCTAGCTTTAAAATGGAACAAATTGAGCAGTTTTATTTAGAATGTGTGAAAACGAAGACGTTGCGCACTTGCGCCTCGACGGATATCGTAATGTTTACGTACGAAAACGAATATTGGATCTTAAAATCGGAAACTCAGCGTTGCATTTACGAGTGCAGCTGCACATGTGCATTCAAGGAAAAGGTAAATATTCACTTGTTTACACCTTAAATGACTTACCTTTGTAGATTTAATGTCCTATTTATTTAAAAGAATGTTTTTAACTTGCAAATCCGCCATTTTTAATTTACCGATCTAAGTGGATTCACTGTTTGCAAGAGAAAAGATCAACTAGCAGACGGATATGCATTATTCCGGTATAAAAGTAGGATGTTGGTCCCGTTTTTGCATTTAAATTAAATCTTTTAAAAATTGATTTTTTTCATTTTATTTTCATGTTTTGAACAATTACATGTAAGTTATGTATAACAAAAACAAAATATGGATTTAAAAACGAAATTATCAAATTTTTAAAAGCATTTGTATCAGGTGAAATATGTCTTTGACGATCCTACTTTTATACCGGAATAATGCATATCCGTCTGCTAGTTGATCTTTTCTCTTGCAAACAGTGAATCCACTTAGATCGGTAAATTAAAAATGGCGGATTTGCAAGTTAAAAACATTCTTTTAAATAAATAGGACATTAAATCTACAAAGGTAAGTCATTTAAGGTGTAAACAAGTGAATATTTACCTTTTCCTTGAATGTACATGTGCAGCTGCACTCGTAAATGCAACGCTGAGTTTCCGATTTTAAGATCCAATGTTCGTTTTCGTACGTAAACATTACGATATCCGTAGAGGCGCAAGTGCGCAACATCTTCGTTTTCACACATTCTAAATAAAACTGCTCAATTTGGTCCATTTTAAAGCTAGAACGAGCTTTAAAAGCTAGATCTAGCTTTAATAGCTAGATTTGCCGTTTCCCCGACCTGACGCAATGAAAGCGCCCCCCCCCAGTCTTCGTGAAAACTCACTAGCCCGACCGCCCTGGCTACCAAATATTTCCTCGGGCTACCAAATTTTGATGCTGAACTAGCCCGACTGGCTAGTGACTTTTAATTAAATGCAGTGTTTTCATTAAGTGCCGACGGCTGGCGATTTCTTGTGTTATAAATACTTAGGGTAAAATCGCCACCTACTTTCCGTAAAAAGAATCAGTCACGTCTCAACTTTTATCGCTGGTTAAGTATGAAATGTTTATTTTATTGAACAATGAACATGTTTAAAATGAAATATTATGATAACGTTTTCCTGTAATATCTGTTCATAAAATATAGTTCTAAGATTCAAGATAAATATTTCCGTAACCACAGTGCATTGTTTTCTGCGCGGCGTAACGGGTTATTGTCGGTACCGACAAATATGCGAGTATAACATGTTCAATTCAATATCTAACACTGAAATAAAGAAATTCTTACGAAAATTTTATAACTATTGGCCAATAGCCGCAAACAACGACCGGCCTTTTAGCGTTCACGTATGATTCAAATAATTTCTTATGTTTTTCATTCTCGGTTCATTTTCTGCAGGCAAAGAATATCATGCATTCATTGTAAAATTGAGTCTATTGTATTGATACATTAATGACGTAGCTGACATCCGCCAGAGAAATGATCGGGTGGTGGTTTAACTTCGTTCGATTTTTAAGTATACTCTATTTATGTGTGAACTTTTGCCTACTCAACAGACCTACCGGTAGCTGAGGAAACGATGGGTCTTTATAGCGTTTTGATTTTTCTTCTATGGCTATTGAAAATTTTGGGTGGCTAGTAGATTTTTGCACTCAACTAGCCCGACTGGCTAGTGGTCAAAAAAGGTTTTCATGAAGACTGCCCCCCCCCCCCTTCTTTTTTCATCAGGAAGAGGGGAATCATCCACACAACCAAATTGTCAAATTTAAAAACAAATGCTAGCACTAAGGGTTGTATTCTTTTACCTATGCCAGAAATATAAGATCCTACAGTTTGTTAAAATTAAAATGTAGGACCTTTTCCAGTTCGATTTTGCTAAATACAATGGCGTAAGGTCCCCTATGCAAAAAAATAGATTTATCGGTTATAATACAATACTGAGGGGACCTTACGCCATTGACTTTCGTGTTAACCATAGTAAAGAGGGAACCTTACGACATTGAATTTAATAAAAAGGGATCCTTACGCTTTTGACTTTTCATAATTGGAGGAGGGGGCGACAGAACTGGGCGTAGAATATCAGAAAGGGATGAGGGGGGGGGGGGGGGGGGGGGGGGGGGGGGGGAAAGGGGCGGAAAAGGGAGAAAAGGGTGGGAGGTGGTAGGAGGAGAGGAGGGGACCTTACGCCATTGACTTTCTACATCAACCATAATAATGAGGGGACCTTACGCCATTGACTTTCTATATGGACCATAATATAGCGGGGACCTTACGCCATTTACTTACTCTATGTATCATAATACAGAGGGGAACCTTACGTCATTGACTTTCTATATGGACCATAATAAAGAGGGGACCTTACGCCATAGACTTTCTTTATGGATTATAATACAGAGGGGACCTTACGCCATTGACTTTCTATATGGATTATAATACAGAGGGGACCTTACACCATTGACTTTCTACATGGACCGTAATAAAGAGGGGACCTTACGCCATTGACTTTCTATATGGATTATAATACAGAGGGGACCTTATGCCATTGACTTTCTCTATGTGGACCATAATACAGAGGGGACCTTACGCCATTGACATTCTATATGGATTATAATACAGGGGGGACCTTGCGCCATTGACTTTCTACATGGACCATAATAAAGAGGGGACCTTACGCCATTGACTTTCTCTATGTATTATAATACAGAGGGGACCTTACGCCATTGACTTTCTATATGGACCATAATAAAGAGGGGACCTTATGCCATTGACTTTCTCTATGTATTATAATACAGAGGGGACCTTACGCCGTTGACTTTCTATATGGACCATAATAAAGAGGGGACCTTACACCATTGACTTTCTATATGGATTATAATACAGAGGGGACCTTACGCCATTGACTTTCTATATGGATTATAATACAGAGGGGACCTTACACCATTAACTTTCTACATGGACCATTATAAAGAGGGGACCTTACGCCATTGACTTTCTATATGGATTATAATACAGAGGGGACCTTATGCCATTGACTTTCTATATGGATTATAATACAGATGGGACCTTACACCATTGACTTTCTCTATGTATTATAATACAGAGGGGACCTTACGCCATTGACTTTCTATATGGATTATAATACAGAGGGGACCTTACACCATTGACTTTCTACATGGACCATAATAAAGAGGGGACCTTACGCCATTGACTTTCTATATGGATTATAATACAGAGGGGACCTCACGCTATTGACTTTCTATATGGATTATAATACAGAGGGGACCTTACGCCATTGATTTTCTATGCGGACCATAATACAAGGGGACCTTACGCCATTGACTTTCTCTATGTATTATAATATAGAGGAGACCTTACGCCATTGACTTTCTATATGGACCATAATAAAGAGGGGACCTTACGCCATTGACTTTCGTGTTGACCATAGTAAAGAGGGAACCTTACGACATTGAATTTATTAAAAAGGGATCCTTACGCTTTTCACTTTTCATAATTGGAGGCGGGGGCGACAGAACTGGGCGGAAGATATGAGAAAGGGATGAGGGAGGGGAAGGAAAGGGGCGGAGAAGGGAGAAAAGGATGGGAGGAAGAGAGGAAGGGACCTTAGGCCATTGACTTTCTACATCAACCATAATAAAGAGGGGACCTTACGCCATTGACTTTCTATATGGATTAAAATACAGAGGGGACCTTACGCCATTGATTTTCTATGTGGACCATAGTAAAGAGGGGACCTTACGCCATTGACTTTCTATATGGATTATAATACAGAGGGGACCTTACACCATTGACTTTCTACATGGACCATAATAAAGAGGGGACCTTGCGCCATTGACTTTCTATATGGATTATAATACAGAGGGGACCTTACGCCATTGAGTTTCTATGCGGACCATAATACAAGGGGACCTTACGCCATTGACTTTCTCTATGTATTATAATATAGAGGGGACCTTACGCCATTGACTTTATATATGGACCATAATAAAGAGGGGACCTTACGCCATTGACTTTCGTGTTGACCATATTAAAGAGGGAACCTTACGACATTGAATTTATTAAAAAGGGATCCTTACGCTTTTCACTTTTCATAATTGGAGGCGGGGGCGACAGAACTGGGCGGAAGATATGAGAAAGGGATGAAGGAGGGGAAGGAAAGGGGCGGAGAAGGGAGAAAAGGGTGGGAGGAAGAGAGGAAGGGACCTTACGCCATTGACTTTCTACATCAGCCATAATAAAGAGGGGACCTTACGCCATTGACTTTCTATATGGATTATAATACAGGGGGGACCTTACGCCATTGATTTTCTATGTGGACCATAATAAAGAGGGGACCTTACGCCATTGACATTCTATATGGATTATAATACAGAGGGGACCTTACGCCAGTGACTTTCTATATGGATTATAATACAGGGGGGGGGACCTTACGCCATTTACTTTATACATGGACCATAGTAAAGAGGGGACCTTACGCCATTGACTTTCTCTATGTATTATAATACAGAGGGGGCCTTACGCCATTGACTTTCTATATTGATTTTAATACAGAGGGGACCTTACGCCATTGACTTTCTATATGGGCCATAAGAAAGAGGGGACCTTACGCCATTGACTTTCTTTATGGATTATAATACAGAGGGGGCCTTACGCCATTGACTTTCTATATGGATTATAATACAGAGGGGACCTTACACCATTGACCTTCTACATGGACCATAATAAAGAGGGGACGTTACGCCATTGACTTTCTATATGGATTATAATATAGAGGGGACCTTACGCCATTGACTTTCTATGTTGATTATAATACAGAGGGGACCTTACGCCATTGACTTTCTATATGGATTATAATACAGAGGGAACCTTACACCATTGACTTAAAGAAAAGGGGATCCTTATATGCTATTGAATGCCATTGACTATAAGAGGAGGGGCGACAGAGGGGAATAATGGGTGCAAGATGGGAGGAGGGGATCACAGGATTATGACACATGTTTTATACAGAGGGGACCTTTCTAACAGAGGGGACCTTACGTCATTGACTTTCTATATGGACAATTATATACAGAGGGGAACTTACGCCATTGACTTTCTATATGGACAATTATACAGAGGGGACCTTACGCCATTGACTTTCTATATGGACAATTATAAACAGAGGGGACTTTACGCCATTGTCTTCCTATATGGACAATTATTTACAGAGGGGACCTTACGCCATTGACTTCCTATATGGACAATAATATACAGAGGGGACCTTACGCCATTGTCTTCCTATATGGACAATTATAACAGAGGGGACCTTACGCCATTGACTTCCTATATGGACAATTATAACAGAGGGGACCTTACGCCACTGACTTTCTATATGGACAATTATAACAGAGGGGACCTTACGCCGTTGTCTTCCTATATGGACAATTATATCAGAGGGGACCTTACTCCATTGTCTTCCTATATGTACAATTATATAACAGAGGGGACCTTACGCCATTAACTTCCTATATGGACAATTATATACAGAGGGGACCTTACACCATTTACTTTCTATATGGACAATTATATACAAAGGGGACCTTACGCCATTTACTTTCTATATGGACAATTATATACAAAGGGGACCTTACACCATTGACTTTCTATATGGACAATTATATACAAAGGGGACCTTACGCCATTGATTTTCTATATGGACAATTATATACAAAGGGGACCTTACGCCATTGTCTTTCTATATGGACAATGATTATATACATAGGGGACCTTACGCCATTGTCTTCCTATTTGGACAATTATATACAGAGGGGACCTTACGCCATTGTCTTTCTATATGGACAATTATAAGTGGGGACCTTACGACATTGACTTTCTATATGGCAATTATATACAGAGGGGACCTTACGCCATTGACTTTCTATATGGAGAATGACCGTACGCCATTGACTTTCTTTATTGACAATTATACACAGAGGGGACCTTACACCATTGACTTTCTTTATGGACAATACTATACAGAGGGGACCTTACACCATTGACTTTCTTTATGGATTATAATAAAGAGGGGACCTTACGCCATTGTCTTTCTATATGGACAATTATAAAGAGGGGACCTTACGCCATTGACTTTCTTTATGGACAATAATATACGGAGGGGACCTTACACCATTGACTTTCTTTATGGACAATAATATACAGAGGGGACCTTACACCATTGACTTTCTCTATGGATTATAATACAGAGGGGAACTTACGTCATTGACTTTTTATACGGACAATTTTACGAGAGGAACTTTACGCCATTGACTTCCTAAGGTCGAAAAGGGACGAGAAAGGGGAGAAGTGGTACCTCCTTGTCTCTCTCTCCCCACCCCCATAACAGAGGGACCTTCCGACCTTGTCTGGACAATAAGTTAAGTTGGTAAAGCGTTAAGTACGTCGTGGTCAGTGAAGCATGAGACTGACAGGTTCGAATCCGACGAGCGCCAGGTGAAGGGACGATTACCAACTTAGAGCCTCGCCAGGTGATGTGGGCTTACACCTTGTATATAGACAAGTAACCCCAGCCTAGTCTTTCTGAAGGGACTATAAAACGGGGGTCCCCTGTCTCGGATAGGCGTAGGAACGTAAAAGAACCCTCACTGCTTCGGTGGGTTCGTTGCATAGGTCAAAATTCCAACATACAGCTTATTTCTGACGGTACGCCTAAAACTGAACTGAGCAGAGGGGACCTAACGCCATTGACTTCTGTTTCGATATGCAGTAATACGGAGGGGACCTTACGCCATTGAAAAAATTTACAGAGGGACATTACGTCATCGACTTTCAATAATCTTAAATAGATAGGGGACCTTACGGCATTGACTTCTTGTATGGACACTTATATTGACTTTCTAGAAGGACAGTAATATAGAGGGGGGCTTATGGCATTGACTTTTTATATGGACGATTATTGTTCAGAGGATACATTTTGACATTTCCTTTCCATATTGACTGTAATACTGAGGGTACCCTTATACTCCAAATTCTTTCTATATTGACTAAATACATTTGTTACTTCACGCAACAAAAGTAATGATTGGGTATTCAAGAAGACTCGGTATCAGCATCCATATGAAAGGAGGGAGGGGATCTCCAACATGACTCTGTTGCAGTACCAACAGGAAAACGCCAAACATCCCATGCAAAAACACAAAGACGAGCACCCGACACAGAAACATGAAACACAAAATCTACACATAAACCAAAGAGACCAACAGGTAACCGGTGCCGACTTAGGACGGCCATTTAATACGCAAGTAGCAGAAATGGTGTGGTTATCAAGATTACGTGCGCACAACCCTCCCACGTTTGCAGTTACCAAAATATCTCGAAGAACGCAAAATTGTAGTGTAAAACGAGACCAATGGGTAACCGGTGCCGACTTAGGACGGTCATTTGTTACGCAAGTTGCAGAAATGGTGCGGTTATCCAGATTACGTGCGCACAACCCTCCCACGTTTGCATTTGCCAAAATATCTCGAAGAACGCAAAATTGTAGTGTAAAACAACCTCCTCACTGTTTGATGACCACACAAACAAGACAGTTATATGCAGAGGCCAAAGCAACGCAGATTAATACTAGTATATAAATGGATGGGGTTAGGGGCCCGTACGTAATACCGGTACAGTCCGTGCTCTGCCGGCTGCAGCTAGCTCATGCTTTTTTTTACACGAGGAGTCCGACTGACATTCAGAGGAGCTATCGGGCCCAGTCTTCTCTAAAGAAGTTTGGAAAGGACCCGGCTTGGATTCCCATCGTCACATTTAATCAGAGCGCAATTCTTACAAATGTGCTGACACAAGGCTGTAGATTGGTCAAGTACCATGTCGAGTGTCCGTTCACTGACAGCGGGATCATATCCACGATACAAATGACAAATATGGACAATGACCATATCCCAAAATACAGTAATAAAAGGATGATTCAGAAAATCATAAACCGGGCCATACAAATCAGGATAAAACAGGAACCAAAGCAAACAAACAAAAATAGCAATCCAAGAGATGCTTGTGTCTCCTGCGAAGCGGCCTATTTTTAAAAAGTTGATAAAATATGTAGGTCTAGGTCACTTGGTTCAATATTTGTACATTTATCAGTGGGAAAGTCTTGTCAAATGAAGTCGCATGTGAAATATAAAACCTCTTACTTATCAATTAAAAGCTATGGTCAATCTGTTACTCTCAGAAAAGGTCAATCATCTAGGTGAAGTCACTGGGTACAAATTTTTGGGAATAAAAGAAAGGACTCATAATAAGAAATACATGTTTGAAATATCAAAGCCGTGTCACTTATAAAATAAAACATATAGCCATTCTTAATTTTTTTTTCAAATGTAAGTCAAATACCTAGGTCAAGGTCACTAGGTAAAAAAAATTGGTATCTGTAATAAGGTCTTATGAAAAGGAATACACATGTTAATTATAAAATTCATATCACTTACCAATCAAAAGTTATAGCCAATGTTAATTGTTTGGAAAAGTAGGTCAAATATCTAGGTCAAGGTCACTAGGTCAAAATTTATGGTACATGTTGTAAGGTTATGTCACAGGAAATACACAAGTGAATTATAAAATCCCTATCACTTACCAATCAAAAGATATAGCAAATGTTTTTTTTTTTTTGGAAAAGTAGGTCAACTATCTAGGTCAAGGTCACTAGGTAAAAAGAATTTGGTATCTGTACAAAGGTCTTATGAAAAGGAATACACATGTGAATAATAAAATCCCTATCACTTACCAATCAAATGATATAGCCAATGTTAATTTTTTGAAAAGTAGGACAAATATCTAGGTCAAGGTCACTAGGTCAAAAATTATGGTATGTGTAAAAAGGTCTCATCACAGGAAATACACATGTGAAATATCAAAGCCCTATCACTTACCGATGAAAAGTTATGGGGTGTGACACCCAAAGTGTGACAGACAGACGGACGGACGGACTGACTGACAGACGGACAACGGACAAAGTGATCCTTGCGCTTCCACTACATGGAAAGAAGCGAACTCCCATTACATGAGAGTGAGACCAGGTGCCCAGAAAGAGTCAGCATCTCCTGCTTGCATCTATCAAAATCTATATATTATGTACTTTATCTGGCATATTAACACGCCATAAGCAGGCGCTGAAAGAATGTTGCTACTCAGAAAAGGAAAGTTTGTGATGCTGAAACTTAAGTCGTCACGTTTGTCACAGAGTGAGGTGTTCATGTGACCATCAGAGTCGTGGGACAGCATAGAGTGTAACTTTTAATGTCTCAGTAGAAAGTGATAGAATCTATTTTTTCTTCCATGAAACATAATGGTGTAAGGTCCCCTCTGTATTACAGTTCTCATATAAAGTCAATGGTGTAAGGTCCCCTCTGTACTATGATTCATATAGAAAGACAATGGAGTAAGGACCCCTTTGTATTATGATTCATATAGTAGTCAAGGGTGTAAGGTCCCCATTGTTTTATTGTCCATATAGAAAGTCAATGGTGTAAGGTCCCTTCTGTATTATTGTCTATGTATAAAGTCAATGGTGTAAGGTCCCCTCTGTATTATGGTCCGTGTAGAAATTCAATGGTGTAAGTTACCATCTGTATTATGGTCCATATAGTAAGTCAATGGTGTAAAGTCCACTCTGTATTAAGGTCCATACAGATTTCGTTAATAGTGTTATGTTCCCCTCTGTATAATTGTGAACATAGAAAGTCAATGGCGTAGGGTCCCCTCTGTATTACGGTTCTTATAAAAGTCAATGTTGTAAGGTTCCCTCTGTATAATAATCCATACAGAAAGTCAATGGCGTAAGTTCCCCTCTGTATTATAATCCATATAGAATGTCAATGGCGTAAGGTCCCCTCTGTATTATGATACATAGAGAAAGTCAATGGCGTAAGGTCCCCTCTTTATTATGGTCCATATAGAAAGTGAATGGCGTAAGGTCCCCTCTGTATTATAATACATAGAGAAAGTCAATGGCGTAAGGTCCCCTCTTTATTATGGTCCATGTAGAAAGTCAATGGCGTAAGGTCCCCTCTGTATTATAATCCATATAGAATGTCAATGGCGTAAGGTCCCCTCTGTACTATAATACATAGAGAAAGTCAATGGCGTAAGGTCCCGGCTGTATTATAATACATAGAGAAAGTCAATGGCGTAAGGTCCCCTCTTTATTATGGTACATATAGAAAGTCAATGACGTAAGGTCCCCTCTGTATCATAATACATAGAGAAAGTCAATGGCGTAAGGTCCCCTCTTTATTATGGTCCATGTAGAAAGTCAATGGTTTAAGGTCCCCTCTTTATTATGGTCCATATAGAAAGTCAATGACGTAAGGTCCTCTCTCTGCTATAATACATAGAGAAAGTCAATGGCGTAAGGTCCCCTCTTTATTATGGTCCATGTAGAAAGTCAATGGCGTAAGGTCCCCTCTGTATTATAATACATAGAGAAAGTCAATGGCGTAAGGTCCCCTCTTTATTATGGTACATATAGAAAGTCAATGGCGTAAGGTCCCCTCTGTATTATAATACATAGAGAAAGTCAATGGCGTAAGGTCCCCTCTTTATTATCGTCCATATAGAAAGTCAATGGCGTGAGGTCCCCTCTGTATTATAGTACATAGAGAAAGTCAATGGCGTAAGGTCCCCTCTTTATTACGGTCCATGTAGAAAGTCAATGGTGTAAGGTCCCCTCTGTATTATAATACATAGAGAAAGTCAATGGCGTAAGGTCCCCTCTGTATTATAATCCATACAGAAAGTAAATGGCGTAAGGTCCCCTCTGTATTATAAGCCATATAGAATGTCAATGGCGCAAGGTCCCCTCTGTATTATAATACATAGATAAATGTCAATGGCGTAAGTTCCCCTCTTTATTATGGTCCATATAGAATGTCAATGGCGTAACGTCCCCTCTGCATTATAATACATAGAGAAAGTCAATGGTGTAAGGTCCCCTCTTTATTATGGTCCATATAGAAAGTCAATGGCGTAAGGTCCCCTCTGTATTATAATACATAGAGAAAGTCAATGGCGTAAGGTCCCCTCTTTATTATGGTCCATGTAGAAAATCAATGGCGTAAGGTCCCCTCTGTATTATAATCCAAATATAATGTCAATGGCGTAAGGTCCCCTCTGTATTATAATACATAGAGAAAGTCAATGGCGTAAGGTCCCCTCTTTATTATGGTCCATATAGACAGTCAATGGCGTAAGGTCCCCTCTGTATTATAATACATAGAGAAAGTCAATGGCGTAAGGTCCCCTCTTTATTATGGTCCATATAGAAAGTCAATGGCGTAAGGTCCCCTCTGTATTATAATACATAGAGAAAGTCAATGGCGTAAGGTCCCCTCTTTATTATGGTCCATGTAGAAAGTCAATGGCATAAGGTCCCCTCTGTATTATAATCCATATAGAATGTCAATGGCGTAAGGTCCCCTCTGTATTACAATACATAGAGAAAGTCAATGGCGTAAGGTCCCCTCTTTATTATGGTCCATATAGACAGTCAATGGCGTAAGGTCCCCTCTGTATTATAATACATAGAGAAAGTCAATGGCGTAAGGTCCCCTCTTTATTATCGTCCATATAGAAAGTCAATGGCGTGAGGTCCCCTCTGTATTATAGTACATAGAGAAAGTCAATGGCGTAAGGTCCCCTCTTTATTATGGTCCATGTAGAAAGTCAATGGCGTAAGGTCCCCTCTGTATTATAATCAATATAGAATGTCAATGGCGTAAGGTCCCCTCTGTATTATAATACATGTACATAGAGAAAGTCAATGGCGTATGGTCCCCTCTTTATTATGGTCCATATAGAAAGTCAATGGCGTAAGGTCCCCTCTGTATTATAATACACATAGAGAAAGTCAATGGCGTAAGGTCCCCTCTTTATTATGGTCCATGTAGAAAGTCAATGGTTTAAGGTCCCCTCTTTATTATGGTCCATATAGAAAGTCAATGGCGTAAGGTCCCCTCTGTATTATAATACATAGAGAAAGTCAATGGCGTAAGGTCCCCTCTTTATTATGGTCCATAAAGAAAGTCAATGGCGTAAGGTCCCCTCTTTATTATGGTCCATATAGAAAGTCAATGACGTAAGGTTCCCCTCTTTATTATGGTCCATGTAGAAAGTCAATGGCATAAGGTCCCCTCTGTATTATAATCCATATAGAATGTCAATGGCGTAAGGTCCCCTCTGTATTATAATACATAGAGAAAGTCAATGGCGTAAGGTCCCCTCTTTATTATGGTCCATATAGACAGTCAATGGCGTAAGGTCCCCTCTGTATTATAATACATAGAGAAAGTCAATGGCGTAAGGTCCCCTCTTTATTATCGTCCATATAGAAAGTCAATGGCGTGAGGTCCCCTCTGTATTATAATACATAGAGAAAGTCAATGGCGTAAGGTCCCCTCTTTATTATCGTCCATATAGACAGTCAATGGCGTAAGGTCCCCTCTGTATTATAATACATAGAGAAAGTCAATGGCGTAAGGTCCCCTCTTTATTATGGTCCATATAGACAGTCAATGGCGTAAGGTCCCCTCTGTATTATAATACATAGAGAAAGTCAATGGCGTAAGGTCCCCTCTGTATTATAATCAATATAGAATGTCAATGGCGTAAGGTCCCCTCTTTATTATCGTCCATATAGACAGTCAATGGCGTAAGGTCCCCTCTGTATTATAATACATAGAGAAAGTCAATGGCGTAAGGTCCCCTCTTTATTATCGTCCATATAGAAAGTCAATGGCGTGAGGTCCCCTCTGTATTATAATACATAGAGAAAGTCAATGGCGTAAGGTCCCCTCTTTATTATCGTCCATATAGACAGTCAATGGCGTAAGGTCCCCTCTGTATTATAATACATAGAGAAAGTCAATGGCGTAAGGTTCCCTCTTTATTATCGTCCATAAAGACAGTCAATGGCGTAAGGTCCCCTCTGTATTATAATACATAGAGAAAGTCAATGGCGTAAGGTCCCCTCTTTATTATCGTCCATATAGACAGTCAATGGCGTAAGGTCCCCTCTGTATTATAATACATAGAGAAAGTCAATGGCGTAAGGTCCCCTCATTATTATGGTCCATATAGACAGTCAATGGCGTAAGTTCCCCTCTGTATTATAATACATAGAGAAAGTCAATGGCGTATGGTCCCCTCTTTATTATGGTCCATGTAGAAAGTCAATGGTTTAAGGTCCCCTCTTTATTATGGTCCATATAGAAAGTCAATGGCGTAAGGTCCCCTCTGTATTATAGTACATAGAGAAAGTCAATGGCGTAAGGTCCCCTCTTTATTATGGTCCATGTAGAAAGTCAATGGCGTAAGGTCCCCTCTGTATTATAATCAATATAGAATGTCAATGGCGTAAGGTCCCCTCTGTATTATAATACATGTACATAGAGAAAGTCAATGGCGTATGGTCCCCTCTTTATTATGGTCCATATAGAAAGTCAATGGCGTAAGGTCCCCTCTGTATTATAATACACATAGAGAAAGTCAATGGCGTAAGGTCCCCTCTTTATTATGGTCCATGTAGAAAGTCAATGGTTTAAGGTCCCCTCTTTATTATGGTCCATATAGAAAGTCAATGGCGTAAGGTCCCCTCTGTATTATAATACATAGAGAAAGTCAATGGCGTAAGGTCCCCTCTTTATTATGGTCCATGTAGAAAGTCAATGGCATAAGGTCCCCTCTGTATTATAATCCATATAGAATGTCAATGGCGTAAGGTCCCCTCTGTATTATAATACATAGAGAAAGTCAATGGCGTAAGGTCCCTTCTTTATTATGGTCCATATAGACAGTCAATGGCGTAAGGTCCCCTCTGTATTATAATACATAGAGAAAGTCAATGGCGTAAGGTCCCCTCTTTATTATCGTCCATATAGAAAGTCAATGGCGTGAGGTCCCCTCTGTATTATAGTACATAGAGAAAGTCAATGGCGTAAGGTCCCCTCTTTATTATGGTCCATGTAGAAAGTCAATGGCGTAAGGTCCCCTCTGTATTATAATCAATATAGAATGTCAATGGCGTAATGTCCCCTCTGTATTATAATACATGTACATAGAGAAAGTCAATGGCGTATGGTCCCCTCTTTATTATGGTCCATATAGAAAGTCAATGGCGTAAGGTCCCCTCTGTATTATAATACACATAGAGAAAGTCAATGGCGTAAGGTCCCCTCTTTATTATGGTCCATGTAGAAAGTCAATGGTTTAAGGTCCCTTCTTTATTATGGTCCATATAGAAAGTCAATGGCGTAAGGTCCCCTCTGTATTATAATACATAGAGAAAGTCAATGGCGTAAGGTCCCCTCTTTATTATGGTCCATAAAGAAAGTCAATGGCGTAAGGTCCCCTCTTTATTATGGTCCATATAGAAAGTCAATGACGTAAGGTTCCCCTCATTATTATGGTCCATGTAGAAAGTCAATGGCGTAAGGTCTCCTCCTCTCCTCCTACCACCTCCCACCCTTTTCTCCCTTTTCCGCCCCTTTCCTCCCCCCCCCCCCCCCCCCTCCCCCTCATGCCTTTCTGATATTCTTCGCCCAGTTCTGTCGCCCCCTCCTCCAATTATGAAAAGTCAAAAGCGTAAGGATCCCTTTTTATTAAATTCAATGTCGTAAGGTTCCCTCTTTACTATGGTTAACACGAAAGTCAATGGCGTAAGGTCCCCTCAGTATTGTATTATAACCGATAAATCTATTTTTTTGCATAGGGGACCTTACGCCATTGCAAATAGCGACATTCTTTTCCAGTTTTCTGTTGCTAAAGTTATTGAAACGCTTTACATCTTCTGTGCGCTTAAGTTGACGATGCGCATTCTCTTTTCTACAAAATTGCGGATCATGGTACGTAGCAATGGAACGGTCCCCTTTCTGTTACGTTTACATGATATTATTTTTCAAGTACCAGCGTAAAAAAAGAAATCGGAAACCTAGGGAACCCCCTTAATGCCATTGATGTCTAAGATCCACGAAGAATATCACAGTCCGTCTAATGCTGGATTAACGCGTAAGGATCAATTATGAGGCGCCGTTTTACTATTTATTCTCTTTTCTAATATGACTTGAAATTTTCTCCCTATATGTACCATAGAACTCGCCTGTTGTAAAATCTCCTACAAACTTCCAGTGCGCTAAGCTCCGCCCATGATTCACGTGCTATATTCAGTCAGGGGCATCACTGATTTCAGTCCTCTTTGGAAATGACTGATACTAATAATTTATTTTTCGATTTCCTTTGTAATTAAAATCGATAAAAGATATTCATTTTGCAAAATGATAGAAATCAGTCACTTAAAAATTATTGAATCTCGTCATATTATAAAGTTTGTCCATTTAATTGCCTTTACTAAACTATTAAGGGAAATCTAATTCCATGGATTTGTAGTACTTTCTATTCTGCACCCAATGAACTCTGAAATGCGCAGGAATAAGAATACGCCCAAAAAGCATGGAATTCAGTCATTTGGAGGTAAAGCAGCAAGTAAAGTCAAAATCAAAATTACTGATGTTAGTCATTTCTGAAAGAGTACTGAAATCAGTGATGCCCCTGACTGATATTAGAATAGAAATAACAACTAGCTAGCCGTGATTCATTGTCCAGTAATTCCACTCATCACATCAGTGAACCAATCAAATTATCACCTCGCCTCTTCGCGGCTCGGTGATAATTTGATTGGTTCATGCGACTCGTGGAATTACTTGACAATAAACCACGGCTAGCTAGTTGTTATTTCTTAATTTTTGATATCACAAATTTATTTTTTGATACCACAAAATTGATTATTTGATATAAAAAAAATCCCAAAAAATCGAATATGTGGTATCAAAACTACACAAAAGACAGCTTAGTCTACTATATGGCATATTAAATAGTGAAAATAGTAACGTGAAAGGCATTTTAGACAGACAATTTGCCGTGTATGATAATGACCATGACAGCTTTTGTGGCAGAGTCAAAGACACTTTAGAGTTGTACAACTTACCTAGCCTAGATACCTTATGTAAAAATAGGCCTACTAAGCTGCAATGGAAAAAGATGGTAAAACAGCTGTAAACAATTTTTGGACAAATGCACTACGGATTGACCTTGAGAACAAATCGACTATGGCTTATTGTAACATTGAAGTGTTGGAAGTAGGCAAAACCCACCATGTCTGGGATTCCATTGATACCGGTGCACTGGATGTAAAGAAAGGAATAGTGAAAGTCAGGATGCTCACTGGGGTTTACAATTTACAAAAGCTAAAAGCAAAGTTCAGTAAAGGAAAAGAGGATGCCAAATGTCCACTCTGCTTTTTAGATGTTGAAGATATAGACCACCTGATATCGTCATGTCCAGTCAGTATTTCATAAAATGCGTAGAGATACAGTTTCGGGTATGAAGTCATTAATTGACTCAAGGTCGGACAAGGATGCCTGGAGTAGCATTATGGTTGACAGAAAACAATTCACTAGACTTGTGCTGGACAATTCAATATTCTTCAAGAAAAAAACAAATGATGAAAGGTCATTCATACACAAAATAGAGGAAATGTCCAGAAATTTCTGTTACAAATTATACATAATTATAGGCTGTCTAAGTTGCAAGTTCCTGAGTAAATAAATATTTTTGTCAGGGATTCTCATTGGGAGAACCATCGCGAAAATAAATACTTTTATTCTTTTTTTTATCTACATTAATGAAATGGGTCTGTGATAACTGTTAATCTTAGTATTTGACTATCGATTCCTTTTTAAAGTTTTATATGTAAGAACACATACTGCTTTCTTTTATATGTACGTACCATTGTATATACTCTCTTACTGATCTCAATTTTTAGTTAGAATATGCTCTTTTTAATGTCTTAAGTGCTTGCATGTTTTAGTTTTTGTTTAAAATTACAGATTGACCATTTTTATCGCTGTTACTTTAGTGTAATGCGAGTACTCCAAACACTGGAGGGGAATATCAAGAGAAGAAGAAGAAGAAGTCTGTTCTGTTCTGTTCTATGAGTTTCCTCCTCTGCTAGGAGAATCACTTCTTTGAAGTGTAGCTGCATGCAACTGTTATGGAGCACCTTCCCCTATACTAATCTATACTAGTCTTTGATTTAATGAAATTCTAAGTAAGATAATTTAACATAAGCCAAGCGTCGAATCTAAAGGGGGTCGTTAGGGGTCTAGAAATCTGAATTTGCCAAAACAAAAACAAAAAACAAAAAGTTACATTATAGCGAAAAATAAGACTAACGATATGACCACAAACTAAAACAAGCGAGACAACTCCACCTAATCGTCTGCTGCAGGTGCGCAAAATTTCAAAGAAGAAATAATGGCAAAGCGTTAGTTTTCCCATAAAGCTTGATTTATCAATTATTTAGCGTCGATCATTTGAAATCACATCCACTGGTGGTACTCTTGGTGAGTATCAGAACAGAACAAGTTTCGGGATATTATGATTGTGTATCACTGTAAACCAGCCACCGGCCACCCCCTCTTCTTCCCTATTCAGGCTATCTGGCTATTGTCTGAAACCCAGCCTTTGACGGTTATTTGGACGGAGGAGGGCTCCATCGTCAAATAACCGTCAAAGGCTGGGTTTACTGGGGTCAGGTTTTTCGGACTGCTTCCCAATTATACAATTGTTACAGGTGTGACAGGCGGAATGGAAAATGTGGCCGGTCCGGGAATCGAACCCGAGACCTTCTGCTTACAGGGCAGACGCTCTTACCGACTGAGCTAACCGGGCACGATTCCTGAACCGTCACACTCCACCCCGCCAAATTTTGAGGTTTCCCAAAGTTGTTAACCGGAAACCTCACAAAGAAAGACAAATAAATCCCTGGTTCTTCCCCATAGTTGCCCTAAACCACAAGCAACTCATGAGGTTCACTCTCACGGCACCAAATACTGTGACAGGCGGAATGGAAAATGTGGCCGGTCCGGGAATCGAACCCGAGACCTTCTGCTTACAGGGCAGACGCTCTTACCGACTGAGCTAACCGGGCACGATTCCTGAACCGTCACACAGGCAAATCTAGTCTGACTTGTAGACCTACGACGGTGATATCTGTTTTTTCGTCTTCGGTCTGACTGCTTTGCATAGGCAAAACTTGAGAATTTCTGTGCGAAAAATTTCCAGAGATGTTGAAATTAACCGGTCCGACCTGCAAAACCGGTTAAAATTTGAAATGACCGGATGGTAACGCCAGCTCACCGGTCCAAATGACCGGTAACAATTCTCAGGAAACGTTTTCATTTTTTTTTTCATATCTATCCACTGCATAATATTTTAGGAAGTATTGTCCATAACACAGCTTACGACTTTAGTCCATTTAAATAACTCAGTTTTATGACTTTATCACTGTATGCTATAGGATAAATAATGATTACCGAACATGAAATTGTCATTGAAGTCATTGACTCATACATGTGACATTGTCCGATTTAATGAAAGAATCTCTTTTCTTTGCTGTATTTCAAAAGAAATCAGCTAAATGTCAAATATTGTCTGATATATTGTCGACAACGGATCCTCCGAAAGTCGTCTTGAATTTGACATGTTTGAAGACGTTTAACATTGTAACATCAAAATACACAGAATTTAACGCATATTTGCCGTAACGAGAGCTGCCATTGTAGTAATTTGCAAACGTTTCTGAATTATTAAAGTTTGAAAACGGAAAGACCGACTTGTTAAAACATGCAATTACTAAACTGACCGTGCACATGCTCATTTTTTTCAAAGGGATGCGATGGGATGTTCCTGTCTGTTATTTGAGGAAAATTCGCAAATATAAATCTAATCAGCAATTAAACTCTTCTGACAAACTACGTAAGAATAGTTGCCATAACTCGCGACATGAGACAAAAATTCGCGGATCGTCGATAAAATTTTAGTTTTGTCTCAAACCGTGGTTCCCTCTATCACGGAAAATGGATTGATTTCCCTATCAATGCTACTGTCTTTCTAGATATTTTTATTTCTTATAAAAATCTCCATTATTACGATAAACTATTTGCATATTGTTATAATAGATAAAAACATCCAGAGAGACACTACGTATTTTACGCAAAGGTTGATTGCACAGCGCAACGTATAGTTCTGCATTTAATTTCCGTGACATGCGTACATTTATCGATTTATTGAAAGGTGTTTGGTGCCGAAATAAAAACCAATTCATACATTCTAGTTCATCACGAGAACTTTAACTTCGTAAAAAGTCTCTTTCTCTCATTTTGGTGTTAATTCAATACGCATGTAGATATACGCGATGAACTCATAAATTGACATTAGATATAAAACATGCAAGTTTAATGAAAGAAATTAAAGATTGAATAAAAGAATTAAGACATTCTTCTTTTTTTATAAAAAAAGGTCATGAATGGTAACAAACGGACAGTACAGTTGGACAGGCAGACAGACGGCACAATATTTAAACATGACTATCTAAAGACACTGACAGGATATTTCATTGATAATTCAATCGTATGCAAATTAATCAAACTAAATCCATCATTTACATAGTGTAATGTATTTCATAATACAGTATGTATTGCAGAAATTAACTTTTTGTTAAAAAAAAATGTCGGACCAGTTAAAATCCTTTCGGACCGGTTGATTTAGGACTAGTACCGGTCCGAATGACCGGTTCATTAGAAAATATTTCAACAACTCTGAATTTCGGCAAGTCCTCCTTTTTTTTTGACATATTCCAGTCTCTTCACCTAAAAAAATAACTCGCCAAGTCCTCCTGTCAATAAAAAATCCTCTCTAAGCCTGGTTTCACCTCTTCTTCTCTTCCGATTTTCCTCTGATTGACGAAATTTGGCATGCGCACAGAGGTGAAACCAGGCCTAGAGGGGATATTTTAGGGGCAGGAGGACTGGGTGACTTATTTTTTGGTTTAAGAGACTGGAATTCGTCAAAAACAAAGGTCGACTTGCAAAAATTATTCGCACCGAAATTCTCAAGTTTTGCCTATGCATAGCAGTCAGACCGTAGACGAAAAAACAGATAACACCGTCGTAGGTCTGCAAGTCGGACTAAGGCAAATCCACTTTGACTTTCGAGACTCTTTCATTTGATTTGGCTGTTTTAACACAGGAACCTGTCGTTTTGATAGAGAAAATAAATCATTGTTCACTACCTCATGCCTCTGTGTTCATATTTTTTTTTTTCCAAATTTAGACTCTAAAAATTCCCAAGTCTTTGTTTGATATATTGTATCATCCCCATCATAACGCCAAACTCGCATACCGCTATCCCTTACTGATGTAGGTACAAACAAGCGTTAATCTCCCGATAATTACCGCTAAACAAGGTACACGTAATTATCCAGATATTTATCCAAAGAGTTTGATTGTCATGTATAGCTTTGAACGCAAGGTCAAAAATTACATTAAATGACGATGATATGCACCCTTTGCAGCAGGGTGTTGGGGGGAAAAAACCAAATCAACATTCTGGGAAGTCATTGATACAACGATTTTTTGTTGACGAGCCTCCCGCCATTACTACCGCGCCGTGCATCAACATTAAAAGACAACGGCAAGTACAGACAAAAGTGACAAGCTATTTACCACGTTATTGGCATTCATGTTTTCAATATTTTTAATGATAAAATTCTGATTCACTATTCACAAATTTTATTGATGTAATCAGTAAACCTCGATATACCCCCGACTCTGTTGTACCGCCAAATTCTAGAAAAACGAAAGACGGCAGTATAACGCGGGAGAAGTGCATATTCAACTGTCATCTAGCCTGAATAAAGGGTAAAAATAAATTTTATCTCGGCTGTAAATCTCCCAATTTTACTCAAAATGCCGCTGTTTTTCCCAATTTGAAAGGTCCCGGCCCCTTTCCCAAAATACCCTGCGACAGCCCTGGGTTGCTCAGTTTCTGACGAAGTGCAGATGCTACAGTAACCAAACTTGCACAAGTAATTCATCTTGGGATGCTGGGATGAACCCTTGCATTGGATGCTGCATCTGACCTACATTTTCCACTTCAGTTGCTTGTTTAAAATGTTTTGGGTAGCTCAGTGTCTGACAGAGCACTGATGCTACAGTAGCCAAACTTGCACAATTAAGTGATTCATCTTTGGATGCTATGTTGGACCTTTGCATCGGATGCAGCATCTAACCTACTTTTTGTACTTTTGTACTTGAGTGATTTTGATTTTAAAAACCAATATTGAGCAAAGTTTAAGTACACGTACCAAACTTGTATATTAGATGTATCTTTGATCAAACTTTCATAGAATGATTTAAATTGACCTAATTTTTTCCATTTGAATGATTTTGCCTTTAAAAGCCAATATTGAGCAAAGTATAAGTGCTACATGTACCAAACTTGCATATTAGATGTATCTTTGATTAAGCTTTCATAAAATGACCTTGACCTACTTTTTCCTCTTGACTGATTTGCCTTTAAAAACAGATATACATGTACTTAAAAATATGTTTAACTGGATATCACATGCGTTTCAGTAGCCTCCCTTAGACGAGAATTTTTAAGAAATCTCCACGCTGAAGATTTCCGATTTTCGTAACTTAAAATGTCTTGATGTTCTGGCTTTGTAATAATCACTTACTCGGCAAGTCGATCCAATAGCTCAGAGGTAGAGCTCTTGCTCACCATACGGGAAGACCTTGGTTCGAGTCCGAGTGGCGGTGTTATAATCAGATTTTTATTCGTATGTATATAAGATCTTTTTTTGCAAAGTAATGGTAAGCCTAGAGTGACCAACAATAGTCAAGTTTTTGCTGAAATTGAACTTATTTGAAAATTTTGTTAAGACTTTTTTACCTACATACATATGTCGTATCTATTTAGAAATAAGTCAGGTGTCAGTAAAGTGTTTGAATGTAGAGAAACTTATAATAAATTTACCCATATGGTAATATCATTACACATGTGCACATACTGTCGTGTTATCACACAAAATCTGTATTCGGCTCTATTTATTTACATATTGAAATCTTTGTGAGTGAAGGAACACTGCTGTGATATTTCAAAAAAGTTGGTTATATAAATTCGGATGCTTTTGTCTTTGGTCACATAGTAAAGAAAGATAACTCGAATTGCACTTTTAATTTTTTACATGACAATTTACACATTCAGTCAGATTTTGCAAAATATGACGTGGTCATTAATGATATTCTTTCTATAAGAATTTGCCCAATATGATGAGAGAATCATATGTGAAGTTTCATTTGAAAATCTTGGGCTGAAAAAAAATTATAGCCAAGAAATGAGCATTTCCATTACAATCAATGGATGGCTAAAAAGTCTCATCAGTTTCAAAATCTCAAAATTTTGAATGGTGACCTCCTAATATTGTCTCTTACATCTGAATTACATCAGGGAATCAGAATTATGCTATTTTTCTGAAAATAAGTGTTGTATAACATGAAACATGTGATATCACCTTAAATTGAATTTTGCTGCCACGAGGTGAGCTTCGTAATCTATGATTACCTATGTTTGGTTGAATTTTTTTGGAACTTTGTATACGTCAAGAAGAAAGGATGTTTTTTTACATATGAAACCTGATTATATTTTTTTTTGTCGTATAATTAAGAAATTATGTGTAATGGGAGGGGGGGGTTATATGCACATGTGCATGCTAAGCTAAGGGCAAAGTATAAGGCGCATGGAATGCAATAACTTGAATATGTGTCAATGGATTTTCATGATATTTAATCATTGTGATCAGACTGTAGAGAGGAAGTAGCCTTTCAACTTTTAGGTTCATCCAATTTGTTGTTACAGAGTTGTGGGACTTAGATTTTATAAACGGTGTGAAATTATACTAAAATAGTTAAAAAATTATTTAAAAATCTATTTTTGGGTGTTTTGAAAATTTGTTTACTTCAAGGAGAAAGGATGTTCTTTTACATATGTAACTGGTTTTAAATTTTTTTGTTGTATTATAATTGAGAAATTATATGTAATGGGAAGGGGGGATGGGGTTATATGCCCATGTGGATGTTAATCTAAGGGCAAATTATAAGACGCATGGAACGCAATAACTTAAAAATGCGTTAACAGATTTTCATGACATTTATACATTGTGATCAAATTCACCACATGGGATCGAAACTTATGATGATGTGACTCCTTACGGAGGTTTTTGGTTGTTTTCTCATCATTTAAGTGATACTGCACAAAACTGTTGAGACGTTGCAGTAGGGCAATACCTAATCATTTATATATCTGAGAAGTCTGTAGTTTTTGCAAACACTTCAAGAGTTCGTCAAAAGTAATGATTTTCTGTCGTCGAGAAGTGTATGAAAAACAATGAACTTTTCATATACCTGGACGATATAAATTGATTTATTAGGCATTGCCCTACTGCAACAGCTCATCAGCAGTGAAACCTAAACCTCATCGGACATGTCCGATGATTTGTACATTGGTCCGGTAATAAGAAACATCAACTGAAAACAAAATCATTGTACAAGTCAAAATTAATAATTGCATATTGGATGTATCTTTGATCAAAATTTCATAAAACGATGTTGACCTACTTTATCCGCTTGAATGATTTTGCCTTTAAAAACCAATATTGAGCAAAGTATAAGTGCTACATGTACCAAACTTTCATATTAGGTATATCTTTGATCAAACTTTCATAAAATGACCTTGACCTACTTTTTCCATTTTAGTGATTTTGCCTTTAAAAGCCAGTATACATGTACTTAGAAATATGTTTAAATTGAATTTTGAATTGGTGAGGTGAGCTTCGTAATCTTTCATGACCTATGTTTTGTATACCTCATCTGGCTATGATTAAGTACTGTGCACTTCTAGGTAAAAGTAAATAAATGAGTGTACAGTTCTAAAATCATTTATGCTTATCATGCTTTTCCATCAATATATTGCATGTAATCCAATACTTTGTTTTGTACATTACTGTCTGAAGAGGCTATTGATACAGCGAAAACACATGTAACAATAAAAAATGTGAATATATCAATGTATTGTTTCTGTCGAACTTTTAACATTTTTTTTTACTTATATTCATTAATACATGTAGATATGTTTTTGCCTGATAAATAGGAAATGGCTAGCTCTAATCAGTCACCTGTGAAGATTGGATTTGTTGCTCAAGATGACAGGCTTGGATATGATCTTCATACATCTGCCCTGAATGGCAACAAAAAGAGAATCAAGAGAGCATTGGAAAAAGGTTATAGGTTTATAAACCATTATTTGAAAAAAGTTATGTTTAATTTCATGACATAATGACACTCAGGATACAATTTATATTCACTTTGTTCACCATCATAATTTTGTCACATGAGTATGATACATAGAATCTAAAGATCAATCTGTATTTGCAGGAATCCATGTAGACTACCCTAACAGTTTTGGACAATCACCTTTATTTGGTGCCTGTTATGAGAATCAAGAGAGTGCTGTTGAACAGCTGTTAAAATTTGGAGCTAATCCAAACGAGTAGGTATTTAAAATATATTCAATCTTAAATGAAATTTGCAACAACTAAAGGCTGTCACAAATAGATAATCATCTTGAAATTTTATGCATATGTATGGGTATTTAGGGAATACTTGAGATTTTTTTTATACTTGTAGTATAAGTATGTGAAGTTATAACTATATTTTGCTCATATACCTATTTTTTTCCCTTTTGTAACCAAAAGCTTTCAGTGTTTCACAGTTTTACTTGTATTTATGAGATGTAGTAAGCCAAAGAAACTTTAATTTTATGATAATTGTTTCTCATAAAAATGACAATGAGAGTTTGATTTAATGTCAATTTCAGTGCATTGAATGTGTTCTGACATTTAATGTGGTGATTCCAATGTAAAATATGAAGAAAATGCTTTAATAATCATTCAATATAAAAAAATGTGTTTGCTTCCATCCATGTCACTATTACTTAAATTTACTATTCCTTTCCAATGTTATTAGGAGAAGCAATAATGGCATTACACCAGTCCACATTGCAGCTTACTCGGGGAACTTAAAAATTGTCACTGAATTATTGTCAGAAGGAGGAGATCTAAGACTTCATGATAGTCGAGGACGGACTGCTAAAGACTGGGCTCTGATGCAGCCAGATCCAAAGAAAAGACTTAAAATGATAGAATTCCTTGAAAAGACCAGACTGTTTGCCTTAACACAGTCTGGCCAAGATATAAGATCTACTGAGAATCAATCACACCTTGATAGAAGGTTAATTTGAATGCTACATGTATTATGTAAATATGATATTGTAATTAATATGGATTCTATGTAAAAACCTAAAAAATCAGACATGTTTGGCCACGACATGTCTCAGATTTTGGTTCTTATTTGTGTATAAGGTAAATATGATGTCCTCAGAGCGAATTAACCTTCCATTTTTTTCTCCGACGTTCCGTTGCCATGGTAACCAAGGTTTTGTATAAAAACACCTTTAAACAAGGCATTTTTATGCATCCCGTTACCATGGAAACAAATGTTGAATGTATATGTAATTTTCCGAAAAGATTATTTAAATCCTCTTAAGTTGATACAATTTGATTTTTCAATGCTCCTTCTTTCTGTGTGTCATGTAAATTTGCTTCAATTTCAAGAAAAAATGCTAATTCAAAATGAGCCATTTTCGGCCAATTTAGGCCTTATTTTACCTATATTTTACTTAATTTTGACAAGAGTAATAATGCAATTGCACAAGATTTGAAATACATTTGACTATTTCCTCAAGAGAATTTTCCTAGGACTTCATGGGAATCGAAGGAATTTTATCTAGAAGTGAGATTTTTCTGATTACATGCCTTTGAAATAGGTTACCATGGCAACATTTGGTACGAAGGTGTAAATACCTGTCATAAGTAAAAAGCTAATTTCTACAGATGTATGCCTGCTATCGCTACAAAACTTGGTATGTAGATGTATTAAAGACCATTTGATGTTATCGTGACCTTGAGAAAATGTCAAGGTCATTTGCTCAATTTTCAAGGTCATTGAAAATATTTGCTATTTTCAGGCCAAATTTTGTGGTTTTTCACTAAAAAGAGACACGATCAACAGTAAACAGTATGGAACCTTGGCAAAACAATCAATTATCCGTAAAAGTATGATAAATGTATTATTTGTTGGGATGAGTATCACATTTATCAAAGCCCAATGAAGACCAAAAAAAATGTCACATATTTTACGAGAAAATTTTAGAAAATCTCAATTTTATGCTCTTTTAAAAGATCGTCGTACATAGAAGTGAAATACAATCTAACATAATTGTGATGAATTCTTCTTCTTTTGATCGGTTGTTCAACTGTAAATATTTAAAATCAAAATATCTAATGAAATAAGTAAGAGAAATCAATTTAAATTAATTGGAAATCCTGATTTTTGTCTTAATTTTAGTCTAAAGTTAGAAATGACCTTGAGATTTGGACAGGTGACCTTGAAATGATTTGAAGGTCAATTGATAATGATTAATATAATTTGTATTCATGTATGCTAATTCATAAACATAGGACTCGAACATGAGGAAAAACAATGTTTTTAAATATGCGGTATATGGTAATATGGATTCCAAGATGCTATAGCAACGGATTTTAATTGGCATTTATGACAAAATGGTGAGTTTCACCATAAATTTTATTTCTTGATTTTTTCCAGCTATAGACATTTATTTTGGCAAGGTGATGTTAAATACCCATAACATTCACCGAATAATGGTTTTTAACCTTCAAAATAGTCAAAAACAGGTCAAAAATGACCCGATAATTAGACCTTATTTTTGCTAAATTTTCACATAATTTGACTGAATATCAACAACTACCTGATAACCCCCTCCCCCGAAAAAGTTATTTTTGTTAGAGTTGAACTTACAAAGAAAAGTTTTTGTGTTCATTAAGTAAATTTTGACCATGGTTTCCATGGCAACAGAATGCCACAATATGTCTTATCTCTCATATTTATGGGGGTGTCAAATAGATTGACCCCGTTACCATGGCAACCGTTGTTCAAATATAACAATATGGTTTGTTTTCATTGTTTTTACATTAAGTATGATAATTACAGAAAGTTTCATCAAAATCCATGACATGCCGTGGCCAGCTGTTTTAGGTTTTTACAGAGAATCCATATTAAAAGTACAAGTAAGAAGCTAGATAACAGCATTTAACATCATAATTTCAATTCGAAAATTTCAAGTTATTGGTGAGATCAGCAATATGTCACTAAATCTTTTATATATTATCTTATATATTGTAATGTCAATAAACAATCATTCTTGATATTTGATGGGACATGTTATGTTGCAGCCTGTCTGTCTGTCTATCTGTCTTTTCTGGAACATTATGCATGATCAATCACAATAACTATTTTTTTAGGTATCCTGGGTCCATCAGGAACAACTCTATAATCCGCCTGATTAAAGACAGAATCAAGGGAGAATCAACAGTTAATTTGGAGCACCTTAAAAGTTCACACAGTATGGGCTATGGAAAAGTAGGTGGCTAATTATTAGTCCCCTACCGGCAACGCCGAAGGGGACTCTTAGTTTCCTCTCGGTCTGTCTGTCTGTCCGTCTGCCCGTCCGTCCGTCTGTCCCTCCGTCTGTCCGTCTGTCCGAATATCAGTTTTCTGGACTTTTTTCTGCAACGGATAAAGATATTCAGATGAAATTTGATACACAGCTTGGTCTTGGATAGTTACAGAGCAAGTTCGACTTTCGTCACGCTTGACCCATTTTTCAAGGAGTTTTGCCCCTTGATGACTTGGAAAATCCAGTTTTTGTCAGTTTTCCGGACTTTTTTCTGCAACGGATGGAGTTATTCAGATGAAATTTGATACACAGCTTGGTCTTGGATAGTTACAGAGCAAGTTTGACTTTCATCACGCTTGACCCATTTTTCAAGGAGTTATGCCCCTTGATGACTTGGAAAATTCAGTTTTTGTCAGTTTTCTGGACTTTTTTCTGCAACGGATGGAGATATTCAGATGAAAGTTGATACACAGTTTGGTCTTGGATAGTTACAGAGCAAGTTTGACTTTCGTCACGCTTGACCCATTTTTCAAGGAGTTATGCCCCTTGATGACTTGGAAAAGTCAGTTTTTGTCAGTTTTCCGGACTTTTTTCTGCAACAGATGGAGAAATTCAGATGAAATTTGATACACAGCTTGGTCTTGGATAGTTAAAGAGCAAGTTTGACTTTCGTCAGGCTTGACCTATTTTTCAAGGAGTTATGCCCCTCTATAACTTGGAAAATTCAGTTTTTGTCAGTTTTCTGGACTTTTTTTTCTGCAACGGATGAAGATATTCAGATGAAATTCAATACACAGCTTGGTCTTGGATAGTTACAGAGCAAGTTCGACTTATGTCACGCTTGACCTATTTTTCGAGGAGTTTTGCCCCTTTATGACTTGGAAAATTCAGTTTTTGTCAGTTTCCCAGACTTTTTTCTGCAACAAATAGAGATATTCAGGTGAAATTTGATGCTCAGATTAGTCTTGGATAGTTACAGAGCAAGTTCAACTTTCGTCACGCTTGACCTCTTTTTCGAATCGATAAAGCAGATAAAACCTCAGAACTGAGCTGCACAGACAGTAAGTTTAATTTAAACTCATGTATGTTTAATTGAAGAGTAATTCATAGGCAGAGTTGCAGGACATAAATATATGCCGCCGGTAGGGGACTATATCGCTCAGCGATCATAACATTTTATTAACTTAGTCTTTTTTTTTTTAAATATATCCCTTTGCTGTAATGTTGAGGAGGATATTGTTGTGTTTTTACTTCGTAGCATGCTTAAAATTATGAATAGAATTTGTTTGTTTTTATAATTATTGGCCGGATTGCAAAGCAATTCCGGTCTATAGATTGACGATGTCCGTCTGTCCGTCCGTCCGTCCGTCTGTCCGTCCGTCCGTCCGTCTGTCCGTCTGCCGTCAACATTTTGGTTAAAGTTTCTGGTTGAGGCAAAATCTAAGGAACTATATGCAGTAGAAACTGTATATTATACATGAAGGTTGCCCATGACAAGACCTTTCAATTTATGCCGTAACATTTGACCTAGTGACCTTGACCTTGGACTTTGACCTAGTTAAAGATTTTGGTTAAAGTTCCTGGTTTAAGCAAAATCTAAGGAACTGTATGCAGTAGAAACTTTATATTATACATGTATGTTGCCCATGAAGAGATCTTTCAATTTATGCCGTAACATTTGACCTAGTGACCTTGACCTTGGATTTTGACCTAGTTTAAGATTTTGGTTAAAGTTTCTGGTTTAAGCAAAATCTAAGGAACTGTATGCAGTAGAAACTTTATATAATACATGTAGGTTGCCCATGATGAGACTTTTCAATTTATGCCATAACATTTGACCTAGTGACCTTGACCTTGAACTTTGACCTAGTTAAAGATTTTGGTTAAAGTTCCTGGTTTAAGCAAAATATACTGAACTGTATGCAGTAGAAACCTTATATTATACATATAGGTTGCCCATGATGAGACCTTTCAATTTATGCCATAACATTGGACCTAGTGACCTTGACCTTGGACTTTGACCTAGTTTAAGATTTTGGTTAAAGTTTCTGGTTTAAGCAAAATCTAAGAAACTGTATGCAGTAGAAAATTTATATTATACATTTAGGTTGCCCATGATGAGACCTTTCAATTTATGCCATAACATTGGACCTAGTGACCTTGACCTTGGACTTTGACCTAGTTTAAGATTTTGGTTAAAGTTTCTGGTTTAAGCAAAATCTAAGGAACTGTATGCAGTAGAAACTTTATATAATACATGTAGGTTGCCCATGATGAGACTTTTCAATTTATGCCATAACATTTGACCTAGTGACCTTGACCTTGAACTTTGACCTAGTTAAAGATTTTGGTTAAAGTTCTTGGTTTAAGCAAAATCTAAGGAACTGTATGCAGTAGAAACCTTATATTATACATTTAGGTTGCCCATGATGAGTCCTTTCAATTTATGCCGTAACATTGGACCTAGTGACCTTGACCTTGGACTTTGACCTAGTTAAAGACTTTGGTTAAAGTTCCTGGTTTAAGCAAAATTTAAGGAACTGTATACATTAGAAACTTTATATTATACATGTAGGTTGCCTCTGACAAGACCTCTCAATGTATGCTGTAATATTTGACTTAGTGACCTTGACCCAGTTAGTGACAAAAACTTACTTTGCAATCCGGCCATACCGTCTTTAGCGGTGTTTTATTTTTTTTTTGTTTGGCACTTATTTCTCATATTGTAAGGGAAAACTCCATGCATTTCTTTTAAGGTCAAAAGTCTATTTTACAGATTTTAAATTGATTTAAATCATGATATTCTTTCTAGAGGGCAGTGATTGGGAAGGAACTGGTTATCTGCCAAAGTCCCAGTAATTTGAAAAATGCCCCATTCTGCTTTGTGTTCCCCCTTAAGAAATGGCCGATTGAAATAGAAATAGTCCATGCACGAAAGTTCCTTTGCAATCACTGGAAGGCAGTCGAGGGAACTTGGTTAAAGATTGATTACATTGTTTGATAAAGGAAAATTAAGATAATTCATTTTCAAGATCAATAGTCTCTGTCATAGATGTATCCGAATAGTCAAGCTTTGTTCATTTATAGTAAAATTCACTCACATTATTATCATTTACTGTGAAGGTCTATTTAGATCATGAGAGAATTGGAGGGATTGTTTGTTCTATACCACTTGTCAGTGAAAACTACTTACAACATGACAGGAGCAGAATCACCTACGACAATGGAGCCTTTACAGTAATGCAAAGGTACTTACTAGTGTCATCAAGTGCTGATTTATAAGCTTTGTGAATTTTAAGTATCCCAATCGTGAAACTGGAAAAAAAAACTGTCAGTTCATGTCTTTCTTGCTGGTGTCATATCTCAGAAGCAGTAAACTTACAGAAAATAAGAGTTCTATAAGATTCCTATGTAAATGTACAACAAAAACATTTTGTCAACCTTTACTAACTTCTTTGTGGCAGATGAAACGGAGATGATAGTCTATTTCTTCCTGAAAAGTAAAAATCAAATACAGTAATAAACTCATATAAAATGAAGTGCAAATGCATTCTATATTGAAAAGAATATTTTTCTCCTGAAAAAAATTCTTCTTTAAATGCATATATTTACATTACTAGATTTCCCATGTTGGGATATAGAGTTATATTCCAATTATCCTAGCTGCCTATTGTGATGTTACATTTAACTGAATTACAAACGTTAAGATACGATGTGGCTTTTACGGGTAATATAAGCAATCTTTGTGCAAATAGGGATTTCCAATAGTGTTGTAACGATAGTCACCGCTATCGTTGCTGAAACTTGAAAGTCTCCAACTGTCGATAATGGTTTTAAAAATTGATTGTTGCTATTGAGTTAATTTAACGCGAAATGATCTCGGTGCGAATTTTCTTCGATATAATTCTAAATGAAAGTAGACGTGCTTGCGATGGTGGAGTTAACAGTTGAGGAGGAGCATATCCCAGGCGTACTAGGTCGGCTGTGTGGGACCATTATGTCTTTAGAAAGTAAAAAGAAGGCCATCCTTCCAAAGCAAGCCTCGAGATTTATTTATTGTGAACAAGGAATGTTCAACATTTAATTTATTTCCTTGATTTTAAATTAAAATCAGATTCTTTTAGATATCACAAGCACTGAGTAATCTCCTTCTGAAAAGACACAAAACATACAACAATCTTAAACAAAAAAAGTCTGATTATTCCGATAGTGATATCAATTGTACTCCTGCAATAGTTTCCAATAATCGATACCAAAATTTTTCCGATTTTACAACACTAATTTCCAGTAATTAGTAGAATGTAAATTTAGGAAATAACTATCTTACTTTTGGTGTTCATGGTTGCATAATTCTGGCTAGCGACATGCAGATTTTCTGAGAACTTTAAGATTTACAGAATTTGCATGTCTCTGACCAGATGTATACTCCCATGAACAGCAAAAGTAAGACTTATTTGTTATCTAGTATGATGTGGAGAAAGACCCGTGTCACTGCCAAGAGGCTTCACAGAGATGTTGATCCTGGTGTTGAGGTGGACTTACTTATTACAGAAGCTGAATACCTGGGGTAAAGCAATGTAAAATCTTCCTCATAAAAGTTAAGAAAATGTTGCTTTAGCAGTTAGGATGGCCAAAAACAATAGGAACAGTTAAAAGGAAATAATGAAAATTTATTCTCTCTGGAGGAAATTATAAGATTAGGAATCTTGGTAACAGTCATGGTCTTCTAATAAAGTACATGTACCAAAGTTTCAATGTTAAGAAAATATTCAGGATTACCGATCAAGTTCAAATGAAATTTTATGTTGGTTAAGTAATTTCGAAGTTTTGAAATCTTTTTTTGATGCTCTATGGCTTCATACATTATTGAATTTTAATTTATGCAGGAGAGTTCGACATGCTAATATTATTCAGTTGATGGGAATCTGCCAAACAGACAACTTGGATGGAATTGTATTGATTTTCGAAAATGTTGTAATGGGATCGCTATTTTATCATTTACACACAAAGGTAAGGGTTTTTTTTTTTTTTGCCAACAATAATTAGCAGTGCAGTTACAGTTCTGATAGAGTTGCTCGAGTCACTCCTATATAATTTTGAGCGTCACTTACACTTAAGTAGGGATCATTTTGCTTTTAAATTTTTTTTTGCTATTAAAAATTGAACCTTGCTCCTATCTTTTGAGCAGTAATTCATTAAGTCATTCATTCATCACCTTGACCTTCACATTTGGCCCACACACAAGTAAAAGGCCTGTGAGGATTTGGTGTCTTTTGCAAACACAACTTTTTTCTGTATTTACCTCTGTTCTGATGCCAGATAAAATGTATTGAATTTTTTAGTTACTCACTTGACTTATACAGGAAAAAAGTTTGATGTTTTGAATAATATTAGATTGACAAAAGAATAAATTTAAAACAGTAAAGTATCAGCTTTAGTTGAGTCCTATGTACATGTATAGAGATGTATTGAATATAAATTACTGGTAAAAATATGAATGTCCATGTGTTATTCTCTGTCTCCTTTAGCTGGAGAGGATACCATCTACTCAGATTAAGGAGATGTCCTTACAAATTGCTGAAGCAGTGTTGTTTCTCCATGATCAGAACCTTTTGCATTGTTGTATAACTTCTCATGCTGTCAACATAATCAATCCACATTTAGCAAAACTTGGGAATTTCGAATACATGCTTGAAAGGTATGTGTAGAATTCATACTGTTATACATGTAGATAGAGCGATTTCAACAATTATTTATGCTTTTACAGATCATGGTCTACCATATGTTTGGTGAATACATCTCACATAAAGTAAATATTCAATATGTTTATAGAGTAACCTCTGGTCTATCTCTCTCTATCATGCTCATGCAGACCATCCAAGTACCATTCTGCAATCATGGGCAATCTTATATCATTCACTTAATAGTCAATGAATACGTAAAGCCCGGTACACATGTTAAGATTTTTCCTATAATCCCTGTATTATGATACAGAATCTTACCGTGTACACCCTCAATACACTGTATTATAAGATTTTCAAAAACATATAAGACTATTAGCGATAGAGCACTGCTCTATCCTTAATACAAGTCTTAGAAGATTTTTTTATCTCAATGAAATCGCTCTGTCCTCATTATTTATCAATATTTGTAACTAAAAATATTTATACATTGAAAACCTCGAAATACATGTGCTTCCATGGTGTTTAAATTCCCAAATTAGACATTTAAAAATTAATTATACCCTGGCAAATGAAGTATATAGGAAACACCATGTCCGTCTGTCTGTCCGCCCATCCGGTTAAGAAGTTCTTAAAGCAGATAACTCTTCAAGTGATAGGGCTTCATATTTCTTACATACATTCACCATAATAAGTACTACAAAAGGTGTTACATTTTGATACCAAGACATTTGACCTAGTGAACTTGACCTTGAACTTTGACCATATAGTTATATTTTGGTTAAGAAATTCTTAAAGCATATATTTTTTTCTCATGTATGTGATAGGGCTTTAATATTTCATAGATACATTCACCATAACAAGTTCTACGTTTTGATACCAAGACATTTGGCCTACTGACCTTGACTTTGTACTTTGACCTTGTAGTGATATTTTGGTTAAGAAGTTAAGCGAATATTTCTCCAAGTATAGGTGATAGGGCTTTCATATTTTCCATACATTAACCACAAAAGGTGTTACATTTTGATACCAAGACTAGTCCTACTGTGTGTACTGGGCTTAAAATGTACACAATATTTTATCTTCTCAGGGAAAAAGCAGATTTGGGAAAGACAAGTGTAGTAAACAGAAACATCAACCCACTGGCCGCCTATAATTGGATGTCACCAGAGATTATGAATAATTCTCCACCAACGGAGAAATCTGATATGTACAGTTATTGTACTGTACTATGGGAGATGCTACATTGTAAGTTAAAAGCTATAATTCTCAAGATATGATTGACTTCTTATATGAAATGAGGGATATCATTTTCATAAGGTAATAGAATTTTTCTTGATATGACAGCAGACAATATTATATTTCATAATCTAGGGCAAAAAGTGTTTTAGTGTTCTTTGAAAAGAGCAAATTATCCAAACCAGAGTCTTACAAAATATAATGACTTTAAGAGAATGCCAAAACTGTTCAAAATTTGACTACAGTGTACCTTCAAAGAGTATGATATAACTGCAACTGTGTACTTGTATAATATATGAATGTGCAACTTTTATTATGTAAATGTTATACATGTATGCCAATTATTGCATGCTACAGTTTGCTGATATACATGTTCATTTATGTAGATTTTGTCAAATTTCCTGCATATTGTCAAAAAGTGAGATAGCCTCTGATTTATAATAGATTTATGTCATAAAGATGCGCTATTCTATGCACTAACTTGATAAGTATCAAATCATAAATAAAAACCCAATATAGTAAAATGTTTAAAAAAGGACCAGTATAAAACTCTATACATGTACATGTACATGTGGAGCAGTCATAAAAGCAGTAAGAAATTTCACTGTAGCTAAGTCAGTGCATTTGAATAAAATCACACTTCCTTAAATTTACTTCATCTTCATCACATCCTTTTTTGATATTTGAAACTTTTTTTCTCCCACATCCTTCTCTCTAGTATAACAGGACCTATTGTAATAGAGAAAGAAGCAAACTCATAGATAGAAATGTCTGCAAAAAAGGAATAATAGATTAAAAGCCCCTTATCTACCTTAATTACATATCGCCATTACTGTACACTATGTTACTTAAATTTTGCCCGAGTGAAAATGACGTCATCTTGAAAGGAAATGACGTATTTAAGTGAGGACGCATGCACGTCTGAATTTGAAATAGAAATTCGAGCTAACCTATCATTATTTTTTTAACTTATTTTCAATTGCACAAAAGTAAGCATTCCTGAAGATTGAAATACTTGTAAAACTGTGCTCTCCTTTAGGCTTTGCCTATATATTACATGTATGAATATTATGTCAAAAGTATCAAGAAATGAGTAAGTGTTGTGAAGAGTGTTACCTATATAATTGCAAATTGGCACCTTGTAGCCAGAGTACCATGGGACCAATTAGAAGTTGAAAGAATCCAAGAGATGGTTTCAGAGAAAAGAGAACAGTTACAGATCGATACAAAAAGAGTACCTGAGGGGTTTTATCCTATCCTAGAGTATGGTCTCCAGCATGATCCATTACATAGAAGTCTTAGTTTTGAGCATGTCATTGATATTTTGTCCTTACCGTCAGAGGTAGGTCCTGGTTAAAATAAATTATAACCTGTAAATTGATATTTATTATGTCTGGGATCACAGATTCGGGGGCATATAGTTTTTGGCCTGTCCGTCTGTTTGTCTGTCTGTTTGTCCGAACTAAAAACTTTAACATTGGGCATAACTTTTGAATGGTAAGTGATAGGGTTTTCATATTTCACATGTGTATTCCTTGTGACAAGACCTTTCCATTGATACCAAAATTTTTGACCTCGTGACCTTGACCTTGACCTTTGACCTACTTTTCAAAAACTTTAACATTGGGCATAAATTTTGAATGGTAAGTGATAGGGCTTTCATATTTCACATGTGTATTCCTTGTGACAAGACCTTTCCATTGATACCAAAATTTTTGACCTCGTGACCTTGACCTTTGACCTACTTTTCAAAAACTTTAACATTGGGCATAACTTATGAATGGTAAGTGATAGGGCTTTCATATTTCACATGTGTATTCCTTGTGACAAGACCTTTCCATTGATACCAAAATTTTTGACCTCGTGACCTTGACCTTGACCTTTGACCTACTTTTCAAAAACTTTAACATTGGGCATAACTTATGAATGGTAAGTGATAGGGCTTTCATATTTCACATGTGTATTTCTTGTGACAAGACCTTTCCATTGATACCAAAAGTTTTGTCCTCGTGACCTTGACCTTTGACCTACTTTTCAAAAACTTTAACATTGGGCATAACTTTTGAATAGTAAGTGATAGGGCTTTCATATTTCACATGTGTATTCCTTGTGAGAAGACCATTTCATTGATAGCAAAAAGTTTTGACTTCGTCACCTTGACTTTGACCTTTCACTTACTCAACAGAAAATGGCATTTATACTAACAAAGATGCCACCGGGGCATTCGTGTTTCACAAACACAGGCTTTATTAGGTGTTATTTTGGGTTACGTCAATTTTATCTTGGATGTCAGTGACAAGACAACTGGGGATTTCAAACCCATTGTGTCTCCAGAAAGAATACTTAATCTAAGGATATAATGTTGTTACGATTGGAACAAATTCTGTCCGTTCAATACTGTACATATAAAATGAATTCAAATATTTTCAAATCTCTTAATGATGAGCCTAAAAGTATATTTCTCCACCTGAAAATAAATCACTTATTCTTAGGATATTGATCATTATGTCAAGAAAGTTATAAAACCAAAGAGGCCAAAGACAAGTCCTGCTCAGTCCAACAAGACTTCTCAGAAATCTCACAGGAAAGAACATAAAAAACATCCTGCTGCCAGAGAAAATGGTGGGAGGAAAAAATCATATAGGCATGAAGATCTTGAGTAAGGAAAAACGTCATGCTTGGAGTTATTTGTTAATAAAGAAGTTTTGATTATGGTTATTTTAATAAAATTCATGTTACAATTACATTTATTTGTATGAAGTATTTGGCAACTTCTTTCCTGTTATTTCAGAAAATGCTTGCCATTGTTAAGATTGTTAGACTCGGTACATCCTTTACATCTATTGTTGGACTTGAAACAAAATAAAAAATAAAAAAACAAAACAAAACAAAAAACATTCACTTTACACATTGGTTGGTTTACATCAAAATATATTAATTTTTTTGCAAGAATTATGCTATTTGCAACAAGCTTAATATCATGGAACTCATTTTAGTATGTACATGTACCACCAATTCTTGAATGATGATATGATTGTAACCTAAGTTAAAGTCATTAGATGGAAATTATTTGAGTAGTATTCCTAACTTTCTCATCTGCTTGTCTTCATTTCTCCATCTCATTTTTCACTCTACAGATTTACAGACCATAGCTTTAACATCACAAAACTTGTTACTGTAAATCTTGATGGAATATTGATAGAATGATTATGTTTTCTCTGCAGGAGAAATCTGAATTTGAAACAATGTAAGCAAAATAATATAGGCTCATACAATAACGAATTACCAGAATCACTCACATATACAAAAATCTTACAATTCTTAATACATGTATTTCTAAATAAGAAGAGTGAGTGTAGGATGATGTAGTGTACAATGTAAATACAATTATATATATATATCCTTCCTGAACATAATTTCAGTTTGGATTACAACCACAATGGTGGAGTAAAAGGACAAGAAAAAAGCAGAAATGGTTATCATCAGCAAAGATTTGTAGATCGTATGCAGTTCTCTCACAAAAAGTAATTTATGCTGTATTTCCTTGCTTATTATAACCCCACAATCGAGGGGGGGGGAGGTATAGAGGAAACGACCTGTATATCTGTCCATCCAGTGAAGAAGTTCTGAAAGCAGATATCTCTTCAAGTGTAAATGATAGAGCTTAATTTTAAATTTCACGAACACATATATTCATCATAACAATAGCTTCATTTTGATACCAAGACATTTGACCTAGTGGCCTTGACCTTGAACTTTGACCTTGAATGCATTATTTGGTTAAGAGGTGCTTAAAGCAGCTATCTTAATAGGCTTTCCAGGCTCCTGTCGCCGACAAACAACAGTTCATCCTGTTGTCAGCAGAAGACAACACATTTTTCTACATTTTCCATTACAAATTTGAAATGGTGACTTTTATATTAAATTTTGACCTTAAAAACAGTCATTTTAGTAAAAAGTGCTTAAAGCATATATCTCTTAAAGTATAAGTGATACAGATATCATATGCACATTCATCTTAACAAGCACTATATATTGATAATGAATTTTTTTACATAGTGACCTAGACCTTGAAATCTGACCTTATAATAGTTCTTTGGTTATGAATTTCTGAAAAAAAGCATACAAAGTACTTAATTTTCATACCAAAACATTTAATCTTGAACGAGAGCTTCAATTTGAACAATTGAATGTCATGTCATATAGGATCCGTTTAGGAAAGAAAGTCAAACTGGGGTTATAATTTGTCACTTTAGGGCAGTTCTAGTTGTGACCTATAGACACTTAAGTTTTGAACAGCCTTATTTCTCCAATTTATATACAAGTTGAAAAAAAGATAAGACATTTGATTAAACAATGTTGTAGCCTGGACTGGAACCTTCAAGAAGAGCAACAAGATGATGCCTATTATTACTGCATTGATGTAAAACCAGAAGACAAGAACCAAGATGTACAGCAAAGTCCAACTAAGTACAGGAACCATGATGTAAACCAGAGTCCAAAGTACAAGATTCATGATGTACACCAAAGTCCAACTAAGTACAAGAACAATGATGTACAACTTAGTCCAAAGAACTACACAAAATATACGGAATATTATGATGATGCTTTTGATAAACAGAGTGATTTGGAGACTTGTTCATCTAGCCAAGACCAACTAAGGTAATTGTATCTTACAGTATTTGAATTCAAAAGAGGAATCTCATTAAAATCTTTTGTTAGAGATATATTTGTAATGGAATTCCTTCAAACTGAATTACAATACCTCTTTTTTGCTTGCTTGGAATTGTCATACCTTAAGCAATGGCACCTGTTTCTGCATCTTTCCTAAAGAAATAAATCTGGGCAATATCTCATGAACTATAAGGTCCTTTTTAGCTCACCTGAGCGAAGCTCAAGTAAGCTATTGTCAGAGTGCTTCGTCCGTCCGGTGTAAACTTTTTACATTTTCGACATCTCTGCAACCGCTACACAGTATTTCACGAAACCTTACAGGAAGCAAGTACTCAAGGTCGTCTACAAAGTTTGTGTTTTTCATGCCGATAAGTTGACAAATATGGCCGCCAAGGGCTCTGATTGGCTGACAAATTTTGACTTCTGCTCTTCAGCTGTTGCGTAGAATTTCACAAAACCTTACAGGATACAAGTACTCAAGATCCTCCACCAAGTTTGTATTTTTCGTGCCAATTGGTCAACAAATATGGCCGCAGAGGGGTCTGATTGGCTTATGCATTTTTGACTTCTCCTCTGCAACTCCTGCACATGAAACCTTATAGGTAGCAAACACTCAATGTCCTGTACCAAGTTTGTGTTTTTCGTGCGAATTGACTTACAAATATGGCCACCGAGGGCTCTGATTGGCCAACACATTTCCGACATATCCAGAACTGATTCTCATAATTTCATTAGACCTTAAAGGAAGTAAGTACTCAATGGACTTCACTATATTGTCCACTTTCATTCTTTTGTTAACAACTCAGGTGAGCAATTTTGGCCTCTTGTTTAAGGAGTTTGGCTTGATTTTCACATGTAGATTCATCATGACCAGAGCCTTCACTTGATGCCATGACTTTTGACCTAGTTACCCTGACCTATGACCTACTTTTAGAAGACTTTATCCTGGTCTATTTTCCTCTAGATCAGCTACTACAGTTCAAGAGGCATCCATTATTTCTACTGATTATTTTTTAGTAATCTGAACGTGGTTTGCTTTTGCTCCTAAAATTACATCCACATAACTTTTAAGATGACTTATTTTTACACCTTTAATAGGATTCTCTATGCGTTTTGTAAAGTTTGATGGTACTTACACAACAAAGATTATTCCTTTTTCCACTTAGAGAGGACAGTCAGTTGATTGATAGCAAACAAGAAAGACCTCTTGCATCAAGGTTCAGCTATCTGCAAGTTCAGCAAGCATTAAGTCCACCTGGTGCGTGTACAATCAAACCTGCAAGCCACTGCACAGCACCAATGATTGAAAAACCTCAGGAGAAACAGCTTACAACGGCTGGAAGTATATATGCTCTGTACAATATGAATAGCAATGATGATCAATTTACACCAAGCAGACCAAATATTGCCCTCAAATCTCTGAATTCTACAATGCCTAGGAAGAGAAAGAGAAATGAAGCAACTCCTGAAATACGACCAAGGTCTGTATGTTTGTGAAAGAATAGAATCGCAGAATCTCCATTGTAGTTAGTCTCAGAATCTGCATTTATTTTACTGAAGAAAAATGTTTGAAATTAACAAGTAATTTTTTTCCCCCTTTTTAAATTCTAAATTTTAATCATAATGTTCATGGAGAGGTTTTCTGCATTTATGGAATGAAAAAGAAGTGTAAAAACTGTTCTGTTATGTCATCAAATATAAGTTGTTTGGTTTTAGCTCGCTGTGAGAGTCATTATATACTACCCAAAAAAAGTATAGATTCATACTAACATGTCTCATATTCTTTCAGTTTAGGGGCATGTGTGCTGTTTTGATTAACAATACATAACCAGAACATAAATAAATGCAAATAAACATACTATTTGATTTTAAAATTTATTCCTGGAAACTGCCAGGAAATAGAAAAATACGGTAGATTTTGAAAGTTTATTATAATTCTAAGAAATAAATGCATATATATGTGATCATGTGATTTATTTAATCTTAAATAAACTTAATCTATGTAAAATAGCCCCCTATACACTTGTCATAGTTTCATGTAAAAATGCATGAAAAGTATTCAAAAACAATCATTTTTCAGTTGTGTTCGTTGAGGAGTGGAAGGGGGGGGGGTCATAATAGTATTTGCAAAGTATCTGTCAACGTAAACAGTAATATCAAACAAGATTATCTTCAACTATTCTCAATCAAGTAATAAAATCAGTTTACCAAAATAAATGACTAGAATTGAAGAATTTACCGTCATCGTCGGTCCGTCGGCAATCCCTAAAAGTCCGGTGTGAAAATTGTCATTAAATTAATGAATAATTTATTAGCTTTTACAAGTATTCTCTCTAAATTCATGCTGCTAGCTTCTGTTACTCTACAACATTATAACAACAATGATTTGGAAGAGAAATTATTGGAAATACTTGAGACAATTGGACAGAATTTCCTCTGATCCCTGAGCGCCCCCCCCCCCCCCCCCCCCCCCCCCCCCCCCCCCCCCCCCCCCCCACCTTCTGTACTTTCACGCTATCGATTATTTATTTTAAAATTGATTATCGAAATCGGATGACTTCAACACGCCGCTAATCAATTATTATCGATAATCAGCCCATCACTAGTATATACATTGTATAAGAAATATACATTACCCCTGGAAATAATTCCTTAACATCTTAAACCTGTGACAACTCTTTTAAACCTTTAATATATGTGCTAAAGAATCTACTGTTGTAAGCATCCTAATACAAATGTAAAGTATTTCAGGGTACAGTCTCTTAAAGGGGATGTCAATTGGTTTGGTGGAAAAGGAAGTGTAAAGGATTTGGTGGAATTGTATCAAAATCAAGCTGATGAGGTTTTTTTTTATTGATTTTATTCTTACAAGCCAAATGCAAGATGTTGAATCATAATCATGCATCCGACTTATGTTATGCATGTCACTGAATGATTAATTAAGACTTTTTAAGTTACATCGGCTGAGCTAAACATACATAGCTCTTCTTCATTCATGATTTTTTTTTCATTACTACGAGCACTAAATGAAAAGCTTCATTATGTGTACAAAATGTTTTGCTCTCTTTGCAGCACAAACAAAAGCAGGATACACTTGATGGAAAACATGGAAATCTTGTATGTATTTTATATTAGAATACAAAATGTACTAAAAGTGTAACAGTGTTGAGATTTTTACCCTCTTTTTTCCTATTGACTCGGCCTTCGATCATCTTTTGTGAGCAAGTTGTAATAAAATGATGTTAGGTCATATTACAAACCTAAGCTGCATGTTTCCATTTATTACTTTGATAGAACGGAGGGGATCTCCAACCATACCCTGTTGCAGCACCAACAGCAAAACACCAGATGTGAAAACACAAAGACGAGCACACTAAGAGACGAAAAAGAGACATACGACATACATGTATAAACATCAAACACAAAAGACTACACATAAACCAACGAACCAACTTTGGAGAAACTTTCCTTGATACCAAAATATACTTTTTAGCTCACCTCGACGAAGTTGAGTGAGCTTATGCTATAACCCTACGCGTCCGCGTCCGCGTCCGCGTCCGGTTAAGAAGTTTGGGGTAGCTCAGTATCTGACAAAGTACTAATGCTACAGTAACCAAACTTGCACAAGTGATTCATCTTTGGATGCTGAGGTGAACCCATGCATCGAATGCAGCATCTGACCTACATTTTCCGCTTGAGTGACTTGGTTAAGAAGTTTGGGGTAGCTCAGTATCTGACAAAGTACTAATGCTACAGTAACCAAACTGGCACAAGTGATTCATCTTTGGATGCTGAGGTGAACCCATGCATCGTATGCAGCATCTGACCTACATTTTCCGCTTGAGTGACTTGGTTAAGAAGTTTGGGGTAGCTCAGTATCTGACAAAGTACTAATGCTACAGTAACCAAACTGGCACAAGTGATTCATCTTTGGATGCTGAGGTGAACCCATGCATTGTATGCAGCATCTGACCTACATTTTCCGCTTGAGTGACTTGGTTAAGAAGATTGGGGTAGCTCAGTATCTGACAAAGTACTGATGCTACAGTAACCAAACTTGCACAAGTGATTCATCTTTGGATGCTGAGGTGAACCCATGCATCGGATGCAGCATCTGACCTACATTTTCCACTTGAGTGACTTGGTTAAGAAGTTTGGGGTAGCTCAGTATCTGACAAAGTACTAATGCTACAGTAACCAAACTGGCACAAGTGATTCATCTTTGGATGCTGAGGTGAACCCATGCATTGGATGCAGCATCTGACCTACATTTTCCGCTTGAGTGATTTGGATAAGAAGTTTGGGGTAGCTCAGTATCTGACAAAGTACTAATGCTACAGAAACCAAACTTGCACAAGTGATTCATCTTTGGATGCCGAGATGGACCTATGCATCGGATGCAGCATCTGACCTACTTTTTCCACTTGAGTGATTTCGCTTTTAAAAGCCAATATTGAGCAAAGTATAAGTGATACATGTACCAAACTTGCATGTTGGATGTATCTTTGATCAAACTTTCATAAAATGACCTTGACCTACTTTTTCCGCTTGAGTGATTTTGCCTTTAAAAGCCAATATTGAGCAAAGTATAAGTGCTAGATGTTCCAAACTTGCATATTAAATGTATCTTTGATCAAACTTTCATAAAATGACCTCGACCTACTTTTTCCGCTTGAGTGATTTTGCCTTTAAAAGCCAATATTGAGCAAAGTATAAGTGATACATGTACCAAACTTGCATATTGGATGTATCTTTGATCAATCTTTCATAAAATGACCTTGACCTACTTTTTCCGCTTGAGTGATTTTGCTCTATAAAGCCAATATTGAGCAAAGTATAAGTGCTAGATGTTCCAAACTTGCATATTAGATGTATCTTTGATCAAACTTTCATAAAATGACCTCGACCTACTTTTTCCGCTTGAGTGATTTTGCCTTTAAAAGCCAATATTGAGCAAAGTATAAGTGATACATGTACCAAACTTGCATATTGGATGTATCTTTGATCAATCTTTCATAAAATGACCTTGACCTACTTTTTCCGCTTGAGTGGTTTTGCTCTATAAAGCCAATATTGAGCAAAGTAAAACTTGCATATTGGATGTATCTTTGATCAATCTTTCATAAAATGACCTTGACCTACTTTTTCCGCTTGAGTGGTTTTGCTCTATAAAGCCAATATTGAGCAAAGTATAACTGCTACATGTACCAAACTTGCATATTGGATGTATCTTTGATCAAACTTTCATAAAATGACCTTGACCTACTTTTTCTGCTTGAGTGGTTTTGCCTTTAAAAGCCAATATACATGTACTAAGAAATATGTTTGAATTGAATTTTGCTGTCACGAGGTGAGCTTCGTAATCTGTGATTACCTATGTTTTTACATCTTTAACATTGACCACGACTTTTGATTGACTGATAATGACTTTAATGATAGAGTTTTCATATTGTGGTGATAATTATCCAGGAGGATTTTTCCTATTCCAAATTATTTAAACCCTGATCTTATTTTAATTTTAGGCAATATAGAATTGATTGGTTGTTTCTCAGATATTGCCGCACGCTACAATTTGCCGCCGACAAGATGTTTTATTGCAACTGCGGAAAAAATACCCGCCATGTGTCATTTTCAATTGTTACTTAAAAACAAAGGAAATTTCATTGTCCTGTTAAATTATCCAGACCGTACCCGATAAATATTTCAGTGTAATCACAGCATGTTCCATAGGAACGACTTTATTTACGTGCCTTCAGTTAAATATTTGTATAGCTATTGTACATGTAGATGTGTCTGGCTACTGACCACGTGCCGACACATGTCATGGATGCTTAAATGATCGATTCGCGTGATTAAGATATTTAGTTTACTTTCAATTATTTAATCTTTATTGGTCTCTAGAGCATACATAAATTATACTAATACAGGACAATACCTTCCAAGTATTGACATTGTGATGTTGCCGAGTCTATTGATAATGGCGTTGACGGTGTAAAAAGTAAACACAGACCACCGATGACCGCAAGAGCAAAGTAGTTTAAAGATCCTTACATTTACAGATAAAAGAAAGCACTTGACGTTCGATTTCTAATGCAATTAGATTCTGCTTCATCTAGACTTGTCTTCTGAAGATGCTATATGCCGAGATTTTGACCTAATAAACGGACCCAGCAACAATGCGAGGGGTCGTATGGCGTGAACACGCCAATTGAAACACTAGATTTATTTCAAACTTTCTTTAAACAAAAACACTCGTCGAATCTCTCTGCTCACAGCATTTAAAACACGGCATACATGACAGAAAACGTCTCCCCGTTCTCAGGAAGATTAAAAAAAGTAAACTTATGTAAAGGAGAGTGGATCGAGATTTATATAAATTTCATTGTACAATTATTATGACTGACGGTTCAAAGATAATTTTCTATGACAGAAAATAAAGGGGAGGGGAAGTTATGGCAAAGCACAAGATTTATTTCATTTAAGGATAAGGAAGTTGTTGAGTTGATTTGCAATTCATTTGGACAGAAAACAACTATTTCCCATTTTATGTTTTAAAAATCCTCTACACATACAAAAAGAAAATTGTGAGTAAATATAAAACAGTTTGCTTCACATAAATTATGGGAGTACTTTGATAGAAAAAACAAAACAAAAAAATAAAAACCCTACCTACCTTACCACTTTTATAGACCCAATTATCTGAGAAACAACTACATGTATTAATTTTTACATGGCCTTAAAAGTTACTAGTATATGTGTGTATATTTTTATCTGAATTGTAGATGGACCAGCACAGTCATCATCCAAGGAAAATTGACTTCAAATGTTCGAACCAAACTGAGAGACCTACAGGTGCTATTACTTTGTATATTTACAAATTCTTATACCCCACACACACAAAGATTAGGGGGGGGGGGGGGTTTTAATATATAGGAATCACCCTGTCCGTCCATCTGTCTGTCTGTCCATCTGGTTAAGAAGTTTTGAAAGCATATTTCTTTTATATTATTAATGTATATTTCATACACACATTCACCATAAAGAGTACTACATTTTGGTACCATGACTTTTGACCCTGTGACCTTGACCTTCACCCTATACAGCATTTTAGGTTAAGAAGTTTTGAAAGCATATTTTTAGCCGAGTTGCAAAACTCGGCTCTTAATTTGATGTGAGACGGGCGGGCGGGTGGGCGGGCGGGAGGGCGTCAACAATTGGTTTCCGGACTATAAGTCAACTACGAAAGAAGCTATAACAATGAAACTTCATACACTTACTCACCATTAGTCAAGGATGAGCCCTATTGATTTTGGGGTCAAAAGGTCAAAGGTCAAGGTCACAGGACTCAGATGATTGAAAATGGTTTCCGGACCATATTTCAGCCTGTATTGCACCTATAATCATGAAACTTGCCAGAAATGTTTCCCTTGAATCAAGGATGAGGCCTATTTATTTTGGGGTCAAAAGGTCAAAGGTCACAGGACTCAGATGATTGAAAATGGTTTCCGGACCATATTTCAGCCTGTATTGCACCTATAATCATGAAACTTGCCAGAAATGTTTCCCTTGAATCAAGGATGAGGCCTATTGATTTTGGGGTCCAAAGGTCAAGGTCACAGGACTCTGTTGATTGAAATTGGTTTTCGGACCATATTTCAGCCTGTATTGCACCTATAATCATGTAACTTGCCAGAAATGTTTCCTGTGAATAGAAAATGACCACTTTTGATTTTGGGGTCAAAAGGTCAAAGGTCAAGGTCACAGGACTCTGATGATTGAAAATGGTTTCCTGGCCATATTTTAGCCTGTATTGCACCTAAAGTCATGAAACTCGCAATAATGATTCCCATGAATCAAAAATGACCCCTATTGATTTTGGGGTCAAAAGGTCAAAGGTCAAGGTCACAGGACTCTGATGATTGAAAGTGGTTTCCGGACCATATTTCAGCCTGTATTGCAATTATAATCATGAAGCTTGCCAGAAATGTTTCCCATGGATCAAGGATGACCACTATCAATTTTGGGGTTAAAAGGTCAAGGTCACAGGACTAAGATGATGAAGAATGGTTTCCCGACTGAATTTGAGCCTGTATTGCACCTATAATCATGTAACTTGCCAGAAATGTTTCCAGTGAATAGAAAATGACCACTTTTGATTTAGGGGTCAAAGGGTCAAAGATCAAGGTCACAGGACTTAGGTAATTGAAAATAGTTTCCAGACCATTTTTGAGCCTGTATTGCACCTATAGTCATGAAACTTGCCATTAATTTTTAAGTTGTAATTCATGTATATTTTAAGTCTGCATATTCATACTTACATTCAAATTTTGCAACTCGGCACTTTGCATCTTTGATGCATTTTAAGCTTATTTTTATAATATCAATGGTAGGCCTTTCATGTTTCATACAAAACATTCACCATAAAGAGTACTATATTTTGGTACCATGACCCTGTGACCTTGACCATCACCCTGTACAACATTTTGGGTTAAGAAGTTTTGAAACCAGATCTCTTTTATTTATACTATAAATGGTAGGCCTTTCATATTTCGTACACACATTCACCACAAAGAGTATACAGTTTGGTATCATGACTCTTGACCTTGACTTTGGACTTATGTTGAAATTAGGTTAAGAAATTTTGAAAGCAGATTTCTTGCATACTTTTTAAAAATGGTAGGCTTTTCATATTTCATACAAACATTCACCACAAAGAGTACTACAGTTTGGTATCATGACTTTTGACCTTGTGACCTTGACCTTTACTTTGGGCCTATGTAAGAAGTAATGAAGTTCATAACCAGAATAATAGTATTTTGGTTATGAAGTTCTGAAAGTGGCATACTAAGTACTTAATTTCCATACCAAAGCATTTAATTCTGAATAAGAGTAACAATTTGAACAATTGAACATTGCATCATAAATGGTCCCGTTTATAAAAAACGTTCCGCAGGGGGTATAATTTGTCCACTTTAGGGCAATTCTAGTTTAAATTTTTAAGACATAAACAAAAGTATAATACCCATAATGAGTAATAAAATTACATAATGAACTTATTCTTAGTAGTAGGGCTGTTATGTTACACATGTGTATTCCTCATAGCAAGATACAGATTTTAATGCCCACGTAATCGAAGATTCGGGGGCTTATAGGTTTTGGTCTGTCCATCCGTCTGTCTGTTTGTCTGCAAAAATTTTAACCTTGGCCATAACTTTTGAATAGTAAGTGATAGGGCTTTCATATTTCACATGTGTATTCTTTGTGACAAGACCTTTCCTTGGATACCAAAATTTTTGACCTTGTGACCTTGACCTTGGAGTTTGATCTACTTTTGAAAAACTAACCTTGGCCATAGTTTTTAGCTCTACTGGTCTCAGACCAGTCGAGCTTATGCGATCACCCTTTGTCCGTCCGTCTGTCTGTCTGTCCGTCTGTCCGTAAACAATTCTTGTCCGGACAACTCCTCTGAAACTGTTAGAGATAGAAAGTTAATTCTTTTTGTATTTTACTTGGACCATGGTCTAGTTGTGCACCTGACATTTAGTTTCAGTCCCTGGCCCCCAGGGTCTTAGAAAATGGGCGTGGTCATTAAATTCTATGTAATCTTATCCGGACAACTCCTCTGACACTATAAATGATGGAGACTTAATTCTTTTTGCAATATGATGGGTCTGTGGTCTTGTTGTGCACCTGATATTTTGTTTGAGCCCCTGACCCCCAGGGTCTTAGAAATGGGTGTGGTCATTTTCTCCTATATAACTCTATGTAACCTTGTCTTCGCAACTCCTCTGACACTATAAATGATGGAGACTTGAATCTTTTTGCAATATGATGGGTCTGTGGTCTTGTTGTGCACCTGATATATTTTGTTTGAGCCCCTGACCCCCAGGGTCATAGAAATTGGTGTGGTCATTTTCTCCTATATAACTGTATGTAATCTTGTGCTTGCAACTCCTCTGACACTATAAATGATGGAGACTTAATTCTTTTTGCAATATGATGGGTCTGTAGTCTAGTTGTGCACCTGATATTTTGTTTGAGCCCCTGACCCCCAGGGTCTTAGAAATGGGTGTGGTCATTTTCTCCTATATAACTGTATGTAATCTTGTGCTTGCAACTCCTCTGACACTATAAATGATGGAGACTTGATTTTTTTTGCAATGTGATGGGTCTGTAGTCTAGTTGTGCACCTGATATTTTGTTTGAGCCCCTGACCCCAAGGGTCTTAGAAATGGGTGTGGTCATTTTCTCCTATATAACTCTATGTAACCTTGTCTTCGCAACTCCTCTGACACTATAAATGATGGAGACTTGAATCTTTTTGCAATATGATGGGTATTTTGTTTGAGCCCCTGACCCCCAGGGTCTTAGAAATGGGTGTGGTCATTTTCTCCTATATAACTGTATGTAATTTTGTGCTCGCAACTCCTCTGACACTATAAATGATGGAGACTTAATTCTTTTTGCAATATGATGGGTCTGTAGTCTAGTTGTGCACCTGATATTTTGTTTGAGCCCCTGACCCCCAGGGTCTTAGAAATGAGTGTGGTCATTTTCTCCTATATAACTCTATGTAATCTTGTGCTCGCAACTCCTCTGACACTATTAATGATGGAGACTAAATTGTTATTGCAATATGATGGGTCTTTGGTCTAGTTGTGCACCAGATATTATGTTTTAGCCCCTGACCCTTAGGGTCTCAGAAATGGGTGTGGTCATTTTCTCCTATGTAACTCTATGTAATCTTGTGTTCGCAACTCCTCTGACACTATAAATGATGGAGACTTAATTCTTTTTGCAATGTGATGGATCTGTGGTCTGGTTGTGCACCTGATATATTTTGCTTGAGCCCCTGACCCCCAGGGTCTTAGAAATGGGTGTGGTAATTTTCTCCTATATAACTGTATGTAATCTTGTGCTCGCAACTCCTCTGACACTATTTATGATGGAGACTAAATTGTTATTGCAATATGATTGGTCTCTGGTCTAGTTATGCACCAGATATTATGTTTTAGCCCCTGACCCTTAGGGTCTTAGAAATGGGTGTGGTCATTTTCTCCTATATAACTCTATGTAATCTTGTGTTCGCAACTCCTCTGACACTATAAATGATGGAGACTTAATTCTTTTTGCAATATGATGGATCTGTAGTCTTGTTGTGCACCTGATATATTTTGTTTGAGCCCCTGACCCCCAGGGTCTTAGAAATGGGTGTGGTAATTTTCTCCTATATAACTTTATGTAATCTTGTGCTTGCAACTCCTCTGACACTATAAATGATGGAGACTTAATTCTTTTTGCAATATGATGGGTCTGCAGTCTAGTTGTGCACCTGATATTATGTTTTAGCCCCTGACCCCCAGGGTCTTAGAAATGGGTGGGGTTATTTTCTCCTATATAACTCTATGTAATCTTGTGCTCGCAACTCCTCTAACACTATAAATGATGGAGACTAAATTCTCATTGCAATATTATGAGCTCTGGTCTAGTTGTGCACCTGATATTATGTTTGAGCCCCTGACCCTTAGGGTCTCAGAAATGGGTGTGGTCATTTTCTCCTATATAAGTTAATGTAATCTTGTGCTTGCAACTCCTCTGACACTATAAATGATGTAGAATTAATTCTTTTTGCAATGATTGGTCTGTGGCATAGTTGTGCACCTGATATTTTGTTTAAGCCCCTGACCCCCAGGGTCTTAGAAATGGGTGGGGTTATTTTCTCCTATATAACTCTATGTAATCTTGTGCTCGCAACTCCTCTAACACTATAAATGATGGAGACTAAATTCTCATTGCAATATTATGGGTCTCTGGTCTAGTTGTGCACCTGATATTATGTTTGAGCCCCTGACCCTTAGGGTCTCAGAAATGGGTGTGGTCATTTTCTCCTATATAAGTTAATGTAATCTTGTGCTTGCAACTCCTCTGACACTATAAATGATGTAGAATTAATTCTTTTTGCAATGATTGGTCTGTGGCATAGTTGTGCACCTGATATTTTGTTTTAGCCCTATACCCCCAGGGTCTTTGAAAATGGGTGTGGTAATTTTTCCTATATAGTTGTGCTCTTTACTCGTTTAAAGCAATTAATGATGGGGAGTTAATTCTTTATCCAATGTTATGGATCTGTAGTCTTGATGTGTCATTGTCCCCCGCTTTCGCGAAAGCGCGGGGACATTAAAACCGGTTCGTCCGTCCGTCCGTCCGTCTGTCCGTCCGTCTGTCCGTCTGTCCGTCAGTCACAAAAACTTTAACCTTGGGCATAACTTTTGAATGGTAAGTGATAGGGCTTTGATATTTCACATGTGTATTCCTTGTGACAAGACCTTTCCATGGATACCAAAATTTTTGACCTTGTGACCTTGACCTTGGACTTTGACCTACTTATCAAAAACTTTAACCTTGACCATAACTTTTGAATGGAAAGTGATAGGGCTTTGATATTTCACATGTGTATTCCTTGTGACAAGACCTTTCCATGGATACCAAAATTTTTGACCTTGTGACCTTGACCTTGGACTTTGACCTACTTATTAAAAACTTTAACCTTGACCATAACTTTTGAATGGAAAATGATAGGGCTTTGATATTTCACATGTGTATTCCTTGTGACAAGACCTTTCCATGGATACCAAAATTTTTGACATTGTGACCTTGACCTTGGACTTTGACCTACTTATTAAAAACTTTAACCTTGACCATAACTTTTGAATGGAAAGTGATAGGGCTTTGATATTTCACATGTGTATTCCTTGTGACAAGACCTTTCCATGGATACCAAAATTTTTGACATTGTGACCTTGACCTTGGACTTTGACCTACTTATTAAAAACTTTAACCTTGACCATAACTTTTGAATGGAAAGTGATAGGGCTTTGATATTTCACATGTGTATTCCTTGTGACAAGACCTTTCCATGGATACCAAAATTTTTGACATTGTGACCTTGACCTTGGACTTTGACCTACTTATTAAAAACTTTAACCTTGACCATAACTTTTGAATGGAAAGTGATAGGGCTTTGATATTTCACATGTGTATTCCTTGTGACAAGACCTTTCCATGGATACCAAAATTTTTGACCTTGTGACCTTGACCTTGGACTTTGACCTACTTATTAAAAACTTTAACCTTGACCATAACTTTTGAATGGAAAGTGATAGGGCTTTGATATTTCACATGTGTATTCCTTGTGACAAGACCTTTCCATGGATACCAAAATTTTTGACCTTGTGACCTTGACCTTGGACTTTGACCTACTTATTAAAAACTTTAACCTTGACCATAACTTTTGAATGGAAAGTGATAGGGCTTTGATATTTCACATGTGTATTCCTTGTGACAAGACCTTTCCATGGATACCAAAATTTTTGACCTTGTGACCTTGACCTTTGAGTTCGACCTACTTATTAAAAACTTTAACCTTGACCATAACTTTTGAATGGAAAGTGATAGGGCTTTGATATTTCACATGTGTATTTCTTGTGACAAGACCTTTGCATGGATACCAAAATTTTTGACCTTGACCTTTGAGTTTGACCTACTTTTCAAAAAACTATAACCTTGTCCATAACTTTTTAATGGAAAATGATAGGGCTTTCACATTTCACATGTGTATTCCTTGTGATGAGACCTTTCTGTTGGTAATTACATTCTGACCTTGTGACCTTGTCCATGGAGGTTGACCCACATTTAAAAACTTCAACCTCGACCATAAGTTTTTGATGGTAATTTAAATCATAGGTCTTAAATATTTCACATGTGCATTCATACCTTTTCATAAGCCCTGTCCCTTGGAAACAAAACACAAGTTTGGACCTTTTGACCTTTTCTTGGAGTTAATCTTTCATATTTAGAATGTTGACAATATATGAGATATATTATTAAAACTTAAGAATGGGGGGATGTCTGTAAGCATTCCTTTAAAGACAAACACCCAAAAGCGGGGGACCACAATTCCTTGAATTTGATTTATTGATAGTTCATTTGAGCTAGCAGCCCTTGGCCCGTAGGATCTTGGAAAATGGGTGTGACATTCTTTTTAGAAATACTTTATCTCGGATATTATGAATTATATGAGTGCTATTATAGTTGCAGTATAATGGATATGTAGTTTTGTCATGCTTACTTATAATTTGTTAGAGCGCCTGCTCCCTATGGTCTTGGTTTAAAAAAAAAGAAAGGAAATTGATGTTTTAGAAAAAACAACCAGGAGAGCTACAGTCTCGTCAGAGACTTCTGGTTGAATGGTAAGTGTAAGGGCTTTCATACTTCACATGTGTATTCCTTGTAAAAAGACCTATCTTTGATTACAAAATTTTGACCTTGACCTTGGAGTTTGACCTACTTTTGAAAAACTTTAACCTTGGCCATAACTTTTGAATGGTAAGTGATAGGGCTTTCATATTTCACATGTGTATTTCTTGTGATAAGACCTTTACATGGATACCAAAAGTTTTGACCTTGTGACCTTGACCTTGGAGTTTGACCTACTTTTGAAAAACTTTAACCTTGGCCATAACTTTTGAATGGTAAGAGATTGGGCTTTCATATTCCACATGTGAATTTCTTGTGATAAGACCTTTACATGGATACCAAAAGTTTTGACCTCTTGACCTTGGAGTTTGACCTACTTTTGAAAAACTTTAACCTTGGCCATAACTTTTGAATGGTAAGAGATTGGGCTTTCATATTCCACATGTGAATTTCTTGTGATAAGACCTTTACATGGATGCCAAAAGTTTTGACCTCGTGACCTTGACCTTGGAGTTTGACCTACTTTTGAAAAAGTTTAACCTTGGCCATAACTTTTGAATGGTAAGTGATATGGCTTTCATATTTCACATGTGTATTTCTTGTGACAAAACCTTTCCAGGGATACTAATATTTTTTACCTTGACCTTGAAATTTGACCTACTTTTGAAAATATAAACTTTAGCCATGACTTTTGTATGTAAGTGATAGGGCTTTCCTATTTCACATATGACTTTCTTGTGGCAAGACCTTTCCATGGATACCAAATAATTAGTTTGACCTTTTGACCTTGACCTCAAAATGTGAACTACTTTTCAGCAGTTTTACCGACAATGATGCCAACGGGGACATTCGTGTTTCACAAACAGACTTTGCAAGTAGAATTGCAGTGTGACTCAATATTTTGTGATTTGTAAATATGCTAATGAATTTGAAGACGTTCAAACAATTGTAGATAGGCTATCTGCTAAATGAAAGAAAATTTATTTCATTTACGTATGCCCCTTGTATGCTGGGCGTGGTTAAAGGCTTTTGATCTTTTAAAATAACTTACATCCTTGTAGTCTTAAGTATTAATCATTAGCAGCAGGATCCTCATAAATGCAACAAAAGAGGAAGAATACTATATTCAAGGTCAGAGGTCAAGGCTAGTGCCAATAGAATTTTTAGAAGTTTGTTGTCAGAATGCTTATTTAATCTTTAGCTTTAGAATCTTCAAATCTCCCAAAAAGGATCAGTGTGGCGAGAATTATAAACCTGTTAGGTCAAAGGGGAGTTTGATCAGGATGCTGATCGAAGCTTTAGCCTGTAAATCTTCAAACTTGCTACAAAAGACCATCTTGGCAAAAAAAAATTACTTTCAAGGTCACAGTTTGAGGTCATACTTGTAGTTTAGAAATAGTCTATAATTGGCATATATATTGTACTGTATTAAATACTTTTGTGAGTTTAAATTCACATTGAGATGTGACACTGATTAATACCATGGTGTATTCTGATCTAAGTCTGGAAAAAATGAACTTGCTTTGGATCTCTCTGTTACTTAACTTTTTGTAATCATTACATTTTTGGGTGAGTCACTTACCTCAGCATTTTACTCTTCAAAGTAGTGCTTGAGGGAGGCATTTCTGTTAGTATGCTTACTAAAGAGGAGAGTTTGCCTATTAGCAGTAGACAATCTTTTCGTCAACCAGAGTTGGAAAAGTCAAGAAATAACCAAAAGAAAATATTGCAATAAAATTAAGCTTGGTTTCTAGTTTGAAAAAAAAAACCACAGGAATAGTGTTCCTGTTACTGGTAAGCCCTCAGTATCTATTAAAGCAGTAAGATTCTTAGAGAATGTTATAATTGTTAAGGTAACCTTTAAGAATAAATGATTTATCAGCAAAAAAAGGAGTATTCAACAAAAGATTTATTTGGTGTATAGATCCAGACCTGCCTTCTTTTACGGTTTTGGCGTAATTTGTACGATTGTTGACCTACAAATATGCTCTACGCTTTTGCTGCTCAATTTTACGCCTAAAACATATTTTCAATCAGAATTACTTTTTAAGAAATTTTAAACAAACGTATAAATGTGTTATAAATTGATACACATGAGGGTGATATTGTATAAGCAATAATGTAAATGATTAAGATTTGTAAAAATGTCAAAGTAAAGAAAAGACGGTATTTTTTATTATCAAATACAATTTATTGCTTATAAACTCTCCAAAATTACACTTTCCTTAGCAAGATTTTACACTGTTGGTAAGAAACAGGTAGGCATGTCTGTAGATCAAGGAAAACAATGATAGGAACATGTAGACATTACTAGAAAAATATTTTCCTTGAATTTAAATAAAAGTTTTGAATTTCAGTTCCTTCTTTATATCCTGATTTGGAGAACAGAGGCGAGGTTACAAATTCCAGTAGCCTTACTACCGTTAGTAACAGCAGCAGTGTAGAATCAGCTGTGGTGGAGAAGTGGGTATCAAAAGAAATGCAGCATATCCAAAGTACCCTTATCAGAGGAGATATTTGGTGCTCTAAGGGAGGGAAAAGAAAATAGTATGTAATGCAATAAACCCTTTCCAAGTTCTATTATAAATCTGGCAGATTCCCGAAATGTCCAACATACATGTAGATATATGCAGTTGCAGATTCATTTTACAGGTCAGCAGTTGACATAGCCCATCTTATACAAAGTATCACAAAATTTAACATTCAGTGATATCACAAATGTTATCATAAGAAATTCCATTATAATAGCAAATAATATATGTTGTGCTTATAATCTTTCAAATACATATAGAGAATCTATATCATGTTTTGTGATGATTATGCTGTAAGCTTGGTTATTTTTGCGGGGGGAAATTTCCTTGACATGGACATTGCAACAATATGCTTGGGGGTAATTTTAGCAAAATGGGGAGTATTCCCTTTAGTCTTTAATACTGGTAGTAATTTTCATGCAGGGATCATTTTCATTATGACATTAATACAATTTCAAAAAGGGCAAATATTACCCCCACACGAAAACTTCCATGTTAACAGTAATGTGATTTGCTAAAATTCAGATTATCCAGCAAGTCCTTTGTTGTTCGATGAGGACCAGTTTCAAGGAGACAATAACCGGAAGAAAAGTCCTGTCAAATCACCTAGGCCAAAAACTGAACACTCCAAGAATTTTTCAAAGGTTGGTTTACTTGTAAAAAGCATACATAGTGAAAACATTATGATATGCAATTCTGTTATTAAGTAAAGCTCTTCTTCCTTGATTTAGCTCTCTTTGAAATAAAAGTCAATTTTTGACCGCAGATTTATTTATTTTCCAAAACCCATGATGAAACTGAATGTGTATAGATATATCTTAATAATAATGACATTTTCAAAATCATTAGCATATACATTTATTTGCAAGTTACTGCTCCTGATTATGTTAAAAAATGATTTTTACTTGTACGTGTAAAAACAAATTCTTGCAGAAGAAAAACAAGAAGAAATCACATGTGGAAGAGTTTTACTTTGATGACGACTTGCACAACAGAAAACATCATGAAGAAAGTCACTTAAAGTTACAGGGTCATTTACGTGGACTACAACAGGACAGTCATTTACGAAGTTCTTTCATTAATTTAGCTCCATCAAATGATAGAAATGGTCAGTTAACTCAGCATATTATGTATAATTTCAGTAATACAAAATGTATGTATTGTAATGGTTGTGACTCTATTTATATTTAGTACAGTCTGGGATCACAAGTTTAAGATACATGTATATTTTCTTGAATTAAGCCTACACTTTGAAACCATAAACAAGTATAAAACTGCTCTTTCTGACTTTGACCATTTTGTAGTTGGTGTCAGTAAGAATGAATTATGCAAGCAAGATCATTTGCTTTGAATATAAATTCTTATGCTCAATAATTCTTTACAGAGAACCCAACAGACATTCAAAGAAAATCAATCACAGGAATGTGTCAGCAACCAGGACCAAAACTAATACCAGCTACCGGCATGCTACGTTATGACGTGCTGAAGGTATACTCAAGTTTATTTCTCATGCTCCAAAAATATCAGTAAGCATGTCTTAAAGTTTCATATTCTTTTAGCCATTCAGGTATGGAGTGCAAATAAGGAATTATAAGATCTTGCCTTGGCCATTCCTTTTCAACTTTGCAATATTATAAGATTGAATAATATGTCACAGAATTGTTGCTCAATGGGAACCAAGCTTACATGTATATCAAGGTCAGTATATATTCAAACTTTGCTCAGCCAATAACTTTTTAATCCCTGATGATCTGAGGTACATTTTACAGAATTGTTGTCCAGGATCTTAGTGTTCTTTGATCAAGGTCATATCTGCAAGGTACGTAAAATGTTGAAAGGAATGGTAAAATCTTATCCTGGGGCTATGACTTGCAGGGATTTGAATAATGTAAAAGTGAATTGTGCCCAGGACCCAATGATGTTTTATGACCTTGAACCAAGGTCATATCTGCAAGGTCTAGAATTATCAAATTTGTCTGTGGCATATTATTCAAAACCCCTTACAATGTTTGAATGAGAATCGATATCTTCGTGGAAGAACAAAGACTGTGTCACATCATTAAATCAAGGTCATATCTGCAAGATCAAGTGAAAGTTGTGACCTTGAGTAAGGTCAGCATGACTGAAAAGGAAGGTAAAATCTAGATCTAAACATAGCATTTTAACCTTGCATTTATTTTATTGTTTCACAGAATTGTTGCCGGGGATCCCAGGGTTTCTCATATCTATTGAAAATAATCTTATCGTGGAGTTGAACTTTGGTAAAACAATTTATAAAACTGTTGACAGGGAATTCATGTATTTAAAAGGAATTCTTGTTTAAACATTTTTGAATACATACGTTTCTCACCGAAGAATGTAGATGGAAATATGTGTGTGATTTATCCATTCCTGTTTCAGGTTTGATTATAAAAATTATTTTCTTTCAGAGAAATGCAGAGAAGTTAGGAGCATATCAAAGCACAGTCACTGTGAAGAGCAGTCACAGAGAACCAGACAAACATGTTGTCACCCATACACTGACAGATCTGATGGATGGTACAAGTAGCACTCTATATGGAAAAACTGTCAAAGCAGAGAAGGTCTCAACAGCGTTCTTCTCAAATTGTTAAACTTTTATAAATTAGAAATGTATGAATGCGAAGATGAAATAAGATGAAACAATAGATAGTAAGAATTTGGGGGGGGGGGGGGGGGGGTTGCCTTTTATGCAATTGTAATATTAGCATAATTTAATATTTTCATCAGAAATTTTATTAGTTACATGAAATATTACACACAAATGGAGAACATATATTTGCAGTCTTCTGTTTCCAAGTACAAATACATTTAGATTACTGTGTCAGTGAACTTATCAAAGAATACTACATGTAGTGCATATTCAGTGTGACAATTACCTTATGTTACGTGTAGCTTTGTGTTAAAGTATCTTGGGTTATGTATGTGCATGCAGTTTGTTGTTGTGTCAAGTTATTTCCATTCATGAAAATTTTTGTATGTATGAAGTGATATGATATAGATTTGTCAAAGAGGTAGTTCTCGGTAAAACTCATTTCTATTAAAATATCTTAAGGTGTGATCTCATCAGCTCATTTACATGTATGTAAGACACTTTTAGATCTCTTATTTTGCAATGTTGACTTTGTTTTTAACTGTGATACATTAGATTGTATTTATTATGTATCTGTGATATAATAATGTGATAATATCCTTGTTACATTGTTTGAATAAAGTCATTTATTGAACTGCATAATTATGTCTCATTTACTGTAACTTACCCAAGCCATAGAATCAAAGTGAGCTATCATCATAGCTCATCATCCATAAGTCTGTCTGTCATTCATACAATTTTCACATTTAAATGTCTACTCTACAACCACTGCATAACAGTTCACAAAATATTTACAGAAATCGAGTGCTCAAGGTTTTCTACCAAGTTTGCTTTTTGAGCCAGTCAGTCAACAAATATAGTTGCTCTATTAGGGCTCTTTTTGACTTCAATGCAACCCCTGCATAGAATTTCATGAAACTTTACAGGGAAGCAAGTACTTCATCTGCCAAGTTCAATTTTTCAAGCTGATTTGATAACATACAAATGTACATGGCTGCTGAAGGCTCTGAATGGCCGATTCATTTCCCCAGCCACTACTACTTGCCCAACATCAAAAGTAGAGCTATATAGCTTCCTCATCAGACTTCTAGTCTAAATCTAAAGTTTGAAAGTGTGGAATGCTGTAGGATATTCAATCGGGGCTGCAGAGCGGTCGGGTGATAATTCAATTGGTTCACAAGGGAAGGGGGAAGATTACTGAGCAATAAACCACAGCTACTGTCCTGTTCACCAAATCCAGAGCATTCTGTTTTGACAATTTATTCTGTCATCTGAAGAATTTTCATATTATCTATTGTTTCCGAGAATTAACCTCCTTTAGTCATAACTGGAAATTAACTTCAACCTACCCTATCAGCTGCCTCCAAACCGCAATATGAAAAACAAAATGTCTACTGGTTCCATGTTGCATGTAATTTCAAGATGCCACCATATTGTTCTGTTTCAACAATAGTAATGTCAAAGTGTCCAACGTCACACATTTTCAGTGATTTTACAATAGAAAATCCCTGTAAACTTTTTATATTTAGTCCTGTTTCTAAATAAATTGACCTACAGTCAAAACAATGTTATTTTCTATTACAGCTAAAAGAACACTATAAAATTGATAAATTTTTGGAAGATGAGATCACATTTTAGAGAAAGCCGGAGAAACGGTGCTCTGGATTTAGACACAGAATAGGACAATAGGTAGTAATTACTTACCTAATGGTGAATCCAGAGGAGGCTTAGGTTTCCTAGCTGACCCAAGTCTGTCCAGGCCATTATTTTTGTATCGCTCGCATAGATTTGAATATTTCACAGAAATGTTGCCCAATACACAAGGATGTGTCATGACCTTGACCGAAAGGTCGCAGTACTTGTGGGTTGAAAAATCTTCTCCAGACCATTACTTTTCATCGAATATTTTACAGAATTGATGCTCGTAACCGGATGGATTTGTCATGACATTGAATCAAGGTCATGGTCAAAATCTTGTCAATACCATTATTTCTCACTGCCTTAATGGACATTATGGATTTGATTAATATTTTACGGAACTGTAGTGAAGGACCTTGACCCAAGGTCAAAGGTAACAGACTGTTACTAACAGTACTTGTGGGTTGAAAAATCTTGTCTGGACCATTACTTTTCACTACCTGCTTGGATCTGAATACTTCATAGAATTGTTGCTTAGGCTATAAGGATGTGTCATAACCTAGATTCAAGGTCACAATATATTTGTGTTCAAAAATCTACAGACCATTACTTTTCACTGCCTATTGGATCTGAATAATATCTTGCATTATCGTTGCCTAGGACCCAAGAATGTCATAACGGATCAAAGGCTGTAGGTCAAAGGTCATGTAAATGTGTGTTGGATGGAAAGTCTTGCCCTGCTTGGATTTGAATAATGTTTCAGTTTTTTTCCCGAGAACAGTTCAAGGATGTGCCATGACTTTGATCCAAGGAAGTCAAAGTAACAGTACCTTTGGTTTACAAATATTGTCCTTGCAATAAATTTTCACTGAAGGATTTGAATATTCACAGAATTTTTGCCAAGGACCCAAGGTATCTCATTACTTTGAACCAAGGTCAATGTCACAATGCACTTGAAAAGAAAGATATTGAGGTAATATCGAGTTTAGTTCTGATTGAACATTGTAGGTAGAGCTGCAGGACTTGCATTTATTGCAAGTAGGAGACATATACATTGTATAGCTTGGCAATCAAAAGCTTTTTTCAAATACATTCTTATTATAGCAGACTACAAGTATTGCTGTTAAAGCATTTTTAGAAGATGACTGGTTTTGGAAAATCAGTTGCATAGGAGGTGTGGCCATTATGTGAGGGAATGTGTTGGAGAATAATCGCTAGGCGAGCTCTATGACACATATTGGCAGAAGTGAAGAACTTGAGGTTCTCTACGAAGTTTGTGTTTGTCGTGCCAATTGGGCAACAAATATGGCCACTGACTGGCCGAAGCATTTTGTACATCTCTGCAACCGCTCCACAGAATTTCATGAAACCTTACAGGAAGCAAGTACTCAAGGTCCTCTATCAACTTAGTGTTTTTTTAGCTGATCAGTCCACAAATAAGGCTGCCAGAGGGCTCTGATTTGCTGGCTTGTTTTTTTACTATTCCTCCACAATAGCAGCACAGAATTTCACAAAATCTTACAGGTACATGTAGCAAATACTCAAGGTCCTCTACTAAGTTTCTGTTTTCAAAAATATTGATCAACAAATATGACCACAGAGGGTTCACTGGCTGATGCATATTTTACTCCTCTGAAACTGCTGCATTGAATTTTGATGAAACCTTGCACTAGCTACAGGAAGCCAGTACTCCAGGTCTTCTACCAAATCTGCCACTATCAGCCCTTTGTAACTCAGGTGAGCCATGTGGGCCTCTTGTAATACTTCTTCACCTAGTGCCCTACTACATAGAATGGAATGAAGTCGATGATTTAGTGATCACTGTCCATTCGTCACAAAACTTACTATAACAACCCTTCAGTTTAAGAGGCACTATTTGGCATGAGTTTAATCCTTCCAGTTGGTACCAAAGATTTCGACCATGTGATCTTAACCATGATCTATACTTGAAAAAACTTTTAAAGATGGAAATGAGTACAGTACTGTACAAAAAGTAAAAAAGGCCCTTATATATTTGGCATGTTCATTCCTTGTGAGATGACCAAAGTTTTTGGGTTTTTTTTAATCTTGTGTCTTGACCTTGGTCTATACATTTGAAAAAAAACTTCTATATTCAATTTGGCCTTTTCACGTGTTTAAAACTACTGTACCTTATAACTATGTATGTATATCATAGAGGGCATGACTTATACTTTGGCATGTATGCATGTCCCTTGTGACAAGACCTTTCAACTTTTGATCATTTGACCTACATGAGAAAAAAATTTAACATCAGCCAAACCTACTGCACCATAAGAAGCAGGGCCCTCATATTTGGCATGCATGATCATTTCAGAATCTGTCTGTATTGTTACTGAAGACTGTTATCAAATACACTGACTTTAACCATGACCTTCGAGCTAAATTTGAAACAAAATGTTCTGGCCATAACTTTACTTGGGTGACATTAGGTTCTCATATTTTGTCATGTTTGTTCCATGAGGAAATTAATTTTCTTATCATGTGACCATGGCCTCCACCTTGCATTTGAAACCATGACCCACATTTAAAAAGCAATTCATTAAGGTGCCATGTGGGCTCTCTCTGATTTTGTCATAGGAGTTTACTAGCTTTCTGTAAAATGAACGTTGAAAGTGGTGAAAAGCAAGTCTCAAAACCTTGAGAAGATTCTAGGTCTTCATACAAGCTTCAATACTTGAGCCCAAACTTCAAATGATAGAGACAACCTTATACATTATCGGAATAATTACTATAATAAATGATGAAAAAGCATTTCAAATGAAAACCCTTTTAATTCAATAATCCTAAATATCAAAATGAATTTCGAAAATATTGATTTCTTAGGATTTTGATCATAAAGGGTATGTGCATTAGCATACTATGACACCAAAATAATGACATCTTTATCACACCAGCTGTTACACTAATAGAAAGAGAAATATATGAATGTACATTTTGTAGGAAATAAATAGGTTAGATGAGACATATAAATATACTTCAATAAATACAATTACAAATTGTAATGAAAACAGTGAACATTATCTAGATGTTAGATATGGTAAAAGAGGGTGTATAATAATACCGGTATATAATCATCGTACCAGTATATAATTTTATATTTCTGGGAAAATCTAATTCACTTCTACACACAGCTACTGGAACACTGAATTTTAAGTTCTGTTTTGGATTCCAAAGTTCTTGTCCTTGTACCTGAAAATATAAATAATGAAAAACTATGACCTCACCTGAGTTTCAATTGAATTAGGATAAAATTGTTACTATGTAACGTTAGGCACCTTTTCTTCCTATATGTACAAGTGAATGTTTCTGAATGTATGTGGACACTTTCTATTTTCAAGTTCTAACAAGTATATGTCAAAGGTGGAAGACACATTTCAGTTCAGTTCAGTTCAGTTCAGTGTAGTTTCCTCCTATACATAAGGAGCACCCGAAAAATCGGTGAATACAGAGTTGTAAAGAAGTAACTAAGGGAGTACTTAATATAAACCAATTTATACTTTGGAGAGATATTCTGTATATTTAAGAAAGTTATTATTTACAGTAGCATTAGTTTAACAAAATGTGAAGGGTTAGTATTATACCTAAGTGAGGATGTACATGTATAAGTCATGTGTAACTCAGTTGTTAAAATGCAGTAAAATCTATTTAAAACTTAACCATTATTTACATTTGCTTTACATATTTACACTAGGCCATAACAATTTATTCAACTTGGCTTTATGCAGTTTATAAGAGATCAAATGATTTCATTCTAAAATAATAATAAAAGGTGTTTTGTGTTAAAAGTGGGTCATTTTAATTTCATTAAAAAATGGAAGAATTGAGTTAAATTAATTCTTGACTTCTATCAGTAATCTAAAATATAACTTAGATAAAAGGGAGTTACTTAGATAAAGACAGTAACTTAGATAAAAGTAAGTTTTCCACCATTTATGTGCTAAAATATCCATGGGGCACCTGTAGCATTTAGATTAAAAGGTTATTAAGAATCAGATGTATATGCCTGTGACAGGTTATTGGCTCTTAAACAATGCAGAGCATAGACCAAGTTCCTAGCCAGGCTCTCAACTTCTTCTTGGATTTTTCTGTTTTTCCTTGAATTTGGAACAAATTCTAAATTGTAACAGTCTATGAGGAGATCTAATAACTCATCCCTGTCTCCCAGAAATCTTGCCACCCCTGCAGCCCCAATTTACACAATGTCCCCCTCTTTTATCCCCTTTAAGTAAAAAGCACAGAGGCTCGAAGTTGTGAAAAATTACCCCTCAATGACCCCCAATGAATAAATGATAGTGACCTTAAGGCTAATAACCTAAACACACAGATTGAAAATAGCCCCTTGAAGATCAATGTGCTATAAAAAAAGATTTATAGCACATTGATCGTCAATGGGTTATTTTCAATTGGTTATAATTTATTCATTGGGGGTCATTGAGGGGTAATTTTAAACAACTTTGAGCCTCTGTTGTGAACAGTGGTTTGATGTCCATTGCATCTCCTCTCTGTGGTTACAGCAACAATGGAGTACCATCATTTACTCTCACTAATAAGACAGTCCAATAATATAAGACTTCAAGCTTGTTATTTGGAAGGAGGCATAGGGTCATATTTGGGGTGTGTGTAGGGTCATATATGGGGTGTGTGTGTGTGGGGGGGGGGGGGGTGGACAGGGGGGTGCCTCTCTTTCCCTCCTACCCCTTACCCCTTCTCTCCTTTAATTCCTTCCTCCCTCCTTCCTTCCCTCCTTTGCACCCTATCCTCCCACCCCCTTCCTACCTCCTCCCACCCACCTTCCTCCCTCCTCCCACTGCTTTCCTCTCTCTCTCTCCCCCTCCCCTCCCCCCTCCCTTTCACCCTGTCCACCTCCTTATTAATATAGGACTAAGGCAGCATTACCCCCTCTCCTTTCATGTTATTTTGCAATTGCAAATAATTGATGAACAAGAATTTCCTTAATGACTACTGGTCCAGGACAAGTGACCGCCCAGGACCTGTGACCGCCTATTGCATTTTAAGGGGACTTAGGGTTAATATAATGACAGCAGTTTTTAACACATATTGTTTACTTGATTATACAAAAATTAAGTTTATTCAGTCGCTACATTTGTTAGAATAATGATAAGAGGATAATGACACAAATCTTGGGGTTGGGGAAAGGGTAGAGGTATTCAGTCTATTAGTGTGGTCATTTGGTTTCACAATTTTTCATAAAAATGCTGCCAAACAATGAGGTTAAGATTGATTTCATTGCTCTAAAAGAACTGGCGTTGGAACAAAATATTTCTGTTTAGAGAATTACGGTAGGAGCCAAATAGGAGGTAACGGTTACCAGTCACTTTGACCATTTTCCATTTCGACCTCGAGTCACTTTGACCTTTTGCAACTTCGACCTTATACAACTTCGGCCAACCGCTACTGACATTTCGACCTTGGACATCAGACGTTGCGGCCCATTAATTATATAATTGTTTGTTTTCGACATCGGAACATTAGACGTTTCGGCCCTTTATTTAAAAACTTGAAGCATTGTCTCAGACGTGTAGGAGTCTAGGACCCCCCTACATGTACACGTCTGAGACAATGCTTCAAGTTTATATTATGGATCATATATTTATGAAAATAAAGTTATAAAATGATGATTTCTGAAAAACGATACTATTGATTTATTCATTTCAGGCTGGGACGAACACATCTATGTATAAAGAAAAGGTCACTTAGGCCTCACATAAGGACATTTCGGCCTTTTTCAATTTACAGTATGATCATTAAGTGTTCAGAACAGAAGGTTGAAACTTTTTCTGTGAGGTTGAAATGGAATTTCAGTGGGTCAAAACGTCTGAGGTCGAAGTTGCAAAAGGTCGAAGTGACTCGAGGTCAAAATGGAAAAAGGTCAAAGTGACTGGCAACCGCGGTAACTCGTACAGCAGTCTTGCAAAAAGTGTTCAAGTTTATGCTCATTTCAAGACACTACTGGTGTCGGAACAGTTTCCGGACAGTAACAGTTTCCGGACACTCGCCCTCTTCAAGTACTTTGAAAGAAATTATTTTCAAAATTTTGTGACAATTTTGTAGATTTTTAAATGCAGAATTCAAATCACAAATCATATAAAAAAAAATTTGCATCTAAGATGCTTTTATCACACCACCTTTTTAACTCTTTCTACCCCGTTTAATATCGCGCATTGGGGGAAGTCACCAAGAAACATACTATTTTAATATACGTGATTTGAGAAGTTTTGGTTCTATTTTTAAAATTATTTTTACACAGTCATTTGTAGAAAAGATTGAAGAAAACAATATCCAAAACTCATCCAGTTTGGGCTGAAATTGATTGAGATTGACAGATTTAAAACTAGGTGTCCGGAAACTGTTCCAGTGATTTGCGAAAAATGGCCAAAATATAGGGTCATAAAATCGGTCTAGAAACCATATTTCTTGAGAGATTTATTATTTTCTTTCAACATGAGTATCTGTGGGAAGGGCATAGCATTATTTGAGAGAAATTTGAATTTTTTCCATTGATGGACGGAGGAGTTATCCCCGAAAAACCTTCAAAATCGTCCGGAAACTGTTCCAACACCAGTATATCAACAAAATTGTGAAATTTTTCGAAGAAAATTGTTCATAATCAAGTGTGATAAGAGTCAACCATTAGCCATATCAAGTTTCAAGTTGTTAATTACCAATTTTTTCAGCAAAAAAAACTTGAAAAAAATAGGTGGCCACTGGTCCTCGACCAATACTGTATTTACCTATGAGTATGAGCAATTAGTCGTCATCATCGTCAGGAACGAATATTTCATTATCTTCTAGGAAGGCTGCACCCTCTTTTCCTGCCATGATTCCTATGTATAAAAAGGGCACGACAGTTGCTGCAACTTTCACCAGACCAAAACTAGTTTTTTCGGGTTGGGGCAAGATGGCTCCACTTTCCTTGCAAACAAAAGTTCTTTTTTGAATTATGCTGCGACTGTTTTGAGCATTATTCCCTCGAAAAATCGTAGAACGAAGCCCAGATACGAGAAGGGATACCTTGGAAGCCATATTTGTTTACATCCAAATCGTTATCAATGAGACGTTTATATAAGTTTCGTCCTTCTTATCGTTCTTTCCAATTTCGATTCGGCCATGTTTCAGAGGCGGATCCATTGTCCCTAAAGGCATGTTTGGATACATTCACAATTACAATACACAAATATCACAAAAGAAGACAAATGCATATATATACTGTCAGTTCACATGAGCTCGATGCCAACAACCCTCATGACACACGCCCCTTCCCATCTATAGTCAAAGTTCTTAGAGGGAAGTGGAGTTGCCTTTTTTTGTGGATCGTTGGCATCGAGCTCCTGTGTGTCAGTTATACCATACAGTACACATATAATACTGTGTCATGAAATACATACCTACATGTATATGGCTAAAAAGAATAAATCTGACACTTTATCATGCTTACAAATGTACACAAGATTATTCCGCCTATAACTTAGAATAGGATGTAGAAACAGGGACGTGTATTTTATATACGTCCATGGTAGAAATGTGCTCAACAACTAGGGGAAAATAGTAGAAAATTGACGGTACCACAGGGCATTACTTCTATATAGCGTATAGCGGAAACGACATCGTTCCGTAAATAATTTGGGAAGAAAATTTAATATCAAAGAAAGAGTGTATCTATATCAATAAAATAAAAAAGTGAACTAGGGATTGACCGTGGATAGTTAACAATATGACCATCAAAAACACTGAAAATCATGATGTCCCATTTAATTGGCGCCCCTTAGGGGACGACAATTTGATCCTGAACGGGGGGGGGGCTTGAAGTTTTTTGGGGGTCGGATTATTTATTTTCAACGCAGGGCCGGTCGGATTATTTATTTTCCAGTACCTCAAGGTCAGAATATTTATTTTCAACCTTTAACAATCCTGACAAGCAAAAAAAAAAAAAAAAAAAAAAAACGAGAATATAATGTATGCACACAAACACCCTGGTTATGTCAATTAATATGCCATCAATTAAGACTTTCTTGGCACTTCAATAAGTCTATTTAAGAAATGACTGTCCAACCAGAATTATACACCCATGATTACCAAAAGTAAGACAGTCATTACTTATATTTACATTTATCCCCATTATCGGTCATTTTTATTTGCATTAACATCGCACATTTTGCCTGTAACACCGTCAAATGTATCTTCGCTTTGGTAAATTCTCCCTACATGCAAAACTTGCACTTGACGTCACGATTATAGCAACCCAAGTTCTAGTTGCCTAATGGGCGTTCAACATTGGGAATTTACTAGTAATGTAAATATGTACATATGAATGTACATGTATCACCTGCATATTCTAAATGAAGATTTTACAGCACATTTGGAGAGGGGTAGTTTTTGTCATATCGAGTACAAAAGTAGGTAGTTGATGTGTACTCTACTGTAGGCATTCCCTTATCATATTTGTCAAACTAAATTTTTATTTTTGTTTTTATTACTAGCAATTGTACACAGGAGCTCGATGCCAACGATCCACAAGTATATCTGCCTCTACTTTCCGTATATACTTTGACTTTACAGAGATGTGAAGGGGCGGGTGTCATTGAAGGTTGTTGGCATCGAGCTCCTGTGCAATTGTAATACTGTGTAAATGTCTAAAAAGCACTTGATATAAAATTTGATGGAAGGACGAGCGAAGAAAACTCCTAATTCAATACAAAAAAGTCCGATATCACCGTGCTTCCCATAGACCATTGAGGTGCAAGAGACTGTGTATTGAAATCGCATTATAAATATTGTATGATGAAAAGATTGTAATGAAATATGGAATGTGTGAACTCCTGTATTCCGACTAGCAAAACTATACGATGTAAATATATCGATATAATGTTTCTCGTTCTTTGTCCCGATATCCTACGATGGACGTACATTTCCTATATCTTTCAAGAAAATTGCGTCCAATTAAAAAAAGTTTGAACACGAATGAAAAATATTTATCATGAAATAATGAAACGTACACAGACACTGAAAGATATATATATATATATTGTAAGGTTTTTAAAATGTTTTGGTCACTAACAGCCACCTTTGGCAACCATTGGTCACCAGTGGTCTACTTTCGACTAATAGCACAGGAGTGAGGTATCATCGCTTGGTCACAAACCCTTTCCTCAACACAAAGTTACAAACACTTTCCTCTATATGTCTATATTAAAAATATTTTTTAATATAGAGGAAAGTGTTTGTATCGAGAAAAGGGTTTGAGACCAAGCGATGATACCTCACCCCTGTGACTAATAGCCATTGGTCAACATTTGCAGCCATCGGTAATCTTCGGTAAATTCTGGTGGCCAATTGTATAATGCTTATTTGGCCATTGGTACCATTATGAACGCACCTACTGTCTTCTCTTCCTTCTGGTGTAACTGAAATCGGACGCATGCGTAGGAGAATGGTGTATAAGTGTATGTCCTCTACGTCAGTACTTGTATGTATGATTTATATATGCTTTAGGCCTATAAGGCATATATGGGGGGCGGGCGGACAGGGGGTACCTCTCTCCCCCTCCCACCCTCTTACCTCCCCCTCCCTCCCCCTCCTTTTCATCCTTCCCTTACCTCCCCGCCCCTTCTCTCCCTCCTCCTGCCCCCTCCCTCCCCCTCCCTCCTCTTTTTTCCCCTTCCCTTTTATGTCGGTCGAAAGCTCTTGAGAGCTTATATGTTCACATGTTTTATCCACATGCCGACTTTAAATAAATCTTATCTTATCCCTCCCTCCTCAAGGACGGATTTAGGGGGGGTTGGGGGGGGGGGGTTCGGGAAAAACCCCCCGGTTTCCGATATCAAAAAGTAGTAAAAATTGCTTAATGTCCACCAGAACTCACCATTTTGATATAAAATTTACAAAAATTTTTGATATATCGCATATCGATTCGATACCGTATTATTTGGAGTATTTATGGATTCGTACAGACAATAGCAAAGTTTTTGTCATGTAAGTCGCAGAGGGGGTTTTCTGTCTATTTTATCTCCGAAAATTGGTCCTTGTTCCAAGTAGTTATATAGTATCATTTATCTCAATTCTAAATTTTACTGGAAATTAACAAATACTATAATATTAACATGCATGTTCGAATACTTTGCAAAACATGGATGTGCGTCAAATAATCAAATGGTGCGGGGATCGGAACCTACACGTGTCTGTCCTCAAATTTCGGTTTTGTTTTTGTCATCTGCTTATTTTGTTTTAGACATCATTTAAATAACCGGGAAAATGGGCAAATATTTAACATTGGATGATAAATGTAATATATTCAAATATGCTTCAGGGGCATGTAGTTAATTTTTCAGAGCTTTTAAATCCTTCTCATAACACCCCCTCCCCCTTTTTTGTGCTTGTGTTTTCCTTGTCGGTTGAAGTAATAGATGCACCCTAGTGTAACACCATTTTTTTCCAAGCATAGCACGTACTTGTCTCACCGAAAAATTTAAAAATTAGTACTGTTTCAGAAACTTCTTCTGTTAAGACGACGGAAAGGATCAATCGCTCACTTCCTTTTGTTCAGTTGAGAAAATATGAAAATAACATACTATTTTAAGTTAAAAATAAACAAAAGACAATGATACTAGATTTTTTTTTACTCCATATCGTACCAATATTCTAATTAAGCACGCCACATGTAATCAGCAAGACAGGGGCGTAGCCAGGCGAACGTTTGTACGCAAAAACGTCCACATCGTTTTCACACACAAAAAATGAGTGCCTCCCTCAGCAGCGGCCAAAAAGAAGGGGGATAAAGGGACATATGAAATGGTATTCAAAACAAAACATTGTTCAGAAATAGCTCAAATACACTCATAAACCTCCGATTTGAATGCATATTTCAAAATTTTCCCATGTTTCATTCGAACTCAATACAACAATCGCTTAACAAAGTCGATTGGAAAGAACTGCCAATATCTGTACATTTGTATGTGGACGTACATACATGTATAATTTCATGTTAACATCTAAAGGTTTCTTCATCTTAGATACGGTTCATCGTCTGCTGACAATGAATCATATGCGTTTTCCCATATAAATTCAGCTGAAATACGCCACAGAGGTCAGCAATTTGCTTCATTTTTTTTCAAAAATTTCTAGGGGATCCCCCGAACCCCCTTCAATAGGAGGAGTAACATCCCAGGTAACACAAAACATTTTCGAAATATTTTTGTATGGTTTCAAACAGGTTTCTGTTGAAACATTTTGAAAACACTGTGCAGTTGTATAGAATGTTTTAAAAACGTTTTAACAACATTTAAAAGCGCCGAACAAAATGAAATGTTTCCAAAAATGTTTTATTGATGTTTCTGGAACCATACAAAATCACATTTCTATAACATTTACTGGGATATTTTTGACACGTTTTTAAGACATGCTTGTGCTAAATGGGATATTTTCCCCACTTAACCCTTCGGGTCTCGCAAGTCATCCCTCATAAAAAATGTCCGTGCCCCCGGACAGTTGAAGTCCAACCCTTTTAAATAGACGTCCACAATGAAAACACACTGGCTACGTCCCTGCAAGCAGTAAAGGACAAATAATTTTATTTAAAAATCTTTATTAACCAGATCGAGATGTTGCCACTTGGAAAGGGGAACGGCCCTTTCTATGTCTTATTAAATGAGTTAAAAAATGGTCTGGATATTCGAGAAGAAAAGGAGAAAATATACTCCAGATTGCACCATTTCATTCCATTTTCATCAAAAATTTTCCGGGGGAGGCCCCGGACCCCCACCTACAGGAGGGGGAACCCCCTGTACCCTCCCCCGCTCGTCACTTCGTGCCTCGAATCGACCCTTTGGGTCGACTCAAAACCCCCCTCTTCCCACTCTGGATCCGCCACTGCTCCTCCCTCCCCCTCTCTCCCTCCACCCGCCCCCTCCCCCTCCCTTTCACCCTGTCCACCCCCTCATATATGCTTTTCGGCAGTTGGAATTCTAGGTCCATCTTTTTTTCTGTGAACGTCCACATCGAAAACACCATAGCTACGTCCCTTTTACCAGTAGTAGATCTACTTTTGCCTCTTCCTTCATAATGCTCCAGTTTGCCGTCAGACTTCTTCTTCTTCTTCTTCAGGATACGGCAAAAGACTTCCCCTTTGCAATACGTCTAGAGCTATATATATTCAAGTGGATGGGAATGTCAGTAGATTGAATTAAACTTCATTCGAAGGCACTTCTACTTTTCAAGCTTCTAACATACCCAGATATATTTCATCATGGCGGACGATGACCATGACATGGACAAGTATGAATTTTATTTTGACCATATCACGCGCACAGTGATTAGAAACTCCCAAGTATTTTAATCATATAATGGAGGAATGAACCCACATTAATCCTTACTCGATAAAATGACAATTACTGACCTGTTCACTAAATCCAGAGCACCCTGTTTTCCTGGTTTTCTCTAAAATTTGAATATGTTATTCAGATATTGTCATGAATCAGTGGCGGATTCAGGGGGTGCGATGGGGGCGTCGGCCCCCCGGCAATGACCCAAAATTTGACAAAGACAGGTATATATTGGCAAAATTCGCTCATTGACCTTTCGACAAAAGGGGCGCTGGATCCGCCATTGTGAATACAAAAAAGTATAGGCATCGCCTACGAGGGAGCGTAACATGTTACAAAGTTATTGTCTTACTTTTAAAGCACTCGTTTGTCTGATCATCTACCAATTTATTTATCTACCAACAGGTGGAGGACCAACCCTGATTTGCGAGATTGTCTCTATAATGAGGGATGGTGTCATACATGTATTAGCAAGACGAAAATATCCCACTTAATCAAGATTTTAGGTTGAGTTTAAATACTTTCGTAAAATTCGGCTGAAAAAATAAAGAAGCGCAGCCTTATCACTTATATTGACATGAATATTTACATCACATTCCTTCTTGTCAAATCAAGTTTCAGGCAATATAATGATGCGATTTTGAAATATCACGGTGGGTAATCTCGCAACACAGAACATTTGGTTTTTCTATAATTTCGTGTGCAGGGATTTTTCAGGGTATTTTACTTTGGGTCCAGGGTCCGTTAAAATTGGGAAAAATCGCGGCATTTCAATGAAATTGGGAATATTAGAATTCCTACAGTTTAATTGATTCTCAATGGAATAAATCATTACACAGATATATAACTCCTTCTTATTCAAAGTATCTTCAATAAAAGAAACAAAGTACAAGTAAAGCCATCTATTCTTTAGATTGTGCTTCAAAGGACATCAACTTCTAGGATCTGGAACAGGCATCTGTTCAGAGTCAGAGGGGCTACTTTAATGATCATGATCAATCAGGATTCAGATTCAAAGTCAGTGTTTGATGGGGGACATTCCTACTGTCCGAGTCGCCTCATTCTGTTTACTGAACATTAACTATTTTCTGTTGTTTCTTTTATAGTCACTATCCAAAATTTTATTTTGAAGAATGTATCTATCCTCTACAAAGAAGATGTACTCCCTTTTGTAATTTTTTGTACTCCCTTTTGTAATTTTTTGTTATCAGATTTGCTTTTTGTAAGACGACATGGTCCTGGGTTCCCAATACTGGAGATATGATTTGATGACTAAAATGTGAACCTGTACCGGATAAAAGATTTTTGACCAATTTACATATCGATCATTAATGTCGTATTTCTATTAGGTATTTCAGTTGACATTATTTTGCTCTTTATTGAAGAACACTTTAACAAAAAATAAATAGGTTCAAATTGGGAAATTTCAATCAAATATTGGGAAAATACAGTCCATTTTGGCGTTGGGAATGGGTCCGATAATCGGACCCAAAAACTGACTTGAAAAATCCCTGGTGTGATATAGAAACATGTAATTTATCACAAAAAGAGATGTGTGCATGATGCAGTGTAAGCATGCCATGACTATGACTATGAGTTTTATCCAAAATAAAGGAATAATATATTTTTATAAAGCTGAAAAAACGATCGGCGTGATTCATGTAGACGAAAGTGAAAGTAGAACTACGATCGTTTTTATGCGTTATTAAAAGCTAATATTCACCTTTTTTTCGGATACAACTTATAGCTAAGACATTCTTACACTGCATCACATTCCCCTTTTTGTGTCGCCTGCGAAGCACAGCGACACTTGGGGATCACTTTGTCCGTTGTCCGTCTGTCCGTCTGTCTGTCACACTTGAGTGTCACACCCCATAACTTTTGATTGGTAAGTGATAGGTCTTTGGTATTTCACATGTGTATTCCTTGTGACAAGACCTTTCTAGACATACCATAATTTTTGACCTCGTGACCTTGACCTAGATATTTGACCTACTTTTCAAAAAATCTAAGATTGGCTATATCTTTTGATTGGTAAGTGATAGGGCTTTGATATTTCACATGTGTATTCCTTGTGACAAGCCCTTTCTACAGATACTATAATTTTTGACCTTCTGACCTTGACCTAGATATTTGACCTACATGTACTTTTCAAAAAATCGAAAGATTGGGCATATCTTTTGATTGGTAAGTGATAGGGCTTTGATATTTCTCTTGTGTATTCCTTGTGACAATACCTTTCTACACATACCATCATTTTTGACCTCACAACCTTGACCTAGATATTTGACCTACTTTTCAAAAAAATTAAGATTTGCTATAGCTTTTGATTGGTAAGTGATAGGGCTTTGATATTTCACATGTGTATTACTTGTGACAAGACCTTTCTACACATATCATAACTTTTGACCTCATGACCTTGACCTAGATATTTTACCTACTTTTCAAAAAATCTTAGATTGGCTATATCTTTTGATTGATTGGTGAGTGATAGGCTTTGATATTTCACATGTGTATTCCGTGTGACAAGACCTTTCTTCACTTACCATCATTTTTGACCTCGTGACCTTGCCCTAGATATTTGACCTACTTTAAAAAAAAATCTAAGATTGGCTATATCTTTTGATTGGTAAGTGAAAGGGGGACTTTGATATTTCACATTTGTATTCCTTATGAAAAGACATTTCTAAACATTCCATAATTTTTTACCTAGTGACCTTGCCCTTGATATTTGACCTACTTTCAATAAAAAAAACTCTGCTTCGCAGGCAACACAAACATTCCTTGGATTGCTATTTTTGTTATAAATGATCTATATTGCACAAAAATTTAGAAAAAAACTGAATGTTCTGCATTGCGAGATTACCCACTGTGAATATGCTAATTTGAAATCAACTCCTCCGCATTTCCACATCATATTCTTGTAAGAAATTTGGTTATTTCTTTGTCAAACTTCATTATTTTCCATAAACTTACTGACATGTGATGAGTTGAGGTTCTCTACTTTCATTTCAGCAAATCTATTGCACATACAAGGTTTTTTAGCTCGACTGCACTTTAGTGCAAAAGAGCTATTGCAATACCCCCGGCGTCCGCGTCCGCGTCGTCCCAACTAGATGATAAGGTAAATGTTAAGATTACACATTTACCTTTCCTATATTCATATTCTGTTGGTTTTCTTTATTGCAAATGTTTAATTATACATCATTTAATATATCCAGATGAGGATATAGCCCCTGGGGTTGGGATTTTTAAAATTATTTCAAATGATAAGGCAAATGTTGAGATGATAAGGTTAATGTTAAGATAGCAATAAAGTCTTTAAAAGCCAATATTGAGCAAAGTATAAGTGCTACATGTACCAAACTTACATATTTGATGTATCTTTGATCAAACTTTCAAAAAATGACCTTGACCTACTTTTTTCCTCTTGAGTGATTTTGCCTTTAGAAGCCAATATTGAGCAAAGTATAGGTGCTACATGAGTATACAATTGTGTTTTAAATTATATAAATTGGAGAAAAAAGTGAGCTTCAGAAATTGGCTGTCACTAAAGACATTATGCTATGCAGTCGAGCATTAGGTGACTCTGGCAACTCTTTTTTTTAACTTAAGTCCCCTACCAGCAACGCAGTTTTCCGGACTTTTTTCTGCAACGGATGGAGATATTCAGATGAAATTTGATACACAGCTTGGTCTTGGATACATGTAGTTACAGAGCAAGTTCGACTTTCGTTACACTTAACCTATTTTTCGAGGAGCTATGCCCCTTGATGACTTGAAAAATTCAGTTTTTGTCAGTTTTCCGGACTTTTTTTCTGCAACAAACAAAGAGATATTCAGCCTATAATTCAGGTGAAATTTGATACACAGCTTGGCCTTGGATAGTTACAGAGCAGGTTTGACTTTCGTCACGCTTGACCTATTTTTTAAGGAGTTGTGCCCCTTGATGACTTGGAAAATTCAGTTTTTGTCGGTTTTCCGGCTTTTTTTCTGCAACAAATAGAGATATTCAGGTGAAATTTGATACAAAGCTTGGTCTTGGATAGTTACAGAGCAAGATTGCCTTTCGTCACGCTTGACCCATTTTTTGAGGAGTTATGCCCCTTGATGACTTGGAAAATTCAGTTTTTGTCAGTTTTCCAGATTTTTTTCCTGCAACAAAGAGATATTCAGCTGAAATTTGATACTCAGCTTAGTCTTGGATACAAGTTTGACTTTTGTCACACTTGACCCATTTTTCGAGGAGTTATGCCCCTTGATGACTTGCACAATTCAGTTTTTGTTGGTTTTCCAGACTTTTTTCTGCAACAAATAGAGATATTCAGGTAAAATTTGACACTCGGCTTAGTCTTGGATAGTTTCAGAGCAGGTTTGACTTTTGTCATGCTTGACCTATTTTTCAAGGAGTTATGCCCCTTGATGACTTGAAAAATTCAGTTTTTGTCAGCTTTCCAGAATTTTTTCTGCAACAAATAGAGATATTCAGGTGAAATTTGATACTCAGCTTAGTCTTGGATAGTTACAGAGCAAGTTCAACTTCCGTCACGCTTGACCTCTTTTTCGAATCGTTAAAGCAGATTAAACCTTAGAACTGAGCTGTACAGACAAGAAATTAAAACTCATGTTTAATTGAGGAGTAATTCATAGGCAGAGTTGCAGGACATAGATATATGCTGCCGGTAGGGGACTTGTATCGCTCAGCGATCATAACATTTTTAGCTCACCTGAGCCATAGGCTCAAGTGAGCTATTGTCATAGTGTTGCGTCCGTCGTCCGTCGCCGTCGTCGTCGTCCGTCGTTGTAAACTTTTCACATTTTAAACTTCTTCTCCAGAACGGCTGAAGGGATTTTGATGAAACTTGGTAGGTATGAAGTACTCATGGTCCCCTACAAGTGTTGTTGTTTTTCGTCCGGATCTGTCAACAGGTGGCGCCACCACAGCCAAAAGTAGGTCACGGGGGGTACCCTCCTTTGACAAACTTCTTCTTCAGAACCGAAGCATGTATCGACAAACCGAAAGCATCAGGATGATCTAGAGAGATGTCTTAAGAAGTGTTGTTATTTTTGATTCCACTTTGAAGTCAAATTTTTGACGCGTTTTTGATGTCTTTTCGGACTTTGTCAGAAATGCACATTTTTGCACTATTTCTTTAAATAACTCAATAAGTGTATGATTTTACACACTCATTTACTACATATTTATCATATTTAACTTACTTAATGCTTTGATGTGTATTTTATGCTTAAAATTTATTTTTTTGATTTTTTATGAATTTTTAGTCCCCTACCGGCAACGCCGAAGGGGACTCTTAGTTTCCTCACGGTCTGTCTGTCTGTCCGTCCGTCCGTCCGTCCGTCCGTCCGTCTGTCCGTCTGTCCCATTTTCAGTTTTCCGGACTTTTTTTTGCTGTTGTTGCATATATTGAACTCATTTTTGGTATGTGGATATATCTCAATGTGATACAGATCAAGTTTGAGTTTGCTTTCGATTGACCTAATTTTACAAGAGTTATGGCCCTTGGACTTAGCAAATTTTATGAAAGTTTCAGTTTTCCGGACTTTTTTCCGCTGTTGTTGCATATATTGAACTTATTTTTGGTATGTGGATATATCTCAATGTGATACAGATCAAGTTTGAGTTTGCTTTTGATTGACCTAATTTTACAAGAGTTATGGCCCTTGGACTTAGCAAATTTTATGAAAATTTCAGTTTTCCGGACTTTTTTCCACTGTTGTTGGAAAAATTGAACTCATTTTTGGTATGTGGATATATCTCAATGGGATACAGGTCAAGTTTGAGTTTGCTTTAGATTCATCTATTTTTACAAGAGTTATGGCCCTTGGACTTAGCAAATTTTATGAAAATTTCAGTTTCCGGACTTTTCTTTGGTTCTATTGCAAATAATGCACTGATTTTTGGTAAATGAAGACATCTCAGTGTGATACAGACCAAGTTTGAGTTTGGTTTCCATTGGCCTATTTTTACAAGAGTTATGGCCCTTGGACTTAGCAAATTTCATGAAATGTTTAGTTTCCCGGACTTTTTCATGCCTGTTATAGCAGATAATATGCTGATTTTTTGTATGTGAATACATTATAGTGTGATGCAGATTTGAGTTTAATTTAGACTGACTAATTTTCACAAGAGTTATGGCCATTGGACTTAGCAAATTTCGTGAATTCAGTTTCCCAGACTTTTCTTGGCTGTTGTTGCAGAAGATGAACTGATGAACAGAGATGCAAGTCATAAATTTATGCCGCCGGTAGGGGACTTATATCGCACAGCGATCATTGCATTTTTTTCTTATGTAAAAAGGAAGGGGGGGGGGGGGTTGATTTTCATACATTTTCTGCTTCTTTTCTATAACCACTCTTCAGATTGTCATGACAGTTTGTAGGTATGAGGTACTCATGCATGGTACCCTAGAAGTGAAATAATTTTGTCAAGATATCCACTTTTGGATTTTTAAGGAATATTTTTTAAGATTGTACATAGGTATAATGTATGTTTTCCATGCCAAATGGACCCATGGGGAGTAGCTTCAAACCCCGGCGGGACCCCAACAATTTTTTTTCCCTTTTTCAGTTTTTTTTCTCTTTTTATTTTTATATTTATCGCTAGAAATGAAACTGTGAAAGAATTTTGTCAAAATATCAACTTTTAGATTTTTAATGATTTTTTAAATAAGACAAGCTATAGCTAGTTTGGCTTTGTGTACTTATTTTCATACTTCGAATTAACTTGGCCACATACGCTATCAAATATACGCTGAATTTATTTTTAAGATGTTGACTTTTTGTGTCGCCTGCGAAGCACAGCGACACTTAGGGATCACTTTGTCTGTTGTTCGTCTGTCCGTCCATCCGTCCCTCTGCTGTCCGTCTGTCTGTCACACTTGGGTGTCACACCCCATAACTTTTGATTGGTAAGTGATAGGGCTTTGATATTTCATATGTGTATTCCTTGTGACAAGACCTTTATACACATATCATAATTTTTGACCTTGTGACCTTGACCTACTTTTCTAAAAATCTAATATTGGCTATATCTCTTGATTGATTAGTGATAGGGCTTTGATATTTCACATGTGTATTCCTTGTGATTAGACCTTTCTACACATATAATGTTTGACCTTGTGACCTTGATCTAGATATTTGACCTACTTTTCTACAAATCTAATATTGGCTATATCTCTTGATTGGCAAGTGATAGGGCTTTGATATTTCACATGTTTAATCTTTGTGACAAGACCTTTCTACGCAAACCATATTTTTTTACCTCGTGACCTTGACCTAGATATTTGACCTACTTTTCAAAAAATCTAAGATTGGCTATATCTTTTGATTGGTAAGTGATAGGGCTTTGATATTTCACATGTGTATTTCTTGTGACAAGCCCTTTTTTCACATACTATATTTTTTAACCTTATGACCTTGACCTAGATATTTGACCTACTTTTTAAAAAAAAACCAAGATTGGCTATATCTATTGATTGGCAAGTGATAGGGCTTTGATATTTCTCTTGTGTATTCCTTTTGACAATACCTTTCTACACATACCATAATTTTGACCTCATGACCTTGACCTAGATATTTGACCTACTTTTCAAAAAAATTAAGATTTGCTATATCTTTTGATTGGTAAGTGATAAGCTTTGATATTTCATATGTGTATTCCTTCTTGTGACAAGGCCTTTCTACACATATCATAACTTTTGACCTCATGACCAAGACCTAGATATTTGACCTACTTTTCAAAAAATCTTAGATTGGCTATTTCTTTTGATTGCTGAGTGATAGGCTTTGATATTTCACATGTGCATTCCATGTGACAAGACCTTTCTTCACATACCATCATTTTAGCTCACCTCACGTGTCCGCGTCCGGTTAAGAAGTTTGGGGTAGCTCAGTATCTGACAAAGTACTAACGCTACAGTAACCAAACTGGCACAAGTGATTCATCTTTGGATGCTGAGGTGAACCCATGCATTGTATGCAGCATCTGACCTACATTTTCCACTTGAGTGACTTGGTTAAGAAGTTTGGGGTAGCTCAGTATCTGACAAAGTACTGATGCTACAGTAACCAAACTTGCACAAGTGATTCATTTTTGGATGCTGAGGTAAACCCATGCATCAGATGCAGCATCTGACCTACATTTTCCGCTTGAGTGACTTGGTTAAGAAGTTTGGGATAGCTCAGTATCTGACAAAGTACTGATGCTACAGTAACCAAACTTGCACAAGTGATTCATCTTTGGATGCTGAGGTGAACCCATGCATCGGATGCAGCATCTGACCTACATTTTCCACTTGAGTGATTTGGATAAGAAGTTTGGGGTAGCTCAGTATCTGACAAAGTACTAATGCTACAGTAACCAAACTTGCACAAGTGATTCATCTTTGGATGCCGAGATGGACCCATGCTTCGGATGCAGCATCTGACCTACTTTTTCCACTTGAGTGATTTCGCTTTTAAAAGCCAATATTGAGCAGAGTATAAGTGCTACATGTACCAAACTTGCATATTGGATGTATCTTTGATCAAACTTTCATAAAATGACCTTGACCTACTTTTTCCGCTTGAATGATTTTGCCTTTAAAAGCCAATATTGAGCAAAGTATAAGTGCTAGATGTTCCAAACTTGCATATTAGATGTATCTTTGATCAAACTTTCATAAAATGACCTTGACCTACTTTTTCCGCTTGAGTGATTTTGACTTTAAAAGCCAATATTGAGCAAAGTATAACTGCTACATGTACCAAACTTGCATATTGGATGTATCTTTGATCAAACTTTCATAAAATGACCTTGACCTACTTTTTCTGCTTGAGTGGTTTTGCCTTTAAAAGCCAATATACATGTACTAAGAAATATGTTTGAATTGAATTTTGCTGTCACGAGGTGAGCTTCGTAATCTGTGATTACCTATGTTTTACCTCGTGCACTTGCCCTATATATTTGACCTACTTTTCAACAAATCTATGATTTGCTATATCTTTTGAGTGGTAAGTGAAAGGGCTTTGATATTTCACATTTGTATTCCTTATGAAAAGACCTTTCTAAACATTCCATAATTTTTAACCTAGTGACCTTGCCCTTGATATTTGACCTAATTTCAATAAAAAAAAAATCCACTACGCAGGCGACACAAGCATTCCTTGGATTGCTTTTTTTTCATACATGCATATTTCAGAACAATTTCCCTATTTAATGATTATTTTCTCTCTCTTATTTCTGTATCTATGGTAAACATAGTCGCCATATATCTTGTGTTACAGATTTGATTGGTTCAATACCTCCTTGCCCCTTTAGTAGGGGTAAGTACAGGAAATAAAAAGGTGCACACTAAAAATTTTGACTGACTTGAAATGCCCAGAAGTTTGTAAAATTGGTCTTTTTTGATTGCGAATCTTTGGCACGCATAAAAATGTAAAGAAAAAGGGGGGGGGTCATGCATGTCCTTTTTTCGCAAATTTCACTTTTTTTTACAGGAACTCTGCGTCCTCATCGAAAATGTTCTGAATTTTGCATATTTTCAAACCTATCTGTAGATTGCATAAAAGACAAGATCAAGTTCGAAGTTAAATTTATCACGACTATTGATTTGCTAAAAATACATTTCCAAGCGCCGCATTTCAGCATATTTACCGAAAATAATTTGTCCAAGTGGCTTCACTGGGTCATGAGGTTTGATACACCGTACACTGCTGTTTGGAAAATAAATTGGCTCAATTTCTGCACAACTCACTTGAATTAATATTGTCCGCTAACAACTTTTCTGTGTTAATTGGAGTAACACGATTTTGACTGTACGTTACATGTATTAAGATGAAATCAATACTATTCAAAAGCTCTCATTCATAGATTTCTGTATAATTTAATATGAATAAAGGCAAAACCGAAAAGTCTTTGTTTTTTATGCTTCCGCAATCAAAGATATGGGGGCATATAGTTTTTGGCCTGTCCGTCTGTCTGTTTGTCCGAAAAACTTTACATTGGGCATAACTTTTGATAGGAAGGTGATAGAGCTTTCATATTTCACATGTGTATTCCTTGTGACAATACCTTTCCATTGATACCAAAATTTTTGACCTCGTGACCTTGACCTTGACCTTTGACCTACTTTTCAAAAACTTTAACATTGGGCATAACTTTTGAATGGTTAGTGATAGGGCTTTCATATTGTACATGTGTATTCTTTGTGACAAGATCTTTCCATTGATACCAACATTACTCTGACCCTGACCTCTCACATACTTAACAGAAAATGGTGTTTATACCAACAAAGATGCCACCGCGGGGCATTCGTGTTTCACAAACACAGGCTTTATTATTTTCTGGCATACTAGCTATTAATAATGAAAGGTTTGGTGTTCAATTTTAAATAAACTTAATTTATGAAATCATTTCATTGTTTTATTCTGTTTCTGTTGCACATTAATGTGGAATTTTACAAAATGATTTTATTTTTGATGTTGCATAATTTAACTATACTAGCTTGGCATATGACTTTGGATCGCATAATCCATCTTTTCAAATCAGTAAAAAAGTTGTTGTTTTGAAATGTGACTATTTTCTCTTGTTTGTACTTTTAAAGGTTGTCTGAAAAAAAAACTTGTCTGCATCCGGCAAAAATCTTGTTAGAAAGGTTGTGGGCTAAAATCCTGGTACTGGCACTATCAGTATTCAATGTCAGTATGTCAATTAGAGCGTGCATGGGTATCAGGTGAGCGTTGTGCCCCCTGGGGCTCTTGTTTATTTTTAGGAAGGTGCTTGTGCCTGTCCCATTTGGGAAAATTTACAACATTTTTGCTGAAATTGAGAACATATTTTATTCAAACTCTAACCAAAGTATAACCTTAAAGTATTTATTAACACTGCTAAACAATTGATTTGCTTGAACTGAGCAAGGGATGAATGAAAAACTTTAAAATGCACTTAAAAATAGGACATTTTGTGCTCAGACTTTCAGGTTTTGAGTCTTATTTTCCCAGGTGATTTGTTCATAATTCCTCTTTGGGAATTTAAGAGTGATTTTTTGGGAAAATGGAGGAAGTTTGGCATTTGGAAGGGGCCGAAATTTGGAAAAAAAAAACCCACTGTTCTGATAATAAAAAATATGTACAAATCTTGTTTCCTGCAGAAAGCAGGTTACAATTAGCATCCAGACATATTTTTCTTCAAAATTATATACAATATTCCATCATTCAAACACAGGTAAATGCCATGGTAAAGTGAGCTGATTTTCTTCCGCCTCAATTGCCGCCATTGTTTATCGCCAAAAAAAAATCCAGCTAAGTCTGATTTGGTGGCGATAGAAGTGGAGGAAAATCAGCTTGATTTACCAGGGAATTTACCTGTGTTTGTAAGCTTGAATGATGGAATATTTTATATGATATGATTTTGAAGAAAAGCAAGGACTCTTGTTTATTGAAAATGGTTTCCAGACTGTATTAGAGCCTGTATTGCACGTATGATCATGAAACTTGCCAAAAAAAAATTCTTATGAATTAAGGATGACCCCTATCGACTTTAAGGTCACAAAGATCAAGGTCATAGGACTCAGATGATTGAAAATGGTTTCCGGACTGTATTAGAGCCTGTATTGCACCTATGATCATGAAACTTGCCAGTAATGTTTCCCATGATTCAATCAAGGATGACCCCTATTGATTTTGGGAGGTCAAGAAGAAAATGAATCAAGGATTACCTCTATTAATTTTAAGGTCAAGGTCATAGGACTCAAATGATTGAAAATTACTGTACTAGAGCCTGTATTGCACCTATGATCATGAAACTTCCAGAAATGTTTTGATAACCCCATTTGATTTTGAGGCCAAAAGGTCAAGGTCATAGTACTCAAATGATTGAAAATGGTTTACGGACCATATTAGAGCCTGTATTGCACCTATATGTATTACATGTATTATGAAACTTGCCAGAAATGTTTTCCTTGAATCAAGGAAGACCCCCATTTATTTTGGGGTCAAAAGGTCAAGGTCATAGGACTTTGAGTTTGATGATTGAAAATGGTTTCTGGACCATATTAGAGCCTGTATTGCACCTATAAAATTCATGTTCATGTACATTGTACGTCTGAAATTGAATATTTATACTTAAATTCAAGTTTTGCAACTCGGCACTTTGCATCTTTGATGCATTTTAAGCTTATGTTTTGCAGTTTTGATGACGATGTTGATGACAATGAAGAAGATGAAGTATTAGATGAACCAATAGAACACAATGAGGTAAGGTATTAATTGTGTGGTAAAATCATTTAGATTTGCACACAAATTTTGAATAGTGTACAGTATCATTTCCTATTGAAAAATATGGACATAATCTTTCCTTGAATACTGTAGGTTCCTGTTGATGACATCAAAGTATGAATCCATGGACATATTAAATTATGTAAGGAGAGAAAGTCTTCAGATTTGAAAAGTGTCGAAATTGCCAGTTTTGCATATAACCATCAGTACATGTAATGGTGATTTTATTGTATACTACATACCGTAATTGATGTACATGTATTGAGGTACATACCTTCAGAAGTAAAAATGTATTACAATGTATAGTGAAAATTTGATAAAAGTCCGCAGATAATTTTCTTATTTTCCTTTCATTAGGATGGTGATCGTGTAGATATTCTGCCTGCTGATCCAACACAGCCCGTGGAACCAAAGAAACGTATAACAACACCGTACCTCACAAAATATGAGAGAGCCAGAGTGTTGGGTACAAGGGCACTACAGATTGCGTAAGTTTACTAACATCGTCAGTCAGTCATTTTCAAATAATTAGCATGCAATGCAAGGGCAACTGTCTGCTCATATAAAAATCACCCCGTCCATCTGTCTAGTAGTCACACTTTCACATAAATAGCTATAATTGATATGTGTTATACTACCATTAAACTTGCAAGGATGGTCAAGTATGATAAGACGCAACATCCAATGAAGGTCAAGTTCACCTACAAGGTCAAGGTCACATATTTCGGATAATTTTATTTCTACATGTATTTTTATGCCACCGTAATCGAAGATTCGGGGGCATATAGTTTTTGGTCTGTTTGGCTGCAAAAATTTTAACCTTGGCCATAACTTTTGAATGGTAAGTGACAGGGCTTTCATATTTCACATGTGCATTCCTTGTGACAAGACCTTTCCATGGATACCAAAATTTTTGACCTTGACCTTGGAGGTTGACCTACTTTTGAAAAACTTTAACCTTGGGCATAACTTTTGAATGGTAAGTGATAGGGCTTTCATATTTCACATGTGCATTCCTTGTGACAAGACCTTTCCATGGTTAACAAAATTTTTGACCTTGTGACCTTGAGCTTGGAGTTTGACCTTCTTTTGAAAAACTTTATTCTTGGGCATAACTTTTGAATGGTAAGTGATAGGGCTTTCATATTTCATATATGCATTCCTTGTGGCAAGACTTTTCCATAGGTACTAAAGGGTAGGGGAAAAAGTTAAAATTTTTGGCCCCAATCAAAAATTTTAAAAAGGTTCTATTTTATTATTCATTATGCTTCTTCTGAACAATAAATAACAAATTTTATGTGATTTTTCGAAAACCCTGCCTTTTAGGGCAAAATTTTTGACCTTGTGACCTTGACCAAGGAGTTTGACCTATTATCGAAAATTTAAACATTAGCCATAACTTTTGAATGGTAAGTGATAGGGCTTTCATATTTCACATATGAATTCCATGTGGCAAGACTTTTCCATAGGTACTAAAGGGTAGGGGCAAAAGTTAAAATTTTTGGCCCCAATCAAAAATTTTAAAAAGGTTCTATTTTCTTGTTCATTATGCTTCTTCTGAACAATAAATAACAAATTTTATGTGATTTTTCGAAAACCCTGCCTTTTAGGGCAAAATGATTAAAAGTTGAGCACTATGTCTTTACATTAGAAATTCAGAATTTTTGCAAGGGACACATATACCTACAGTTGTAAGCCCTAGAGCAAGGGCGTGTAACAGGTTCATACTCATATGGGACATTCCTTTTTATATTCTGAACGTACATGGAAAGTATAACTTTGTTACATGCGCTTGCTCTATATATACCATAAACTATTATGTTAAAATCTGATTGTTATCATTTTACCACTAATTTCCATACTAGTGGGCAAGTTAAGCCAATTTTGGCGGAAAATAACACTCATATATGTTGATTATATCTATTTTCAATTCAGTTTCAATAAACAACAATATCTCTAATCTTATTTGAAAGATAAAAGATAGTATGAAAACAATTTTTGAAAATGGCAAAAAATGGGGCCAAAAACAGCTGATTTTGCCCCTACCCCTTTGACCTTGTGACCTTGACCTCAAATGTGAAACTACTTTTCATCTGTTTTACTGACAAAGATGCCAACGGGGGCATTTGTGTTTCACAAACACAGGTTTTATTAACAATGCTTTTGATATTGAATTGCTCAAATTGTTAATCTTAGAAGTATTAGGAAAAAGAAAATTGTTGCAAATTGAAAATACATTCATAACATGAGATGTTAACAATGCTTTTTGTATCATTTCAGTATGTGTGCTCCAGTTATGGTAGAATTAGAAGGAGAGACTGATCCTTTAGTTATTGCAATGAAAGAACTCAAGTACGTATAACAATGCGTTGAAATTGTTCTTTGTTGAAGAAGTCAAATAATGCTGAAACTTTACCAACATCTATGATAAAATTGCTATATTCAACTGAAGTGACAATGTTATCAGGTGTAAGGTGCCAGACTAGTGGTTGTCATACTTTTACATTTTTGTGTTATTGTGTGTCATATACATGTATATAGGATCTCAAATGAATTTTCATTTCATACGATATATTATGAAACGAGTTGTGTGTTTAATATCCCCGAGCTTTGGAGAGGGGATATAAAACGCACAATTCTTTTCATAATACATCGTATGAAATGAATATTCATTTGAGATTCTTTTTATCACATGATATTGCCTAAAAAAATGTGTATTTCTAACGTGAAATCAACGTTTCCGAGAACTATAGAGGCGAACCACGCCGTGATCTAGAAATTGTCTGCTACGCCATGAGAAGTAGTTCCACATCATATAGAATATTCTGTGCTTAAGAGAAAAGTATTTGAATTTTAAATAGTATTTTAATGCAAGAATTAATTCAACAACAATTTTAATCATTGATATTGACTTCGGGTCTGAATTTAACAGTTGATATTTGAAAGGTCACACTTGTGAAGGTTTATGTGATTAGGTTCCAAACATGACCAATCACATTCAAGCAGAGCGATATGTAACGTGTTATCATATCATATATTTATGAAATGGCTTTATGAAACTGCATAACGGGTGTATCATGTCATAAATAGACATACATGTATATTTTTCAGTGGTAAAAGGTTTTATTTATCGGTATACATTTACATTAAAGGAAGTTACTCCGTTGCGCAGCCAGGAGTACACAAGTATACAGGTGCTTCCACATTGTTATGCCAAAAATATATTGTAGACAAAAAGGTGTACGAAGTGTGATTTCTAATGTAGAAAACTACCCTGGAGTTCGAACACCTTTTGAATTTTCATTAGGCTGTTACAGCTCCCAAAGACCCCGTCTTGAAAAGTGCTTCCTCTTCAAACGTACTCTGGCAATGTGCCTGTCATTAACATTGAATGATGTCACTCTCTAGATATTCTATATAGTACATGTATTATTTTCAGAGCAAGAAAAATTCCAATAATCATTCGACGCTACTTACCAGACGGTAGTTTTGAAGACTGGGCAGTGGATGAACTTATGATGACAGAGTGATCAGACGATTTATCATACCACCACGGTGTTCTATACAAATAGTTGTCCTTTACAATTGTGGTTTTTGTAAGGACTGCAGCATTTCAACAATAACATCAAAGTATGGTGTGACATAAGATATGAAACTTTCCTTCTTTATTAACGTCACACATTGATAATTTATCAGTAGAATATGTTATGTTCAGATGGATCACTGAACATTGTACATTTCAATGTTTTTGGTATCGATCCATGATTTTATAATTTTTGTGTCCGTACTGTACTAATGACATTGTTTTTATACAAGTATGATTTTTGTGTATTGTTTTAATACATGACGATATTTGAAAAAAAATTGTATGATGCATACCTAACATAATTGTTATTTTTTCATTGATTTTGATGATTTTATACATTTCATGGTATCAATCCTTGATATACCTTTCTCGTGTCACATTTATATCGGTGTCCATGGGAAATAAGAAGATTCACGTGTCTTCTCTTCTGAAGATTAAATGTCAAAAGTACTGTTTTATCAGTAGAGACCATGTAATTCTTGCTTTGCTTTGTCTGGTACTCTATCATTATGTCACTATTTCACTTTCCAGAGGGAAACCTCAAGAACCTTTCATCTTATCCAAAACAATTCTATTTCTTGAAGTCCCAAGGTCAATGTTAGACTGCAAAAATGGTTTCAAGACTGTAACTCAAGAAACTGTGGAGTTATGAAAATCACTATTGGATATATGTATGTACCTGTACTTATAAATGGTAAAGGGATGAAAACCTCAAATGTCAAGGTTATTATATGGAAATTAGTCAAGAAGCATTCAACTTATCTATGCCAAGCTTGCTATCTAGATACTTATTGGAAGGGAAAGGTACCTTTCATTTATATGTCTACATGTCAAAGGTCAAGGTCATACTTTCTTTAAAGACTGACGGGGGACTATATAAGGGGACAGGTAAATTTTCTGTCATTTCCTCACTGACTGCTGTAGGGTTAACATCTCTTATTGGTATCTAAATGGTTCCTCTTAATCCTTTTACCTCTATCGATTTTTGATTGACAGCTTAAAACAGATGAGACCCGGGCTTCTCTTTAGCATAATAAAGGATTACCTGTCGGTATGTCTTTGATGTATATTCCACTCGCAAACGGAGCTATTTTCAAGGACGGTATACCACACCTACCAAGCCTATGTTGCTCAGGTATGCATATTAATGACCTGGTGGTTGCCAAAGTCAGCCTTTAATGACTTACAAAAACCTAGCTACATTTGGGAAAGATATTCTTCAAATAATTTCAATTTAGATTAAAATGTGTGTGTATTTCTCACTTTTCCTAATTTACACATTTGATAGAGGTGATCTGAAAGTGACCTACATGTACATGTATACTGTTATACAGGTGGATTTCTGTTCCATTTTTCAATTGACAAGAGAGAAATTTTAAACACTTCGCAAATAGAAATATGCATAAGAAACAAAATTGTAAGTATGCAAATGCTAGACTGTTCTGAAGCCTCGTATTTAAATAGAGGGAATGGGAGAATCCAAAGCTCAATACATTATGTCTGTAAATGAAATATAATACATTTGTATTCGACTCCAAATGGGAATTTGCTCAAGAAGGAGAATGGATGTAGTCAGTATGTCTGTATTTTTTTCTTGAATCTTGATTGACTTGAATGAGCATCCCTGTTCTGGCTATTCAATTATCTGTCTGACCTCGATGTTGGTTTAAGAAATTATTGTACAGGAGAAGGGCTTTCCAAAAATCAACGTTATTTATAGCTCACCTCTACGAAGCTGTCACTCAGCTTATGCTTTACCCCTGCACGTCCCCGTCTGGTGAAGAAAGGGGTAGCTCAGTATTGGACAAAGTATTACTGCTTGTACAAGTGACTCATCTTGGTTTCACTTGGTTAAGAAGTTTTGGGTAGATCAGTATCTTACAAACTACATGTACCAAACTTGGATATTGGATGTATATTTGATCAAACTTTCATTAAGTGACCTTGACCTACTTTTTTCGCTTGAGTAGGTCAATATTGAGCAAAGTGTGAGTGCCACATGTACAAAACTTGTATCATTGATGCATCTTGGATTAAACTTCCATAAAATGACATTGGAAAAATGTTATATTGAAATTTTGCTGCCAAGGTAACATGCTGCCACGAGGTGAGCTTTGTGATATGTGATTACCTATGTTTTTTTTTTTTTTTTTGAAAGGTCATTGATACAGTAGAATGCATAGAGCACATTTCAATTACTAGTTGCAGGTATTTAAAAGACTGCTCTGTCTTTTAATCTTTGGTTCACTTCATTACACGGAGGAGGAGCCCCACTTTAGTGAATTCAGACATTTTATCATTTATTGTACCAATAATCCAGAATACCAAGCCTTTGGCACTACAGAGAACCTAACCCCCCCCCCCCCCCCTATTTAATTCAATTTAAGAAATGAAATTAAGCGATAACCAAAGAGTGAATGAAGTGATTGACGGACACAAATTACTTTTAACATAATTGTCAGTTATATTTATTTATTGTAAGCCGGATGTCCGTTTACAAAGTCTTAATATCAAACGAAAGTTGTGCAGAGCAAAAAAAAAAAAAAGAGCATTCTGCTCTTCCTTTGTGTCATTTTTTTTCCGCTGTTAGGTCAAGAAACAACGAATTTAATTGGTCTAGTATTGATGACGTATAGCAGTGGCGGATTCAGCCGGGGGGGGGGGGGGCACGTGCCCCCCCCCCCCCGGCAGTGCCCAAAGAATGCTTTTTGGAAGCATTAAACTACTGTTTCTGTAATAAATCTATGAAACTAGTCAGAAATAGCCCCAAAACACCCAGAATTAAACCACCGATTTGAGTAAATTTTCCAAAAATTTCTCGGGGATAGATATCAGAGTTGGGAAGGATGCATTGCTGTCATATGTCCATTGTCTATACGTGGACGTACACACGTTTCGGAAACAACATACATTGAATAATATCATGTTCATATCGAATTTTCTTCATCTGAGGGATGAATCTGGAACTTAATAAGTCCTATGCAAGGCATATTTAACACACATATTTCTTGACCAAATCTTCGATACAACCTTCTATAAAACTTACATTTTTTTTACCTTTTCAAGATCGTTCTAAAGGTGATGTCGTGATCAATCTTTTAAAAAAAATGAACAATTGAAATTGTTTTGGCCAGATTTAAACCGGCTACCTCCAAGAATATTGCAAAGATAAAAATGCATGCTTTTCTTTATTTAAAGAATCGAACTGCCAAGAAATAAGTAAACCTTTCAATCTGGACTATGCAGGGAATGGGCATCCGTGATCTCTAGTTTGTCAAGTAAATCTATCATTTACTTACTTTCTTTACAAAAAATTTACAAGCGCGGATCATAAGTGGTTAGGGGGTAAGGTCCTGCCTGGAATTTGCATAAAATGCTGATTTTTTTTTTCTAGTTTTACGAGAATTTACAGCTGGACACCCCTCCCTCCCATGAGCTCACCTCTCTGCCCTTTCAAAATTTCTGCTGGTCCGCCTGTTTCCTTAGGAAATCCTGAACATGTTGACTACTGCATGCCGTGCAAGAACAGTACAGCATCAGAAAATTTCGAAAATTATCAAAAATATACTATATAGATAATTATTGTTACTGACACTGACTGAATCATGCGCGCCAAATCCCTTCCAAATTCAGTTCAAATACGCTTCAGATGCCACCAAATTGCTTCATTTTTTCAAAATTTTCTCGGGGGGAGGCCGAACCCCCACCAATGGGAGGGGGACACCCCCTCCCATACCCTCCCCCACTCGGCCCTACGGGCCTCGCAAGTGATCTCCATAAAAAAAATTGTATGTGCCCCCCCCCCCGGCAATTGGGGTTCTGAATCCGCCCCTGTATAGACTGCCTATCCTCTTAACCAGTATTCGATAAAAAAAATAAACCAAAAGAGCATGTCGTTTAAGGGTTTCCATAAAAATTAGTTTTTAGATTGTGTATACATTTATTAAACTTTCAGCGTTGTAGAGCCAAATGACGAAAGAATGGGTCGTATTCTAAGAATAGTTTTCTATATCCAACTCATTTATGCTACTTTTTTCAACCAGTGATCACGAGTTTTTCAATAAAAAATGAATAATATTAATATCGCCTCTAATATCATTCCTTCATATGTGGATTCAGGTGTTAGCCGAGTTGCAAAACTCGGCTCTTAAGCCCCTGTCACACTGTGGCGAATTGGAGCTACGAGTTTTGTACGAGTGCTGGCGAGTTATAACTCGCCGAAATTCCCCCGAGTTAGTCTTGATTTTTTGTGATTACGACATGAGCACGACATTTGCTCGAGATCGCTACGAGAACAGTACGACACTTGGCGACACTCGACGATTTGTACACGACATCTTCTCGACAAATGAAGACTTTAGTAAGAGAAGATACGAGTTAAGTACGAGTTTCGTTCGAGTTTATACGAGATGTAGCGACATGCCTACGAGTTAAGCACGAGATAAGTACGAGTAATGACGAGCTGAGTACGAGAAGTATACGAGTTATATCAACACATTATGAATTTGGTATAAATTTGAGTTTAAGTTTTTTTTAGCTCACCCGATCTTAAATGACAAATATGGATAATGACCATATCCTTGTATACAGCACAAAATCGATAATTAAGAAAGTCAGAAACCGAAGGCATACAAAATCATGGTAAAACCAAAGCAAACAAACAAAAACCTCCACCACATGAAAAGAAGCGAACTCCCGATATGGGAGTGCTGAAAAATTTGAATGAATTGGTCTGTACAAGCTTCAAGTAAATAACACGATACATCTTCAAGCCCTTAACAGGGATTGGTATTGTCATTATTGTAGTATTTCGACCGTCGACAAGATGTCTTCCTTTCGTATGATTGCATTGTATCGACTCACGTTTTCTTCCTCAATACTGCTGAAAAATTTGAATGAATTGGTCAGTACAAGCTTCAAGTAAATAACACAATGCATCTTCACTTCTTAATTATCTTCTTCTGGACGGTGCAAAATCTGTTGAACAAATATCTTCTACAATCGCAGAAAGGATCTATTAATAAAAGTAACGAATCCGAGTGTCCAAGAGGGGTGCAGGGTGTATCTTCAAGATTGTTATATTCAAGAGCCGATTATGGACTCTTTTGAATTTGATCATGTACATGCAAAAATTGAGGTTTTATTCTTTCCTTTTCAATTTTCAATATTATTTAAGCTGAGAATCATAATACGTACAATGTAATCTTTTTCAATACAACCAGAATATGAATAGAAAAATCTTTTTGTATCTACAGTTACCTATTTTTTAATCGTGTCAGCTTAAAAAAATTATAATTGATAAATTATCCTTTCAATCATTTTTAAATGCAATAAAATGGACTTACAAGATCGTATACTGATAGTAGGTGCTCAATGTCTTATACCAACTTGAAGATATATCTGCCATAGATGAAACATGGGACTGTTTCCTTGTTTTTTGTTTTATTTATTAGGACAAAATGATGTAAGAGATTACATGGACCAACTTATCATGATTAATTGCATTTTTCTGGAGTTAGTATATCTATTAAGCTCGTGTACGCCTTGAACATGTCTGCCCACCTGGGCCTCTTTTTATTTTTGTTCTCTATCATTGCTATACCACGAAAGTGAAAACATTTATGCATGCTGCAGAAGAAGACTGGATTAAAGTACTCAACTCGGCAGAACTCGAGAAAATATCGAGACAGTGTCGAGCAGAACTCGTACAAAGTCGTGTAGATGTCGAGAAGAGGTCGGTACAACTCGCATGATGTCGTGCAGACATCGTACTCATGTCGTTTCAACTCGTATATAAACTCGGCCCTTCTCGCACGAGTTTGATTCATGGCGAGAAGCGACGAGAAGTGGAGACATGCACACGATGTCTGCACGAGTTTATGCGACATCTGCTCGACCCTTGTTCGACATCTCCTCGACATGCACACGACATGAAAACTCGCACGACAATTTTAAACCGTTTAAAATTCTCGCCGCCTCACGCCGATATCTGGCGACATGAGGCGACATTTCTTCGACATGTGAAGACATTTGTACGAGTTCCATGCGACAAACGACGAGTTGTGGCGAGTTGTAACTCGCCACAACTCGTAGCTCGAACTCGCTACAGTGTGACAGGGGCTTTAATTTGATGTGAGACGGGCGGGCGTCAACAATTGTTTTCCGGACTATAAGTCAAGTATGATACATGCTAGTACAATGAAAATTCATACACATACTCACCATGAGCCAAGGATGACCCCTATTGATTTTGGGGTCAAAAGGTCAAGGTCAGTACCCAGATGTTTGAAAATGGTTTCCGGATAATGTTAGAGAATGTATTGCACCTATGATCACGAAACTTGCCAGAAATGATTCCCATGAATCAAGGATGACCCCTATTGATTTTGAGGTCAAGGTCATAGTACTCCGATGTTTGAAAATAGTTTTCGGATGATATAAGAGGGTGTATTGCACCTATGATCACGAAACTTGCCAGAAATGCTTCCCTTGAATCAAGGATAAACCCTATTGATTTATGGGCCAAAAGGTCAAGGTCACAGAACTTTGATGTTTGAAAATGGTTTCGGGCCATATTAGAGCCTGTATGGCACCTTTAATCACGAAACTTGCCAGAAATGCTTTCCATGAATCAAGGATGACTCCTATTCATTTTTAGGTCAAAAGGTCATAGCATGCATTGATTGACAATTATTGGTCTTCCAGAATAAATTGTTACCATCTTTCCTAGGTGATTGTTAGCTCTTAATTGGGTAATTAATTAGGCGATGATGTTTAACTTAATTTACAGAGAATAACATGATTTGAAGTAATGAGAAAAGGTGCTTAAGATGATGATTTTTAGTACACAGACTATAAGTAGCATAATTAATTTAATTACTTGCTAATAATGAAGTGAGACACCTCTATCAATTGCCTATGCAGTAATTTGATAGAGTACCTATATATAATCACCAAATGTTTTAAATTCGACAACACTTGCGATTTGAATCATCTTACTAAACAGTAAAGCTCAAAACAAGAAATACGTCAAAGATTTCCCAGATGGAAGACATCAGACACAGAGTTGTAGAGGGCAGCACTGGTCGCCGCAGGAAGAGAACGACATCGAGGCGCCACCGTCGCTCCATCCCACTAGCATCGTCTACACTTATATACGAGGAATCTAGACCTCTGGCATGTTCTACGTTTTTGGGTGACGTCACTTCCCCACAACTCACGGCTCCGAAATGTAAATTCCCCGAATCTTCGTCGTGGTTTATTCTGAATGAGCCGACCAACGACGAAGTGGAACAACGTATTTTGTCAGATACATGTTCTGGTGACACAGCTGTGCACTTTTCTCTACCAATGTGCAGCACGAGAATATCTCTTCTAGAGCCAGTTTCCACACAGCAGACGGTGATTAGTCCTACCAACCAGAACAACAACATCCATACATCCCGTCCCGTGACGTCAACACCCCGACACCGACCAAACGCAACAGGAGCATCAGACGCACATCATGTTTGTTGTCGGGGAGATAGGTTACACATTGACAATTCGTTTGATAATATTCGCCGAGAAGTTCCCGGATGTGAAGATCTGCAACCATCGACGCCAAGGTCACAGCGGTTTCGCCTTAAAAGAAGTCGAGGGATGTCAGATTTGAAGAAAGGCAACGAAAAAGAGTGTACCCGAGATAACAGATCAATTTTGCGGAAGCTGAGTGCCTTCAGAGAGAGTTTCAAGAAACACGAACATTCGCTGTGCAAAACCTTGGCGGTTCTGTGAGCTAGGGTCTGTTTGAATAAGTGACATAGAATAGTGCTATAATTGTAATCATTGTTAATACCGGTACTCGTGCTTTATTTATTCATTGTTTCAATGTAAAAATAATAATGGTAGATAATAAACTTTAAAACAAAAATCACTAGTTTAATGTTGCTGCTGAAATCCTTGGTTTTCCATACATGGAAAAAGACAAAATCAGTAGAACTGATGGATGCTCACCGAACACAATAACTTTGATACCAAAAGTTTGATTATCTAAGTGTCGTTGACCTTTCAGAGATGATAATGAATGACCTTGACCTTTACCCCTAACATGACCCTGACGGCTTTTGTCTGAAATCCTAAATCATGCAAAACAGTTTGTGAAGTTTGAACAAATTATATCCATGAAGAAATGTGTAATCCCCACCCCCTTTTGGTACACAATTTCTCATCAACCCACAGGAATGCAAATGACCTTGACCATATGAATTACCTTAAGTGACCTTTGTCTTGAAGGGTCTATCGTCTTAACAATTGTGGGATGATATATGATGACATTCTAAGAAACAGTCTACATATACACATTGTATATACAATAACATGTGCTCCTGAGTGAGCTACCCTACTAAACGATTGCAGGATCTATGATGACATTCTCATAAGCAGCCTATATATATACATTTTTAGCAGCGGGTGTTGCATGCAAATAGGAGACGCTGACTCTACCTAGGCACCACTCGCCCCTCGCGGGGTCTGCTTTGGTTCATGATTGATTGAGAATATTACCTACTTGTGTACTAGTTATAGCCTTTCGAGCTTCAGAATAGTACAGGTTCTGACTAGCACGAGAGTGTGAATGTTTTATGTACTTGTATCCGGACGGAATGAGGGACGTACTGTCCCTTGTTCCGTCTGGATACAAGTACATATTCGTGTATCTAGACGGCTCAAGGGATTTACTGCCCCTTCCGCTAGGGTTAAACACGTTTAGTGTCGTAGCCGCTTGTACCCTTTTTATACCCCCGCAAACAAAGTTTGGGGGTATATAGGAAACACCCTGTCTGTCTGTCCGTCTGTCTATCCGTCCGGTTAAGAAGTTCTTAAAGCAGATAACTCTTCAAGTATGAGTGATAGGGCTTTCATATTTCATACATACATTCACCATAACAAGTACTACATTTTGATACCAAGACATTTGACCTAGTGACCTTGACTTTGAACTTGACTTTGTAGTAGTATTTTGATTGAGAAGTTCTTCAAGCATATATTTTTTCACATATAAGTGATAGGGCTTTAATATTTCATACATACATTCACCGTAACAAGTACTACATTTTGATACCAAAACATTTGACGTAGTGACCTTGACTTTGACCTTGTAGTAGTATTTTGGTTACGAAGTTTTTAAAGCGAATATCTCTTCAAGTATAAGTGACAGGGCTTTAATATTTCATACAGACATTCATCATAACAAGTTTTAATGGAAGACATTTGACCTTGTGACCTTTGACCTACTTTTCAACTATAAGGGATAGGGCTTGATATTTCACACATAGATTCCTCATGACGAAGCTTTTATTTGATTTCATGGCTTTTGACCTCTTGACCTTTGATCTACTTTAAAATTATAAGGGATAGGGCTTTGATATTTGACATATAGATTCCTCATGATGAGAGCTTTCAATTGAAAGTACTTTTGACCTAGTGACCTTGATCTTGAATTTGACCTGCTTTTGAACTATTTGGGATAGGGGTTTGATATTTCACATATGGATTCCTTATGACCAGAGCTTTTTTTTTTGTTATGTGTTAAATGCATCCATTTAGAGAAAACGTCCCGCGGGGGGTATAATTTGTTCACTTTAGGGCAGTTCTAGCTATGCTTTTATACATTGTATAATATATGTATTCACCTGGAGTTATGTGTAACACCACACCCACCCCCACCCTTTCCTTTTTGGCACACAATTTTTCATCAACGCAATGAAAAATCTAACAATTCCTGGCACATGTAAAAAAAATTATGCATAATTCTATCATTGTACAAAATTTCAGACCATTTAGACATAATATTGTTTTTCAATTAATTTTTTAAATCTTTTATTGCAAAAAAACAACATTATTTTAGGCTGGAAATGACCTTGACCTTAAGTGACTTTTGTCCCAAAGGTTCTATCCTAAGGAACATTTGTGTGAAATATGGTCAAATTCTAATGAAGGGTTTAGGAGATATGAGCTTGGACAGACGGACGGACACGACGGCGACTATATGCTCTGAATTTTTTTTTTTTTTTAAACATTGTCACTGATACTGAAAAACAATTAGTCCTTTGCAAAGTCCAAATCATGTCATTTAAAGTTCTGAAAATGTTGACCGTGAACAGTTTCATGAATAATGATTAATCGTTACTATCCATGGCGACCTATCAGTAAACTTTTAGTCTTTTGGCTCTATATAGCAGACAATTAAGATCATAAAAATAAAGGAATATTTAATACAGTAACTATATTGTATGTAATACCTATCTTTCATCATTGAAGAGTCAAATAACGAGAGAATGAGACGTATTTTAAGAGTAGTCACGAAGAAACTTGACCAGCAATCTCCAACTCATTTTTGCTACTTCTCGTGCGTTCTTCGAGACCTCTGGGGTAACCGACCAGTGGGAGGGTTGTGCGCATGTAATCCGGATAACCATACCATTTGCTACTGGCGTGGCAGATGGACGTCCGAAGTCTGCACCGGTTGCCTGTTGCCCTCGTTGGTTTATGTGTTGTCTTTTGTGTTTGATGTTTCGAGGGCTGTTCCGAAAGTTCACGGACAACGCAATTTAAGGAGGGTTTGAACACCAAGATGGCGGCGGCATCATTTGTTTTCTCGCTTCCTAGGAAAAGTACAGTCTTAACTCCCTTAAAACAATTGATACTCTGATTGATATACGCATTTGAGTATCCTGATGAAGTTTGAATAATTTCCGGCGTCATTTGAAGAAATTATGGCGGTTTTCGAAATTTAGGACTTTGGGAGATTTATCCATGAGCAAACCACGACGTCATTTCAACGTTATCGGGAAAAATGGCGTCACAAACCTTTGCATTCAAAATGCAATAAAAACATTATTACTAAACGTATTGCATTGAAACTTGGCATGTATAAAATAGAAAATTCAATTTTCATCACGGTGAATTGGTTGACAAATTTACGTGACAGGAAAGCGGATGTCACTTCTTTGAAAATGGATGATGTTGGAAGAAAAAAATGGAAAATATAAAGCCTTGTAATATTTTAATCCTAAATTCAATTTTTACCATTTAATCATGAAATCATCTCTGGACATTCTTGATAATTTTGATAGTTTTTGACAAAGATTCATCCACAGGATTTCTAATAATTAACTAGCAACTACAGTAAATTGGCTCGAAATTCCAATTTTTTAGTTACAGTGTCATCTTTTATTCAAGTATCCTGCCTGTGTTTAAAACACAATTCATCTTATCTTTTCCATATGTAAGTCCAATACATTTATGGATATTTTGGAAGTTAATTCAATATTCATTTCCAACAGCTTTACGAGAACTGGAATGACACTTTCAATATTATGACGTCATCAAGAAATTCACGAAAACTTCTATTAATGCATATTTCAAAGTCTCGTAGAAAATTTTCCTGTGGATAGAATCAAATAAAAGTTTGCATAGTCAAGGACAGACAAGAAATATATAATTTCAGAAATTTTTAGGAGAGATCTAGAGAATTTCCCCAAAACCATGTCGATTTCCTTATAATACGGATAATTTGAATATATATAATTCGAATTTTCATTACTATTGGTCCAGAACAAATTTCCAAATCCCGTTTTGAACAACGTAAGGTTCTAGGTTACGGAGCAGCTAACAAAAAGTAACGACGTCGTCAGATATCCAGCATAAATTTGACATTTTAAAAGAAATAAAACACCTCTCATCTGATCAAAATTTAAATATATCTTTTCATGTATTTTGATAAGGAAGACATGTTCTATTTTCATGTGCATTTCTACCTCTATATCATTGTGCACTTTCATCTTTGAATCATTCAAAGTCAGGTCACCATAAAGGGAGAAAACGGCATCACTTTACTTATTTTTGTTTACTTTTTTGTTCAACTCTAACCAAAATTGGGTGTTTATGTATCTATTCATCATAAAAATACATTCGTCTATTTTAACAACATTAGTTTTGATGTTTTTGGTCCATATCAAGATGTATCCATCTGATGTTTAGTCTCCGTCTGTTTTATTCAACAGAAATTCTAAACTGAATAACTGTCTGGTGCTCCATAAAGAACTCTGACGTCATCAATTTTTGCTTTATTTGATCAACAATATCATGCATAAATCCTCATTAAATTCGTAAATCTTGTCCAATTTTATCAAAATTTTGCAGTGGTCAAGACAAATAATAGTATTAATGATATAGAAAGTTTAAATAAAAGTCGAGTATACTTTCTTATTTTATTTAGCAATGTAACAAAAGGGATGGGTTCATTTCAACAACTCAAATTTCACTGCTCCGTAGCCTCTACCCTTCATGTATAAAGGTGACAATTATGACCGTTTTGTAAATTATTTTAACCTGATATTTTTTGTTTTCTTAATTTTTCTGAATGTATCCCTTTTATTTTTAGAAAATTTCATTCGCATACGACTTCAAATGTGATTTTTAAGGCATTTGTCAACGAACTTTTGGAACGGCCCTCGTATGTTGTGTTTTCGTGTTCTTTGTCCAGTTTGCGTCTCTTGCTGTGTGTGTCTGTTGTGTTTTTATACGCCCGTCATTTGACGGGGCGTATTATGTTATGGCGATAAATGTCCGTCCGCTTATGAAACGCAATAAGAATGTGGAGAGGAAGCCGTCTTTCGATTTTCAAGTTCATCCTATTTGACGTTACGGAGTTATGGTACTTCGATGTTTTGGTATTATGAAAATAAATGCAGACAGGCGTATCTTGCTACGTCAACGTACTAGGCTTTATTGCCTTGGTGTTTTGCCGTGGGTGTTGCGCCAGAGTGTTGTTGGAGATCTCCTCTTTTCTTCTTCACCAATGATCGTACAGTGGCATATATAGTTTTTGTCAAAATATTTGTCCACTTAAAGCTTTAATCTTTGTCGGATCGTTTCAATAGAAACTGTTTGATCTTACATGCATGGATAGTGCAGTTTTATCTAAAATGAATATATTTATCTGAAATAAAACTGGTATTGAATTATTCAGATACATATAATGTTTCTATCTGAATGCGAAACGTAACGTCATCATACTCTCCTTTGAACTTAATGTATAAACATGAATGGATAAAACAATGAATAAAATTCATTTGAAAATAAATATCGCTACTAACATCAATTCTTCGCATGTTGATTACTTTGTTCGTTTGTTTGTTTATTCCTTCCTTCACTCATTGATTCCTTCATTCATTTGCATGCATAATTTTACTGGGGAACAAAAGTTGATGATTGACTATCAAAACCATTATTTGGTCTTCCTTTCCTGGGTGATTGTTAGCACTTAATTGGATACTTAATTAGGCGATGATGTTTAACTTAATTTACAAAGAATAAACATAATTTTTAGTATTGAGAAAAGGTGCTTAAATTGATGATTTTTAGTATACAAGATTATAAGTAGCATCGTTAATCTAATTACTCGTTAATAATGAAATGAGACACCTCTGTCAATTACCGATGTTGTAATTTTAGAGATTACCTATATATACCCATCAAATATTTAATTCGACAACACTTGCGATTTGAATCATCATTCTAAACAGTAAAGCTCAAAACAAGAAATACGTCAAAGATTTCCAAGATGGAAGACATCAGACACAGAGTTGTAGAGGGCAGCACTGGTCGCCGCAGGAAGAGAACGACATCGAGGCGCCACCGTCGCTCCATCCCACTAGCATCGTCTACACTTATTTATGAGGAATGTAAACCTCTGGCATGTTCTACGTTTATGGGTGACGTCACTTCCCCACAGCTCACGGCTCCGAGATGTAAATCCCCAGAGTCTTCATCGTGGTTTATTCTGAATGAGCCAACCAACGGCGATGTAGAGCAACGATTTATGTCAGATACATGCTCTGACGACACAGCTGTGCACTCTTCTCTACCGATGTGCAGCACGAGAATATCTCTTCTAGAGCCAGTTGCCACGCAGCATAAGTTGATTAGTCCTACCAACAAGAACAACAACATCCATACATCCCGTCCCGTGACGTCAACACCCCGACACCGACCAAACGTTACAGGAGCATCAGACGCACATCATGTTTATTGTCGGGGAGATAGGTTACACATGGACAATTCGTTTGATAATATTCGCCGGGCAGTTCCCGGATGTGAAGATCTGCAACCATCGACGCCAGGGTCAAAGAGGTTACGCCTTAAAAGAAGTCGAGGGGTGTCAGATTTGAAGAAGGGCAACGAAACAGAGTGTACCCGAGATAACAGATCAATTTTGCGGAAGCTGAGTACCTTCAGAGAGAGTTTCAAGAAACACGAATATTCGCTGTGCAAAACCTTGGCGGTTCTGTGAGGGTCTGTTTGAATAAGTGACATAGAATAGTGCTATAATTGTAATCATTGTTAATACTCGTGCTGTATTTATTCATTCTTTCAATGTAAAAATAATAATATTAAATATTAAACTTTAAAACAAAAATCACTAATTTAATGTTGCTGCTGAAATCCTTGGTTTTCCATACATGGAAAAATCAGTAGAACTGATGGATGCTCACCGAACACAATAACTTTGATACCAAAAGTTTGATTATCTGAGTGTCTTTGACCTTTCAGAAATGATAATGAATGACCTTGACCTTTACCCCTAACATGACCTTGAAGGCTTTGTCTGAAGTCCCAAATCATGCAAAACAGTTTGTGAAGTTTGAACAAATTATCTCCATGAAGAAATGTGTACTAATCCCCCCTTTTGGCACACAATTTCTCATCAATGCAAAAGAAAAAACCCACAGAAATGCAGATGACCTTGACCATAATGAATTACCTTAAGTGACTTTGTCTTGAAGGGTCTATCGTCTTAACAAATGTGGGATGATATATGATGACATTCTAAGAAACAGCCTATATATACACTATATATACACATTGTATATACATGTAGATTCACCTGAAGTCATGTGTAACCCCCCCCCCCCCCAACAAAAAGGAAAAAAACTTCAGCACACAATTTCTCATCAACGCAATCAAAACTCTTAAAACCTGTAACTTATTCAAACGAGTTTTTAACATTTTTCCATCATTATTTAGAATTTCATACTGTTTCGACAACACACTGATTTTTGGTTATATCAATTTTTTTATTGCCAAAAAAAAAATATTGTTAGCTTGGAAATGACCTTGACCTTTGATGATTGACCTTACGTGAGCCTGAGTGGGCTACCGTACTAAACGATTGAGGGATCTATGATGACATTCTCATAAGCAGCCTATACATATATATACACCGCCTAGACTTTTCAGCAGCGGGTGTTGCATGCAAACAGGAGACGCTGACTCTACCTAGGCACCTGCGGCCATTTTCACAAAAATACTTACGATAAACTTGAGGATTTGTTGTAACTTTCAATTCATCATATCACAGTCAAATAAATCACAATATTCGAACAATTTTGATTTTCTTTCTCTAACTACTGAAATATCCAAAATGTGGCATAAAATTTAAATATTGAATATGGATTTTTAGAAATATATACAATGTATACTAGTACTTGAAAGTTACGACAAATTCTCAAATTTATCGTAAGTATTTTTGTGAAAATGGCTGCTGGTCTCGCCCCTCGCGGGGTCTGCTTTGGTTCATTAATTGAGAATATTACCTCCTTGTGTACTAGTTATAGCCTTTCGAGCTTCAGTACAGTACAGGTTCTGACTAGCATGAGAGTGTGTATGTTTTTATGTACTTGTGTCCGGACGGAATGAGGGGCGTACTGTCATACAAGTACATATTCGTGTATCCAGACGGCTCAAGGGATGCACTGTCCCTTCCGCTGGGTTTAAACACGTTTAGTGTCGTAGCCGCTTGTACCCTTTTTATACCCCCGCAAAAAAGTTTGGGGGGTATATAGGAAACACCCTGTCTGTCTGTCTGTCCGTCTGTCCATCCGTTCAGTTAAAAAGTTCTTAAAGTAGATAACTCTTCAAGTATATAAGTGATAGGGCTTTCATATTTCATAAATACATTCACTTAGACCGAGAACAGGCCAAAATTTTATTCTTGAATTGGTATTTAAGAATAAAATTTTGGCCTCTTCTCGGTCTAACATTCACCATAACAAGTACTACATTTTGACACCAAGACATATGACCTAGTGACCTTGACCTTGGACTTTTACCTTATAGTTATATTTTGGTTAAGAAGTTCTTAAAGCATATATTTTTTCACATATAAGTGATAGGGCTTTAATATTTCATACATACATTCACAGTAACAAGTACTACATTTTGATACCAAGACAATTGACCTAATGACCTTGACTTTGAACTTTGACCTTGTAATTGTAGTTCTTAAAGCGAATATCTCTTCAAGTATAAGTGATAGGGCTTTAATATTTCATACAGACATTCATCATAACAAGTTTTAATGGAAGACATTTGACCTTGTGACCTTTGACCTACTTTTAAACAATAAGGGATAGGGCTTTGATATTTGACATATAGATCCCTCATGATGAGAGCTTTCATTTGATATCATGACTTTTGACCTAGTGACCTTGATCATGGCCTATGACTTACTTTTAAACTATAAGGGATAGGGCTTTGATATTTCACATGTATATTCCTTATGACGAAAGCTTTCATTTGATATCATGACTTTTGACCTAATGACCTTGACCTTTGACCTACTTTTAAACTAGAAGGGATAGGGCTTTGATATTTTACATATTCCTCATGACGAGAGCTTTCATTTGAAACCATGACTTTTGAAATAAGGACCTTGACCTTTCACCTAATTTTAAACTATTAGGGTACTGTAAATTGGTTTTTATTCGTCAGGTACCAATTTTCGTCATTTTCGTCAGTGCCTCCCTTGTATTTTCGTTTTAGTTTTAGTGGACAAACATTTTGACAAAAACTATGTATGCGACTGTATCTTGAATTATGGAGCATCGAATCACTGATTATGATCATTGGTGAAGATGAAAATAAATGCAGGCGGTTGTATCTTGCTACGTCGGCGTAGGCTTTATTGCCTTAGTGTTTTGCTGTGGGTGTTGCGCCAGAGTGTTGTTGGAGATCCTCTCTTTTCTTCTTCACCAATATCATAATCAGTTATTCGATGCCCCATAATTCAAGATACAGTCGCATACATAGTTTTTGTCAAAATGTTTGTCCACTAAAGCTTTCATCTTTGTCGGAACGTTTCAATAGAAACTGTTGGATCTTTCATGCATGAATAGTGCAGTTTTATCTAAAATGAATATATTTACATGTATTTGAAATAAAACTGGTATTGAATTATTCAAATACATGTACATATAATGTTTATATCTGGATGCGAAACTTAACGTAATCGGACTCTCCTTTGAATTTAATGTATGAACATGTATGAATAAAAACAATGAATAAAATTCATTTGAAAATAAATATCGCTACTAACATCAATTCTTCGCATGTTGATTACTTTGTTCGTTCGTTTGTTCATTCCTTCCTTCACTCATTGATTCTTTCATTCATTTGCATGCATAATTTTACTGGGGAACATTAGATGATGATTGACTGATTTGGTCTTCCCTTTCCTGGGTGATTGTTAGCACTTAATTGGATACTTAATTAGGCGATGATGTTTGACTTAAATTACAAAGAATAAACATAATTTGTAGTAATGAGAAAGGGTGCTTAAATTGATGGTTTTTAGTATACAAAATTATAAGTGGCATCGTTAATCTAATTACTCGTTAATAATGAAATGAGACACCTCTGTCAATAGCCGATATGTTGTAGTTTTAGAGAGTACCTATATATATCCACCAAATGTTTAATTCGACAACACTTGCGATTTGAAACATCATTCTAAACAGTAAAACTCAAAACAAGAAATACGTCAACGATTTCCAAGATGGAAGACATCAAACACAGAGTTGTAGAGGGCAGCACTGATCGACACAGGAAGATGACGACATCGAGGCGCCACCGTAGCTCCATTCCACTTGCATCATCTACACTCATTTACATAGAATCTGGACCTCTGGCATGTTCTACGTTTTTGGATGACGTCACTCTCCAACAACATACGGCTTCGAGATGTAAATCCCCCGAGTCTTCATCGTGGTTTATTTTGAATGAGCCAACCAACGACGATGTAGAGCAACGATTTATGTCAGATACATGCTCTGACGACACAGCTGTGCACTCTTCTCCACCGATGTGCAACACGAGAATATCTCCTCTAGAACCAGTTTCCACGCAGCATAAGTTGATTAGTCCTACCAACAAGAACAACAACATCCATACATCCCGTCCCGTGACGTCAACACCCCGACACCGACCAAACGTTACAGGAGCATCAGACGCACATCATGTTTATTGTCGGGGAGATAGGTTACACATGGACAATTCGTTTGATAATATTCGCCGGGCAGTTCCCGGATGTGAAGATCTGCAACCATCGACGCCAGGGTCAAAGAGGTTACGCCTTAAAAGAAGTCGAGGGATGTCAGATTTGAAGAAGGGCAACGAAACAGAGTGTACCCGAGATAACAGATCAATTTTGCGGAAGCTGAGTACCTTCAGAGAGAGTTTCAAGAAACACGAATATTCGCTGTGCAAAACCTTGGCGGTTCTGTGAGGGTCTGTTTGAATAAGTGACATAGAATAGTGCTATAATTGTAATCATTGTTAATACTCGTGCTGTATTTATTCATTCTTTCAATGTAAAAATAATAATATTAAATATTAAACTTTAAAACAAAAATCACTAGTTTAATGTTGCTGCTGAAATCCTTGGTTTTCCATACATGGAAAAATCAGTAGAACTGATGGATGCTCACCGAACACAATAACTTTGATACCAAAAGTTTGATTATCTGAGTGTCTTTGACCTTTCAGAAATGATAATGAATGACCTTGACCTTTACCCCTAACATGACCTTGAAGGCTTTGTCTGAAGTCCCAAATCATGCAAAACAGTTTGTGAAGTTTGAACAAATTATCTCCATGAAGAAATGTGTACTAATCCCCCCTTTTGGCACACAATTTCTCATCAATGCAAAAGAAAAAACCCACAGAAATGCAGATGACCTTGACCATAATGAATTACCTTAAGTGACTTTGTCTTGAAGGGTCTATCGTCTTAACAAATGTGGGATGATATATGATGACATTCTAAGAAACAGCCTATATATACACTATATATACACATTGTATATACATGTAGATTCACCTGAAGTCATGTGTAAACCCCCCCCCCCCCCCCCCCCAACAAAAAGGAAAAAAACTTCAGCACACAATTTTTCATCAACGCAATCAAAACTCTTAAAACCTGTAACTTATTAAAACGAGTTTTTAACATTTTTCCATCATTATTTAGAATTTCATACTGTTTCGACAACACACTGATTTTTGGTTATATTAATTTTTTTGTTGCCAAAAAAAAATATTGTTAGCTTGGAAATGACCTTGACCTTTGATGATTGACCTTACGTGAGCCTGAGTGGGCTACCGTACTAAACGATTGAGGGATCTATGATGACATTCTCATAAGCAGCCTATACATATATATACACCGCCTAGACTTTTCAGCAGCGGGTGTTGCATGCAAACAGGAGACGCTGACTCTACCTAGGCACCTGCGGCCATTGTCACAAAAATACTTACGATAAACTTGAGGATTTGTTGTAACTTTCAATTCATCATATCTCAGTCAAATAAATCACAATATTCGAACAATTTTGATTTTCTTTCTCTAACTACTGAAATATCCAAAATGTGGCATAAAATTTAAATATTGAATATGGATTTTTAGAAATATATACAATGTATACTAGTACTTGAAAGTTACGACAAATTCTCAAATTTATCGTAAGTATTTTTGTGAAAATAGCTGCTGGTCTCGCCCCTCGCGGGGTCTGCTTTGGTTCATTAATTGAGAATATTACCTACTTGTGTACTAGTTATAGCCTTTCGAGCTTCAGTACAGTACAGGGTCTGACTAGCATGAGAGTGTGTATGTTTTTATGTACTTGTGTCCGGACGGAATGAGGGGCGTACTGTCATACAAGTACATATTCGTGTATCCAGACGGCTCAAGGGATGCACTGTCCCTTCCGCTGGGTTTAAACACGTTTAGTGTCGTAGCCGCTTGTACCCTTTTTATACCCCCGCAAAAAAATTTGGGGGGTATATAGGAAACACCCTGTCTGTCTGTCTGTCCGTCTGTCCATCCGTTCAGTTAAAAAGTTCTTAAAGTAGATAACTCTTCAAGTATATAAGTGATAGGGCTTTCATATTTCATAAATACATTCACTTAGACCGAGAACAGGCCAAAATTTTATTCTTGAATTGGTATTTAAGAATAAAATTTTGGCCTCTTCTCGGTCTAATATTCACCATAACAAGTACTACATTTTGACACCAAGACATATGACCTAGTGACCTTGACCTTGGACTTTTACCTTATAGTTATATTTTGGTTAAGAAGTTCTTAAAGCATATATTTTTTTCACATATAAGTGATAGGGCTTTAATATTTCATACATACATTCACAGTAACAAGTACTACATTTTGATACCAAGACATTTGACCTAGTGACCTTGACTTTGAACTTTGACCTTGTAATTGTAGTTCTTAAAGCGAATATCTCTTCAAGTATAAGTGATAGAGCTTTAATATTTCATACAGACATTCATCATAACAAGTTTTAATGGAAGACATTTGACCTTGTGACCTTTGACCTACTTTTAAACAATAAGGGATAGGGCTTTGATATTTGACATATAGATCCCTCATGATGAGAGCTTTCATTTGATATCATGACTTTTGACCTAGTGACCTTGATCATGACCTATGACTTACTTTTAAACTATAAGGGATAGGGCTTTGATATTTCACATGTATATTCCTTATGACGAAAGCTTTCATTTGATATCATGACTTTTGACCTAATGACCTTGACCTTTGACCTACTTTTAAACTAGAAGGGATAGGGCTTTGATATTTTACATATTCCTCATGACGAGAGCTTTCATTTGATACCATGACTTTTGAAATAAGGACCTTGACCTTTCACCTAATTTTAAACTATTAGGGTACTGTAAATTGGTTTTTATTCGTCAGGTACCAATTTTCGTCATTTTCGTCGGTGCCTCCCTTGTATTTTCGTTTTAGTTTTAGTGGACAAACATTTTGACAAAAACTATGTATGCGACTGTATCTTGAATTATGGAGCATCGAATAACTGATTATGATCATTGGTGAAGATGAAAATAAATGCAGACGGTTGTATCTTGCTACGTCGGCGTAGGCTTTATTGCCTTAGTGTTTTGCTGTGGGTGTTGCGCCAGAGTGTTGTTGGAGATCCTCTCTTTTCTTCTTCACCAATGATCATAATCAGTTATTCGATGCCCCATAATTCAAGATACAGTCGCATACATAGTTTTTGTCAAAATGTTTGTCCACTAAAGCTTTCATCTTTGTCGGAACGTTTCAATAGAAACTGTTGGATCTTTCATGCATGAATAGTGCAGTTTTATCTAAAATGAATATATTTACATGTATTTGAAATAAAACTGGTATTGAATTATTCAAATACATGTACATATAATGTTTATATCTGGATGCGAAACTTAACGTAATCGGACTCTCCTTTGAATTTAATGTATGAACATGTATGAATAAAAACAATGAATAAAATTCATTTGAAAATAAATATCGCTACTAACATCAATTCTTCGCATGTTGATTACTTTGTTCGTTCGTTTGTTCATTCCTTCCTTCACTCATTGATTCTTTCATTCATTTGCATGCATAATTTTACTGGGGAACATTAGATGATGATTGACTGATTTGGTCTTCCCTTTCCTGGGTGATTGTTAGCACTTAATTGGATACTTAATTAGGCGATGATGTTTGACTTAAATTACAAAGAATAAACATAATTTGTAGTAATGAGAAAGGGTGCTTAAATTGATGGTTTTTAGTATACAAAATTATAAGTGGCATCGTTAATCTAATTACTCGTTAATAATGAAATGAGACACCTCTGTCAATAGCCGATATGTTGTAGTTTTAGAGAGTACCTATATATATCCACCAAATGTTTAATTCGACAACACTTGCGATTTGAAACATCATTCTAAACAGTAAAACTCAAAACAAGAAATACGTCAACGATTTCCAAGATGGAAGACATCAAACACAGAGCTGTAGAGGGCAGCACTGATCGACACAGGAAGATGACGACATCGAGGCGCCACCGTCGCTCCATTCCACTTGCATCATCTACACTCATTTACATAGAATCTGGACCTCTGGCATGTTCTACGTTTTTGGATGACGTCACTCTCCAACAACATACGGCTTCGAGATGTAAATCCCCCGAGTCTTCATCGTGGTTTATTTTGAATGAGCCAACCAACGACGATGTAGAGCAACGATTTATGTCAGATACATGCTCTGACGACACAGCTGTGCACTCTTCTCCACCGATGTGCAACACGAGAATATCTCTTCTAGAACCAGTTTCCACGCAGCAGAAGTTGATTAATCCTACCAACAAGAACAACAACATCCATACATCCCGTCCCGTGACGTCAACACCCCGACACCGACCAAACGCAACAGGAGCATCAGACGCACATCATGTTTGTTGTCGGGGAGATAGGTTACACATGGACAATTCGTTTGATAATATTCGCCGAGACGTCCCCGGATGTGAAGATCCGCAACCATCGACTCCAGGATCACAGAGGTTACGCCTTAAGAGAAGTCTAGGGATGTCAGATTTGAAGAAGGACAAAGAAATAGGGTGTTCCCAAAATAACAGATCAATTCTGCGGAAGCTGAGTGCCTTCAGAGAGAGTTTCAAGAAACACGAACATTCGCTGTGCAAAACCTTGGCGGTTCTGTGAGGGATCTAGACCAATCAGTGACATAGAATAGTGCTAGTCATTGTAAATACTCATAATTTATTTATTTATTGCATTAATGTTGAAGTACTACCAGAAAGTATTAAACTTGAATACAAATTAAAAAAAAATCGCTCTGGTTTTATGTTGTTGCTAAAATCATTGGTTTTTCATTATATATATATATATATACATGTACGAAGAAAATGGTTCGTGGTTTTCAATACATTACACAAATCCACCAATATTGAACTTAAATTATATATATATATATATATATATATATATATATATATATATAAAAGCACCTTTTTTTTCCAAGCGACGTGCATTCGCCCTTTGTTGGGCTGATCCGACATTGTATGAATAGTGAACGTGGTTGTTTTCACCTCTTTTGTGCTATCTATATATATATATATATATATATATATATATATATATATATATATATATATATATATATACAATGTATATTAACTATCGAAGTTCAACCAATTATGTCATCCAGACTTCTTAAAATGTTGGTCAACCTCGATTACCATTCGTGTCGACATACAGTTTTGAAAAAGGTATGTTGACTTTTAGCTCTATATAGTGGACTCATAATAAGGAATGTTAATATTGGCAAGTCGTTGTAGAAGATAATAAGTATGGACCTATAATTACACTATTTAAGATAGCACTGGCACCAGGTGTGCCAAAAGTTATTTCAATATCTGCAATTCATTTCAGCGAAAGACGTCCGAAAACTGAATTTTGCAAGCCATCATAGTTCGATCAAGACCAAACTCGAGTTTACTTCATATCAAATAAATTCGAATTAGTGATAACAAATTGGAACAGTGATATCACAAAATGGATAAATCCATTTTGTGATATAAAAAATTGTGTGTTTTTTTTTTTATATATATAACAAAATCTTATCAAATTTTGACATCACAAATTCGATTATTTGATATCATAAATTCATTTTTTTATATGAAATAAAGGATTTTGTGATATCAAATAAAGGATTCTATGATATGAAATATAAAGGATTCTGTGATATCAAATATGTAAAGGATTCTGTGATATCAAATAAAGGTTTCTGTGATATCAAATAAAGGATTCTGTGATATCAAATAAAGCATTCTGTGATAACAAATAAAGGATTATGTGATATCAATAAAGCATTCTGTGATATCAAAAAATGAATTTTTGTTCGCCGTTTTACTATTAATTCCCATTATATGTATATATATATACATGTATATATATATATAATAGAATTTTTGTTATCACATTTCTATTTTTAGATTTGACAAACCGTCATATTTTGCGATATCAACGAGAGGCCCAAGAGGGTAACGATCGCTCACCTGAGAAGTTTGTCAAAGGAAAAATCTTATCTTCGGAGTGGAACCAAAAATAACAACACTTCAGTAAAAGACATCTCTCTAGATCATCCTGACGATTTCAGTTTGTCGATACGTGCATAAGTTTGTCAAAGGAGGGTACCCCGTGACCTACTTTTGCCTGTGGTGGTGCCACCTGTGAGTGGATCCGGACGATAAATAACAACACTTGTAGGAGACCATGAGAACCTCATACCTATTAAGTTTCATGAAAATCTGAAAAGTGGTTATGGAAAAGAAGCTAAAAATGTATGAAAATCGCCCCTTCCCTTTTCCCTGAGAAAATAATCATAATAAAAAAATAAAAAAAATAGCAAATATTAAGTCCGAAAAAACGTCAAAAACGCGTCAAAAATTTGATTTCGAAATGGAACCCCCAAAAATAGATTGACGATGTCCGATCGTCCGTCTGTCCGTCCGTCCGTCCGTCTGTCGTCAACATTTTTGTTAAAGTTTCTGGTTGAAGCAAAATCTAAGGAACTGTATGCAGTATAAACTTTATATTATACATGAAGGTTGCTCATAACAAGACCGTTCAATTTACGCCGTAACATTTGACCTGGTGACCTTGATCTTGGACTTTGACCTAGTTAAAGATTTTGGTCAAAGTTTATGGTTTAAGCAAAATCCCAGGAACTATGTATTCAGTATAAACATAATATTATATAGTTAGCTATAGGTTGCCTCTGACAAGACCTTTCAATTTATGTTGTAACATTGACCCAGTGACCTTGACCCAGTTAGCGACAAAAACTTACTTTGCTATCCGGCCATGTCGTCTTTATCGGTGTATTTTCTTTTTTAATATCACAACTTCTGTGATATCACAAAACCGATCGTTTAGTTTCACCAATTCGAATTTGTAATATTACAAATTCAATTTTGTGAAACCACAAAATGAATTTGTGATATCAAAAATCTATTTTGTGCTATATCACATAATATGACGGATTTTTTCATATAAAAAAATCGAATTTGTGATATCGCAAATTCTGTTATTGATAAAAAAAATGATAATAAAATAAACAAAACCTGTGTGTGTGAAACACGAATACCTCCAGTGGCATCTTTGTTAGTGTAAACACCATTTTCTGTTAAGTAGATGAAAGGTCAATGTCAGGGTCACAAAGTTAAAAAAAATTGGTATTAAGGGAAGGAAATATCTAGGCCATATCACTTACTATTCAAAAGTTATGCCCAATGTTAAAGTTTTGAAAAGCAGGTCAAAGGTCAAGGTCAAGATGTGACAACTTTTGTTATCCATGAAAAGATATTGTCACAAGGAATACACATGCGAACTATGAAAGCCCGGAATGGAGCGACGGTGGCGCTACGATGTCGTCGTCTTCCTGCGTCGATCAGTGCTGCCCTCTACAACTTACCATTCAAAAGTTATGGCAAATGTTAAAGTTTTTGTCACGGACAGACAGACAAACAGACGAACAGGCCAAAAGCTATATGCCCCCGAACCTTTGATTCTGGGGGCATAATAAAACTGATTCTTCAATCCAGGACAGGACGTATCGGAACTGCTATTGATGGAGATCTATGAATGCACCAAAGACGTATTCCATGACCAAGCTGCCGGTGCCGTACTGGTGTCGGAAAAGTTTCCGGACGATTTTGAAGGTTTTTCGGGGATAGCTCCTCCGTCCATCAGTGGAAAACATTCAAATTTCTCTCAAATAATGCTATGCCCTTCCCACAGATACTCATGTTGAAAGAAAATATTAAATCTCTCAAGAAATATGGTTTCTAGACCGATTTTATGACCCTATAATTATTTTGGCCAGTTTTCTCAAATCACTGGAACAGTTTCCGGACACCTGATTCTCGATCAATTTAGGCCCAAACTGGATGATTTTTGGATATCGTTTTCTTCAATCCTTTCTACAAATGACTGTGTAAAAATAATTTTAAAAATAGATGCGAAACTTCTCAAATCACGTAGATTAAAATACATTGTAGTATGGTTCTCGGCGACTTCCCCCGATGCGCGATATTAAACGGGACAGATTTCAAGGGGTAAAAAGAAAGTATGATAAAGCAACTTGGATGCAAAATTTTGTTTATATGATTCGTGATTTGAATTCTGCATTTAAAATCTACAAAATTGTCACAAAATTTCGATAATAATTTCCTTAAAAGTACTTGAAAAGGACGACTGTCCGGTAACTGTTACTGTCCGAAAATTGTTCTGACACTTGTATCTCGTGCGGTTGCAGAAAAAAAATCAGCTAGGAAAAGTGATGAATGACAGACGGTCAAACAGACCAAGAGACAATCCGACAGGAATTTAAGCTTAAAACCAACTTTATTTCAATATTACAGTAATTAGACAAAACTTTTTTTTAAATTCAACATTGTAATTTTGTCGACTTATTGGCGTTTTGATGTCAATTATGTCGACAGGGCCCTTGGAAATATTTTTGTTTGCTATTTGGGGAGAGGGGGCTGTTTCATGGGTTAAACCATCCCATGTTATTCTGTTTCAGGAAGTAGAAGCAAAGGAATTTACTCGGCAAAAAGGAACGCATTTTCTAACTTCACGAAATGCGATAGCTTACGCACGAAGTCGGCCTGTCTATTTTTAGAACCAGGATTTCTTTGAACGGCCCGCCCATTTAATTTCGTCACTCGCTGTCGACATGTTTTGTGGAAAGATAAAGTAGAGATTCGTGTCAGAGCAACCAAAATACCGTGTATGGTTTTCAGTTTTTACGGGAAATTGGTGACAGCACACAAACATCGCCACTCTTACCTGAAACGCCGGACGATCCTCGAGTAAAAACGTGGCAGTGCAGTGACCAAACGGAGAAGCCAACAAGCACAGACATCGATTGAATAGAGATGTGTGGTAAGATGTTTTGTTTTAATACGTTATCTTTTCTGTTAATTAATGAGATACATATTGTATTGCAAAAATCACATGGATATATATCTTGCAAAAAGCGATCTTGACATTTGAGTGAAAACAGAATAATTCATAACTTTTAAAAATGAGGGGGGGGGGGTTTAACAATATTACACTTTAAATAATATGAGGATGTTTGATATCTTATCAAAACAAATTTGTTATTTATTACGTTTAATTGAGAGAGACCCATTTGTGGAGAAAACACCAGATATCTTGACATAGCACTAGCAGCTTTTACCTCTGAAGATAGATTACCAGTGAGTTTCACTACAAAATCTGATGCAAAAATCTGATGAAATTGACAACAATTACAAGACTTCCATGGTTGTCAGACTATATTTTTCTAAGTTAATCAAAAAGAAATGATTGATGCATTCATGTTACTGCACTGGTGAAAACAGAGGTGGGTTGGGTGAAAACAGTGGAGGGTTGAGGGGATGTTAGACCCCTGAGACCTACATGTATATATCTATGGGTAGAGATGGGTGTGGGGTGGCCTCAATAAACACTAGTGCTGTTCAAACACCTGATCAGACCTGGTTAAAAATGTACCAATGGTAGGAGGGTTGTCAAACTCCCCGGTCGAGCTCCCTTCTGATAGTTTTTAGGTAATGGATCGCTGGTAGAAGTTTAGGAGGGTTGTGTGAACATCACCCTACCTTTCTCCCCTTTTTGGTGTACCGAAAGAAAATTGTATAAATTAGAAACACAGAATTACAAGGTTAGGTTGCATATTCAAAAGAATATTATATACAGTCTGACTGTTGGCCATCATTCATTGATTGATCTTCAAAACAATCTATAAATTCTGTATGATAGTTTTAAACTGTATTTATTTCAATTTCACATACACTGTATATGATAAAAATAGTAAATGTGTAAATGACAAGGATTTCTGTAGATTGATACATCTGTTATCTACATGTTTATACATGTATTACATTTGTTGGAAGAAAAAAATATTTGCAAAGTGTTCATCTACCAGTATTCATTATTTTTAAAGTTTAAACATGTTTAATGTTGGTCATTGAACTAAAAATTTTCAAAATTATCCTTTTACCATGTTTACTTTTCCCCTGCTAGATCCATGCAAGACACCACTACATTAAGAGTACTTAATCATGCACATCACTTCGGGAAAACTCAAATTTCGGCAACATTGTCAAATTCAACCACTCATTGCTTTAGGTTGCCGAATTCTGCAACTTTTCACTGAATGATAATTAAATCAGCATTAAAGTAGAGAAATCGGCATGTACCAGTATATGCTGCCAGTTTCTGTTATACCTGTAATTCACCATTCTACATGTTTTGGAGCAGTCGAGAAAAAAATCTGTAGAGGAATTAAAAAGTTGCCAATCACACCCAATGTTAAATCAGACACTAAATCTGTATTTTTAGTCTTGATTGTTTGCTGTTCTATTGCCATTAAATCTGTACTTTTAGTCTTGATTGTTTGCTGTTTTGTTGCCAAATTCGGCAATATGTTGCCAACTTTGTCAATGTTGCTGAATTTTGAGTTTTCCTGAACTGATATGAGGGGTTTGGAGGGATTGAAACTTCCTTTTTGTGTAAAAAAAAATTCAGTTTGCAGGTTGACATCAAAATGTATATCTATAGACCTTTGAATCTTTTGTCTGTATATATCTGTGTATCTAGGAAGTTCTGCTTTCCTTTGTCATGCTTATCGATGCAAAAGTTAAATATTTGTACAATCATGTCAAAGCTTAAAAGCCAATATGACCTGGCATTTCTTCTAAACACCTTATAGATTAATATTGAAACTGGATTCGTAGTTTGTAAACTTCAAACAAACAGTATATGTGTACATGTTTGAATTCCACCAAGATCTTAATATGAATGACAGAATTTATTGTAAGAAACTCAAACATCCGTTGTGACTAATTAGTTTACAGAGCTATTCAAAAAGAAAATAGACTTCATTCTGATCTTGTAATTATATGCACATAATTTTGGCAAAATTTCTTCAATTTCAAGGATTCATGAAATATCAATAGGGGATAAAATAGTAGATACATGTAATTACAGATAGTTCGTGTAAATTGTATCGGCCAAAGAAGAGTGATAATTTTAAGGAAAATTGTATTACCTGGGTGTTACAAAATATTTTGCACTTATAAAGACACACTGTAATCCGGCACCTATCCGAAAAAGAGGGGTAGACTCTAGACCTATAATTTATTGCAGTTAATATCTTAGTGTACCAGAAGAAGCCCTTCAAGTCAAATAAGTACAATTCTGATACTAGACTAGAGATATGAGAAGAGAATAGACACAGTAAGGTAGACATGGACGCACCTTGACGTGCGTCACTATATGTTGTATCTAAAACAAGAATTTGTATCAAGATGATAAAGAATCTTTTGATATGATGACATTTCTTCTGCAATGGTTCTATTGATTTGTTTGTATGTCTTTGGCGAGTGAAAACATTTGATAGTAACAAACCCATACCATGCATAAGACCTCGACCCCACGTATATCCTTAGTCTTTACAATTAATAAAGGGAAAAAATAATCAAGGATCGCTGTCGTTGAGCACCTTTCGATCCTTTCTGTTGCACCCTTGGATTGTGCGATCACTCGAACCCCCCCCCCCCCTCTTCTACCGGAGAAATATCGCAGATTAATTATCACTTGAATATGAATAGAGCAACTGAATACAAGGAAAGAAGAGGGAATCTACACACACACACACAAAAAAGAAAACGAAAAACGCACACACACACAATGAGGTAAGGAAAACAGTAGAGAGCTCTGCCTCAAGAAAAAAAAAACCGAGAACAAAAAAGTTCTACGAATATTCGATATGTCAGAAAAAGGTAGACGTCTGCTCTCGCCCATACTACATGATGGTGTACTGAAGAAGCATGTAGACTACAAAATGTTACAAGACGAACATTGATTTACTATAGTTTAGAAGTCTTATTCATGTACCACGAACAATGGATTTCATCATGTCCATATTCAACATCTTGCATGTCACAGATTTGTGTTGATATGGCTGATGAAACGTACTTAGTATGGTATTTTCATAATTATAAAGACATCTATTGAATTTAATGATCCGTTGGTACCCTGCTCAATCTGGTAGGGAAAGCCTTAACTCATTTATAAAAACATCGGCTCTTTTCGTGAGTGGATCAAAGTAGGGAACGCCTTAAGTCATTTATAAAAACATCGGCTCTTTTCGTGAGTGGATCAAAGTAGGGAACGCCTTAACTCATTTATAAAAACATCGGCTCTTTTCGCGAGTGGATCAAAGTAGGGAACGCCTTAACTCATTTATAAAAACATCGGCTCTTTTCGTGAGTGGATCAAAGTAGGGAACGCCTTAACTCATTTATAAAAACATCGGCTCTTTTCGTGAGTGGATCAAAGTAGGGAACGCCTTAACTCATTTATAAAAACATCGGCTCTTTTCCTGAGTGGATCAAAGTAGGGAACGCCTTAACTCATTTATAAAAACATCGGCTCTTTTCGTGAGTGGATCAAAGTAGGGAACGCCTTAACTCATTTATAAAAACATCGGCTCTTTTCGTGAGTGGATCAAAGTAGGGAACGCCTTAACTCATTTATAAAAACATCGGCTCTTTTCGTGAGTGGATCAAATAAGTCCTTCAAATCATCGGCTTCAAATGACAATAATGACATTAATGTATTCTGTTTTCATCATTATTTGATATTTCATGTCCAATTGCACCCATCGTTATTCAGACGGATATATGGCGAATTTATTTATGAGCTCATCACATTACGTAATACTTTAATTGATTTTCACTGATACTTTGAAGTGTTAATGTCCTCCAGTCTAACCACACCGTCACAAGGATTTGTATCGTTTGTCCGCTAGACCCCACACAGGATCCGGATTGGGGTTCTCGGTGTGGGTAAAATGAATATGTTTGAAACGTTCTGAAACATGAAAGCGAATTCAACTGTAAGGAGAAAAGATGAAAAATTGTGAAAAGAGGTGAAGATTTTGACTCCCTCGATGAGTGGTTGGGGATTCAGCAAGGATTTGTTCCAGTGTGCCCAGCAGCGATGGACAGCGATGGAGGGGGGGGGGGGTGTTAAAATAACCAGACCCGAACTCCCTCTGGATTAGCACATCTTTGGATATTTAGATATTACGTTATTTAGATTTTGTATTTCGTGGCTCCTGTAGATCTAGTATTCGTAGATTCTTTGTCTCGTTTTGCCTCTTATTGTCTGTCATCAGGCAAATCGAACGTCAAATTCTGATCTTGTTCCCATGTTTTAGTTCTTTCAAATGTTCCTGCATCTGGCTGTCACGAGTGTGGCAAAGGAGCCCGATGCCAACAACCCTCAATGACACCCGTCCCTTCCCATCTCTCTCTAGTCAAGTTCTATATATAAGAAAAGTAGGGGCGGATATTCTTGTAGATCGTTTGCATCGAGCTCCTTTGGAGTGTGGTTACCAACCATGACTTTGTGAAGATCAGTTCCTATCGTACGATATCTTTTTTTCGGGTAATTATAAAAACCCAACTTTGACACAAATTCCGAGAATCTCTTGCTTTTTCGTTGAAAATAACGAAAATACGAGTACCTGTCCCTTATTTTACACTAGCAGCACAGAAAAATATTGAAACGTGACTTTCAAATTAACAATGATAACCAGTACATCTAAACTATAATTTTGTATTGTTTAAATTGAGCAGCGTATACTAGTATATAGTATATCATAATTCAGGTGTACACAAATAATTGATATTGTGCAGTCGTCTGATTTATACTTCCTAGTTTACACATTGAAAGAAGGAGTTCCATTTTTTTAAATTCCTGACAATCATGTAGAGTGATAATTCTTATTCTTTGTCAGCTCATTGAAGGGTGCCAGTTTTAACATTGTTAAACGTTACTAGGAAGTGCATTTAGCTTTAGAAGAATTCGATTGGTTTTTATTCTTGGGTGCATTGCCAGCATTTGTAAATTCGATTCACGAACATGTGCAAGACTTACTGCCCAGTTAGCACTTTGCGATGCATGACAGAAAACGATAGATTTATGTTATATATAGTTATATGCGATATAAATCAAATTTTTAAAGTTCCGATTTGAACATCGACAATGCACGCTGATGAGGCATTGTCTTTATGTGCGAGATATATAAACGGTGAAGGTACTGATGCAAGATAAAAAATATATATATTTTAGTTTTATATAAAAAAACCAAAACGAAATTAAATCGAAATAGGCAAAAAGAAAAAAAAAACAAGAAAAGAAAGAAAAGAGCGGAAAAATGCAATAAGTGTACGCATACATTCACATGGAAAATAATGAAAGTGCAAAGCTGTGCGGCCAATGTTTATGGCATTAAAGTTTCAAATTTCTTTTACAGGTATTTTTGCATATTTAAACTACCTGGTGCCAGCAAAGAGGAAGGAAATTCTAGAAAAACTAATCAATGGGTTGAAACGACTGGAGTACAGAGGGTATGATTCAGCAGGTAAAGTATTTTCAGACGAAGTTCAATTTTGAAGAGCGTAATTCACTCAGTCTTAGTGTTACTTTCATTTATAGAGTAGCCATTTAATTTCACAAGACTTTAGTTTAAACTTTATTTAATCAGTAATACAATGTAATTAAAACAGTACATAACAAAAATAAGTAAATTCACTGATGAGATAGAAAACAAGCGAGAATCGCTTATATCAATTCGTTTCTGATATTTCTTTATGCACTGGACGATCACAAGACTTTGTTTTTTGATATAGCTATGTTTGATGAAGTCCTTATATTAAATTCGTCGTATATATATATGATCAAAGAAAATTGGAAAAAATCTACAGTGCATTGTATATTAAAGATCAGAATAACTTGTAAAATTTGCAATGATCCCTATGAAATAGAAATTACGGACTCTTATAAATAAATCAAGAACTAAATAGAAAGCACGGATGACATACTGTAGAAAAAAAGAGAATGGAAGGTAAAAAAAAAATCACAAGATTGGGTTAAGAAACTAGTAACATGGTTTAAGATAGTAATTGTGGTATTACGGTTGACAGAATAACGAAAGTGCAGAGACATTTTTTTTATTCCTTTTTACCACATTTACACTCCGTAGGTGTGATATTTAGCAGTCCTTCCTGTTTTTATGTAGCATTACGTACATGTGCGGCTTTCATATAAAGACATTCAACTTTCCAATTTTGATGGATTTATGTGGTGGACAAAAACACCATCATGACAAAACTATTGCGTAAGATGGCGAAGCAGACGATATCGCCTTATTACATCACTAAAACATCCCCTCCCTTTATAAACATTCCTCCGTCTCCAGAACTTGCGTATTTATATGTAATCGTAACGTCTCCCTTTTTCGTTCTTTTCTTCTGCAAATCGGCTCATAATTTGATAAAGATCATAAGGCCATACCAAATTAATTAAATGTTCTTTGGATTTTTTTTTTTGTGAAAAAAGGGTGCGAGCGAGCGAAAAAATAATTCAATATTTTTTTAAGAATTGCAGTTTTTAAGTTGCGAGCGAGTGAAATAATTTTATTTTTGATATAGGTTACCCAAGCTATACATTTCTGATGTTTTCCGTACTATAAAACAAGGAATCCCCATAGGAATCTGGTGACTAGGAAGCCTGGCATATAGCAGTACGGAAAAGATTTTCGAACACCCCTCCCCCTCCTTGACTTTCAGTACCAAGTACATGTATATGGAACAAGTTTACTCCCAGTAAAATTTTTCAAACACAAGAAGTATCATTTTCTTCGAAATTTGCACAATCTGAGACTTCTAGAAGCTTAGGAGATCAGAACCGACCCTACAAAAATTATTGAGCTAGAAAATTAAGTGTTGCGCGAGCATTTTATTTTCGTAATATTATTTTTTGAATTGTGAAAAAATATGGTGCAGAAAATCCAAAGAACATTTTAAAAATTAATTTGGTATGGCCTAAGTCGACGTGATACTGCAGCTCGGCATATTAGTACAACGTGGGGGCGATCATACGTCCCAATTTACGTCCTATTTTCACTATTTCGCCTATTTCTGAAACTGAAATTTCAGAAAATCCACATATCATCTAGCCACAGAACTTTTGTTTCTGCGGCTACTCATTACCATTAATTCGTAGACCCATTTGTAAGAGAGCAAACTTCAAATCCATTGGCAGTAATACAAAACGAGATGTTAGTAGTTATCCTTTATCATATGCTTTTATGCAACTCTTTTGTTTAATATAAATTATTGATCTCCAAGTCTAGAAAGGTGTGGCCATTTTCTCCGATTCTATTTCAACATCCTTGAAACTCTTTAGGGGTTTTAGGATATCTTTGGGTGTGGCAAATTCCTTACAACTCGGTAGCTTTCAACAAAATCCCACTTTCTATAAGACATCGCGGACTTTTTTTTAACAACCAAGAACTTATATACAGTCTATAAGTCCTTGTTTAAACTGACCAGATATTTCTGTATCTTTGTTCAATTTTCATACGTTTCTTTAGGAGAAATGTGAAAAAAATCACCAGATTTGTCTTATGAATCTCAAGAGGGTTGGGATGGGTGGAGGAGTTGATTAAGTTAATTCTGAACGTTGCTACCCCATATACTGACTATTCATATCTTAATCTTCTAACTGGGAAATATTAATTCAAATTTACAATAAATGTAAATCATAAAATGTAGACAATTTTTTCCTTGCCAATCCATACGTCTAGATTAAACGTCTTTGATAGCAAAGCAGCTTGTTGGACACCTACATTTGATCTATTAAGGGCCGTCTATAGTAACTTATAAATTATCCACTGCCAGCTGTCACAAGTACAATACGTCAATAATCAGACCAATCAATAGCTGAAGGTTTTACCTTTTATTGTATTATTTATATCAAAATTTAGGAGGGAAAGTTCAAAATAATCTTTATTCTTTTGCAAGAAAACAATGAAATTACGGACAGAATTAAATTTTTTGACGTTTTATCATTTGGGATGGTCTGTATTCTGACTTGGAAACATTTTGTATATGAAAAAAAATTATCTCCATGAGGTTTGGGATAGGGGTTTGTGCAGACCCTATTTCTATAATTGGAAGTATTTGTCCTGCAGCACCCTTTTCCTATGCCTTGATTCCGCATATATCCACATATAAATGTCCAAATGTACTGACATTGTTTTCATCTTCTGGAATAAAGAATTTTAGGGCATACATAAGTGTTTGTGATGGCCCATCTGTTTGTAAGCCTGTCCATCTTATCTGTAAATGGCAAAACATTCAACATAGATAACTTTTGAATGGTAAATAGGTTGTTATCTACAATGTATCTATACTTTATCAGGTGTGGCGTTTGAGGGGACCAATACAGACAATGGTGACTTTTCTATCCGTATGGTCAAAAAGACGGGCAAGGTAGCTGCTCTAGAAGAGGAACTGGAAGGTAACTTAGGGCATGGTCTCATCATATTACATTATATGATACTGACTCATTAACAAGTGTCAGTTTATTCCTATAGTCAGACGCTACAATTGAACTCGGGACTAATAACATGTACTTTGCTCATTTTCAGTGGTCATTGATGTATTTTAATGAAGAATTAAAGATTAAAAGAACAACAAAATTGTTAAAATGATCGAAATTCTGGTACAGCTAAAAATCCATGCATTTGACTTCTTGTATTTGAAAATTCCGCTATTGATATAAAGGAGAACAGTAAGTTTTGGGTTTTTCAAAAATGCAATTATTTAAGAATTTTAGGCCTTTGCTACATAATTACGACAATGAAATTTATGTAAATTGTTTACAGCTTGCAATGACCTAGACTTGGAGAAGGAATACAATGTACACATCGGTATTGCTCACACTAGATGGGCCACACACGGTGCTCCTAGTTCTCTTAACAGTCATCCACAGAGGTCAGACAAAAGTAACGGTAAGTATGTTTTTGTGGTCTATTTTTGTGTATACATCATACTTTTTTAACCCACAGTAGGTATAGGTCAAAAGGTGCACTGTCGTGTACAGAGGTCAGATATTTATGACAAAGTGTTCTAGAGAAATTGACACTGCTTCTTCGGTACTGTTCAGCAAAGGGATTTATAATGGTTCCAATACCTTATAGACCTAGTATGGTCTCTAAGATTCAGTATGATCTTACGGTCAAAAGACAGCAAGTGTGAACAGCAATACATGACTGATTGCTTTCTTGGACTTATACAACTCCTCCTTCTCAATGTTGATGAATTGCTTATATTTTTCTCTCTTTTCAGAATTTATAGTTGTTCACAATGGTATCATAACAAACTACAAAGATCTGAAAGCTTTTCTGGTAAGAATTCCTGCTGAAAAATCTTATCATAATTGAAAAAGTTTATTTTTCTTCTGAGTACATTAAGAATGTAATAACTACATCTAATCACTTCATTTTTTTATATCATTTTATAAAAGATTAAAATATTTCTATATTTGATTTATAATTTTACTTTGTAGGTTACCAAGGGATATGAATTTGAATCAGAAACAGACACAGAAATAATTGTTAAGCTGTTAAAACATATGCATAATGAACATAAGGAATCAAAAGTGTCCTTCAGAGAACTAGTGGAATTGACCATCCAGCACCTGGTAAGGCCCATCATATTTATAACTGATCTTTCCGATCGTGAGAAAAAAGGTAAAAATTTCTTGTGACATATCAATGTTTTACTTAAAAGCCACATATGTGTCCCAGAGTTAAAGATTCGATGGCATTTGGGTTTTGGTCTATCTGTATGTCCTTCTAAATGGGGAAGTACTAGGAGGTCTCATTTCACGTGTGTGTTCCTTCTGTTTGTCCCAAAATTTTGACACATTAACCTTTGAATTTGACATACTTTAGAATAATTTGACTTAACTTACTGTATGTTTTTTGAATGTTATTGGGTTTTTTTTATATTTTCATGTGTATTCCTTGTGAAAAGACATTTCCATTTTTAGCAAAATCCTGACCTTGACTTTCAATTTTGATCTTCTTAAAAACAGCTTTTATACTGTCAAAGCTGCTGACAGGGGCATTCATGTCTCACAAATACTAATTGTTTAAATGCATAAAATCTCTATATCTGGGCTGATTGATATGTTGTGAGCCTCGGTTTTCTGGGTTGCAGAAGGTATTCTGCTGATAGATTATCTCCAAAAAAGGAAGAACCATCAATGGCTCATACTAAGCTTCACTTCTGACACAGTTACGAGAAAATATTAAACTTAAGCGCCACAGAAAGCTCACTAGTTAAAGGTGTGTTGTTCCATCAGAACAATGCTCCTCTTAACAAGTCTGTCACTGCCATGGCTGCCATTCATGATTGTGGCTTTAATTTGATTGAGCATCTGCCTTATTCACCTGATCTTGCTCCATCAGACTTTCATCTATTCCCAAAACTGAAAGCAGCTATATTTCTGGCACCCACTTTCAGTCCGATGATGACGTCATACTTTCAGTGGATGGCTTTCTGACCAGTCAAGATAAGGAGTTCTTTAAAAGTGGTATTGAGGTCCTTAAACACCGGTAGCAAAAGTGTATAAATACTGAAGGGGATTATGTTGAAAAATAATGCAAAATGTCTACATAATTCAAATCCTCGTATCTGTGTTAATGAGTTGATTTCATGTTTTTAATTATTATGTGTATTATGTATTACAGGAGGGAGCTTTTTCCTTGGCGTTTATGAGCACACATTACCCAGGTGAATGTGTGGCCACTAGGTATGTACAGAGCAACAAGAAAGAATTATCGTCAATGTAGAAAAATGTTGATGTAGAAGTATTTAGTTTCAGTTTTCCAAGTACTCTACAAATTTACCCGCATAACAGCTTATACAATATCACAATGCAGTTCTTGTACTCACATTACTTGGAATACTATTTAAAACTGTTGAAGGTAAAATTCAAGGTCAAGGTAATTTTCCCATTGCTTCATGCTGAAAATCTGTCTCCTTTATTTTTCCCAAACTTGAAGTGATGATTAATAGGAACTTGAATTTATGACACAAATGCTTCACTTATGAGCTTTTTGATATGGAAGAAAGTTTATGATACTATTAGGTTATATGTGAACTTTGTACTGGAACAGAAACGTGTGTGGGTAGGGTTGTAAAATATAATGTGAAATGCTGGAGGAAAGATCCACCCAGTAGCATGCATTTGAACCATTGATTTATATTTATTTGCCGTCAGATAAGTGCAATATCAGTAAAAAATGATTTAATTTGAAGTGAAGCTTTATAACAGTCTCCCACACATGGGACAGTAAAAGTATTAAAAAGAGGGGGAAAAGACATAATAAGAATTTTGTGTTTCGTTAAACTGAGATGAAAGCCTTAAATCTTTATGTACTTTACCATAATTCTTGTTTTGAAGTCTGGTTTGTTGATACTAGAAACATCTTCATTTGAACTTTTACTTATAAGAGGTCGTAAATATTGACCAGTGTAAACATCTTGAACTAATTGAATTGAAATATACAACCATCTTTATCAGAAAGTAAATATTAATTTTAAATCACAATGTAAAGCTTAATATCTGCATGTACTGACCTTTCATGAACAGAAAAGTTTGACATGATTAAGTTTTTTAAAAGAAAAAAACGGCAAGGATTTGATCTAGTTTTAAAAAAGCTCTAACCTTGGTTTTTCCTTTAATAAGAAGACTCATATTGTTCACTCAATGTTTACTATGCATAAGATTTAAATGTCCTGTCCTCTTTGAAGTATCCACTTACAGACTAGATAGCTTAATGAATAACTATCTTGATTTAAATGTCAATGTAAAAATGCAATCTGAAATTACATGAAATATGATAGAATGTTTAGAATTTGTTTCGTGATGATATTTAAAAGATAAAATGAGATGAATACTCTTGTTACATAATTCTGAAGAAAATATTTTGTGAACTATTTTTGAAAAATCCCCTTTGGCCCCCTCCCCCTCTCATTATGCAAATAAGCTACTTCTGAATTTTATGCTGCCTGCAAACATAAGTGGTATGAAGGCAAGTCTGTCCGTTCATCCATCTCGTAGTCACACCTGTACTTGTACATCTTATACATCTTACCTAAATAAAACTTAAAGCATGGTGGGACTCCAAACCCAATTTATAATGGTCAGGGTCACTTTCAAGGTCAAGGTCTTATTACAGTTAAGGGCAATAGGCAGGACTGTTGCACAATATTTTAGGAATTGGGCCTTGGCCTTTCAAATTGTAAAAAAACCAGCAGCATTTGAAGCAAAAATTGGGAATTTTACAAATGAAATGACATTTTTGTGTCGCCTGCGAAGCAAAGCAACACTTAGGGATCACTGTGTCCATTGTCCATCTGTCTGTCACATTTGGATGTCTGTCACACCCTATATAAAAGTGATTCCTAAGTGGCACTATGTTTTGCATTCCTTTGAATGATCTTAATCCTTTATTATGGCAAGGTTCTCTGATGATAGATCATGACTGAATATATATCAAACGAAGTCCACAGAATTTGGAAATTTTAGGGCCTAAATTGGGAAAAAATGATACTATTTTACATTAGGAAAGTGGGCCATTATTATCAGCCCCAAATTAGTCCTAGTGATGACCCTGGTAAGTGACCTACCTATTCATGATCAGTTTACCAATTTGACCATTTTAGCCAATTAGGGTTGTCAACATGGAAGCCTTTTGTTTTTCCATCTGCCATGTACATATATGTTTTGTGTGTTACAGGTCATTCATGAGGTGATTTCAAGTTAAGAATTCATGGATTGAGGTCAAATCATATTCGGCACAGACAGCACATTTAATCATGTTGACTACCTACATGTATATATTATCTTAAACTAATACGTTATACTGTTTTACAGGCGTGGTAGTCCATTATTAATAGGTGTGAGGAGTAAAACTAAGCTGTCCACAGACAGTATTCCTATACTGTACAGCAAAGGTAGGTATTCTGCATAAACATCTTAAAGTTTTCGTTAGCCGTGAAATTTGCCACAATAGATAATCAGCTGAATGTTGTTGCTTTGATATGATTTTTTTCCCCTTCCATTTTCTATCGAGCTTGCGGAATTTGAATTTTCTTGAATTACTAACAGCCTCTTGGCATTTCTATTGAAATTTAACATGATTGTACTTCTTGAAATTTGTATTTCAATAGCCTCTCTTCTCCATTTTGGAATGTGTAACATTTTTTAAACTTTAAAACACATTTTCTTCTAGCAACTAATGACAAGGGTTAGTATAGACACACAGCTTCTTCTTGTTACATAAAAAAGGAAAAAATACATGTAGATTTAAAACTGCACATACTGGCAGTACTTTTGACCTTGGTTGTAAACCCAATGTCATGCTGTATTAATTTCTGTCTTTATATATTGCTGCCCTCTTCTATCTGAAGGAAATATACTGAATTAACCGATACTGGCTATATAGTACATTATATCTGGTTAGCAGTTGGCTTAGGCTTTGACAATTATTGCAAATATATTTAGCTTTGTAAGGAAAAAACAGCTAAATCCAAAGGAGAGGTAAATTTCCTTTGGTCTCTCAAAATGCCTTTCTTTGTTCTTTATGTGTCCATTTTTCAATGAAGTTTTATTTTTGAATAGTGCAATTTTTAGGTTGGGCATATTAATATGTACATAAAGGTCAAATCTATAGTTTGGTACACTACTATAAATTCCATTTATATGTCCTTTAGAGTTCATGATAGTACCAGATGTTAGCTCCATTTGTGTATGTTGCATTGTTTTTGGGCAATTATGTCTCACTGTTTGAGACATATATCTTGAAATTTTGTCTTAATTTTATTTTCTTCCTCTCTCCCTGCTAACTCCAGAAAGAAAGCCAAAATGTTCTCCCTCTTTCCCCTCTAGCTCCAGAAAGAAAGCCAAAATTTTCTCCCTCTTTCCCCTCTAACCCCAGAAAGAAAGCCAATAGTGGTAAATTGGAATTTTATTAGAGTTAGAGGTACACATGCTCATGTATATAACAAAATAAGCTTGACAGTGATTCGATTGAAGAAATAGGGCAATAATCTTGATATTTCCAAAACAACTGGAAATATTTAAGTCTGCATTCATTATATTTATTCAGATCATTGGTGTCTATTGGGTTTAAATTCATTAGATTTTTGTGTTTCCGAGAGGCATTAATTTTATGATCTATTTTTATGTCTGTTTTTGATTCAAACAATTCCCTGTGTGCCACCGTAGTTGCGTCACATGTATTGGGTTCTACTATTTTACACCTTCATGTGTTTTTATTTTCAATTTTTCATTGGCTTAAAATTGAGAACTCGTATGAACATGATTCTAACAGCATGTAAAAATGAATTATCAATAAGGACATCAGTGACTTATTCTATGATAAAGATAACAATGTTTTTTGCCATTATTATTTGTTTAATAGTACATGTACACATTTGGGAAGTTTTTCATATTTTAGATTCCACAATGGTTATTTTTAGATAATTAGAATGGGCTCGCTTTTTCGTTGATAATCAACTTAATTTCAAAAGATTCACCAGTCAATGCATGATCTGTAGTGAAATACATGTATATGGAATGTAATCTATAAATGTTTATAATACAATGTATATACATACATTTTAGATTTCCTTATGTAGATAAAACTTAGTATACATCATTATTAAACAAACAAAATAATACTTTGTCTTTCTCCTATGTACAATTTTCAACAAAGTTTGTAGTCAAGATCAGAGGGGGGAATTTTCTTTCCATGAAATTTTTACGTTTCCCTTCTTTTCCCTTTCTTTTCAAACATTTCAAATCATGTATTAAACTTGTACCTTCTCCTTCAATGCTATGGTGTTCAATCAGAGTACATGTACATCATTTTCATTTCCTTACTCCAGAGGAAGAGAAATCACAAGTTTTAGATTCGTACAACTTTTCTTTGAAACAAGCCATCCTTTTGACGTTTGCCAATCACGTCAGTCAATCTGTTCATCCATCAGTACATAACATGTTTCATTTAAGTTTCCTTTTTAGAAAACTGTTTGGAGTAGCAACTTGAAACTTTACATGGTGATAAACCATGATGAGATAAATTAAATGCAGCATCAAAATTTGATCTTGACCTTGGACTGTCGAGATAGAAAAATTAAAAATTTGTGTTTTAGCCAATAGGGAGAAAACTATGAGGAGAATTGACAAGTACATGTATCATGTAATAAGACCTTTCATTTGTGACCTTGAATTTTAACCTAGTGACCTTGAGTTGAGACCTGGAAGTTTGGACTTCTCTCCAAAAACATAAATCTTATATCTTTTGAACTGTAATGAATAGAACTTCTTTTTTCCACTCATAGATCCCTCATACTTAGACATTTTAATGAAACCTCAACTTTTGACCCAGTGGACAAGACCTAAAAGTTTGGTATACTTTTCAAAAGCTTAATAATTGACTCTATCTCTTGAACCATAAGAGGTATTACATTAATATTTTACTTATAGATTCTTTGTGACTATACCTTGTACGTTAGACTGTAATCTTCACCTTGAACATTTCGTTTGAGACTGTGAATTTGACCTTAGAATTGGCTAGACTTTGCATGTCAGTACTGTGACCTTGAACCTGTTCATTTGAGTATAGTGACCTTGACCTTAAAATTAGCTATATCTTTTGAAGTATAAGGCGTAGGGTTTGAATATTTTACTGGTAGATCAATTTCAATACATGTACATTGTAATACCTTAGGTAAAGAATACACTGGTGCTTCACAATCTGGCTGTACCGCCTTTAGCGGTCGAGGGTTTATTTTGTAATGCTTTATTTGCCTATTTTAAAACTTTGAAGCTGACTTCATATCAATATGACTTTGCAGACTTAACAGAAGTTATATATTCTTCTGAACTTATCCTTCCCTAGAAATATTTGTCTGAAATGTTGGGAGTTCAATTTGTTATTATTGAACAATGCAAATTATTCTTCATAAAAATATGCCTTCCCCGAGAAGAAATTTCTTTCATTGATGAAAAAGACATGTTGCTTACGTAATACATGTAAAGTGCTTAACAAACAATTGCAGTGGAGATTGAGTTATACATGCACCACCCATAATGCATCATTCAAAATGATTTCATTGTGCTTGTATAGAATGATCTCTTATATTGTTGATTGATGCAGACATAAATACCTGTGGTTGATGTCTCTACGAAGAGTAAATTCTTCATAGATTGAATGTGGATTGCATTTTAAACCTACATATATACAACAAATGAGACGATATTTCCCTTTTAAAAGTAATATAAACTCTTTGTAAATGCATTTTCACAAAGGCATCCATGGTTCAAATAAAGGAGACAGTACATGTACGTTAGTGCACATTTATCAAATGAGGCGAGGATTTCGAGTTTCCTAAGCTGTGTCATCCGTGGATATCATTACCTTTTCTCATAACATTAAATTTTAGCAAGAGACAAAACTAACTGCAGGGGGGGGGGGGGGGCATATATTTTACAGATTTTATCTACATGTAGTTTATTATTCGTTTTTCTTTTGTCATTTGTTGAAAAGTTCTATTAATAAAGTATGTTAATAATAATGCTTGTTCTCGCTTTAAAGGTAGAGGGAAATTAAAGATATAAATTTAGTTAATCATACAGGATATAAAATACTAATGTGCACAGAATAAAGTAGGTTGTTTAATGCACATAGAAAATGTGAGAATTTTTTCATTTTCTTTCATTATCACAAAAATTGTTAATATTTTATCTTACCGTTATCATGCAAACTGAATTTTCTCATTTCTTAAAAATATAACTTTAACCATTGATTGAAAACTTTGATATGAAATGTAACATAAAACTCTAAATCGCTTATGATATATTGTACATTTGAGATGTCTTTTCAAAATCTAATATATGCCACAGTATTGCTTAAATTCTAGTTTGCTTCTCAGCAAGATAAATCAAATGTAAAATTTTCTTTTAATTCAAATGATTGATAATATGATATTGTTATGATGTTAGCCAAAGCATGTTTTTGCGTATGTTTTCAATTGATATTTATTTCTGCATGTAGGTGTAAAGGAAACGATTGAAGGTATAGTGGCATTACATTGATAACAATGGTACCTATGTAGACAACAGTATGCTGTCAGAAAAAGAGGATTCTTTTAAAAATAATTCAAAATATTAAATGAGTTAACCCTCATAGATAAAAAAAAATCAGAGTAGCAGATATCACTTGAATGATAAAAAGTTTTTATACTAGTATACCGGTAATTAACAATTTTATAAGCTCTGTAAAGCCCCTCATCATTCTTTTGTAAAATAAAACTTGAAAGGTTTGAAATTCTTGATGAAATAAAAAAGAATTATAGCCAATTTTTCATTCAGTTCTAATGAGCTGCCATTTAGTATACTGGTAGGTGAAATGCACACAGCATGTTTGTGGAAAAGTAATGCACAAAATGGAAAGAGCCTATCTCCAGCTTTTACATTATGTTGCAGCCTTTCTAGATTATCGTGCATTCTTGGGTTGGTCATTTCTTCTTCTTGAAAAGCGATGAGCCTCTATACTTTGCTGTACTTGCAGTAAAAAGATGACAGAGATTTTATGCAATTAAGCTATAGAAATATCTTGAATGGGAAGACAAGTGAAAGTAGAGTCTTTTGACATCCCCCTATTGTTTGACCCATTTATGTTAAATTTAATGTATATTGAGACCTTGACATTTAAGCCGACTTAGAATAAAGATTTCTTACATTATGAATACATGTTATTTTTGGTTTAATGAAATATGGTTTGAAAGGAAAGACTTATGAATGGACACACTAAGAAACCCTCCCCCTTCCCTCTTGATATGCCATACGTTTTATCTACAAACATCAGCATCAATATGTTAAGGACTCTAGTTATACAAATCTCTACAACAAGCTTTGATGATCATGGCAATTACTTTTTAGTGAGTCATGGTGATTGCCCGGGGAACTAATGTCATATCCTGAGTGTCGACAGTATCAACATTGTCGCTTGCGTAGACAAAAACTTTAACCTGAATATATATATTATACTATATATTATGAACTATAAGGGATCAGGCTTTGATACTCTACATGTAGATTCTTCATGACAAGACCTTTGGCCTAGTGACATTGACTTTGGAATTTGACCTACTTTTAAACACTTTAACCTGGGCTATATCTCAAGTACAATAAGGGGTAGAGTTTTGATATTTCTTATGTAGATTTCTCATGACCAAACCTTTCATTTGAGAACTTGACTTCTGATGTAGTGACCTTGACCTTGGAATTTTACCTACCATATTTAAAAATCTTAACCTGGCCATATCTCCCTAACTATTTTATGAAATTGCCATTTTACTATCAAAAACCTACATGGCGAGTGATGTTGTCTTCTGACAAGTCTTTTTTTAAAAGACAGGTGATGTGTCATTTTAAGATATTTATTTTGCCTTGGATTAAGTTCAAGCATTTTATTAGGAACAAATGAAATCACATAGTGCCAGCCTTACTTTCTGATTGTATAAGATTGTCAAAGGTTGTGTAGAGGGCATTTTTAAATCAGGATCTTTGGCCTCTGGGTGATGATACTCCAAATGACATAATCTTATTACATATGTTTATAAGGAATATTTTGGTTTGATGTGAACGTATCTGAATGCAGCATACTGGACATTCTACATTTGGTAGAGGCATTGTGATGCATTATGATTGCTTTATGCCAAAATGGATTACACTATGCTTACGTGGAGTGCGCAGATTTAGCATTTACTTCTGTGTTACTCACATTTCTCAAATTCTGTAGGCTTATTTGCATATTAATTCAAATTTTTAAATTTTTCTTTTGTTTAATGAATTGTACTATCTGCATGTAACATTTTATTATGAATATACTCATATCATATTGATGTTGAATGAAATCTGCTACTTATATCTTAGAATCGATATTTATATACAAAGTATTAACCAATGGAACAAAATTGCAATCAAATCTTTCTGCTTTAAAGGGATAGCCTCGCATTCTTTCTCTAAAAATTCTAGGGACGTAGAATTGTGTCAAATGTCTTGAAACAGAGTTGATTTCGAAATGTTTTGGTATAATGGTGACTATTTAACAGCAATTCTCTGTAAGAACCAAAGAATTTCAAAACATCTTGGCACGGCATGTCATGGATTTTTGAGATTTTTGGTATGGAAGTTCAATATGAAGTACTAGTATGTAAATCAACCCTAGTTTTTTCAAAAAGGTTGTCGTTGCCATGGTAACCGTGTCTGAAGTTTCAAAAATCGGGAAAATCTATAGGACAAGGCATATTTGTAGGCTTCGTTACCATGGAAACAGGTACATTTTAAATCTTAAATTGCTTTGATTATTTTCTTTTAATCCTTATTATTATGCATATTTGTAAAGTTTTTTACATTCATCTCGGATGCCTTATGTATACAAGATGAAAAATTGGGCAAAAACAGGGTATCAAAAGGCTTTGTTTTGGGCACTCAAAGACCCTTTTTTGTATGTTTTTACTGTTTTACAAGGTTGAAAATTTCATAAAAGCACCAATTTTTGAAGTCCAAATTCTAGTTATCTAATTAGTATCATCTTTGAACTCTACATGAATATAAAAAATTAATTGGGCTAATTTGTCCTTTTATATGCAAAGCAGCATCAAATTTAGTTGCTATGGCAACAATCGGCTGAAAGGTTTCAATACGATGAATTTAAACACAACCTCTATCAAACTATCTACGCATGATATTGGAACAGAAGTTCATGTATACATTTATCAGAGGCGTTTTGATATAAAAATGACCTTGAAAATATTTCAAGGTCACCCACTGAATTTTCAAGGTCATTAAACTTTAAATGACCAGATTTGACGAAAAATCCTGATTTTTCATAAAATGAAGGTGTCAATATTTTAGAAACCTTGAAATATTGAACTTAACAGTCATTTGCCATAAAATGATAAATGTATCACTTATTTCTTAGAACTATTGATTACGTTTCTTCACATCTTCAAATATCTAAATTCTTGGTGAGTATTTTGATATAAAAGGGACGAAATATGTATTTTTCTTGTTTTTTGACGGAAAAATATTTTCCTATTGAATAGCGACAATTCAATAAATTCTAAGACTTGTCTTTCTTATATTCATGTGCTTTCATAATATATATGACCTATGAAAATATTTAAATAAAAAAATCACTAAAATCGGCAACAAAAAAATTAAAAAATCAATATTTTATGCAAAATTTGAGTCTCAAAGTATAAATGACCTTGAACATTAAGCCAATGACCTTGAACATTTTAATTGTTCTTAGGTAAAAGATATAAGTCAAATCTATACATGCATACATTTTGACAATCTTATGTAGCTCTAAAGAGGAATAAAATCAATTTCAAAGATAATATGAAACAAGCAAAAAGGTCTAATGTTGCCATGGCAACGGTCTTTGACGACAGAATTTAGGTAAAACTCTTAAATACCCACTCCAATTTTTCGTTCATTTTATTTGTCAATAAGCATACATTTCCATTGATGAAAATCACTAGTCTCCTATTGGTGCCTTTTGTGATATTTAAGATTGAAAATGGTCAAAAACACACTAAATTGGCCCTTATTTTCACCTCTATTTTTCGCTTCATTTTGACTTATTTTGACTTAATACAATAAGGTTCCTGTAATAAATATCACATATCTAAGTGTTCTAAGTAAGAGTGGAAGTAAGGAAGAATAGATTATATAAAGATGAACAAGCTGTTACAGTAGTATCCATGGCAACGAAGTCTCCGGAGCTGGCTTATTTCATGGTCCCAAAAGTGCTATAAATAGAATGACCTCGTTACCATGACAACCAGAGGTCATATTGGCTGAAAAGTGTTATTTTCATGGTCAGTACTTAATATATACCCATTATACCGAAAATCATCAAAATTCATGACATGCCGTGCCGAACGATTTTGGTCCTTACAGAGAATGGCTATTAAAATTTATGGGTAAAGGTTTGAACATTCATTCGGTCTTTTCGAATTAGAGAGTTACTTCCCATTTGTGCAGGTATCTGACATCATCTCATTGTGACGTCATCAAATTCTATGGAAACCAGCATGAAATTCAAGGAAACAGGGTTACATATATGACGTTTTCAAAAGAATATAATGACGTCATAATGCTTTTACGTCAGATACCTGCACAAATCAAATGTAGGACTGTAATGGCCCTGTCACACCTTCACTTTTTTAGCCGACGCGCGCGTAGCGACTTTCTAGCGCATGGAGAACGTTCTCCCAACGACCTCAGCGACTTCCCAATGCATTAATTAGTTTACAATTTACCTGTTAACGTTCTATAAATTGTGCTCAACGACCTTGCAACGTTTGTCTAACGACTTGTCAGCGACCTTTTAATGACCTACAACGTGCAAGTAATTGATCGATATTGAATCAAAATATCTTTAAAACTTCATTGTTTTCTAATTACTCAGTCATTTTGAAACAGACCCTGAAGAGGAAAGATGCCACTACGATGAGGAAAAAGAGGGGGAGGGGACGAGGACAAGTGCCCAAACATCAACCCTCAAAAGTTCATCAAACATCAATGGAGGCATCCGAAGAAAACTAATGAATGATGCTTGATCTTCTGTTCTTAGTTCGACCATGAATTGGTCGTAGATACCAAACTCTTGTCTACTGGCAATCCACATTCTCACCCAGTACCTTCAACGTTTACTACATTTTTTTCTCATCATGTATAATAATATGTCCATGATGTTATTCTGATGATTCAGAAGAGCTATCTGTAACTGTCTAAATGATATTCAGATCTAGACTAGAGCAAAACTAGGTTTATTACTGAGATGAAAATACATTTAACATGAACATGTCGTTAAGGTCACTGTCAAGACGTTATGCACATGCCAAAAGGACGTAAGGCTGTCGTTGGGCACACGTTGAGGACGTTAGACCATCGCCAGAGGGTCGCTGTGTACGCGTTAGACATGCGCTCCACTGTCGTTAAACAGTCATTGGAATTATTGGTGACCTCGTAACGTTTTATCGCAACGACTGCACAGCGCACGGGAACGCATGCCCAGCGTGTGCCTGGCGACCTCCCAATGACTTCCTAACGACTTCACAACTAACAATTGGACGCTGGGCAGTCGTCGGCGGTTTTGTGCATGCACAAAAATTTCCGACGACCACAGCACACACCAACGTCCTCCAGCGATCACCCAGCGACCACACTACGACTAGCCAGCGATCAGCCAGAGACCTCAACATTCTTCGACATGTTGGAAATTTATTTGGTCGTTACTCGTGCGTTGGCCAAAAAAGTGAAGGTGTGACAGGGCCATAAAATCGAAAAGACGGAATTAGCAAATGAGTCCATTTGCGTTGGTTAAAGTGTACACTTGACAAATTTGTTTGCCAAGCATACATGCCATCGAATAAAAACAGAAGATTCTGTTTATGTGTCAACGTGCAATCTGTAAAAGTAATCGATCAAGGAATCAATATAAGTTAAATGATTTACACATTGATCTGTTAGCTAGAGAAAAATGGAATTATAAATCAGGTTCGTCTATAGCTTTTATAGCTCTTTTACTGACAAAAATGCCGATAGGGCCATTCGTGTTTCACAATACGTTTTTTATGGCGATGCTGTACAATGTGATTGTGTAAGTTCCTGTTCTTATGTGGTACCATATTTTTCTCAAGTTTGAATAAATTTAGATTGCTCTCAGCATTGTATGAAATGGGTAATCTAATCAAAGGCAATAGCTGCAGATAGATATATATCATTCTCATTTCAAAGATGGATTTCTGCATAAAACTTTTCTAATACTAATATTCATTGCTCTCAGAAATAAAATTATGATAAAAATCACTATTATTGTTAATAAGATTGAGGGACTTTACGTCATCCCTTGCTAATCCCTTTTCCAATTTTTTCTAAATCTATTTTTCTGAGGTTACCATCTCTGATGCCTTAGTTCTGTTTTTTGCTTCTTTTTTTTTTCTTTTTTTTTTTTTTTTGTCATATGAAGAAGGGAGATATTTTTTTGCAGTAGATTTCTTTAGTTACATATTTTCTGTTAAGTTTCATCTGCCAGTAAATCCGCCAGTCTTCAAAATGTCCAAATTTGTAATAGTTTCTCCATTCATCTAAATTAATAAGTATTTTTTCACACAAGAGAACATTGAAGACATTTATTTGTTCAAGTCAATCTTTTGTGTTATAAAGTAATTTTGATTTCAGCATAGAGTATGTTCAGAGATGTCTCGTTGATATACATGTAGGATTTGATAATGTGGATTTTGAACACCTGGTTTATCCACAAAGCATTACGTACAACAAGTAAATGCATACATACAAACAAGTACTCATATACATGTGCACATTCAAAGGACTCATTAACCCATATTACATTTAACTGTTGGATAATTCTCAGGGCATGATTGTTTTCATATTAATGAGATATCACTGCATTCTTTACTAGTTTTCTGTTTTTATTTGTCTTTGGTCTTTCTGTTTCATTGACTAAGCCACTAGAGAGTTTTTATGCTTAGAATGGTGAGATTTGTTCTTTAATAGCATGAAAGCTAGCTGCTCCATCTACAGGTTCATCAGTTCCTATTCATATTTAAGGTACATGTATTTTCAGATCAGCGGGGCTACCTTGGGTCCTCTTTCCGACATTCACAGAGTACTACAGAATTTCATCCTATTGGACCAAACAAAGAAGTGGAATATTTCTTTGCTTCAGATGCTAGGTAAAGAAAGTTAATTACAACTACATGTATCTTTTATATATCTTTATATATATGAGAAATACTTAGTATGGCATATACATGTTATACACAACTTTTAAAAGATGTTCCCAAGAACAGAAATGCTTACTTAATTAAAATAAGCTAAAATGATTGTTTGTGGGTACTATCACCATTTGATCTCCTTCTTTAGAGATGTTCAAACTTGACATGTACCACTATCAAAGATGGGAACAAAATTTTAGTACATTGAATATAGATTAAAACAATCTCTCACAGTTTTGCATTGGTTCTCGATAAACTTGGAAAAAGTATGGCTTTGAAAATCACTCTGTAATGTCCTTGTAAAATTGTTCAGAGCTATTGCAATTGATGAATCACATCATGTCCAACATAGTAGTTACCACATGCTGGCTTACTTCCATATTATAATGATGTAATCAAATTGCCTGTCAAAGAGTTGTTGTAATTTGCACGCAGTGAAATTCTCCCTAAATTTGTTTGCTGAACATCAATATAACTAGACATCTTTCTTTTTCAGTGCAATAATTGAGCATACAGATCAAGTTATATATTTGGAGGATGACGATGTTGCAGCAGTATGTAATGGTTGTCTTACAATTCACCGAATTAAACGTGAGGTGGACGAGTCTACGATACGAGAAGTTATCACACTCAAGATGGAAATCCAACAAATCATGAAAGGTTTTTGTAGACACTAGTTAAATGCATTATTGATACTGATTGTACACCTGTGAGTTTTATTCAAGAAATGCAGAAAATATCAGGATGTTAAATTGACCAAAGGTTTTCCTTCAAAAAGTTTCCTGAGTACATTTTGTACCTATGTGTATTTTGCTATGAATTGTGCTGCTTGTGCGATCTTTTCGTTTCACATTATACCACATTTTGATATTCCTGTCGATTCACATTTTTATGACAGCTCTTACTCATCTGAAATAGAATAAAGGTACAACTACAACCTTTATAGTAAGATAATCAAGACCCTATCACATTATTTGCCAGTTTTATGCTCAGAACTAGGTAACAAACCATGATGTTATTTGATAGTTATGAAATGCTCTCTTGTAGGACCACATATCAACAAATGAGAAGCTGTCCCCCAGAAGACTTTCAAGAGCAATTATTGTTTGTCCACTAGAAATGAACTGCACTATAGATATACATGTATATATGGTGGAAGGAGCAATGTCGTGCACTGAATTACATTTTCTCATTACCAATATTTATGTAATATTTCTTAATAAGCAACATGTCATTTCAGGAAGCTTTGGATCATTTATGCAGAAAGAGATTTTTGAACAGCCTGAGTCTGTAGTGAACACGATGAGAGGTCGTGTGAACTTTGAAGAGAACCTTGTAGTACTTGGTGGCATTAAGGACTATATGTCAGAGATCAGGCGGTGTAGAAGACTTCTATTTATAGCATGTGGTACCAGCTTCCACAGTGCTGTTGCTGTAAGTTTGCTTGCTGAAAATTATCCAATCATTATGCTTTATAGATGAATTGATTTTTGCATGATTTAAATGCTTATTTTGAGATAAATGAAAATTAGGTTATTTTACCCTTCTTCTCCCTCTCTCTTGAAAGTTTAGGGACATATTGAAATTGATATTGATGAACAATATACCATTTTGTTTGTGTCTTAATAGAGGGATTTGTAGAATATTCTAATATAAGCTTTTACCTTTACTAGACACGGCAATTGTTGGAAGAATTAACAGAGTTACCAGTTATGGTAGAACTTGCCAGTGACTTCTTGGACAGACAGACACCTGTGTTCAGAGATGATGTCTGCTTCTTCATCAGCCAGTCTGGTATGTCTATATAAATGTACTTTGTCATTTGACGTGGATAGCAATCATAGAAAACTTAAAACTATAGTATTTGTAGTCAATCCAATAACAAATACGATTAGCGTTTCTCTCAGTAATACTTTGTTGAAAGAAAAAAAAAATATCAGTCTAGAATTGGGACATTACTGATTTACACAAAATTATTTCAAATTTGAGTACATGTATCAGACACAAAATGTTAACCACATTTACAGCTTATGTATGAGGGAAATGCTTGCTCAGGTTTGTAATGTCATAACTAACCAAGAAAGAAGGTACTGTGATGTATGCTTCAAATACACAATGTGAATGATTCAATTTAGAAATGATATCTGCTGCAATACATGTAGGTCGTCAAATCTGTAGAACACTAAAATTGGCTTTAGGTTTTCCATTCTTACATAGAATCCATGAATTATCACAACTTTCTTTCAAAACAACTACATGTATCAGGACTATTTGTAGTTATTATTCTTTACCTTCAACACTTTCAGGGGAGACGGCAGACACGTTGATGGCCTTACGGTACTGTAAACAGAGGGGTGCCCTCATTGTGGGTATCACAAACACTGTAGGTAGCAGTATATGCCGAGAATCTCACTGTGGTGTACATATCAATGCAGGACCAGAAATAGGTGTGGCCAGTACAAAGGTATGGGAAAATAGGGGAAGGGATATATTGACTTGTAAGCTCACCTTAGTCAAAGACTCAAGAAAGATACATGTATTTGCATACTCTTCCATCGAACGCCTGATTGTCCGTCTATCATGTTTTTGTTACTTTGTTTGTTTGTTTGATATCTGACTGTGTGATGACTGACTGTTCATCCATTATCAATGGTTGGTTATCAGTACATGTATGCAAAGTTTTTACAATTTTGACTTCTTTTTACTTTTTTCAGCATACATAAGTTTATTTTCATTTGTAGGCATATACCAGTCAGTTTATCTCCCTTGTGATGTTTGGGTTAGTGATGTGCGAGGACAGAATCTCTATGCAGACAAGGAGGAAAGAAATCATCCAAGGACTCAAGAATCTCCCTGGTATGTGTAACAACATGGAAACTGTCAAATCTCATTTATCGCAATAGAAATTTGAAAAGAATCTTCTAGAGGCCAAAAAGTTGGTGGATAGGTGGAGTTTACAAAAGTGTGAATGCTTAGAAAAAAATGGCTAGGCAAGGGAATATATAGGGAAAAATTATATTAGCTCTAATTATGTTTTGATGTTGACTTTTCAGATCAGATCAAAGAAGTTCTTAAACTTGACGAGCATATAAATTCCCTTGCACAAGAATTGTACCAGCAGAAGAGTTTACTAGTGATGGGCAGGGGTTATAACTTTGCCACATGTCTAGAAGGGGCCTTAGTAAGTGAATATATGATGCAATATTAAACAGTATTAGATTTCAATAGTCATTTGCTCTGAAGTTATAACTATAGTTTGACAGTATAGTTAATGTACACATTGTCAACTAATACTTTTTCCTCACTTTCATGATTTAGAGGTTACAGCTGAATAGGAAAACTTATATGATGTGACACAATGTTTACAGTCAGTGAATCGTGACTTATGGTCTGAATATCTGTTTATCTTTCTTCTGATATTACATCACCAGAAAAGTTCAGCTTGCAGTTGTAAAATTGGCATTTATTGTCTGAAAAATTGTGTCAGAAGCTAATCATTTCCTAAACTCAAAACACATCACTAGGTCTAGCATATCTAATATATGTTTTGTAAAATTTGCTCAGATTTTCACTAAAAAAAAAGGCACTGATGAAATGGAATACCAGAATCTATTATGTATTTTACAGAAAATCAAAGAATTGACGTACATGCATTCAGAAGGTATAATGGCTGGAGAGTTGAAGCACGGCCCCTTGGCGTTAGTGGACAAGGCTATGCCAGTAATGATGGTGGTGACCAGAGATAAAGTCTATCCAGTATGTATGACAAATAATACAGAGAAAAACATCATTGTATGACAAATAATACAGAGAAAAACATCATTTTAATTCCAATATTCCTTTATATGTTTGAGAATGGAGAAAAAAAGTCATATTTGTTCAAATACTCCTTTATAAGATTTGCAAACCTTAGTTTAAGGACATTTTAATATAAAGATCTTTGAAAGCTTGTTTCATCCATGAAAATCTGTTCTGCTGTGGTCATTGCAGAGTAATGAGATTACTTGAGGTATCTTCCATATCATTAAAAGTCAAAATGAATTTTCCATTCATCTATTACATTTATCATCCATTTAGTTGTGTTGCTAGAATAGCTATGAGATACATGCAGTATTTCATGGTATAAATGTTTTCTTTAGTGAGAATTTATTATGATTCTGTACTCTTTACACAGAAATGTATGAATGCTCTACAACAAGTCAAGGCCAGACATGTAAGTCAAAATTTTGACTTTCTTTTTATGTTTCATAGTGTAGTGATTTTTGAATGATGTTTCAAAAAGGAATTGTTTGATATATAAAGCAAACAAATGAATATATTCACAAGATGAGACATTTCTACCATACTATGTTCCATTGTTGAAATTTATTATAAATATTTGAGATGACATTGTTTTGTCATGTTTACAGTTTCATGTCCTTTTGTCACTGTTAAGACAAACCTTAAAAAAAAAACCAATTAATTTTATTGTTCAAGATACACCTGAAAAATATTATGTCACTGTTAAAAACACATAATGGAAACATTATTTCTATATTAAAGACACACTTACATGAACTGTTATAGACACATTTCAAACATCTTGTCACTGCTAAAGACACATTTTGTCACTATTAATGACACACTTAGGAAACATTTTTCACTGTTAATGACACACTTAGGAAACATTTTGTCACTGTTAGTGACACACTTAGGAAACATTTTGTCACTGTATTAATGACACACCAGAGAAACATCATGACACTTGGAAACATCATGTCTTTGTTAATGACACACTTGAAAAGCATGCCATGGTTAAAGACACTTTTATTGACAATCATGTCATTGTTAAAGACACACATATAAAATATCATGTCTTGTACAGTATGTGTACTTGAAATTGTCACATTACCTGTAATAGCCATTTTGAAGCAGACTATAGGGATCACTCTGTTTAGTTCGTCTGTCTGCTGTTTATTTTGTCTGTCTGCCTGTCTCCAAATCATTATGCAAGTACCATAGTATGTTTTTGTACTCTCAAATTTCATGAAGATACATATTTGTTATTCAACTTTAAAATTTCATGAAAAAATCCTTATTTAGCCTTTAGCCTTATTTCCATTGCATCAATATATGCTGCATTTACTGCCAAAAATATTACAAATTTGAATGAGCTAATTAACTGTATCTGAGCTTCCAAAAAATATAACAAATTGAATGAGTACATTTACTGCATCTGAGTTTCCATCTGTATTTATATAGAACTGATTCTCTCAATGAAATATGGATAAAGTTGCAGAAATTTGAAATGGCCTACCCATCTATTCAGATCAAAAGTAATATTGTAAATACTGCACGGAACTGAGTATGAATTTACACTGAAGCATGTATAGTTTTTCTTCCAAAATCAATAGACGATTTAGGCATGTGTGCATTTTGAATGCAGTATGTACCATTTATAATTATAAAATCTAATTTTTCTATAATTTTGTGCTTGAACCATGCTTTGTATTGTAGGGTGACCCCATAATAGTAGGCAATATTGATGACAAAGAGACACAAAACCAAGCCACCAAATTCATTGGTGTACCGCTTACAATCGACGCCCTACAGGGCATACTGACTATCATTCCCATGCAGTTACTATCCATGCACATTGCTCAGTTAAGAGGATGTGATGTAAGAATGGGAACTTATCGAGTTTTTTTTTTCTTGCCGCTATACTCACTCTATTATTTATTACTCGTATACGCTTCCTTATGTTTTGGCTCATTCCATATGCTTGGTAAACTGAAGATGCAGGGTTTTATCTCAAAGAAATAATTTTTTAAATAGAGACCATAGAGAATGTCTGATCTTAGTAAATTTTGGAACATTTCTCATAAGCAAAATTTTCTTTAATACTTTTGGAGAATAATGCAATAATTTGTTAAAAACTTTGAAAGAAAGGTTATAAGGAAGGATGCTTTCAAATCCATTTCAAGCTGAGACAGATATTATTTTGAGATTGCTCTTCAGTATTCCTGCAGCACGTAATAATCAGAGTTTGAATGTTGTTCTCTGTAGAACATGTAGTATATAGTGTGATCAGCATGGTACTAACACGTGCATTTTTCATCAAACAATGTTTTCAGCAATGGCAAAGATAGCATTGTAGTGAATGAGAAATGTACACTCGTTTTATTTGTAAAGTTGCCTAGGTACTTATAGTCCAGTAGTCTGCAACAGTATTTTTTATCCGATACTTACTGATGAGATTTTCTTTGAATTATGATATCAATACCCATATGAAAACGTTTAAGCTTGTGCAGTGAATTGATCTACTACTACCTTATACCATTTTGCAAACAGAGTTATACACTCCTTTCTTTCACAACTTCTGGGCGATTTTAAAGATTGACCTTATACACGTGTTATGCCGTGTATGTAAGAAAATGATTGATGCATACCAAAGAAAATCACATCATATTGTAGATTTATAAATAGTCATGGAGGGAGATGACATCTTTGGTGAGGAGTTGTCTTTCCCTCTCTGTCCATGCATGTATGTGTATAACGTACACTGCAAACAGGACTTGCTAGCGGCTCTTGCTAGTTTACTAGAACTGGTGTTCTGGATTATTATAGGGACGACCTATCTTGCTTTGCTCTCAAGGGGATGAGGAAACCATAAAGTTTGCATACAAATATGTGGAGGTCCCCCAGACCGTAGATTGTCTCCAGGGCATTTTAACAGTAATCCCCATGCAGTTACTATCATTCCATATAGCTGTGTTACGGGGATATGACGTAAGCCTACTTGTTTATTAACTCCTTTATTCCTTGTTCAACTGATACTGTATTATAAATTCATTGTACTGGATGTCTTATGGTATGTTTTCTCCTTTTCCCACTTTTTCTTCGTAATTTTTTTTTCTGGTGTAAGTATAATACCCATATGAAACCTATACTATATAACTAGCTCTAATGTAAAGATTTCAGTTTTTCAGGTTTTGAAAAAAGTTTATTATTGCATGCTTATTTATGAATTTATGGTCTTAAGCCTGAATAAATACATGAATATTTTAAGAATAAAGTCGCAGGCAATTTGAATGTCATTCTTGAATCATAGAAGCCGTGTATGGATTCTGTATGTCTCAATATTCTATCAGTTTTATTCTTTATTTTCTCTCTCTCAAATTCTTAATTTCATTATTATTAGCAGCATTTGCCAAAGTTTTAATTTTTCTCCTGATAAATAATTTCTTTATTGAATGTCATTTATTTTTCATAGAAAATAATGTGATATAAGATACACATACACAGATATAAGAATCAATAACACTGTTCATGTACTTTAATAATAGATGTTCTAATCTTTAAATATTCTTTTTCTCCGATTTAAAAAATACAAACACAAAAAAAGACAGTGTTATGTTTATGTCATGAAAGGGTGAGAAGTAAAATGATGGGCATATGAAGTAAATTGTTGATATTTTTATTAGCCGTGTTGGAAAATTCGACTCTTAATTTGATGTAAGGTGGGCAGGCGGAAGGGTGGGTCGGTGGGCGTCTACAATTGGTTTCCAAACCATAACTCTAATACATGTATGTTGTAAAGTGATATTGCAATGAAACACTCAACATGAGGCAAGGGTGCCCCTGTAGATTTTGAGGTCCAAAGGTCAAGGTCATAGAGCTTTTATAATTGAAAATGGTTTCTAGTTCATAATTGAGTGTGTATTACACCTATCAATGTTAACCTTTCCAGAACTGTTCCCCTTGATTCAAGGAAGTACTCTATTGATTTTGGGGTCTAATGTTAAGGTCATAAGACTTTGATTATTGTTTTCAAGGTCTCAGCTGAGTGTGCATTGAGTGTACTGACATGTAACATTCCAAAAATGTTTCCCATGAGTCAAGGATGTGCCCTAGTTATTCTGGGGACAAATGGTCAAAGGTCAAGGTCATATATGTATAACCACATTCTTTTTCTCTCTGTGAAGTATAAACATCGTTTCTCACTAATTATCACTCTCTCTAAATCTTTACATCCTCAGAAACCCATGCTCAATTGCGTTTACACTTATTTCTAAATGCAATTGAGCCTGGGTTTCTGAGGATGAATCTTTACTGCTCCACTAAAAAAATCATCACATTTTCAGTTATTTGCGCTTTTTAGTTATTCATTAAGTTAATCATGCTTATTTTTATTGTTTCGTGAAGTGGATATGGCTTTTAATTGTTCCAGAATTGTTTAAATACTCTTTGATTATTGTTATTGATAAATGTATAATTAACAGAGAGTTCTAACATAAATTGAGAGTCCATCAAGCTTTATTACAAGTACTATTGTAGTAGGTCAGATGTGTTGATATTATGACAGTGACATCATGCAAATGCATCTTCTGCCCTTTGTAAAGCTCAATAGACCAATTTCACATTACCGCTAGACTTGCATTTAGACACTACAAAACCTGACATCACTAGTTTTGACATTATTTTTCATTATGACATCATAGACTTGTTTCGAAGTCTCGGTAAGAAATAGCATCAAGTGTTGTGATGTTTGGTTGTGGCCCTTGTAAAATTCAAGTCTACTGCGATAATGTGAAAATTGTCTAGTAGCTCCGTAGGTAGAGGTTTAAGGTTCCATCCATATTTACATCTGTGACTGTTGCACTGTCAGAGGAAACATTTTATGTTATAGAGTCAGGAAAAATGCATGATATATTTTTCTTCATTCAAGGGTACGGTAATAATATAATTCATAGTTTTGAAGTTCATTTACCATTTTTTGTTTACTAAAGCCTTTCAAGGTGACATGAAATGATTGATAGCTATCCACATCAGTGCATCAAATATGTATTACTAAATTCATTACGTATCTGTGTATCGGAGAAAGTGTGCAAAATTATTCATGTGGAACTATTCCAATTACTAAATAAGAGCCAGGCTTCTCAAAAAGCAGAATGATTTGTAGAATTAGAACATTTAACGAGTTTTCTTAATACTACAATGACCATATATAGTAAGGTTCTTAAGGGCGGAATAATCACAAAACTTCAAAAGCTAGATGCTAGATACATGTATTTTGATATAAAACTAGGACTTTGTTTTCTGGATATTTTAAATTTTCAATGTCTTTTTAAGCACAAAGAATCTGAAATGATTTACATAAAATATGTAAACTTTTAGTTTTGGTAATGGATATTTTATGAATTGCTTTTTGGTGTATTTTGTATATAATACTTCACTAATATTTTTTTTTATTTCAAATCATCTTTCGATCATTATTAAAGATTTAAAATAATATTTTCTGTTACAAAGTATTAAAATAAAATAAAAATAAAATCCTTGATGAAAATTACCTTCATTACCTTCATTTGATCAAAATACAACTATTGCATTGCTATTATATCAACATATCATTATAATTCTTGTGAGTATGGCAGATATTTTGTTCCATTCAGGTGGATTGCCCAAGAAATCTGGCAAAGAGTGTGACTGTGGAATAATCTCATAGCAGATATTGAATGTAAGCATTACGGAATTGACTTCATCTAATAGATGTGTATGTAGTCCTAGTATGTAAAAACATTTAAATGGCACAGTTTGTTTAATAGTATTAAAACACCCTGTAAAATGATAGGTTTATTTATTTCCTTTGTGGGTGAATTTCAACTAAATCTGTTGATATGACCATATCATAACTCATTTCAACAACTATGAGAAAATTGAAAGGACAAGAAAACCTGCCCATCCTTTGTATCTATCTGTCAGTCACAAAAACTGGCCTTGTTCATGACATTTATATTGTGATAGGGCTGTCGTATTTCACAAATGAAAGCACATTTCACATGTGATAAGGGTTTCATATTTCACAAATGAAAGCACATTTCACATGTGATAGGGGTTTCATATTTCACATATTTCCTTGTAACAGAACATTTATTACTGCCAAAATGTTTGATCTTGCAACATTAACCTTGGCGATAGGGAATTTGTTCGATGTTCAAATTATAGCGCTAGCAGATGAGAAACATTGAAACATTTATGTTGCAAACATGAATTATCATAATTCTGTGTATTCAGCTCTTGATATTCGTGCAAAAATGATATACCAATATTTTCATGATTTTATTGCTTGGATCATCCTATAAATTTCAGAACCTTTATCATAATAAAAAAAAATTAAGTTCAGTGTTCTGGTTTCTACACCATCTATTTAATAATATTTATCATGTTTTAATGAGTAAACTACATTATATTAATATATTGTGTATAGTCTATCATATTTTGAAAAGTGCAATGTGTACTCAAATTCCTCATCTCCAGCTAGTTTCTAGTAGATTTATCTTCATATATTATATATTCAGTATAGTTTTGTTTCAATGTTTTTGATTATCTTTTTTAGCTCACCTCGACGAAGTTGAGTGAGCTTATGCTATAACCCCACGCGTCCGCGTCCTCGTCCGCGTCCGCGTCCGTGTCCGCGTCCGCGTCCGGTTAAGAAGTTTGGGGTAGCTCAGTATCTGACAAAGTACTAATGCTACAGTAACCAAACTGGCACAAGTAATTCATCTTTGGATGCTGAGGTGAACCCATGCATCGGTTGCAGCATCTGACCTACATTTTCCGCTTGAGTGACTTGGTTAAGAAGTTTGGGGTAGCTCAGTATCTGACAAAGTACTAATGCTACCGTAACCAAACTGGCACAAGTGATTCATCTTTGGATGCTGAGGTGAACCCATGCATCGTATGCAGCATCTGACCTACATTTTCCGCTTGAGTGACTTGGTTAAGAAGTTTGGGGTAGCTCAGTATCTGACAAAATACCAATGCTACAGTAACCAAACTTGCACAAGTGATTCATCTTTGGATGCTGAGGTGAACCCATGCATCAGATGCAGCATCTGACCTACATTTTCCGCTTGAGTGACTTGGTTAAGAAGTTTGGGGTAGCTCAGTATCTGACAAAGTACTAATGCTACAATAACCAAACTGGCACAAGTGATTCATCTTTGGATGCTGAGGTGAACCCATGCATCGTATGCAGCATCTGACCTACATTTTCTGCTTGAGTGACTTGGTTAAGAAGTTTGGGGTAGCTCAGTATCTGACAAAGTACTGATGCTACAGTAACCAAACTTGCACAAGTGATTCATCTTTGGATGCTGAGGTGAACCCAAGCATGGGATGCAGCATCTGACCTACATTTTCCGCTTGAGTGACTTGGTTAAGAAGTTTGGGGTAGCTCAGTATCTGACAAAGTACTAATGCTACCGTAACCAAACTGGCACAAGTGATTCATCTTTGGATGCTGAGGTGAACCCATGCATCGTATGCAGCATCTGACCTACATTTTCCGCTTGAGTGACTTGGTTAAGAAGTTTGGGGTAGCTCAGTATCTGACAAAATACCAATGCTACAGTAACCAAACTTGCACAAGTGATTCATCTTTGGATGCTGAGGTGAACCCATGCATCAGATGCAGCATCTGACCTACATTTTCCGCTTGAGTGACTTGGTTAAGAAGTTTGGGGTAGCTCAGTATCTGACAAAGTACTGATGCTACAGTAACCAAACTTGCATAAGTGATTCATCTTTGGATGCTGAGGTGAACCCATGCACCGGATGCAGCATCTGACCTACATTTTACGCTTGAGTGATTTGGATAAGAAGTTTGGGGTAGCTCAGTATCTAACAAAGTACTAATGCTACACTTACCAAACTTGCACAAGTGATTCATCTTTGGATGCTGAGATGGACCCATGCATCGGATGCAGCATCTGACCTACTTTTTCCACTTGAGTGATTTCGCTTTTAAAAGCCAATATTGAGCAAAGTATAAGTGCTACATGTACCAAACTTGCATATTGGATGTATCTTTGATCAAACTTTCATAAAATGACCTTGACCTACTTTTTCCGCTCGAGTGATTTTGTCTTTAAAAGCCAATATTGAGCAAAGTATAAGTGCTAGATGTTCCAAACTTGCATATTAGATGTATCTTTGATCAAACTTTCATAAAATGACCTCGACCTACTTTTTCCGCTTGAGTGATTTTGCCTTTAAAAGCCAATATTGAGCAAAGTATAAGTGATACATGTACCAAACTTGCATATTGGATGTATCTTTGATCAATCTTTCATAAAATGACCTCGACCTAGTTTTTCCGCTTGAGTGATTTTGCCTATAAAAGCCAATATTGAGCAAAGTATAAGTGATACATGTACCAAACTTGCATATTGGATGTATCTTTGATCAATCTTTCATAAAATGATCTTGACCTACTTTTTCTGCTTGAGTGATTTTGCTCTATAAAGCCAATATTGAGCAAAGTATAACTGCTACATGTACCAAACTTGCATATTGGATGTATCTTTGATCAAACTTTCATAAAATGACCTTGACCTACTTTTTCTGCTTGAGTGGTTTTGCCTTTAAAAGCCAATATACATGTACTAAGAAATATGTTTGAATTGAATTTTGCTGTCACGAGGTGAGCTTTGTAATCTGTGATTACCTATGTTTAAGATTTTCGTAAAGGTTCGATTTTGTAAAATTCAGAACTAATGTCTATTTTAGTCTATTTGTTCAAAGGCAAATGCTGCTATTTCAAAACACTAATCAGGATTTTAAGTTTAAAAGCAATGTTTTATCTGTATTTCAATGATTTGCTGTGATTACATAAATATAGATAATTGCTAAAAATTGCAATTTATCAAGTCTTGAAAAAACAACTTTTCTATCATATATTGTGTGTATGTCCATCCTTCCCGGTTAAAAGTATGTTTGCTAAGTCTGAGGGATACATATATTGTATTGTGTGTTATCCTTTGTTCTATGAATAAACAATCAACACTATTATGCCATTGGTTTAAATTAAGACATAGCGTCCGTCTTGTCTACAATTAGTGACATCAGATTCTTATCATAGTTTTTAGCTCTACTGGTCAAAGACCAATCAAGCTTATGCAATCACCCTGGTGTGTCACTTAGATTTATTTTAAGCAAATAACCAGGAGAGCTTCAGTCTCATCAGAGACTTCTGGTGATCATATACCGGTATATTTATTCCATGTTTTGTCTACATTTGATCTCTGTTTCATGATTCACACTGTTACTATCATACTTTGCAGGTTGATCGTCCAAGAGGCCTTCTCAAGACATACACGACTCAGATTGGATAATCTCAGCTCATACACACTATTAATCTTGTGAAAAGTACAGATAATCTCTTGAAATAACTTCAAATTTATTTTCATTATTTATTACATAAACCGAAAGACATCCTCAAATTATACAAGTAAATCATCTTTAATCAAATGTGATCTTTGCTTTGTTCTCTAAGAGAATTTTCAATGAATCTGCTGTATACTATCATGTGTATCAATTCAGTGTTGATCTACTTAGAATGTTTACAATCTATATTGTGAATTATCTATTTTATTTATGCCTAGGTACAAATTAAAAATTGTAATATTTGTGTACATTGATTTATTTTAAAATCATGAATTAATTAGAATGTAAAGTTTGTGTGTAAATCATGAGATAACTACCAGTGAGGCTGGTTTCATTCTTATGTTTTTATAAATCTTACACAAACTCTTTTATGCAAAAAAAATTATCATGGTTTTAATTTACCCTTCCGAACGCGGGCAAAAAAATGCAAAATTTCGTGACGTCTCAATGTTTTTACCATGTGTTTACCTCGGACAAACAAGCTTCGAACCTCGGTCAAACATCGAAATTGCATTGTGACGTCATGGAATTTCTCAAATTTTTCCCGCGTTCGGAAGGGTCAATTGCATATGTTGTTAAAGGATTCAATTAAAATTTCCATGTGATAGCAGTTTCTCCTTATGTGGAATCTGAAAAAAAATCATTTAATCCATTTTGAATTTCCCGCCTTATTCTTCAGACCAATACAGCAAAACTGAAAGACAAAATCGTCTGCGTACCTTTCATTATTTTGACAAACCAATATCCATATTGAATTATGCTTCTACCATTTTGAATCTTCTAAATTTTCTGTCATCTTATTGAGCCAGTGACTTTGTCAACAAAATGTGATATTTATAAATATTCTAGTAATTCTTGAGAACTCCCAATTTAACTTTTATTATAGGATTTTATAGAAGGTGAAATGTATTTCTTCTTAGATTTAAAAGTTATTCAAAGATGTCTTCCTCTAACTGTCTTGTACATGCATTAAGTGATAATATGTTATTTGTAGCTCTTGTCAGTGTACTCTATATATCCCAATTTACACATCTTGTACGGATAAATTCATAATTCTTTCAATTCGTTCATTTTGTGAGATATTGACATTATGCTATTCAAATTCTCTGTTTTACAGATTTAATTATTTATTATTATGCTATTTAATTTCTTTTTTACATGGGATTGTTTACACTGGTACCAACTACACTATATTTGCATTTTGAGGGAACAATTTTATCAATTTTTTCCAAGGCTTTGATCTGATCCATATCAACTTTTTGGGCTTATACTAGATACTGCCGTGCATATTGTACATTCGGTGAAATCATTGGGATTTACACATTTTCATGTCACCTTGGAGTGATTTGTTTTATCTGGAATAATTAGCTGTTTGTTAGTCTGTCTGAATTAATGTCTGTTAGAGAAGATGAATAAATGATGCTGCGTTTACAATTGTACATGTACTTTCAAAGGTACTTAAAACATAATAAAAGGCAATCTCTGAATTTTATTTTAATGTATGTACTAACATATTCTTTAGATCTGCATTGATTATTTGATTGTTGGGTATCATGTATTCTGTTACTTATTTTTGTTATTGATTATTGATCAATCAAGTGATTTTTGTGTTGTCTCACCTCATACCTGTAGATTTTGCTGATATGTACCATATACATACTGATTATGTATTATTTTGACAAATCAACGGTGATACTAAAGCAGCTTTAATGACTGTCGGGCACCACGTTTTCTTAGAATTTTACTACGACATGACCTGTCTTTCAGGATCTACCTGTATGACAATAAACATTTTATGTTTGTGATGATCAATTATGTGATTTTCACATACAGGCAGTTTACATAGGATCACCAATTATAAAACTAAACTTGAATTTACTGTTCCGTAAAATCTCCTGTGATTAATTAAGGGGTCACCATACTTATTTTCTCAATGATGTCAAACAATTCTTTTAGCAAGCTGTTGATTTCTGTTGGCATATTGTGAAGGTCCATTGTCAAATGTTATTTTGTTGATTTGTTGAATTTATCAAACTTTTGGTTTTTGTCAGAGCTATGGTTTTTTAAAAGACAGGCTGAGGGAGGGGTTTGTTAGTAGATGGGGAGGGGTAAAGATAAACTCCAACATGTACTTGGCATGTGGGGAATAAATTGTATCTCTAAACTCTTTTTAAAATATTTCTTCATACTCATTCAGCTGATAAATGTACCTTTCGACATTTATACAAACTATCATATATTCTTTGTTGTCTCGACTTTTATGTGATGTGTATATGATGAAATATTTATCATTGACATTGTGGAAACATAATACATTTATGGACAATTCCATAGTACAATCATACAATATATAATGTGGGAATAAACCAAATTTTTAAACACTTTTTTAATGTCTTTATTTTTTCATGCATTGATCTATGGAGGAGGGTAATGTGTGACAGATACACAAGTCTGAATAGCATTTGCATACCATCACACAAACTTATAATGTCCATAGTTTTATAGGGGGATAAAGTATTGTTTTTTGTCTGTGTGTTTGTGTGTGTGTGTGTTTGTCCAGAACTTTGTGAACATAAAAAAAGACAAACTAAACAATGAAGAATTGCCAAACCTTAAAAAAATATTTACCGTTAGGAAAGTATGTGGTGGATATCGTAGAAAAAATAATAGTGAATACAATTGAAGACAAGCTAAAACGTATAGAATCAACAAGCCTTCCATAAACATTTAATATCTGCTGAGGATCGATGGACACTATTGATTTTCAATGTCAAAGGATAAAATAACAGAGAATTATGAGAAAAAAAAACATTGACAAACTTGGAACAGCACAGGTATAATCATTGTGACAAGATATTTTCTTTTTGTGTCAAGGCAAGGTCTTTGTTGTAGTTTGACTAGGTCTACGCACGATAGATATCTGTCATTAGGGCATAGTGTTTGTCCATCATTCCATTCTTTAGTCCGTCTGTCACACTTTTAGTTTCCAGAGTATAACCAAAACCCTTTTCACGAATCCAAACCTTTGGATTATTCAACAGAAAGAAGGGGTAAATAGTTCAAAGGTCACTGTTAGGCAAATACAACTTGAGAACCCTATAACCTATCTAAAGCAAATTTGGATATATTCTTAATTATGGGGGGGGGGGGGGGGGGGGGGGGGGGAGGTCAAGGTCACTGTTCATATATGGTTAGTTTAAACAGTATTTATTCATTAATGTACAGATTGTTTAATACATTACAATATCAATAATAATTTATAAGGACTGAGTAACGAGACGAGAATCTGATATATATGTGTGTAATATATATGGTTTCTTATCAAAAGAGCAGGAAGCCTATTGATTTTAGTTACAAAGGGTCAAGGTCACTGTTGGGAATAGATTCAGATTATAACTCCATAAGCTTAACATGGGAATACACCGATTGATGATTAGGTCAAAGGTCAAGATTACTATTCATTTAGTTGATTGTTGTTGCAAGAGTGATACTGATACAGTGGGGGCATATGTTTTAGATTTTTTTTTTCTTGTTTTGTATTCAGTGTTATGTTTTAGAATTTTTTTCCCTTGTTTTGTATTCAGTTTGGCGAAAGTAAACATGTTTACTAGCTAGTATAATTGTAATCGGTATGGGCATATATTGCTTCAGCAATATTCAAAGTTATTATTTGTAGAGGTGTTTAATATACGTAAAGGACACTATCAGTATCACTATACGTATCAGTTTTAGCCGCAGAAACGGCCAACGACACTTGGAAGTTGGATATTTGGTATATATCCAAATATATACCAAATATCCAACTTCCAAGTGTCGTTGGCTGTTTATGCGGCCATATCAGTTTCAGCTTGATATTAACATGTATTGATTCTGGCCATAGACGGAAAGATCATCTGAGTATTCGTATGAGCTACTAATTTTTATGCCCCCGGAATCAAAGATTCGGGGGCATATAGTTTTTGGCCTGTCCGTCTGTTTGTCTGTCTGTTTGTCCGAAAAACTTAAACATTGGACATAACTTTTGAATGGGAAGTGATAGGGCTTTCATATTTCACATGTGTATTCCTTGTGACAAAACCTTTCCATTGATACCAAAATTTTTGACCTTGTGACCTTGACCTTGACCTTTGACCTACTTTTCAAAAACTTTAACATTGGGCATAACTTTTAAATGGTAAGTGATAGGGCTTTCATATTTCACATGTGTATTCCTTGTGACAAAACCTTTCCATTGATACCATAATTTTTGACCTCGTGACCTTGACCTTGACCTTTGACCTACTTCGAAAAAAACTTTAACATTGCGCATAACTTTTGAATGGTAAGTGATAGGGCTTTCATATTTCACATGTGTATTACTTATGACAAGACCTTTCCATTGATACCATAATTTTTGACCTTGTGACCTTGACCTTGACCTTTGACCTACTTTTCAAAAACTTTAACATTGGGCATAACTTTTGAATGGTTAGTGATAGGGCTTTCATATTTCACATGTGTATTCCTTGTGACAAGACCTTTCCATTGATACCAAAATGTTTGACCTCATGACCTTGACCTTGACCTTTGACCTACTTTGAAAAAAACTTTAACATTGCGCATAACTTTTGAATGGTAAGTGATAGGGCTTTCATATTTCACATGTGTATTCCTTATGACAAGACCTTTCCATTGATACCATAATTTTTGACTTCGTGACCTTGACCTTGACCTTTGACCTACTTTTCAAAAACTTTAACATTGGGCATAACTTTTGAATGGTTAGTGATAGGGCTTTCATATTTCACATGTGTATTCCTTGTGACAAGACCTTTCCATTGATACCAAAATTTTTGACCTCATGACCTTGACCTTAACCTTTGACCTCCTTTTCAAAAACTTTAACATTGGGCATAACTTTTGAATGGTTAGTGATAGAGCTTTCATATTTGACATGTCTATTCCTTGTGACAATACCTTTCAATTGATACCAAAATTTTTGACCTCGTGACCTTGACCTTTGACCTTTTAACCCATTGACCCAGACCTTGACCTTTCACAAACATGTACTTAACAGAAAATAGTGCTTATACTAACAAAGATGCCACCGGGGGCATTCGTGTTTCACAAACACAGGCTTTATTTGTTTAGAGGCACATACGAATAATTGCCAGGCGATCTTTCGGCCTGTGATTCTGGCGATGGATGTGGAGATATCAAACTGTTTAGGAAATGATTTAGCAAGAATTTATTGTATTTTTCGCTGTTGGAGTCTTCTTAGAAGTAAATGTAAGATATGAGCATATGTTTGACTGCTTTCGGTGCTTATATTTTTACATGTTACACCGAAGTGTATACTATGTATGAATGTTACAGTACAATTTTTATGCCCCCGGAATCAAAGATTCGGGGGCATATAGTTTTTGGCCTGTCCGTCTGTTTGTCTGTTTGTCTGTCTGTTTGTCCGAAAAACTTTAACATTGGACATAACTTTTGAATGGTAAGTGATAGGGCTTTCATATTTCACATGTGTATTCCTTGTGACAAGACCTTTCCATTGATACCAAAATTTTTGACCTCGTGACCTTGACCTTGACCTTTGACCTACTTTTCAAAAACTTTAACATTGGGCATAACTTTTGAATGGTTAGTGATAGGGCTTTCATATTTCACATGTGTATATTCCTTGTGACAAGACCTTTCCATTGATACCAAAATTTTTGACCTCGTGACCTTGACCTTGACCTTTGACCTACTTTGAAAAAACTTTAACATTGGGCATAACTTTTGAATGGGAAGTGATAGGGCTTTCATATTTCACATGTGTATTCCTTGTGACAAGACCTTTCCATTGATACCAAAATTTTTGACCTCGTGACCTTGACCTTGACCTTTGACCTACTTTTCAAAAACTTTAACATTGGGCATAACTTTTGAATGGGAAGTGATAGGGCTTTCATATTTCACATGTGTATTCCTTGTGACAAGACCTTTCCATTGATACCAAAATTTTTGACCTCATGACCTTGACCTTGACCTTTGACCTACTTTGAAAAAACTTTAACATTGGGCATAACTTTTGAATGGGAAGTGATAGGGCTTTCATATTTCACATGTGTATTCCTTGTGACAAGACCTTTCCATTGATACCAACATTTTTGACCTCATGACCTTGACCTTGAACTTTGACCTACTTTTCAAAAACTTTAACATTTGGCATAACTTTTGAATGGTAAGTGATAGGGCTTTCATATTTCATATGTGTATTCCTTGTGACAAGACCTTTCCATTGATACCAAAATTTTTGACCTCGTGACCTTGACCTTTGACCTTTTAACCCAGTGACCTCACATACATGTACTTAACAGAAAATAGTGTTCATACTAACAAAGATGCCACCGGGGGCATTCGTGTTTCACAAACACAGGCTTTATTCATGTGAAAAACAAGAAAGATATTATTACATTTTACTTCGGATTTCCATAAAATCTTGAAGTAAAGCTGCGATGTTAATCGATCACGTACTCACGAAACACAATCTCTTCGTGATCAATGTCACGTACACACTTATTTTTACTGTATATTGGCTGTAAATATGAGAACAATAGACAATTCTTTCATAGATATAAAAGGAAAAAAAATATTCGTTTCTAAATACAATGTTTCAAGACATGGTCTCTCCATGCGCGGATATGGAGAGGGGGGGGGGTGGTATGTGAGTCTGGACCCCCGGGAATTTGACAAATTTACGTGAAGTTTTAAACCCCAACCCACCCTTCCTGGATTGTTTTCTAGATCCGCTCAAGTCGTCTCATATAATCCATGTAATCTGTCTGTACATATATGTATACAAGTACATGCAGTTTTAGGGGAGGCTTTCATCAGGGTTTTCGACGGGGTATTTCTAAATGATAAAAAAAATTGTTTTAAATTGAAATGTGCTTAAAAATTGACCATAAATTGTTTTAGTGCAGTACGTCATCTCGAGAACTCGATTTGATCATAAAAGAAGGGATAGATTTGGTATAATTATCACACATTATATATGAGTTGGACGGACTTGACAAAAATATAATCTTGTATACGTGGTATGTACCTTTATTTAGAATGAAAAATAATATTTGTTGCGTAATTGCAGAACTGTTTCCATGGTAATATTAATCAAAACCTTACTCCATTTCATGTTACTTGAATCGAACATGTTTGCATGGAATATCGATACGTCGCTCCTCAGTGAGGACTGACCTTGGGCGGATCTAAAACAAAAAATCAGGGGTCCAACACGTCAAAGGGGATCCAGCGTATGGTTTTGAAAAAAAAACGCAAAACGGGGAAAATCAGCATTTTTGGCAAATTCTAGGGAGGGGGGTTCTCGACCCGAACACCCTTCCTCTAGATCCGCGCTTGCTTCCGTATACATTACGTAAATACTTACCCCGTTGACGTGCCAGGATAAATTAAAGAGGGGAAAAAGGGGGTAGGTTGCCTGAAATGTTTGGGTTTTTTAAAGATGTTACGTAAAATGAATTCGCGCATTGAGTGCTAGAGTGTTCTATCTGCCATTTTCCTGTTTTCGAGAAAATCGACTTTGAAAATGTTGCTTCTCTGTTTGATACATGTATCTTAATGACATGATCCATTTCATAAAGCAGTATATATCAAAATAATACAAGAAAAGTAGCTACTATCAGTCTATGTGTAGTTTTATATCACAGTTAAGTATTTCTCGTGAAATTCGACATTTTTACACGGATATAGAACAGTAAGGCTAAATCCAAGTACACTTTTCTTTAGTGCATAAATGTTCCAAAAGCAATACAGGCTTCATTAAAAGAATAAAATCTTACTTATTATCGTAGTTCCTTGATAAGAACAATTTAAAAAATAATTCTCAAATCCGTAACATCAATTATTAAGATTAAAACAAATTTGAGGGAACGGAAGGCAGTTCAACACTACCACCACCCCCACCACCACCCAACTTCCACCCCGTCTGTACGTTTTCTCTTTCAATTTCCCTGTCCGTGTAACCACTCTCCAAATTCTCCTTTTTATTCTCTTCCTTTTCCGATGTTTAAATACTTACGATCTCTTGCAGCTTTCTGTTTAGAATACCTTCCCTCCTTCTTTCCCCTCAAAGAAAATCCAATGAAATAAAGAAAATCTGATAACTTTTCACGGCTTGCAACATATATATCTGACGGTCAACACAATGATAATAATCATAAAAATTGTGAGAGCATGCAGGGTGACACCTACTCTTTTATTATTCAGAAAAATGGAAAACTAACAATAAATTAAACATGGAAATAGAACAGTTTGAAGAAATGGAGATAGAACAATATTGCACGCAACCTCCATGGTCATGTGATCAAATTTTACTCATTGGTTGGACATTAGGGACATACAACATTATTGCACTAGAAAATAGAGCAATTTTTCAGATAGGCACAAGTAAAACCCGTGAATATCTTTAAATAGAAAATTGGTATTCAATTTGTATTAATCAACGGGAGGAGATATAACAGTTTCTGGAGATGCCGATAGTATGTTTATTTCATATTCATTAAAAATGGAGATAAAAACACTTATGCACTCAATGCGCGAATTATGTCTCCATTTTATTCAGCACCAAAGAAATGTTATTCGACCTAGTTATAGATATTGTTTATAAAATGTTCTACACGTATAATAACAGCATTTTGGGATAAAGAGTGTAAATGCAATCAATCAAAGTCAACTGAATCAATGTGAGTTTCGCTGACAGAAGCAAGTATGGGAGGTTTTCTAAGAAATGCAAGACAGGGAACTGCCGCTATGACATTTTTAATGTATATGTACAATGTCATTTTTATGTCTCTTTCTCTGGGTTTGTCCGCTGGGTCAGTGCAGGGTGGTCATGCTGGAGATCCTTCCTTTTTTCTATGAAGTTGTGCATCTGGATTTCAAAATTTGGGTAGGGGAAATACTAGGTGTGGTCATTAAATCTTCCCCTTAATTAAATTAAGTGGTCACAACATTTTTGATGGCGTCATGTAATAGGATAGTACATGTAGTACTTGTATATGGATATCCTTTGGAGAATATCCTTTATTGAAACTACTTTGTATAATCGACTCTTTTTTCCTCCTCCATTTTACATGTACATGTTTAAATTGCACATGCCACAAAACATGACAGGAAAGCGAAGAAATGATGTGAAGAAGCGAAGTAATGATGCGAAGACGCGAAGTAATGATTCGAATGATTGAAGAAACGATGCGAAGAATTAAAGAAGCGAAGAAATTATGCGAAGAACTGAAGAAACCGTAGCAAAGAGATTTTTTTTTTAAACAAGACTATAAAACATTGAGCTGCATGTCTGGATTTTAAAAGCAAAACAAAACTAAGCAAAAATATTTAAAATACCAATATATACCTCCTTTCATTCTGATGGGACAGTGTACATCTGAATTCGGTCAACTTGACAAAATATTTCAGGCAAAAACACAGAGTTATGATGGCATAAAAATACTTGAAATATGCAACGGCGCGATAGATCATTTCAGGGGCGTCACCTACAATATATTGTTTTGAATACTCTGGAGATGTTCGTCGTGTACATTCGACAGCATCTCGTTCATTCTTATCCCCTTGCAACAAAGTTGCAGGGGAATATGGTAGTTACGCAACCGTTCTAGTACATGTATTTGTGTATGTGTGTGTGGGGGGGGGGGGGGGGTCACACTTTTGTTTACATCCTAGAGGGCGCATTTTCATTGGGTCTTTACCAAACTTTGCACCTTATTGCTTAGGAGGAATAGATCAAAGGCCAAGGTCACAGATTAGGAATGTTCAGGTCACAAATAAGAAATTATTTTAAAAATCCTCGTATACAGCCTGGGTGGCGCAGTTTGATTTTATCTTGACCAAACTCCATACATTAATTGCATACTACAAGTGGAATAATCTATTGATTTTCAAGGTCATATGTCAAGGTCACAGATTAGAAATGTTTAAATCCATGCATACAGCCTAGATGACACTTTCTTGATTTGATATTGGCCAAACTTCATATACTAAGTGCATTTGACAAGAGGTAGAAACTTTTTTTCTTTTTACAAGTATTTTATTTTCAATGTCATAGATCAAACGTCAAGGCCAAATTTGAAATTGTCAAAATCCTTGTATACACCCTAGAGGTGGCATTTTTAATTAGGACACAAGGGAGAACCGTAGATATTTGATTTTCAAGGTCATCATTAGGACAAAGATCTTGGTCACATATTGGTCGAAATCCTTGAATAGACTCTAGAGGTATCCTTTGTCAACTGATCTTGGTCAAACTTCATACAGTGACTCAGTGCAAGTGACATCATGAGTAAGAATACTCCTTTTGATGATCAAGTCAAAGGTCAAAATCACAGATATAGAGGCATACGGAGAAATAATGCCACTCTGACATCGCGTCATGGCTTGCAGCCAGATTTGAAATTACTATTGTCGTATATATGCATGGGCATCTCTGTAACGAAGATTGTTAAAAGGTTGGCGGGCATTGGATTTTCTGAAGAAGTTGATGTAAAAAAAATTATTTTCCGTGATAAATTCGCGGTTCCCACATGAGTTGAAAATTAGTAAGATTCCGCCCATAGGCTGTACTATAATTTCATAAGAATACAGCATGATTTGGCGAATTTTGGCAACTTCAATGTCCGTTTTCTTAGATTTTTAACGTAATAATTCATGTTCCGGGCATCGCAACTGAAAGTTTATAACAAATACATGAAGTCGGGTATCTTCGTTTTTTTTCGGATAATTGATTTTGGCGATTCCAACGTATTTAAAAAAAAATCCTTCTTTCTCCGAAATTTCCTCTATTTTCTAGTATTTTAAAAATCATAATGTTTTCTTATAGAATTGAAAATAGGTCATGAAGTGCCTTGCAAGGCATCATGGGACAAGACTAGTTTCCCACGATGTTTTTAGAAGTAATATTGGTTTCTAGAAACGGGCATTTTGTAGAATTATATATGTAGCGCCTCGTTTTTGTCAGCTATACCCCGTAGAAAAAATAAGAATGAAAAATATTCCTTCAATTTTTAGCATAATGTAGACTTCTACAGCCGATTCACCCTCCTTGAAGAAGAAAAAAAAAAAGACCTCGGATCCGCGTCTGTGCTCGCAGGTCATCGACATTATGATGTATATTTACTATTAGAATGATGTACAGCCATTTTAATAGCAACTTAGCAGTGAATACAGGAGTTTCGTTAGCCTTTAGATTTAAAAATACAGTTGCAGTTAATTGGTGCATGTCGTCACAACAACATTTACATGTAGTTCAAGGTTAGGCTAGTGAACTGATAAAGGGACAACGGAAGAGTAGAGAAGGCGAAATGTTGTGATATCGAAAGCAGGTTTTTGTTGCAATATGCCAGAGAAATTTACTCTCAAACAGACTCTGCAAATAAGAAGGGAAAACATTGGGTGAGTAAAATATTTCAGTTGCTTTTTGAATGAAATATTTGCGTATTATCATTTTTATTTGGTACATGCGTATATTACAATATTACAGATGTGATTTTTAAATAATGAAAACATTCTAGCTTTTAAATATATCCTAGTTTTAATCTGTTTATAAGTCCTTATTTTAATTAATCGATCTCATTCCTTAACACATCACATGCATGCATGTGTACAGTGTCTGTCTTGGTACAAAGTTTGTTACTTTATACCTTTTTTTGTCAGCTTCGACATAAAATATCAAACTTTAAAAAATGGAATCGTTTGTGACGGCAAATTATAAGGCGCAAAAAAGAAAACGATAACGAAACAGAAAGATCGAGAAAGAAAAGTTAATCCATCTAAACCGTACTCATTCGACCATGATCACTCTTGCATTTACATATGTTTGTTACTTCGGAACTTTTCTGAGGTTATCCATATGAAATAGTAAAAGATCAAAAGGAAACCCGAATAGATGTTGGCATATATTACAAAACAGTCAGGACGGAGTTTGGTGTTCTCTATGTTTGTATTTATTTAGTATGTGTATCTATAGCTATGAATGATGGATCACATAACTTACAAGTAAGTTGCACTCAATGTACATCAAAAGAAATAAATGGTGAGAGTAACGAAACGAAATGTCTTGTCAAGGAGCACTGCCCCTCACTTCACTTGTTAAAAAATTGTTCACTTCTTCACTTCAGTAAGTCTGACGATGGCGAAGGTTGGGGGTAAAATTGCAATATTTAAATGGATGTTTTTCATGATACAAGGGGTATGAGGACCACAATGTCATAGAGGCCCAAGCTGAGACACTACTGTCCATGCAACCATGGCAACTCACTTGGGAAATGGAAAAATTGAAGTTTTGGCTACTGATGTAAAAGCAGTAACCGAACGGAAGCAGTAACCAAACGTATTACTGGTCGGGAAGTAGTTATCGCTGAGCAGTAATTAACGTCCTTTGCCCATTATCTTCGTTTATACTAATGACAGAGACTTGATTCAAAATTACATTGATGTAAATTTGTTTAAGTAGAGCAATTTTAACATTGCAGAGATGGATAATGTCCGAGAGTTGTAATCCAAGGAGGGGGATAACTCTTGCAAATGGAGGAAATATATTGCTCTGTGGAATCACACTATTGATAACTATCTTACCAGAAACTTAAAATTAAATCTTAACTTTCTTACTAGAAAAATACCAAATGTTATTATTCATCTTAAATAAGTGAAAATTTAGGTTTGATTCGGAACTCACAAGGTGACCGAGAACTCCAAAATTGCCTGCACTTTGTCTGCAAATTTTCTGCGCAAGGCTCATGTAGGGGGAATAGATCTCAAACTCTCACAACTAATGGTGTGAGTAATACGTTTGTGCAACCAATAGTGGGCTCATACTAGTCATAGTGACAGAAAATAGATAAGATGGGAAGTTTTCCATTTTAATTTTAAATGTCCCCGTCCGTGTCTGTGTCCCTGTCCTCGTCACCGCCCGATTAAGAAGTTTGGGATAGCTCAGTATTTGGCAAAGTACTGATGCTACAGTAACCAAACTTGCACAAGTGATTCATCTTTGGATGCTGAGGTGAACCCCTGCATTGGATGCTGCATCTGACCTACATTTTCCGCTTGAGCAACTGGTTAAAAGTTTGGGGTAGCTCAGAGCTACTTTGTTAGGAAGTTTGGGGTAGTCAGTATATGACAAAGTACTGATGCTACAGTAACAAAACTTGCACATGCAAGTAAGTCATCTTGGACCCATGCATCGGATGCAGCATCTGACCTCCTTTTTCCCCTTGATTTTGCTTTTAAAAGCCAATATTGAGCAAAGTACAAGTGCTACATGTACCAAACTTGCATATTGGATGTATCTTTGACCTACTTTTTCTGCTTCAGTAATTTTGATTATAAAAGCCAATATTGAGCAAAGTATAGGTGCTACATGTACCAAATTTGCATATTGAATGTATTTTTGATCAAACTTTCATAGAATGACCTTGACCTACTTTTTCGGCTCGAGTGATTTTTCCTTTAGAAGCTAATAGTGAGCAAAGTATAAGTGCTACATGTAGCAAACTTGCATTTTGATAGATTTTAATTCATACTGGATCTTCACACAAAATTTGAAATCTGCACAAAGGTACCTCCCTTAAAAGCTGAGATGTGCCCCTACCACGTCTCACGAGCGCTGCATTTCTAGGTCAGACAGAAAGGTGTCTTGTGATAAATCAGGCATCAGTGAGCAACTTGAGGCACCACTCAACATAACATTTCAGTATAACAAATAGCCCCTTATATGCTTGGTACAATTTCAAATGAAGCATTTTTAACGATGATCTTGAATTTTGATAAGCCTTGGATTATTGAGATAAAATTTAACAGGTGGAAATTTATGTAATATGCGCGTGCAAATGAGGTAGTTATAAAGGGGTTTGGATATACTTGGTGCTCTATTGTGAGTGCTGTTGAGATTATCGTCAGGATCTTCTTTAACTCATTTGAATTGGCACCAAGCATGTGAAGTGGTGACATTGTGCAGTTGTATGTCTTTGAAGTACATTTGTATTTGGATCATTGAATGGTTGAGCGTCAGCAAAATTTGGTCACTACTGCCTGATTATCACCAGACACCTTTTTGTTTGACCTAGAAATGTGGTGCTCGTAAGAGGTGCGGTATGGGGTATGTAAGGGAGATACTGATTTCAAATTTTGTATGAAGATCCAGTATGAGTTAATCTATCTAAATATACTGGAAGAAACCAAAGAAAAAGGGTTTTTTACATTGTTTCGCCTATTTATGAAGACTGAAACGATGTCTTGACAATTTTTGATGGACCCCGAGTTAGAACCCTTTACGTAACCCATATAGTACATCAAACAACCAGGAAGTGTGATAAATCCCTGTGCCCTGGATACTTATTCAGATAGAAGTCTACCGCTTTTTAAGTTCATCTGCTTCATCTATTTTTGGAAGAGACATCAGTATGTGACTCTATGAAAAATCCAGACGTCCAAGAAAAGGATAGAAACACCCTTAAACTAAATTAAATTGTCCATCTGCTCTAAAAGGCAACCAATGAAACTCTAGATACTAAAATTGAAGTGCAATTTTTCCTTATATATGTACAATAAAGTAATAAAGCATGTACATGTAGTTTATCAAACATGCTCATTTTTCTTTTAAATTTTTCATGATGAATAGGAGAGCTTGCAAGTTACATTTTGAGGTTGCACCTTTGAAGATTGTGAGAGCTTCCAGACAGTACCTTTTTGATGACCAAGGTTCAGAGTACTTAGACTGTATCAGCAATGTTTCTCATGGTAAGAGAATGGTAATATATGAACAAATGTAATGCTACAAATATACTTGTTTCAGCTTTCCAAGTTTATATACTAAACCCATTCTGTTTGCGTGAAAAATTTGAGAACATATGATGTGATGATCTATTGTTTTAGTGGGACACTGTCTCCCACATGTGGTGTTGGCTGTGTTTTTATGATGTGATGATTTATTTTTACAGTGGGACACTGTCAACCACACGTGGTGTTGGCCATGCTTTATATGATGTGATGATCTATTTTTATAGTGGGACACTGTCACCCACACATGGTGTTGGCCATGTTTTATATGATGTGATAATCTATTTTTATAGTGGGACACTGTCACCAACACATGGTGTTGACTGTGTTTTATATGATGTAATGATCAATTTTATAGTGGGACACTGTCACCCACATATGGTATTGGCCATGTTTATATGATGTAATGATCAATTTTTATAGTGGGACACTGTCACCCACACATGGTGTTGGCCATGTTTTATATGATGTGATGATCTATTTTTATAGTGGGACACTGTCACCAACACATGGTGTTGACTGTGTTTTATATGATGTAATGATCTATTGTTATAGTGGGACACTGTCACCCACACATGGTGTTGGCCATGTTTATATGATGTAATGATCTATTGTTATAGTGGGACACTGTCACCCACACATGGTATTGGCCGTGTTAATATGATGTAATGATCAATTTTTATAGTGGGACACTGTCACCCACATGTGGTGTTGGCCATGTTTATATGATGTAATGATCTATTGTTATAGTGGGACACTGTCACCCACACATGGTATTGGCCGTGTTAATATGATGTAATGATCAATTTTTATAGTGGGACACTGTCACCCACATGTGGTGTTGGCCATGTTTATATGATGTAATGATCAATTGTTATAGTGGGACACTGTCACCCACACATGGTGTTGGCCATGTTTTATGTGATCTTATAATCTATTTTTATAGTGGGACACTGTCACCAACACATGGTGTTGACTGTGTTTTATATGATGTAATGATCAATTTTATAGTGGGACACTGTCATCCACACATGGTGTTGGCCATGTTTTATATGATGTGATGAACTATTTTTATAGTGGGACACTGTCACCCACACATGGTGTTGGCCGTGTTTTATATGATGTAATGATCTATTGTTATAGTGGGACACTGTCACCCACACATGGTGTTGGCCATGTTTTATATGATGTGATGATCTATTGTTATAGTGGGACACTGTCACCCACACGTGGTGTTGGCCGTGTTAATATGATGTGATGATCTATTGGTATAGTGGGACACTGTCACCCACACGTGGTGTTGGCCATGTTTTACACATGTATATGATGTGATGATTTATTTTTATAGTGGGACACTGTCACCCACATATGGTGTTTGCTGTGTTTTATATGATGTGATGATCTATTTTTATAGTGGGACACTGTCACCCACATGTGGTGTTGGCCGTGTTTTATATGATGTGATAATCTATTGTTATAGTGGGACACTGTCACCCACACATGTGGTGTTGGCTGTGTCTTATATGATGTGATGATCTATTGTTATAGTGGGATACTGTCACCCACACGTGGTGTTGGCCATGTTTTATATGATGTAATGATCAATTTTATAGTGGGACACTGTCACCCACACATGGTATTGGCCGTGTTTATATGATGTGATGATCTATTTTTATAGTGGGACACTGTCATCCACATGTGGTGTTGGCCGTATTTTATATGATGTAATGATCAATTTTATAGTGGGACACTGTCACCCACACATGGTATTGGCCGTGTTTATATGATGTGACGATGTATTGTTATAGTGGGACACTGTCACCCACATGTGGTGTTGGCCATGTTTTATATGATGTGATGATCTATTGTTATAGTGGGACACTGTCACCCACATGTGGTGTTGGCTGTGATTTTATGATGTGATGACCTATCATTATAGTGGGACACTGTCACCCACATGTGGTGTTGGCTGTGTTTTATATGATGTGATGATCTATTTTTATAGTGGGACACTGTCACCAACACATGGTGTTGACTGTGTTTTATATGATGTAATGATCTATTGTTATAGTGGGACACTGTCACCAACACATGGTGTTGACTGTGTTTTATATGATGTAATGATCTATTTTTATATTGGGACACTGTCACCCACACATGGTGTTGGCCATGTTTTATATGATGTGACAATCTATTTTTATAGTGGGACACTGTCACCAACACATGGTGTTGACTGTGTTTTATATGATGTAATGATCTATTGTTTTAGTGGGACACTGTCTCCCACATGTGGTGTTGGCCATGTTTTATATGATGTGATGATCTATTGTTATGGTGGGACACTGTCACCCACATTTGGTGTTGGCTCTGATTTTATGATGTGATGACCTATCGTTTTAGTGGGACACTGTCACCCACATGTGGTGTTGGCTGTGTTTTATATGATGTGATGATCTATTGTTATGGTGGGACACTGTCACCCACATGTGGTGTTGGCCATGTTTTATATGATGTGATGATCTATTGTTATAGTGGGACACTGTCACCCACATGTGGTGTTGGCCGTGTTTTATATGATGTGATGATCTATTGTTATAGTGGGACACTGTCACCCACATGTGGTGTTGGCCGTGTTTTATATGATGTGATAATCTATTGTTATAGTGGGACACTGTCACCCACACACGGTGTTGGCCGTGTTTTATATGATGTGATGATCTATTGTTATAGTGGGACACTGTCACCCACATGTGGTGTTAGCTGTGTTTTATATGATGTGATGATCTATTGTTATAGTGGGACACAGTCACCCACACATGGTGTTGGCCGTGTTTAATATGATGTAATGATCTATTGTTATAGTGGGACACTGTCACCCACACATGGTGTTGGCTGTGTTTTATATGATGTGATAATCTATTGTTATAGTGGGACACTGTCACCCACATGTGGTGTTAGCTGTGTTTTATATGATGTGATAATCTATTGTTATAGTGGGACACTGTCACCCACGTGTGGTGTTGGCCATGTTTTATATGATGTGATGATCTATTGTTATAGTGGGACACTGTCATCCACATGTGGTGTTAGCCGTGTTTTATATGATGTGATAATCTATTGTTATAGTGGGACACTGTCACCCACACACGGTGTTGGCTGTGTTTTATATGATGTGATGATCTATTGTTATAGTGGGACACAGTCACCCACACATGGTGTTGGCCGTGTTTTATATGATGTAATGATCTATTGTTATAGTGGGACACTGTCACCCACATGTGGTGTTAGCTGTGTTTTATATGATGTGATGATCTATTGTTATAGTGGGACACTGTCATCCACATGTGGTGTTGGCCGTGTTTTATATGATGTGACGATGTATTGTTATAGTGGGACACTGTCATCCACATGTGGTGTTGGCCGTGTTTTATATGATGTAATGATCTATTTTTATATTGGGACACTGTCATCCACATGTGGTGTTGGCCGTGTTTTATATGATGTAATGATCTATTTTTATATTGGGACACTGTCACCCACACATGGTGTTGGCCATGTTTTATATGATGTGACGATCTATTTTTATAGTGGGACACTGTCACCAACACATGGTGTTGACTGTGTTTTATATGATGTAATGATCTATTGTTTTAGTGGGACACTGTCTCCCACATGTGGTGTTGGCCATGTTTTATATGATGTGATGATCTATTGTTATGGTGGGACACTGTCACCCACATTTGGTGTTGGCTGTGATTTTATGATGTGATGACCTATCGTTTTAGTGGGACACTGTCACCCACATGTGGTGTTGGCTGTGTTTTATATGATGTGATGATCTATTGTTATGGTGGGACACTGTCACCCACATGTGGTGTTGGCCATGTTTTATATGATGTGATGATCTATTGTTATAGTGGGACACTGTCACCCACATGTGGTGTTTGCCGTGTTTTATATGATGTGATGATCTATTGTTATAGTGGGACACTGTCACCCACACACGGTGTTGGCCGTGTTTTATATGATGTGATGATCTATTGTTATAGTGGGACACTGTCACCCACATGTGGTGTTAGCTGTGTTTTATATGATGTGATGATCTATTGTGATAGTGGGACACAGTCACCCACACATGGTGTTGGCCGTGTTTAATATGATGTAATGATCTATTGTTATAGTGGGACACTGTCACCCACACATGGTGTTGGCTGTGTTTTATATGATGTGATAATCTATTGTTATAGTGGGACACTGTCACCCACATGTGGTGTTAGCTGTGTTTTATATGATGTGATAATCTATTGTTATAGTGGGACACTGTCACCCACGTGTGGTGTTGGCCATGTTTTATATGATGTGATGATCTATTGTTATAGTGGGACACTGTCATCCACATGTGGTGTTAGCTGTGTTTTATATGATGTGATAATCTATTGTTATAGTGGGACACTGTCACCCACACACGGTGTTGGCTGTGTTTTATATGATGTGATGATCTATTGTTATAGTGGGACACAGTCACCCACACATGGTGTTGGCCGTGTTTTATATGATGTAATGATCTATTGTTATAGTGGGACACTGTCACCCACACATGGTGTTGGCTGTGTTTTATATGATGTGATAATCTATTGTTATAGTGGGACACTGTCACCCACATGTGGTGTTAGCTGTGTTTTATATGATGTGATGATCTATTGTTATAGTGGGACACTGTCATCCACATGTGGTGTTGGCCGTGTTTTATATGATGTGACGATCTATTGTTATAGTGGGACACTGTCATCCACATGTGGTGTTGGCCGTGTTTTATATGATGTGATAATCTATTGTTATAGTGGGACACTGTCACCCACGTGTGGTGTTGGCCATGTTTTATATGATGTGATGATCTATTGTTATAGTGGGACACTGTCATCCACATGTGGTGTTAGCCGTGTTTTATATGATGTGATAATCTATTGTTATAGTGGGACACTGGCACCCACACACGGTGTTGGCTGTGTTTTATATGATGTGATGATCTATTGTTATAGTGGGACACAGTCACCCACATGTGGTGTTGGCCGTGTTTTATATGATGTGACGATGTATTGTTATAGTGGGACACTGTCATCCACATGTGGTGTTGGCCGTGTTTTATATGATGTAATGATCTATTTTTATATTGGGACACTGTCATCCACATGTGGTGTTGGCCGTGTTTTATATGATGTAATGATCTATTTTTATATTGGGACACTGTCACCCACACATGGTGTTGGCCATGTTTTATATGATGTGACGATCTATTTTTATAGTGGGACACTGTCACCAACACATGGTGTTGACTGTGTTTTATATGATGTAATGATCTATTGTTTTAGTGGGACACTGTCTCCCACATGTGGTGTTGGCCATGTTTTATATGATGTGATGATCTATTGTTATGGTGGGACACTGTCACCCACATTTGGTGTTGGCTGTGATTTTATGATGTGATGACCTATCATTTTAGTGGGACACTGTCACCCACATGTGGTGTTGGCTGTGTTTTATATGATGTGATGATCTATTGTTATGGTGGGACACTGTCACCCACATGTGGTGTTGGCCGTGTTTTATATGATGTGATAATCTATTGTTATAGTGGGACACTGTCACCCACACACGGTGTTGACCGTGTTTTATATGATGTGATGATCTATTGTTATAGTGGGACACTGTCACCCACATGTGGTGTTAGCTGTGTTTTATATGATGTGATGATCTATTGTGATAGTGGGACACAGTCACCCACACATGGTGTTGGCCGTGTTTAATATGATGTAATGATCTATTGTTATAGTGGGACACTGTCACCCACACATGGTGTTGGCTGTGTTTTATATGATGTGATAATCTATTGTTATAGTGGGACACTGTCACCCACATGTGGTGTTAGCTGTGTTTTATATGATGTGATAATCTATTGTTATAGTGGGACACTGTCACCCACGTGTGGTGTTGGCCATGTTTTATATGATGTGATAATCTATTGTTATAGTGGGACACTGTCACCCACATGTGGTGTTGGCCGTGTTTTATATGATGTGATAATCTATTGTTATAGTGGGACACTGTCACCCACGTGTGGTGTTGGCCATGTTTTATATGATGTGATGATCTATTGTTATAGTGGGACACTGTCATCCACATGTGGTGTTGGCCGTGTTTTATATGATGTGACGATCTATTGTTATAGTGGGACACTGTCATCCACATGTGGTGTTGGCCGTGTTTTATATGATGTGATAATCTATTGTTATAGTGGGACACTGTCACCCACGTGTGGTGTTGGCCATGTTTTATATGATGTGATGATCTATTGTTATAGTGGGACACTGTCATCCACATGTGGTGTTAGCCGTGTTTTATATGATGTGATAATCTATTGTTATAGTGGGACACTGGCACCCACACACGGTGTTGGCTGTGTTTTATATGATGTGATGATCTATTGTTATAGTGGGACACAGTCACCCACACATGGTGTTGGCCGTGTTTTATATGATGTAATGATCTATTGTTATAGTGGGACACTGTCACCCACACATGGTGTTGGCTGTGTTTTATATGATGTGATAATCTATTGTTATAGTGGGACACTGTCACCCACATGTGGTGTTAGCTGTGTTTTATATGATGTGATGATCTATTGTTATAGTGGGACACTGTCATCCACATGCGGTGTTGGCCGTGTTTTATATGATGTGATGATCTATTGTTATAGTGGGACACTGTCACCCACATGTGGTGTTGGCCGTGTTTTATATGATGTGATGATCTATTGTTATAGTGGGACACAGTCACCCACACATGGTGTTTGCCATGTTTTATATGATGTAATGATCTATTGTTATAGTGGGACACTGTCACCCACACATGGTGTTGGCTGTGTTTTATATGATGTGATGATGTATTGTTATAGTGGGACACTGTCACCCACACATGGTGTTGGCTGTGTTTTATATGATGTGATAATCTATTGTTATAGTGGGACACTGTCACCCACGTGTGTTGTTGGCCATGTTTTATATGATGTGATGATCTATTTTTAAAGTGGGACACTGTCACCCACACACGGTGTTGGCCATGATTTATATGATGTGATGATCTATTGTTATAGTGGGACACTGTCACCCACACGTGGTGTTGGCTGGTCAAGAACAGATGGCCCAGCTGACAACATGTGCTGGATTCCTCGACGACAAAATGGTGGAATACGCTAAACGTATTATAGAGACCCTCCCAGATCAACTCTGTGTCTGCTATTTTCTGAACTCTGGGTAAAGTATTGCGCATTGACTTCATTAATAACCTGTGTACAAACATTTGTGTGAAGATATCTATTAGAGTGTTATACACATAAAATAATACCAGTGAAAGTCATATAGAAAAATTAAATTGTGAAATAACAAAAACTTAACATGTTTAGTGGTTACCATATTTTCTAAAGAGTATCATATTTGTCTGATATTAAGAGTTTCAAATATCTGTGAATTGCATAATTTACAGGTAAAGATTTATAATTTGATGATATTGTTTTCCCTAAGAGTAAGATATGTAAAATGTTCATAATGTAAGTTACATATTTACACATTGATTTTTCTTTGCCTCTTGCATTTAGCCTGTTATGTACATGTACAATTGTATATATATTCAGAGTAAATATAAATTATTTTCAGGTCTGAGGCGAATGATATGGCCCTTCGTTTGGCCAAATCCTACACCAAGAATGATCACTTTATTGTAGTAGAGAAGTAAGTCATAATACTGGTATGATAAAAATTTATGGTTGATAATTATATGATTATATACTATGTGGTACATACTACCAAAAATTGTTAAAAGTACCATATTTTTGTAAATGCAAATTGATCATCAGAAACCCATGAATAGTGATGTTTATTGCTCATAACTATGTTAAATTTGTTCTTGGGATCTCTTACAAAGATGTAAAGCCAGTAATACTGACAGGCTAGTTATTGACGAATTTAATGATTTTTGGCCGGATTGCAAAGCAATTCCGGTCTATAGATTGATGATGTCTGTCCGTCCGTCCGTCCCTCTGTCCGTCCGTCCATCTGTCCGGCCGTCTGCCGTCAACATTTTGGTTAAAGTTTCTGGTTGAGGCAAAATCTAAGTAACTATATGCAGTAGAAACTTTATATTATACATGAAGCTTGCCCATGACAAGACCTTTCAATTTATGCCATAACATTTGACCTAGTGACCTTGACCTTGGACTTTGACCTAGTTAAAGATTTTGGTTAAAGTTTCTGGTTGAGGCAAAATCTAAGTAACTATATGCAGTAGAAACTTTATATTATACATGAAGCTTGCCCATGACAAGACCTTTCAATTTATGCCGTAACATTTGACCTAGTGACCTTGACTTTGGACTTTGACCTAGTTAAAGATTTGGGTTAAAGTTTCTGGTTGAGGCAAAATCTAAGTAACTATATGCAGTAGAAACTTTATGTTATACATGAAGCTCGCCCATGACAAGACTTTCAATTTATGCCATAACATTTGACCTAGTGACCTTGACCTTGGACTTTGACCTAGTTAAGGATTTTGGTTAAAGTTCCTGGTTTAAGCAAAATCTATGGAACTGTAAGCAGTAGAAACTTTATTTTATACATGTAGGTTGCCTCTGACAAAACCTTTCAATTTATGCTGTATTATTTGACCTATTGACCTTGACCCAGTTGGTGACAAAAACTTACTTTGCAATCCGGCCATACCGTCTTTAGCGGTGTTTTATTTCATTTTGTAATCAAAGATATTGGAACCAAAGATAACAGCAGTACTTTGGCTATTAATACAACTGTAGCTCACAAACTAACGAATGTGTATACTTAAATAAAAACACAAACACTCGAATACACAAATTTACGGTCCTTTGGCCTTTATCATGTTTATCAAGTGTAAAAACGATAATGTACAATAAGACTAAAAATCCACCTTTGCTTCTCTGGCGTTCATTGAAAATGTTTAGGTTAGTCTTTAACGTCATAATATTAGCGGCAGAAATATTTCAATCTACTGCGTATATTTATGCCCCCCTTCGAAGAAGAGGGGACATAAAGGTTTGCCGCTGTTGGTCGGTCGGTCTGTTGGTCTGTCCGCGACATCAGTTTCCGTTCAATATCTCTGGAATGGATTCTTATATTGAAATGAAATTTTGTATACAGACACATCAAACAAAAATCTAGGTCAAGTTCATATTTGGGTCCGATCAAAAAAATTTTGACAGAGTTATGCCCCTTGCATTTCGAAAAATACCAAAATTTCAGGGTTTCCGTTCAATATCTCTTGAATGGAGTTACATATTGAAATGAAATTTTGTATACAGACACATCAAATGAAAATCCAGGTCAAGTTCGTATTAAGGTCCGATCGAAAAAATTTTGACAGAGTTATGCCCCTCGCACTTCGAAAAATACCAAAATTTCAGGGTTTCTGTTCAATATCTCTTGAGTGGAGTTACATATTGAAATGAAATTTTGTATACAGACACATCAAATAAAAATCTAGGTCAAGTGTATATTTGGGTCCGATCAAAAAAATTTTGACAGAGTTATGCCCCTTGCACTTCGAAAAAAACCAAAATTTCAGGGTTTCCGTTCAATATCTCTTGAGTGGAGTTACATATAGATATGAAATTTTGTATACAGACACATCAAATGAAAATCTAGGTCAAGTTCATATTTAGGTCCGATCAAAAAAATTTGGACAGAGTTATGCCCCTTGCATTTCGAAAAATACCAAAACTTCAGGGTTTCTGTTCAATATCTCTTGAGTGGAGTTACATATTGAAATGAAACTGTTACTTTATACCCCCATAGGTTGTATCAATGCAAGTATAAAGTTGTGACGGACTTTAATCACAGAAGGGGTAGGGGGGCATTAATGTTTTACAAACATGACTTTTAACTTGTTAGATTTTTGTAATACATCTCAGGGAAGTGCAGACATCATGGCCCGTGGAAGCTGAGTAATACTATGTAAAGCAAATTCATTGTTGGTGTCTGACAATGATACAATAAGAAAACATCATTAACACGTACTCAATTGTGAAATACTGTAAATGTGGTTATTTTCGCTGGGGAAAATTTTGCGATTCTAACATCGAGACATAACGCGTTGGGGAAATATTCGCGATAAAAATGTCTTTCACGTTTCAAGAATGCAGCGGGGATATTTTCGAGTGGGGGAATTTTTTGCAATGTCTATCGATTTGCGAAAAACGCAAAAATAACCCTCATGCGAAAATTTCCATGTTTACAGTACATGTATAGTATTAAAACATATCAAATTTTTTAATTACACATATGAAGAAATGTTTTATGTTTTAGTGCCTATCATGGGAACATAGCGACAACTCTGGATGTAAGCCCATTGAAGTGGAAGAAGATGGGGACAGTAAAGAAAGACTGGGTTCATGTGGTACATACCTTATTTATTTATAGTGTCTAAACTCTAATGCACCACATTATTAAATAATGAGCATAGGTACATGTATCTTTCTTTTGTTAATAGGCTTAACAAATGCCAACAACCATTGGATGCTTAATTAGATAAACAAAAAATATTGATAGCAAAAGTTCAACTTCTGTGTGTTGTTTATGCTAAAAGATGTCCTGGCTCAGTGATGTGAAGCTCCATCTTCAATCCCTATTATGGTAGACTAATTTTCAACAACAACAAAAATACATACATGTAGAATGAAAAGTTTATTAGAGAGGTTTATTTACAAGTTTTAGCACAACATGTACATATGATGTCATCACATCTTTGATCAAATGATGTCATGATGTGACATATAGCTACACGTTCTGGATGTGTGAAAAGCACTCTACATATAATGACAGAACGGCTAACGTCTTTGAAAAATTGCACACTTCTTATTGATCAAACTTCCGTTTTCGCTATTGTTAAGCACGTTTAGGATTCTAACTTTCCTTATTAGAGGTTTTACGAATTTCGATACACATTTCTCCCAGATTTAACTGATTGAAAAGAAGCAAGCTACACTTACACCTTACTACATACCTTTACCTAGATCTACACCGATTCGTGCATATAACTGAATATACGTCTTTGGATTGTGACGTCAAGCAATGATGTATACATGTGAGTCATACATACACGTTTAAAGCACTTATACATTTGTAACTTAACCTCTCTAATATCATAAGCATTGTATTTAATTGTATCTACTGATGAAGGAATTTAATAATTATAGATGTGAATATTCATATTTAGAAATTCTGTACACATATTAATACATGCACATTGAAAATATTCATTATTTTTAGAGTAGAAATTCATGAAATTCATGTGTAGGATAATCAAGTCTCTCCGATCCAATATTAAATCGAAGTGAAAATTGTATTATATGTACTTGTATCTAGACATAAGTTTGATTAATTGTTGAGTGATTGTATTCAGGTTGATTGTCCAGACATATACAGGGGAAAGTACAAAGAAGATTCAGAGAATCCTGGGGCCTTGTACGCTGCCGATGTGAAAAAGATCATCAAAAACATACAGAAAAAGCATGATAAAGGAGGTGTAAGTAATTGTACCTACTGAATCTTTTTTTGGGCACTAAAGATATAAACAGATTAGAATTTTAACACCATATGTACAGCTGACACTTGTTATCTCAAACTCGGTTATCTCGAAATTCCGTTTATCTCGAAGTCGAGCGGTGGTCCCATCTTTTTTCCTTCATATTCTAACCAATTTGACTTCGGATAACTCGAAATCGGTTATCTCGAAATTTCGCTTATCTCGAAGTAATTTCAAAGTCCCAAGTCATTTTCTTCATTAAGTCGAAGTCCTAATGTTTGTATAAACAAACCAATTAACGTACCAAACAATAGTGAAATCGCATGGTAAACAAACAATTATAGGTACCGCTAACGCAGGTTGACTGATTCGCCGTTGTTTCATCGACCGTGACATAAATTAATGAAGGGGGAAAACAGTTAATTAGATAATATCATTGCGGAAACGTTACAATGATATGTGCATGTTTCCTTCATTAAAATTGCATTGTTTGTTATGGTGAAATTCTTATGAGAAGCGACGGCTTAAAAATACCCCCCCCCCCCCCCCAAAAAAAAAATTTGCAAGATTTATCGTAATTGAAATATAGCAATTTGAGCAACAATGATTATACTGATGATCTACAAAATAATCCATACATAAGATTTCATACACCATGAGGAAGATGATTAAACTTGATTGCATGCGTGTAAATTTAAGTGAAGAATGAAGACATGTATACGACATTGAAATCTAGCAGACGAAAAAAAGATTAAATATCGTACGAACAAATGTCTTCATTGTACTTTGATGACACAATGATCTAAATTAAACTCTTGAAGGTAAACGGCTTATGACAGATTGATAAGACAACCAAACTTGTATGATATCAGGGCCGATGCAATCGGCGCGGAAAGGGGAGGGGGGATGGGGGGGGGGTCACACAAGGAATAAAAATACCTTTCGTTCCCAATGAGCCCTTTCGTAAAATTTCAGTATTAAGAATATGTTTATGGCACTTCTAGAATCTATTCTACGCTGTGAACTAAACATTACATTGTCAGCACGAGTTGCCTTTTAAACTCCGATATCTATTGAATAAAATACAATAGCAAAACAATTCTTTTAGCCTTACAGGTGGTACAATACATTTGAAAATATACCGTAAATTCGACTGACGTTTATCTCAAACTCCGCTTATGTCGAAGCATTTTCAGTGGGCCCATCGACTTCGAGATAACGAGTGTCAGCTGTATATACATGTAGGTTTAAGTTAATTATACCCCCATAGGGAGGTATATTTTATTTTGGAGAGTGATATGCATTCAACAACAACAAAAAACCCCAAAAAACAGGGGCATGTACCTATAGTTTTGCACTGATCTTGAAAATCCATGATTATAAATTTATATTTACTGTTAAATTTATTATAATATATATCGAGTATTAAATTCCATTGATGAATTTTTCTGTTAGCTCACCTGAGTGAAAAATTTAATAAAAAATCTTGGCCTCAGGTGAGCAATGTGACCCCCTTGGGCCTCTTGTTTGTTCTGTTTTATAGTACAATCGTATGTACTGGTACATGTATTTAGTGGTTCTGACGTGAGTACACTCAGTAGGAATACATGTACATAACACGGAACATACATGGTTTTGACTTAAGCTGATAAATTGGTGAGACATCTATTATAAAGCTTCCTGTTTGCAATACATATTCTTATTGGTAAAGCAATCATTAAATACTGTAAACATATTCAGGTTACTTTATCATGTTTACAGTTAATGTGAGTGTCCATGCTCTAGCTGGATTAGAACAGAATAACCACCCTTTTGTTTTACACAACTTGATATTTTAAGCTCTCTATTGACACCATGCAAGTAAAACTCAAATTTTTAGAAATAATCTGTCAGTTTTTGTTAGATACACACAAGGTAATCAAATAGCTTCACATAATTTTAAGAAAGCTTAGTAGCTAAAAATATCCTGTGATTTCTAAAGCGTAAAGCATACAATATTGCCTATCCAAGCTTTACTGAAATAGATTCAAAAAGGCATAAGCTTAAGTTTCCTGTTTGCATCCATGCTTTTAAAGGATAAGTACGAGTATTTTATCAGTGATTGGTAGGAAATAAAAAGTATCCTAGTGTCTCTCTTTGTCTTACCTGCCTCAAAAGTAACAAACTTATGTAACCTACAAATGTGAAATGAATTCGAGGACATGAGATGAAAAATCCAAAATGTAGCTTATTGCAAAAGGTGTGTATTACGATATCCACTAAACTGTTTTTGTGCGAATAGCACATAGCGATTGCCTGATTTCTTCACGCAGGGGTGCCCCGTCTTCTGAGTATGTATAAACGATGTTACTCTGTTTACCTTGGTCTGCTTCAACGTCATCTGATCACTTTCTGAATCAATTAATTAATTAAGCTATATGAAACGAACCGTCGTGTTATGTACATGCATCATGTGCATGACCTTATGAAAAATTTTGTGTGTATGTACTTAGATGAATACAGAGTGTGTGTTGGAAACCCTATCCACTATCAACCGATTTAGTGGACAATGTAATAATGAAACGGTACTATCGATAAAAATAGAATAGCTGTGTTGATACATTTTTGAGGAAAGATGTATCAAAGGACTATATTAAGTTGAATAATTGAAACGTAAAATGAACTTCAAGTAATTGTATTGTGCCCTATTTCACAAAATAGAATATGTTATATAATTTGAAGAAAAGTTATTTTTCATTTCAAGTGTCTGACTTTCAATTCATTATGACATCAGTATGCATGGATTTGCATAAGTATTACTTCATACTTTATACTTCCATAAACTTACCTACGAAGGTTTTCTGGTACAAATATAAGTTTGAAAACAAAATATTTTGGAATACATTATAAATGATATACACATTTTAGCTATTCGCAATCAGTATCTTTAGTGCTTTGATTATGTACATGTAAATTGTAGTTTGTCCTAGCATATTTTAGGTTTTATAAACTAGATTCAACCTTTTAGCCAATCAAAAACTTTGACACAGTGTGAAATTTAATCAAATACAATGCTAAAAAAGTAAAAACAAATTGATTTTGCGGCGACTTAGCTTGCTTGTAGCTTTTCTCCCACCCTCATATGGAGCTTCTTTTAATTTCCAGATTGCAGCTTTTATTAGCGAGCCAGTGATGACAGCCCCTGGAGTAATTATTCCTCCCAAAAAGTACTTACAATACGTATACAGGTATGTTGTGCTCATGCATGATATAAGCTCTGTACTCTCCTTTACAGATAGCAGCATTTATCAGTGAAGCTCTGATGAGCCTTTGTGGGGTGGTGAGTCCACCTGACCAGTACCTTAAACTTGTGTACAGGTCAGTCAATAGATGTCAATGTCAATTACTACTGTTTCAGTGACAGATGCAGGGTTGGAACTGATTGTATAGGGCTCTTTTAAAAGTTGTGTGTTTTATACATAAGAAGTATATTTTACATGTATGAATGCTTAATTGACAATGCTTTATAATGTTACATGTACTGGAGGGTTTTCCAGAAAAAAAATGGCTTATAAAAGGTGCTGTGGAGGGTTTTCATTAAGATATTTATCTGAAGTTGCGATTTAGAATTTGAGGCAGGTATATTAAGCACTTTATATGAACAAATAAACAATCAGAGGAAATTCAATCTAGTGATTTTTGCCATCTGCATCTGCAACATTTCGCTGGATGCAGTCCTTTAATGAAATCCCTTGCTGTGGACAATGGTCTTTCGTTAAGCATATTTGGCTATCTTGCAAGAATATGTCATACATCATGTATACGTAATCATTGTCCTTTTTTTCCTATTATATGTTTTAAATGGCATGATACATGTGGGATTGAGGGATCGCCAAATGTCCCACCTCACACCTGGTCGTTTCTTTTAATCGTGACATCATAATCAATGGCTCGTCAAACAATGCTTTGACCGGCCTTCTAATTATGACATCATTATCATTAACCTGCCAACAGTTGTGATGTCGGACATTTTACAAAACCTCAATTGATAACAAAGCAGAGGACAAACCCAGTAAAGGTCAAGGTCGTTTTTCAAAGTGATGATAAATGTATTTCTATGGCAACTAGGAATCCTGCATCTGTCACATCTACTACGAATACTTCTGCACATTGTTATAGATTTCTCGAGATTAGTTTATATATTTGTGCATATTCTTTATATGCAGAGCTCCATTTTAGAGTATCTATTGTTACTTCTTGACTCATTTAGGAAAATACCTTGTTTGCTCACATACATGATGAGTGTAAGTAGTACATGTACATGTATGTTTGGACACTGAGCAATATTCAATTTTCTTTGACTCATTGATTTAACTACTTAATAACTCTTCATTTCAAAACTTGAAGGAGAAATAGATTCACCCCTCTTAGAGCTTTTACAAATGCATGGAAATGAATTGTGTGTGTAGCATAACTACAGAATATGTGTTAGGTCGACTTGTATACATGTATAGGATTACATATAGAATATGTGTTATGTCGACTATACCTACATGTTAAGTAATACTGTAAACATGGTTATTTTTGCAGGGGGAAAATTTCGCGATTATAGCATCAAGACTTTTCGCGTGGGGGAAATATTTGTGATAAAAATGTCTTTCCCTTTGTAAGAATGCAACAGGGATATTTTCGTGTGGGGGAAATTTTCGTGAAATCACTATACGCTAAAAATATGAAAATGACCCCCACGCAAAAATTACCATGTTTATAGTAGTCCATTTTCCAGAAAATATTGAAATATTAAAGTTTTAAACCATGATTTTATATGCTCAGACACCAGACATAACATCATTTGGCAACATTTTGAATTGTGACGTCATATTTGATTGCACTAACTTTATGCATTGTTCTTTTTTCTATTTTGACGTCACAATGAAAATATCACAAAATTTTGTGGTGTCTGTGATGCCTGTTGGCCCAATGAGTCTACTGGAAAATCAGCTAGTTTGTCACAATATTTAAGATTTGGAGCATGTATGTATTGTTTTTGTCCTATTTGTCTCATCAATCAAACAATCTAATTAAAATTAGCCTTTAAGATCCTCTCACTATGATGTGTGCTGATCATAGTGAGTGGATCCTAACAGCTGATTTTTAATGGATTGATCTATCAATCTGTCTATCAGTCAAAAACTGTGTCTTTGTGTATAACTTTGAGCAAAGTTTTTTTGGGGTATATAGGAATCACCCTCTCTGTCCATTTGTTCGTCAGTCTGTCCATCACACCTGGTACGGGACATAACTCCTTCCCCTGTGGATGGATTTCAATAATATTTCATAGAAATGTTCCTTAGGACATAAGGGTGTGTCATGACCTTGAATCAAGGTCATAGGTCAAGGGTCAAGGTCACAATAGACATCATTAGTAAAATCTTGTCCGGGGCATAACTCCTCCCCCTGTGGATAGATTTCAGTAATATTTTGCAGAAATGTTCCTTAGGACCACCTAAGGGTGTGTCATGATCTTGAATCAAGGTCATAGTTCAAAGGTCATGGTCACAATAGACATCTTTAGTAAAATTGTGTCCATAGCATAACCCTCCAACCCCCCTCCTGTGGGTGGATTTCAATAATATTTCACAGAAATGTTCCTTAGGAATTAAGAGTGAGTCATGACCTTGAACCTAGGTCAAAGGACAAGGTCATACATGTAATAGGCTTCATTAGTAAAACCTTGTCCAGGGCATAACTCCTCCCCCTGAGGATGGATTTCAATAATATTTCACAGAAATGTTCTTAGGATCTAAGGGTGTGTCATGACCTTGAACCAATGTCATAGGTCAAAGGTCAAGGTCACAAAAGACATCATTAGTAAAACCTTGTCCGGAGCAAAACTCCTTGCCCTGTGGATGGATTTTAATATGTCACAGAAATGTTTCTTAGGACCTAAGGGTGTGTCATGACCTTAAACCAAGGTCATGGTAAAAGGTTGAGGTCACAATTGACATCATAAGTAAAACCTTGTCCGGAGCATAATTCCTCCCCCTGTTGATGGTTTTCAATAATATATCATAGAAATGTTTCTTAGGACCTAGGGGTGTGTCATGACCTTGAATCAAGGTCAAAGGTCAAGGTCACAGTAGAAATCATTAGTAAAACTTTGTTGGGGGCATAACTCCTCTCCCTGTGGATGGATTTCAATAATATTTCTTAGAAATGTTCCTTAGGACCTTTGGATGTGTCATTACCTTTATCTAAGGTCATAGGTCAAAGGTCAAGGTCACAATATACATTATAAGTAAAATCTTGTCCAGAGCATAACTCCTCTCCCTGTCGACGGATTTCAATAATATTTCACAGAAATGTTCATTAGGACCTAAGGGTGTGTCATGACCTTGAACCAAGGTCAAAGGTCAAGGTCACAATAGACATCATTAGTAAAACCTTGACCGGTGCATAACTTCTCCCCCTGTGGATGAATTTCAATAATATTTCACAGAAATGTTCCTCAGGACCTAAGGGTGTGTCATGACCTTGAACCAAAAACTTGTTTCAAAGGTCGAGGTCACAATTGATGCTTGACATTGATCACAAGATTACTTTTCAAAAGATATTGCTGCAGGGGTATTTTCGTCCCATTAGGGGCAAATTTTATTCCTTTCGACAAAACTTTTTGGTTTTGGCCCTTTGACCTTGAACTTGCTGATAGAAGTGTGAATTGACTTTATCTTAAAGTAAACTGCAAAGAGCCATAGCTTTTCTTAAAATTTAATGTATCTTTGTGTGCAAGTTGGCCTCCCCAAATTAAAGCTGCACACTGTATATCACTTTCAAAGTCAGGCTGCTTGTAATAAGTTAATATTGGCTCAAAAATACCTGATCTGTTCTGTATATCCTGATCCAGGATTATCAATGATTCACAAACATATATTTTTTGGCCGGATTGCAAAGCAATTCCGGTCTATAGATTGACGATGTCCGTCCGTCCGTCTGTCTGTCCGTCCGTCCGTCCGTCCGTCCGTCTGCCGTCAACATTTTGGTTAAAGTTTCTGGTTGAGGCAAAATCTAAGGAACTATATGCAGAAGAAACTTTATATTATACATGAAGGTTGCCCTTGACAAGACCTTTCAATTTATGCCGTAACATTTGACCTAGTGACCTTGACCTTGGACTTTGACCTAGTTAAAGATTTTGGTTAAAGTTTCTGGTTTAAGCAAAATCTAAGGAACTGTATACAGTAGAAACCTTATATTATACATTTAGGTTGCCAATGATGAGACCTTTCAATTTATGCCATAACATTGGACCTAGTGACCTTGACCTTGGACTTTGACCTAGTTGAAGATTTTGGTTAAAGTTTCTGGTTTAAGCAAAATCTAAGGAAATGTATGCAGTAGAAACCTTATATTATACATTTAGGTTGCCCAATGACAAGATCTTTCAATTTATGCCATAACATTGGACCTAGTGACCTTGACCTTGGACTTTGACCTAGTTAAAGATTTTGGTTAAAGTTTCTGGTTTAAGCAAAATCTAAGGAAATGTATGCAGTAGAAACCTTATATTATACATTTAGGTTGCCCATGATGAGACCTTTCAATTTATGCCGTAACATTGGACCTAGTGACCTTGACCTTGGACTTTGACCTAGTTAAAGATTTTGGTTAAAGTTTCTGGTTTAAGCAAAATCTAAGGAACTGTATGCAGTAGAAACCTTATATTATACATTTAGGTTGCCCATGATGAGACCTTTCAATTTATGCCGTAACATTGGACCTAGTGACTTGATCTTGGACTTTGACCTAGTTAAAGATTTTGGTTAAAGTTTCTGGTTTAAACAAAATTTAAGGAACTGTATGCAGTAGAAACTTTATATTATACATGTAGGTTGCCCATGATGAGACCTTTCAATTTATGCCATAACATTTGACCCATTGACCTTGACCTTGATCTTTGACCTAGTTAAAGATTTTGATTAAAATTCTTGGTTTAAGCAAAATCTAAGGAACTGTATGCAGTAGAAACCTTATATTATACTTTTAGGTTGCCCATGATGAGACCTTTCAATTTATGCCGTAACATTGGACCTAGTGACCTTGACCTTGGACTTTGACCTAGTTAAAGACTTTGGTTAAAGTTCCTGGTTTAAGCAAAATCTAAGGAACTGTATACAGTAGAAACTTTATATTATACATGTAGGTTGCCTCTGACAAGACCTCTTAATGTATGCTGTAATATTTGACTTAGTGACCTTGACCCAGTTGGTGACAAAAACTTACTTTGCAATCCGGCCATACCGTCTTTAGCGGTGTTTTATTTTCTTACATATATTGTACAACGCGATACATGTACGGTATCATCTTGGTGCACCAAGGGTTTCATCGCATTCCGCGCGACGCTTCATCGCAAAGTACCCTTGGATTCAGGGGTCCCCAGTTACGACAGGATTTCTGTCGGCGGCCCTATTATGACGTCAAGTCATTGTAGTTTAATGACGTCGGAAAACAACAAATGCTATTACTTTTAATTTTTGGCGCCATAATTTAGAACAGTTATTCTAACTTTATCCCTATCTTCAATCTGAATTTATGTAATTTCCTTTTTAATTAATTTGAAAAATACATGGGACCTAAGGGGTGAAGGCAAGGTCATATTGAGAGTGGAAAGTAGTGGAAGGAACCTATGACGTTGCGGTGGAAGACGGTACGGTATATGGTGTGAGGTGTCTTGTGTTGGTTTCTGTGTAATATTCAGCCAGCATATTTGCAGTTACCGTTTATATTTCCTAATGTGTAATTCTAAACCATGCCTTCTTATTCAATATAGCTGTTGAATTAATCAGAGACCTAGCTGGGAAATTGTAATTAAAGCAGAAAGTACCATTAAGCAGAAAGATATCCTTACCATTTTTCATTGATGTGTCTTTAGTTTGTCATATACCTTTGTTTATTTCAGATATGTAAGGGAAGCTGGAGGTCTATGTATTGCAGATGAAGTACAAGTAGGCCTTGGGAGATCTGGTGAAAACTTCTGGTCTTTCCAAAACTTTGGTATGTGTACGAGATGTGATGCAGATTTTTATTTTGAAATACATGTATAATGAAAAAACAAAACTACACAAAGGCTAGGTATTCTAACCCCTCCTAGTACAAATGTCACATCTGACCCACATTTCACGCTTGAGTGAGCAGGTTTGGTAAAATGAGACAGGTCCATTCCTGTTTTGCTATAAGTCCTATATCAACCAAACTTGCATGGATGATGCATCTGAGGATGCTTACTACAATGCATGGTATATATGCTACAGCTGACCCACATTTCATGCTCGAGTGAGCAGGTTAGGTAAAATGGGACAGGTCCATTCCTGTCTTTCTACGTATTAGTCCTACATCAACCAAACTTGCATGGATGATGCATCTAAGGATGCTTACTACAATGCATGGTACAGAGGCTGAATCTGACCCACATTTCAAGCTTGAGTGAGCAGGTTAGGTAAAATGGGACAGGTCCATTTCCGCCTTACTATAAGTTCTTCATCAACCAAACTTGCATGGATGATGCATCTAAGGATGCATATTCAAATGCATGTTACGGATGCTGCATCTGACCCACATTTCACACTTGATTGAGCAGGTTAAGTAAAATGGGACAGGTCCATTTCTGCCTTACCATAAGTCCTACATCAACCAAACTTGCATGGATGGTGCATCTGAGGATGTTTACTACAGTGCGTGATACGGATATCATGTCTGACCCACATTTCAAGCTTGAGTGAGCAGGTTAGGTAAAATAGGACAGGTCCATTCCTGCATTACTAAAACTCCTACATCAACTAAACTTGCAAGGATGATGCATCTTGGGATGCTTACCACAGTGCATGGTACAGAGGCTGCTTCTGACCCACGTTTCATGCTCAAGTGAGCAGGTTAGGTAAAATGGGTAAATGAATCTATTAGTCCTACATCAACTAAACTTGCATGGACGATGCATCTAAGGATGCATACTACTATGCATGGTTCGCAGGCTGAATCTACATTTCAAGCTTGAGTGACCAGGTTAGGTAAAATGGGACAGGTCCATTTCCGCCTTACTATAAGTCCTATATCAACCAAACTTGCATGGATGATGCATCTGAGGATGCTTACTGCAATGCATGGCATGAATGCTGCATCTGACTCACATTTCATACTTGAACGACAAGATTAAGTAAAATTGGACAGGTCCATTCCCACCTTACTATAAGTCCTAGGTCATCCAAAATCAAGTGGATGATGCATCTGAGGATGCTTACAGCAATGCATGGTACAGATGCTGCATCTGATCCATATTTCATGCTTGTGTGACCAGGTTAAGTAAAATTGGACAGGTCCATTCCTGCCTTACTTTAAGTCCTACATCAACCAAACTTGTGTGGATGATGCATCTGAGGATGCTTAAAGCAATTCCTGGTACAGATGCTGCATCTGACCCACATTTCACATTCGAGCAATCAGGTTAAGTAAAATGGGACAGGCCAATGTCCGGCCATTTTCAGTCCTAGATCAATAAAAAAATTTGTGTGGGTGATACTTCTGATGCAATGCACTTTATAGGTGCTGCATCTGACCTATATTTCATGCTTGATTGACCAGGTATGGTAAAATTAGAATCTTCAGTCTTCAATCTTCAAGCCTTCTTTAAATTCTTTATCAACCAAACTTGTGTGGGTGATGCATCTGGAAATTTTTTGTGCAATGTTGGAACAGATGTTGGTCATGTAACAATTTTGTCGTTGAGGTTAGCTTTGCCATCTCTAATGACACTATGTTTAAAACTGTTGTGGAAGTCAATAATTTTACTCTGCACAAGGCTTTTAGGACCAATTTGACAGCTGACTTCACTGACATATACTCTTTTCTCTCAGAAATTGAAATCAAAATTTTGACTTTTTAGATGTGGTGCCGGACATAATTACAGTAGGGAAACCTCTAGGAAATGGGTATCCGATGGCCCTGGTGGTGACCAAGAAAGAAATAGCCGACTCAGTGATGGAATTCAATAGTACTGTGAGTGTTCAAGTCACGCACAATTGCTGGCTTTGATAAGTCTCATCTGTAAATGTATTTGTCAATTTTCTGAACAACAGATATCCTAATAATGAGTAGTAGGAAAGGAATTTATACATTCAAGCATTTTCATGGATTTTACTCAAGGCTACAGTTAATATCTGTCGACAAACTTAAGAATTTGCAAATAAAAGATATATCTCTGCTGTCGCTGTCACACATCACTTCAAAGAAGTACATGTGAATGTACATGTATATTTTTTTGGATACTTGAAAAAAAACTGCCATGACTATTTGTTACAATAAAAGTATGTTGTCATGATAAACTTTCACAATAAAAGTACACTGTCATGACTAGTTGTCACAGTAAACGTATACTGTCATGACTAGTTGTCATAATAAACGTATACTGTCATGACTAGTTGTCACAACAAACATTTACTGTCATGCCTAGTTGTCACAATAAACGTATTATGCCATGACTAGTTGTCACAATAAACGTATACTGTCATGACTAGTTGTCACAATAAATGTATACTGTCATGACTAGTTGTCACAATAAACATATACTCTCATGACTTGTTGTCACAATTAAAAGTGTAATAGTGTCAGGGCTCGCGCTGGGCTTCGCAAATGTCGCATTTTGCAACAAAAATTTGAAATTTGCTACAGAAAATCGCGATTTGCGACAAAGGGAATTTTCTAAAACTGAGTTTTCAAGTACCGACAAACACGCGAATTCGGTACTGACAGATCGATTCTAAGTAATTCAAAGTGCAGTTGAAGCGTTCAGGTGTAATGTAGGTAAGCGGATGACTGTAAAAGGTGTGAAATACACTGGTAATTAGGTAGCCCCAGCAGCACGAGAGCCACTGCTAATTAGATAATTGGATTATGACGATAAGCTGTCCACCGTTAGTATTCCTAATTTTGAAAATGTATTTTAACTTAGTTACGGTGGACGGCAAACTTTATATCTTTCGATGTCACTGAAAAGTTTAGATCATCACGAGTATGTCATAATTCTTTTATTTTTCAATTCTTTGTTTCTCCCCCAAAAGAAGTACCACTGTATTATATAATTTAGATTTTAAAATTGGGAAACGTAACTTAGAAATGTCCGATTCCGTATCGGAAAACAAAATAGCAAATTTGACGTCGTTCGTTTTTAAAACGTCTGCAAGTTCAAACGATAACACTATCAAAAATAAGCCTTCAATAGCATCTAAATCGAGGTTTTGAGATCTTTGTTTTAAGGATAAAAGCATATGAGCTCGACATCGTGGACCCACAATAGCACCCCCTCTACTTTCTTTTAATTTTGCGTCGATCTCCTGTGAAACAAAGAGTCGGCGACGAAGAATTGAACAAAAAATATTACTTATTTTATTTCTAGGCCATTGTGATTACGAAAACAAACCACAAATAGCTTATGTATCTATATGAGAAATATTTATCTAGATAAAATACATGTACGTTGAGAGCTTTTATTTTTTTGGGGGGGGGGGGGGGTCCGCTACACCGGCCTTTTTTAATCAGGTCAACATTTTTTTTTCACAACAAGCAAAGCTTATATAAGGGGACCGTTTTCAAGCTACATTGAATATATGATCAAGAGCATATCTAGATGGGGTTAGGAGCCACCTTGGAAATTTCCAAAAATGCTATTTTTTCCCGTTTTTATGTCTAATGTTTTTCACTATCATATACTTGGACCCCCTCCCCATCCCAGGAAAAATTCAAGGTCTGTCCATCTTTCTTTGACTGCCAATTCCAGACTGTCCTTGCTACCAAGGAGTTCAAGTCATGGGGAAGGGGGGGGGGGGTTCAGTACTATAGCTTGGTCTAAAAGCAAAGCTGCAGTTCTTTCAGCCTACTCCATGTTTGCAGCTACCAACTACCTTGTCAATGCAGTAATCCCTAAACTGCAAATTGATGATGATAAGCATAGAAGGCCCTCCAGTGGATATTTTTTAATTAGATGGGAGGGCTTCTATGAAGAATTCTGTGACTTTTTGAGTTGGTCTAATTGAACTCATCACTAACTCAGTACTGTCATTGGACTCAAACTTACTGAATATTTTGCATTTACTATGTTATCATAGAAGTACCGGGGTAGTGTTGATATTAGTCTCTGAGTCTGTGTTGAATCTAATACAATATGACTTTGTATGTTCTTGAAAATAAAACACATAGATCAACACATACACTATCTCTATTGAGAAAAATCAAAGTTTTTTTCAGCAACTTTATCGTCGCGCAATATTGTGCTACAGCACAATTTTGTGTCATTGCGCAAACTTGCGACACAAAATTTTGAGCCAGTGTGAGCCCTGAGTGTGGTTCTTTGAATACATAAAAGTAGCATACTCGGTTTTGAGCTTTGCAAGATAGAAAAGCGGGAGTAAAAAAATTTACATGTATGTAGCCATGTCTGTTACTTATTGACATAGAAATAATTATGTACAGTATGTGTAATTTCTGATCTTTTCTTCAGTTCGGAGGGAATCCTGTAGCATGTGCCGTGGGGATGGCTGTTTTAGATGTTATTAAGAATGAGAAGTTGATGTCGAGTGCCAAAAGTGTTGGGAGGTGCCTTATAGATGGCTTCAAAGCTATCGCACAGAAACATGATAATATAGGAGATGTAAGGTAGGGCTAAGGGAAAGGAAAATTACATTCAGTATCTTTGAGTTTACATGTATGTAAGTCAGAAATTCCTTATTAGTGAATTCATTTCCTAATGCACCATTTTTTCTGCAAAGATGATTCTCAAATGAGTACCTTCAAAAACTCTAATTACCATGCATGTCTAAATTGTGGCAGTAATATTACAATATTATTCTTCCAGGGGAATGGGAATGTGTGTTGGTGTTGACATTGTGAAAGAAAAAGGTAGCAGAAAACCAGCAAAAGAAGTTGCTGAAATATTGGCGTACAAGTAAGTACAGAACAATTAATTACTGAAACTACGTCTTGTTCCTCTGATTATAAAGATTGCTACCTTTTGATCTTGACATAATAGCCTTTTTCTAGTCATGATTGAGGTTTTCATATTTTCAGTTTTCGTTTAAGTGCTGGACTTGGTTCCATTCACCATTCAGAGTTATGTCCTATTTTCAGATTGAAAGAACAAAAAATAATCGTAGCCAATGAAGGACCAGAAAAGAATGTGATGTTGATCTTACCACCAATGTGTTTTACATGTGACAATGCTCGCTGTGTGGTACAAGCTTTTGACACTGCCCTCACAGAGATAGAACTCGGAAGTTCATCGGACGGAGTTGGCGTTAAAGACGAGCAACGAATAAGTGTTCCCCTCAATATTCTGACTGCTCCACCAGGATTACTGGATGAGGACTCATCGGATGAAGACGGACCAGCAGCCAAACAGGCCAAATACGAGGAGATGGATTGAATGGGCAGCTTACACAGAAATACAGCAGATTTGAAGAGATTTTAAATCTTTCTCTTGTTGTCATCACATTGTTAACGGTTGTGATTCATTGTATTGTACATGTAACTACATGTTTTTATTTATTAGGATGCTGCTACTCGTTAGGTGCCCTCTAAGTTAATACAGTATCTGCTTGTCAGTAAGTCAATAAGGGAAATTTCAACATTGGCCCTGACTGTTTGCTATAAATACAGCTGTTTTTATTTAATTTTTTTTTTTGCCTTTTAAAAGAGTAGACATTTCAGTTGGTACAATATTTCAATCATGTGACTTTGACTGGCTATAACTACTTCGCCACAAAGGTTTGTCTTTCACTTGGAATATGTGTATCTTGTGACAAGACCTTTCTATTTTTACCAAAATTTAATAACCTTGACAGTGATATTTGACAAATGTTTGAAAAACTTTGTTTTTTGGTTAAAGTGATTCAACTTAAATGTGTAGTTAAAATTGAAGGCAATAGCATATTAATATTTTCGGTTTAACAACTTTGGCTGAGTCTGATAGTTTTAATTTTTTTTCCTAATTTTGACATCAGATGAAGCCATCTCAATGTTTATTTCACAAGCACAAGGTTTTCTTTCATTTTCCGTATTGTTAATTTCAAATATCTGTTTTCCAGAATATAGAATATATACTGTGTACCAAAGATAGAATATTAAGGATTCGGAATCCTAGAATTTTCACTACCTCACAGAGTTCAGCAAGAATTCAAGAAATACTTTCTCCAGCTTAAACTTTGTGAATGTCTGTAAAATGTTTTGTCTGCACGTCCTTCGCTAAAAAAGTTTATTTTATTGAAAGCTCTTTTTTTTAATCAGAAAAAGTAGATTTCCCTGAAGTATTATAAGGGAGTTACTAGAATGTGTTATCTAAATTAATATTCTATGCTATCCATTATTCATGTTAATTTAAAATCCACTTATACATGTATGTATTGTCATTTTGTTTGAACGGGGAATGTGAGAATTTTTGTTGTTATGATTCCCTGTTTGTCCAACAGAAAGAAAAAAAAATTATGAAATAGATGAATTTCATCTTTTCCAAAGATTAGGCCGAAGTAAGATTGTGTGGTGTTATTATTTTCAACATGACAAGATTAAGTCATGGAGATGCATGGTCACCAAGGCATAATGTCAAGCATCTGGCAATCACATTATAGGGAAATTGTCAATCAGAAAACATGATACACGTATTTCATTGTAATATGCCGTTCCTTACTTGTACGTATATATTCATGTACATGGGCATTATTCTTCAGATTTAAGTATTTAATTGAGCTTTGTTTTATGTTGATATTTGATATGACAAATTCTGTTTTCATTTCATTAACAAATTGTATTTAAAAAGTTTATGTCTATAGGATGAAATACATGAACATGTATCATGTCTGCAGTAATTATCATTTTGCATAAAGCTAATGACATTCAATTTTGGATGAAGGAAATCTTACATGGATGATTTCATGGCAGATTTCTTACAATTCAATATTAGTTCAATCTTTGAATTTAAATATAGCTGCATTTCCAACGATTGTTAAATTATTCTTTAACAGGGTACGGATCCTCCATCAGTGTTAATTTGATTTTCATAGAGTAAAAGTCTACCGAATCAAAATGTGAAAATGTGACTGTGAAAATGGAAGTCTGAGTGTAGATGAAATTGATATATAATATTACATATTTGTAATATATGATGTATATAAAGTATTATAATATATAATATTATATCAGTGTATTGTAATGGATGTGCTGGTATGGATCTGTTTCCTTGAAATGCTTGGAATGATATTTTAACATTATGCATGAAAAAGGTGAATACAATCCATATGTGAGATTTAGATGTGTGACATACATGTAAGTGTGAAAGTGTAAATGAATAGCATTTTATGCTTGAAAACAAGTAGAGTGTTTGATGTTTTAAGTAGGGAAAAATGTTTTATGCATGCAAGTATATCTTTACATGTAAATTTGAATACAGATATTCTAGTCCTATTTTTCTACTATTTTTTGTGTCGCCTGCGAAGCATAGCGACCCTTAGGGATCACTTTGTCCGTCTGTCCATCTGTCTGTCACACTTGGATGTCACACCCTGATAAAAGTGATTCCTGAGTGTCACTATGTTTTGCAGGCGACATATGCATTCCTTGGAATGATTTTTTTGTCATGAACTGTGGCCTTTGATGAATTTTTAATGATTTTTTAAAACAATTTTCTTTCAACTCAAATAATTAGCTCTACTGGTCAAAGACCAGTCAAGCTTATGCGATTGCCAGCATCCGGCTGTCTGTCCTGTCTGTCTTTCCATCCATCCATTAAACTTTTCTGGTGAGCGCAAATCCTCTAAATCTGTGTGTGAATAGTACAAAATAAATTGTTTTTGTATTATAATGGGCCTGTGGTCTAGTTTTGCACCGGATACTTTGCTTGAGCCCTGACCCCCAGGGTCTTGGAAAATGGGTGTAGTCATTTTCTCCTATATAACTCTATGTAATCTTATGAGCACCAATTTTCAGAAAGTATAATTCAGAGAAAGATAATTGTTTTGCATTATTCTCAGTCTGTGGTCTAGATGTGCACCTTGTGTTTTGTTTGAACATATGATCCCCAGGGACTTGGAAAATGGTTGTGGTAATTTTCTTCTATATAACTCTATGTAATCCTTGAACACCAATTCTCTGAAAGTATAATTGATAGAGTTAATTCTTTTTGTGTTATATTAACCATTCCCTGGTCTTGTATTTTGTTTTAGCCCCTGATCCCAAGAGTCTTGGAACATGGGTGTGACACTTCGATTTAAGCAAACAACCAGGAGAGCTCAGTCTCATCAGATACATCTAGTTTTATATGTTGATTTCAAATGAATTTCCAGTCTCAATAGTAATGGGAAAGAAAATTACAGGGTACATACATGTATAAATGTATGGGAGAAATACATGTAATTGTACATTCATATATTCATATCATTATTGTAGTGTGCTATGCTCCTTCAATGTTGGCAAAGTCTTGACTTGGTGACTAAGCTTCTAATATTTTAATGTCAGAATTTGTCAAATGTTAAAGAATCTAGCCACAAAGTGAGCTATGTAATCTTCTAAAACAACTCTATTTTAGTACTGGTGTATTGATATGTACATTTGGTACAGTTAGAATACCGGTAATATGATAGCTTATGTGTACATTAAAGTATGTTTTGAAAGCTTTATAAATATTAGATCACTATAATTGTAACAGATATAATCATGGAATCTAGCATTATGTTTTCATCCATACATTTTATAATGGAGGAAAATTCATTTAAAGAAATTTATAAATGTGTATTACTACATGTAGAATTGTGATTTTTGCTCAGCTTTTATGATACACCAAGAGTAATCAGAGAAATCCAAATTTCAAATTTGGAAATACATGTATAAAATTTTAAATTAATTTATATGAATTGATAATACAAGTACATGTACAGGTATGTGTAATGAATCGTACAAAGAATTTTAGGTGGAATTAAGGCCCTTGGTTGATTTATTTTGACATTGAACTTGAGAATTAATTCTTCAATCTAAATTATGAATTTTCGGTAGTTATATGTGTAAATGATGAATATCTTGTCATTATTTTGCATGTGGAGCTTGTGATGTCCGTCCATTTGTCTTTCATGTCTGTTCGTTCTTTTCCTTCAAAATTTGTTAAAAGCATTTTACACAAGAGGATTCTAAGTTTGGATTCATCTTTTTGTAGATTTTTATAGATATTCAGTTTTTGAACATTTCATTGAAAGAATAGATTACAATAGTATTTAGAGAAATTGTCCTTTTTTTTCCTTTCTTCACTTTCCTAATGTATATGGTAACTCTTGCTTTTTCAACCTTACTTTGTTCAATATATGTACAAAGAATGGTCAATGGAAATATGTAATGTGGTTCAAATGCTCAATATAATGATGTACATGAATATGCCTGAAAAGGTGAAGATCTCAATGAAACTCTGAAATGAAAAAAAAAAAAACGAGTGTATTTACAATGAAAAGTTAATGAATGTGAATGAAAAATAAATTTCTATTAGTTTGATGAATTCATGTGTGTGAGATGTCTTTTCATTTAGTTAAGGTAAAAGATAAAAATAGTATTTATGTGTAATATTTATCATTAGGCCATAGTAATTTAATATTTTGTTTTACATCCGACACTTTTTCTGAAAGGTACCCTCCCGCAAGGTCTGAAAACACACAAACACATTGTTGATAAAACTGAAATATGAAAGGAAGATTGAAAACAAAACAGGAAAAAATATTTTATATGATGGATAATTCTGACACAATTTTCTCCTGATATTTATGTTGTTAAAGGCATTTTATGGTGAAGATGAACATTACCGAGATGTAAGTTGATTTTACATTGATTTCTGAATATTTTATAGAGGAGAAATTCATGTTTGTGTATTTTTTTTTCAGAGCAATTTTCCTTAAAGGGTACCCGCCAGCTGGCGTAAAACAAAATATTTAATTATTATGGCCTTACATATACTTTCACTGTTTACATGTATTTTATAATGATGTATTAGATCTCCACTAACTGTAGGATTTACAGATACTAACATTTTTCTTAAGACCAAATTTGGATTAGACCAATTGTCAGTAAGCCACACTCCTTAAAAACTCATTTTGAGTTTTGCAGTCTTGTAATGATGTTTCTTAGGGATAGTTCAGTGTACACCCGCAAACTAAGTTATGCTCGTCTTTCTAAGATTGTACATTTACTGGTTTGTTACTTTTGCAAACTAAGTATGGAAAGAAAATCTCAACACTTAGTTTCAAATGTTGTTTTAGAGATACCTGATATTTGTCCTTATGTTTTATGATAACACTATGGAGTTTGTCTGTGATACTAGAGTAGATATTTGTAAAATACATGTAGTCATTATTTTTGTGTATTCTGATGTACTTACTAAGTTATGTATTCATTAATTTGATGGTTAAATATTCCAAATTTCAAATTTTCTTAATTCAAATTGATCATCCTTGCTTTCTGCATTCCTCATTTATTGTTCTTGCAGGATGACCACATGATCTTTTGTTGTAAATTACAGCTCCTACTACATGTATTAGCTCCTTTTGTTACATTTTGTGCAATAAAGTAATAATGGAAGTACATCTGTATATATTTCTCTGTTTTTATTGCTCATTTAGCTCAGTATCTGACAAAGTACTGATGCTACAGTAACCAAACTAGCACAAGTGATTCATCTTTGGATGCTGAGGTGAACCCATGCATCGGATGCAGCATCTGACCTACATTTTCCGCTTGAGTGACTTGGTTAAGAAGTTTGGGGTAGCTCAGTATCTGACAAAGTACTGATGCTACAGTAACCAAACTAGCACAAGTGATTCATCTTTGGATGCTGAGGTGAACCCATGCATCGGATGCAGCATCCGACCTACATTTTCCACTTGAGTGATTTCGCTTTTAAAAGCCAATATTGAGCAAAGTATAAGTGCTACATGTACCAAACTTGCATATTGGATGTATCTTTGATCAAACTTTCATAAAATGACCTTGACCTACTTTTTCCGCTTGAGTGATTTTGCCTTTAAAAGCCAATTTTGAGCAAAGTATAAGTGCTAGATGTTCCAAACTTGCATATTAGATGTATCTTTGATCAAACTTTCATAAAATGACCTCGACCTACTTTTTCCGCTTGAGTGATTTTGCCTTTAAAAGCCAATATTGAGCAAAGTATAAGTGATACATGTACCAAACTTGCATATTGGATGTATCAATCTTTCATAAAATGACCTTGACCTACTTTTTCTGCTTGAGTGATTTTGCTCTATAAAGCCAATATTGAGCAAAGTATAACTGCTACATGTACCAAACTTGCATATTGGATGTATCTTTGATCAAACTTTCATAAAATGACCTCGACCTACTTTTTCCGCTTGAGTGATTTTGCCTTTAAAAGCCAATATTGAGCAAAGTATAAGTGATACATGTACCAAACTTGCATATTGGATGTATCTTTGATCAATCTTTCATAAAATGACCTTGACCTACTTTTTCTGCTTGAGTGATTTTGCTCTATAAAGCCAATATTGAGCAAAGTATAACTGCTACATGTACCAAACTTGCATATTGGATGTATCTTTGATCAAACTTTCATAAAATGACCTTGACCTACTTTTTCTGCTTGAGTGGTATGTTGACCTACTTTAAAAAAAAACTTTGACCTTAGTTTTATCTCCTGAACCATAAGTTTTAGGGCGTTTATACTATTATTTCACATGTAGATCTCTTGTGAAAAGAGCTTTCATTGTACCATGAACCTTTATTAAGTGACCTTTACCTTGAACTTTGACCTACCTAAAAAAGCTAAACATTTACGTATCTCCTTAACCAGATGGGATAGGGCTTTGCTATTTCACATGTGAATTCCTTGTTACAAGCTGTTACTTTCTTGATATACATTATACTACTGTCTGACTTCCAGGTATCAAGCATAATGAGATTCAACTTCCACTAAGGGTCAAGGTCACATATTTAGGGTCAAACACAAACAGTCCAGTGAAAGAGTAAAAAGTGTAAAACATACGTACATGCATAACATGAACGGTTTATTCGTGGACTCAGACAATAATTTTCAAGATTAATTTTAGCCCAAGTGTGGTATTTTATATATAAAAAAGAAGCAGTTGCAATAGAGAGCGCACAAGTTCAACGACAAGCAATTAAACCAGGTGAAGAGCAATGAAAATCTAGATTATACATACAGACTTCAAATTTTTGGATTACTGTCTTTAGAATAAAGGCGGTCACTCAGGGCAGATTGAAAACATTCAAGATATTGAACAACAACGATTATGTTAATAAGGAGGATCTTTTCGTAATGGATGTAGATCAAGGAAGGCAAGGTCATAATATTACGATAAAAAAGAAACATTGTAGAAGAAATCTAAGGAAGCTGTACTATGCAAATAGAATAATAACACCATGGAACAATCTACCACATAATATTGTTAGTTCATCACCAATAAATAGCTTCAAGCACAACTCTTAACCTGATATGATTTGATATGAAATGCAATTTTGCTCTGATGCATAATGTAAGCCTTGTATTGAAGAATTTGAATTTTATCACACATTTTGCATTATTTTTCTACATAATCCCCTTTAGTATCTATACACTTTTGCGACAGGTGTTTTTAGGGCCTCATTACCACTTTTGAAGAACTTGTCTTGACTCGTCAGAATTAATTAAGCCATCCACTGTAAGTAACGACGTCATCATCGGACTGAAAGTGGGTGCCAGAAATAGCTGCTTTCAGTTTTGAGAATAGATGAAAGTCTGATGGAGGGGGGATGCTCAATCAAATTAAAGCCACAATCTGGCAGCCATAGCAGTGACATACTGGTGAACAGGAGCATTGTCCTGATGGAACAACACACCTTTATAACTAGTGAGTTTTCCGCGGCGCTGAATTCAGTTTAATATTTTCCTGTAACGTGCCAATGATAATAGTTTGTCCTTTTTGGAGATAATCTATCAGCAGAATTACCTTCTGCATCCCAGAAAACTGAGGCTTACAAGTTGACATATCAATCACCCCTCGTAAAGTATTTTTATATATAGCATGAATATTAATAGGTTCATGAGAGAAACATGCAGCCATATAAATGAAGTTAAGTGAAATATTTTGGTTCTGATTCAATTTACTCAAGTAGTTTTTGCGTCGCCTGCAAAGCATAGTGACACTTGTAAACGGATCACTATGTTGTCCATCTGTCCACCCGTCTATCTGTGACCTGTCTGTCACACTATGGGTGTCACAGCCCATATAACTTTTGATTTGTAAGTGATAGGGCTTTGATATTTCACATGTGTACTGCTTGTGACAAGACCTTTCTACACATACCATAATTTTTTACCTTGTGACCTTGACTTAGATATCTGACCTTAATACTTTTCAAAAGAATTATTAAGTTAGCTAGGATAATAATTTTGCTTTATCTTTTGATTGGTGAGTGATAGGGCTTTGATATTTTACATGATTATTCCTTGTAACAAGGCATTTTTACGCAAACCATAATTTTTGATCTAATGACCTTGACCTAGATATTTGACCTACTTTATAAAAAAAGAAGATTGTATTATTATCTTTTGACTGGTAAGTGATACCAGGGCTTTGATATTTCACTTGTATATTCCTTTGTATAAATAAATTAATAAATAAATAAATAAAATGGATTAATGAAAAAATATTGGAAAAGTCACTAAAAAAAATTGACATGAAAATATTTCCTTATGATCAAAGCAATCATGTCTGTTTACTCAAGTCTACATCCTCTTTATTTGTTAAATTGTTTTTGTTTCATAACTACTGCATCTTATCTCAAAACAATCTGAAATAACAAGCACGACACGCCCACTTTTTGAAATCGAAAATAGATATATGTACCGGAAGTTTGTGATTTGACGTCATGGGTGGGGTAAAAGGGGCAAAATGGCCGACATTATCATGTCTTGTTGTATGTCGGATCAAGAAAAAGAACAGAAAAACCGGAGTCGAAACATAGATAAACTTATTGCAAAGGAAAAGGTTCACTTCCGAAGAACAATTAAAATTTTACTGCTGGGTGCCGGGGAAAGTGGTAAAAGTACATTTCTCAAACAAATGCGAATAATTCACGGACAGAGGTTCGACGAAGGGACTGTTCGTGAATTTAAAAGTGTCATATATGGAAATGTAGTAAAGGGAATGAGAGTGCTAATAGACGCTCGTGAAAAGCTTGGAATTGCTTGGGGAGAGGAAGATAATGTGAAGTATGGTAGTTTTGTATTTGGCTATGATCCAAGCTGTAAATTGGATGAAGCAAGTTTTGCTCAGTACATAGAACCTATGCGGCATCTGTGGAAAGATGCTGGAATCATGCAGGCATTTGATAGGAGGAGAGAGTTTCAGTTGGTAAGTTAACGGGCTCATTTAGTTTAACCATTTCACAATGGCGCAACATTTATTTTTTTCTGTTTTGATATACCACATATAAAAGATGTAGGTCAATATTGTCAATACATATATGGTCTTTGCTGCTATCATGCAGATGCAGGATGTTTCTGTGCATAGACGTTTAGGTACAAAAAAATTGGTTGTTTCCGTACATGGTACAGAGACGTTTCGGTTCTTGACTGGTCGGTCCTAATTTCTAAATATTGGTACATTAATTGTCAGGTACATATATATAGTCAAAGTATTTGATCATCAAAAACTATTTTAATTTCTCTCGTTTTTGCAATAATCATGTATGCAGGATAGTGTTGTGCCGGTTATCGTTGACCTTCAGTGACATCGTCGATAGACCCTTCCCATTACGTTAATCAATTATGGTTTTGATAATGGATTATAATTGGGAAATTTAAAACATTATAAGAATGAAATATTTGTATCATTAAACTGTATTTTTGCTAAAGAAACAGTTCATACGTCGTATTACATGTAACAATTAAAGTCAACTGATGTACGGATACATGTACCTTTGACTTAGGTCAGTATGCATACTTGTATAGTATGAAACATTTTGCCAAGTTTCCATCAAATTTGCTGTTAATAAAAAGAAAGATATGCAAAAATCATGAAATATTTTACAGTTTCGTGGTGTATTATAAGAATCTGATTACAATTGATAATCAATCAAAAGGCTTATCTGATGAATGGATTTTTATTATTCCATCCGTTTCCCAACACTAATGCAGGAAGGGCAGGACCCTTGAAAACATGTATACTTGTATGACACTCAATATTGCCCATTGGCCAAACAGAAATTATCTACTGAAGCAGCCTCTTTATGCGCTGAAACATCCTCTTGGTGTACGGAAATGTCTTCTTGGTTTACTGAAACATCTACATGAAGGATTACATTCACGCTGCACAACATGCAGAATTAGTTCTGTCCAGCATCTTGATCAGAAATAGGAAAATTGCAGTTTGTTAACTCTATCTTAGGATAAGAATCTAAGATGTACACCATTTGGATCTAGTTTTCTTGCAACTTTTGATGTAACCTTCAAATATTCCTATATACAATGAGTCATTTCATAAAATGCATGTTGGAATAGGCTATAAATTTTTATTTTATTTTTAGTGAATTTTAGATAGGAAGTACAAATCTATGTCATTGTCCATCATGTCCATGTATGCACATTTGTCAGTCATTGCATAAAGTTCAAGGTGAAGGTCACTTAATTAAAATCATACTCACTCAAGAAAAACCTACATGTATGTCATAAGAGTAATTGTAATCATGGTAATGAAAAACAAGAGGGTAAATTTCCATCATCACATGGAAAAATTTTGGTATGACATTGTCTGTCTGGTCATCTGTAGGTCTGTCCATCTGTACATGTATATCCATTTCTCTTCATATGACATGTATAATGTTGTTAATTTGATACAGAGTAAAACATTAGCTGTAAAAGGGTTACATAGTGTGTCCATGCCATGAAGGGATGTTCTGGCAAGAAGAATATCCCTTCTTTTATTTTAAGGTTTGAGGTCAAGGTCACAATTATACAAGAAGCCTGACCTTCAACCTTAATAGTAGAATATTTATACTTGCCACAAAGGGGAAAGAACTTTATGTAGTATCTGTATACTCATGAGGGCAGATGATTGCAGTACTTCTGATTAAACATGTGGATTGAAGGATGGTTTATAGCTATGACAAGGTCACAGATTGACAAAAATATAGTAACACTTGTATTGTGAAACATAAAAATTAAGGTTTACAATTTCTATTCAAAATTAAACAATTTGATCTTTACATCAGAATAGACAACGAAATGGACTAAAATATAGGGAGGCCATACCACTAAGGCACGGTCCATTTGATATTCTGGGGGGGGGCTTGGGTTTTTTTCGAAAAAAATAATTTTGCTCTGAATTTTGATGAAAAAAATTATTTTGCTTATGGTGTGACAGAAAAAAATAATCTTGCTCTTACAAGTAATCTGAATTTGAAGAATAACCATAGAATTCGCTTAAAATTCCTAAAAAAAATTTCGGCTCGCTTCGCTTGCCGCAGTTTTTACTTTCTATAAAAAACATTTGGCTCGCTTCGCTCGCCATCGTTTTCTTCTGTAATGGCAAGTTCATATTTCAAAATATCAAAAGGATGCATGTGACGTACTGCTTAAATACATTATCAATATGATTTATTACTATTAATAGACTAAGAGTCTAATTTGGGAAGGAGAATTTAAATAAGTTTTTCACTAGTTTGCATTTCTACATGTAAAAACTTACATCAGGCCCTATTACATGTTACATGACCTTATATACATTTTGTTTACTAAAAATTATATATCGCATATTGTAAAAATCTTTCATCTCACTCACTTTAGAAGTGAATACAAGTTTTACATAAAAATAATGTTTGAAGTAATTTAAGTAAAAATAAAGAATTTCTATTCAAAAGACACAAACATTCTTAATATTCACATCAATTGTTATAAAAAAAATTTCCTTGCTCCAACTTTGCAAGAAAAAAATAATTTTGCCCCGAAACGGGGCGAAAAAAATAATCTTGCTCCGACAAAAAACCCAAGCCCCCCCAGAATATCAAATGGACCATGCCTAATACATGTAGAACCTAATTTTACATGTGTATTTGATAATAAAAAAAAATCCCACTTCCATGTATTTCAACATTCATCGTTGAATATACTAGTATATCATATGTATGTCATACTACAGGGAATTGTCAATCATTTAATTTCATTTATCATACATGTACCCTCATAGAAACATCCCATTTCCTGAGTAATGAAGGGCAGTATACTATAGTACAATGTACATGGAGGTGTTGAGTGTGGATGGGTGAAAATTAATATTGAGCATAAAAAGGTTAGAATAACAGTCACATAATGGGTTTGTGTTGACACACTCCCATTTGTAACCTAAGTGTCAACTAGACATTTGTTTTCATTTTGGCCTGAGGTCATGCTGGATCTATCAACTGGTATGAATACTCATCTGAATAGTGACCTTAAAATACTACATGCTATAAAACTAGCCACGATCAACTGGATATAACACAGAAAAGCAAGAAATTAAGGAAATTCTGAATACTTTGAGAAATATGCAGCTCAAAGTATGCTATTGCTAAAGTTTAGTATTTTCTAATTGTGAAGTGCAGTTTTGGAGTGTTCTCAATTGTTTGAATAATCAAGAGTAGAAGATCAAAGTGTAAAACCCTAGTGCATTTTCAAAATGCACTTTGTTTAATCTAAGTTTTAATATATATATAGAGTAATTTTTTTTGGGGGGGGGGGGGGGTTAAATGATTTGAAGAAAATTTTATGCAGATAAACAAGCAGTTTTGAAAATTTCTTCTAGGAGACTAGACTGGCCTTTATTAGACCACAAATTTTCACCCTCTTGCCTTTACGGTATCAAGTGGAAATGTTAATGTATATATAATATGTATGGATTTAATTTATGTTCTTATTTTATGTAATAAGATATATCAAATGATTATCATACAGTGTTTTCCCCTTGTTTTATAAGGGCATTTTAAAGTTTTTATTCATCCCTTGTTCAGTTCGAGCAAAGTAATGAATTAGCAGTGTTAATAAATAATACTTTAGGGTTATACTTTGGTGAAAATTTGTTTAAGAATTTTCCTAATTTTCTATAAATGATACTTTAGGGTTATACTTTGGTGAAAATTTGTTTAAGAATTTTCCTAATTTCAGCAAAATGTCACAAATTTTCCTGAATGGGTCAGACACAGGCACCTTTCCCCAAAATTAAAAAAAAAAAAACCCTGATTATATAACAGTCTTGACTTTTTTGTTGTTTTCTTGAAATATTGATTGAGGGCAGTGTAAAACATGTGAAAAGACTTGGAAGTGCATCATGTGATTTATAGCAAAGAGGTACCTTAGTGTAAATAAGACAAAATTTTAGAGTGACCTTGACCCATTTATCCACTTGAATGATTTTTAAAATATGACCTATGAAAATATCTCAATCTAGCATTCTTGATGAACTTCATATCAAGCTTGCTGCTTCACTCTATAGTCTGGCCTTGTACTAGTATATGAATTATGCAAATGTCTTTGTTTACTTGGATATATGCCATTTGAATGGCAATCCCATATGTAATTGTTGATAGCTGAGCTCTGTATAGTGGATTTTGTTAGGTTTTATTATTTTATGTGTGAATGATAGAGTAATACATAAAATGTCCTTAATTACACCATTCAGCATCCACTGCATTCCTTCCTGCTATTTTTTTTTTACATTGTTGTTTTTCAAGTTTTTAATCCTCAGTAAATCTAATTACTCAGTATGATTATGGTTTATAATTGTTGATGTAATATGTATTTTCAGGGTGACTCAATACGATACTTCCTTGATGACCTGGATCGTGTAGCGCAAAAGGTAAATTACATTCTTCCTCTACATCAATGAGTACTTTACTTTGTAGCGTACATGCATTATACTACTTATCCTTATCAGTTTCTTTCCTTCATAAGTACATGTAAGATACAGACTAAGTTTTAAACTGATACTACCGAATAGCATTATTTTAATTTTGAACAAGATTTCTGGATCACGACAAAATGTGTAATTTCACCAATCATTATTAATGGATTATTATTATGAAACTTCATTTTGCTCTGCATGAATAATTTTCCTTATTGATTTTGAGGTCAAGGTCCAGAAACACTGTAGTTGGTAAATGGTTTCCAAATCATAAACGAGTGTCCATAACACTTATCATCATGAAACTTCATATATTTGTTTCCCATGTGTCAAAGATTTGTCTTACGGATTTTGGGGTCAAAGGTCAAGGACAACTTTGAGTGTAATTGCACCTATCATCATGATATTTAATAGATTCAAGGATGTGCGTATTAAATGGATTTTGGGGTCAAAGGTCAAGATTAATTTGGGAGTATGAATTGCATCTATCATCATGAAACTAATAGATTTGTTTCCATGAGTCAATGATGTGCAGTTTGGTTTTGGAGTCACCAATTAATCATCATTGAATTTTAAACACTTATCATTATCAAGAGTTGAGGATATACCCAATGGTTTGTTATCATTATGTCATAAAACTGTTAAAACTTAACTTAGATGCAGGATTTATGAAAATGGATGAAGGCGGTTCTGAACTTTTGAAATTTCTAATTTGGAATGATCACTCTAACAAATACAGTGATAACATTGTTTTTTACAGGGTTATATGCCAACAACACAGGATATATTACATGCTAGAAAGGCCACCAAGGGCATCATCGAACACACGATCGATATAAGCGGAGTGCCCTTTCTCTTTGTGGATGTAGGAGGTCAGCGATCACAACGACAGAAATGGTTCCAGTGCTTCGATGGTATTACATCAATCCTATTTCTGGCTTCCTCCAGTGAATTCGATCAAGTGCTATTAGAAGACAGAAAAACAAATCGGCTGGAAGAATCGTGCAATATATTTGAAACAATTATTAACAATAAGACCTTTTGCAATGTGTCCATCATCTTGTTTCTCAATAAGTATGACTTGCTGAAAGAGAAAGTGCAGCGAGTGAGCATCAAAGACTATTTCCCAGAATTCCAGGGCGATTCACACAATGTGGAACATGTACAAAACTTTCTGCACGCTATGTTCGACCAAAGACGCAAGGACAGGAGCAAACCCCTGTTTCACCACTTCACCACTGCCATAGATACTGAGAACATCAAGTTTGTGTTTCAAGCAGTCAAGGATACTATTCTCCAAGAAAACCTCAAGTCGCTGATGTTGCAGTGATTTGTCAGTTGTACTGATGTAGGTTATACTGTGCAAAATCAAATGTGTCTTGTAGATTTACTGTGATTGTAGGTCAACGGTAAGGGTAGTCAGTAAAGTTGCATTTCGTACATACCTAAACATAGAAGTACTAGAATATGTGCATGCCTGAAAAGTAGAAGTACTTGAATACCTTAGGTGAGATGCTGCAAAATGATACCCATATACTGAATGTTTTGAAAAGTACAGTATTATAAAAATGTATATTAGGCCCATACGGAAAACGTTACGATACAAATGGCACATAGTGGAATATGTTTTTTATATGTTTCATTGAATTTTATTATGCAATTTAATAGAAGAAAAACTTCATATTTTACTCGGATGAAATTGTATAAGCAAGAATTTGGTCATTATTGCAATTGGGAATACATGTACAAGATTTCTTATATTTCATTCTCCAGGAGTAGGACATTATGGGCAAAGATACATGTATTAATATTTACATTATATTCAAACATTATTTATTCACAGAAGGTGGCAAATTTCACTAATAGTCAGGTTTCAATACAGGTGTCTTTTTCAAAGGAAAAATAATACATGAACAACCTATTATGACATTTATCTTACCTTTTAGCCATCCCTGTGATGTAACATGTAGGTTGTCGCTATCGTCAGAATGGTCGATGTGCATAGGGCAATCTGATTGAATAGTTTAAATTAAGTGCAAGTTGTAATAATAGTTTTATTTAAAGGAGACGATTCGGTTAACTGGAAAATTGGCCCTATTTCTCAAGTGGTTATGATTTCGATTATATTCAATATCAAGGATGTTAAATGTATAGTTGTTGAAATATCAAATAAAAATTGTGATGTTTAAGCATTGTGCTGAAATACATGGTACAAAAAATAAAAAAATTATATAAGGATGAAAAATGTCAAGAAATCAGCCAGATTTAGGTGCAAATCAATGAAAATGAGTAAGGGTGCGAACCAATATATTTCTACACTAAACGTTACCTTTAATATATATCACATTGATTTTGGTTGAAGGTTCACGCCCATGTTAAAATAACAGATATTTGCCTAGTATACGATGGTTTTCCTTCATTTTCTGTTATCCAGAGTAAATGATGTCACAACATGACATCATATCGTATGCACGTGACTTTACAACTACCGGTACATCTACATGTACTTGAAATATTAACCCAATATATTCTCACATATTCTATTGAAGTATTAGAGATAGGAAAATAATAATTTTGATTTAATTTAACGTGTTTTTCACTAAAAATACAGGGCCAATTTAAGGTACAAGTGAACCTTCTCCTTTGATATTGAATTCTTAGCATTGCTGTAAAAAGGAAATTTGAGTTGTACATTTATCTCTAAGTCAATTTTAAGACATTTTTAAAAGATGCACAGAAATTTTAAAAACCGATTGGTTAGAGGGAATTATATCTTATGTAGGGAACAAAATAAAGGTACTTCAATTATCATGAAGGAAATATTTCATGGTATTTTTTATAAAGAGAAATAGGTCAACTGCCTAGTTTCTTCTCAGTCTGTCTGTTGGTCTGTCTGGTCTGTCATTCAGTTTTTGGAACTTCTTTCATCCAGTGTTTTATTCTTATACATTAAGCTTGGTCATGTTTTTTTCAATAAAAGCTGTATTTTGTTCATGGTTGATCTATTTTTAGGGAGTTGATCATGTTATTTATCGCCGACAGAGGACTTAGTATTGCTTACAAAACAAACAGATTTTAGGAAGCCTCTCTTTATTGTGAATTTTCAACAAAGATTCCTAAATATCCAATACATTGTACTATCAGTATGTTGCCATAACTATGCTTTGTTTGAAGTACAAAATGTCTTTTAAAGTGCTTAGACTACATTGTAAAGGATGTAATTATCAAGATATATCTACTTTCACTGAAAGAAACAAGGTTGATTTTTTTTTCTGGTCATGTACAATTAAGTTCATGTTTGAATTTGCATAGTACATTGTATGTGTGTGTTCATGTATCAAACAGTATAAATGAGTTCATTTACTAATTTAGAGGTTGTCGGTTATTGTTTTGGTTATTTTATTTCTCTGCATAATTTATCATGAAAGTAACCCTTTTGGTGCCTCATTTCAGTTTAAAGATAAGTCAGGTTCCCGGGACCCCTTTTCAAAGGAACCTGACCCTTTGTTTTACTGTTAAGTTTATTTTTTCCTTTTATGATGTTTTACTTGTGACAATGTAGAAAGAAAGGTTGAAAGAAAATCTTATCAAAGTCTTAGAATTCTTTTTAAAAGATAAGACGGTAAGACAGAAATTAGACGGTAAGACAGAAATTCAGTTACAAGTTTTAAATCTTTTCAGTTTGAGGGACTTAGAAAAGAATTTAATACACATGAATTAAATTGGTACACATATTCAATTCTTGACTATGAAGTGAATTAAATTTGAAGTTACATTACACTATGTCATAAAGTTCAAAAGTAGTAAAAATCAGTAGCGGTACAATTAAAATGTGTATTTGGATTTTAGCTGACCATGATACATCCAGCAGAGTTTTTGCAGGTTTGAAAATACTATTTTACATTTGGAACGGGCCAGATATTGACCCCCAAGTTAATAGCCCTAGCAACGACCCTTTTCAGAGACTGAAGTTATTAGGAATGTAGGGAATATTAAGAATTTCATACCTCAGCCTGATGGTATTTGTTGTGCAATAATTGTAAAACGTAGCCAAAAATTTTTATATTTTATAGCATATTCACTTTAAAAGGCCTGCTATTAGGTAATCTAGCTCTTAAGGAATTTACATGTAGTGAAATCTGAATTCAAATCAAATTTTATTTGTCGTAGTTCTTTTATCACTTATATCTGCATGTCAGACTAAAATTACGGATATAATATAGTGATGTCATTGTTCTTGTCTCATTTGTATCTGTTAAGTCACTTGCAGCATTATAGGGCACTTAACTACTGGTCTGCTTCACGGTATTCTATGTACAATCTCTGTAGAATCTGATGGGTTTTATGGCTTTATCGTAAGCATGTGTAGCCCAGATGATTCCTCATCTATATAGGTAAATAATTTTTATTTGTTATGCTTTTAATTTATGTTCTCAGTCTATATAAAGAATTCTTTTACTTTTTACCAGATAACATGATCATTAATTGCTATGGTAATCTGTATCCTCTAAAATTTTTGAAGAAACATACTGCTTACTGTAACACTGTTTAGTTTGAGCTTATTATTTTTTACCAAATAATTATATCGTACTTTAATAGTGATAATGTTACATCTTTCATACACATTTTTATTGGCCGGATTGCAAAGCAATTCCGGTCTATAGATTGACGATGTCCGTCTGTCCGTCTGTCCGTCTGTCCGTCTGCCGTCAACATTTTGGTTAAAGTTTCTGGTTGAGGCAAAATCTATGGAACTGTATGCAGTAGAAACTTTATATTATACATGAAGGTTGCCCATGACAAGACCTTTCAATTTATGCCATAACATTTGACCTAGTGACCTTGACCTTGGACTTTGACCTAGTTAAAGATTTTGGTTAAAGTTCCTGGTTTAAGCAAAATCTAAGGAACTGTATGCAGTAGAAACCTTATATTATACATTTAGGTTGCCCATGATGAGACCTTTCAATTTATGCCGTAACATTGGACATAGTGACCTTGACCTTGGACTTTGACCTAGTTAAAGATTTTGGTTAAAGTTCCTGGTTTAAGCAAAATCTATGGAACTGTATGCAGTAGAAACCTTATATTATACATATAGGTTGTCCATGAATAGACCTTTCAATTTATGCCGTAACATTGGACCTAGTGACCTTGACCTTGGACTTTGACCTAGTTAAAGATTTTGGTTAAAGTTCCTGGTTTAAGCAAAATCTATGGAACTGTATGCAGTAGAAACCTTATATTATACATATAGGTTGCCCATGATGAGACCTTTCAATTTATGCCCTAACATTGGACATAGTGACCTTGACCTTGGACTTTGACCTAGTTAAAGATTTTGGTTAAAGTTTCTGGTTTAAGCAAAATCTAAGGAACTGTATGCAGTAGAAACCTTATATTATACATTTAGGTTGCCCATGATGAGACCTTTCAATTTATGCCATTGGACATAGTGACCTTGACCTTGGACTTTGACCTAGTTTAAGATTTTGATTAATATTCCTGGTTTAAGCAAAATCTAGGGAACTGTATGCAGTAGAAACTTTATATTATACATATAGGTTGCCCATGAATAGACCTTTCAATTTATGCCGTAACATTTGACCCAGTGACCTTGACCTTGAACTTAGACCTAGTTAAAGATTTTGGTTAAAGTTCTTGGTTTAAGCAAAATTAAGGAACTGTATGCAGTAGAAACCTTATATTATACATTTAGGTTGCCCATGACGAGACCTTTCAATTTATGCCGTAACATTGGACCTAGTGACCTTGACCTTGGACTTTGACCTAGTTAAAGACTTTGGTTAAAGTTCCTGGTTTAAGCAAAATCTAAGGAACTGTATACAGTAGAAACTTTATATTATACATGTAGGTTGCCTCTGACAAGACCTCTCAATGTATGCTGTAATATTTGACTTAGTGACCTTGACCCAGTTGGTGACAAAAACTTACTTTGCAATCCGGCCATACCGTCTTTAGCGGTGTTTTATCTTAAGATTTTCTAATACAACCAAAGATCATATGATATATGCATGTTCAAAGGGTACATATTAAATCATCATTCAAATAGTAATACCACGTATATAAATCTGATTTAGAATTGCCACCCTAATTTCTATCACATGTACATGTATTAAAATTTAAACAATCTGCATCAGTTAATTATATATTTGTCCGTAATTCATATAAACCTAGTTTGATTATTTTCATTCTATTTAAGATGTCTTGTAGTACATAAAGAAAGTAACGTCAAGTTCAAATCGTAATCAAAAGTTCTGACTGTTCATAATCTTAAGAAATTTACATCTCTTTGATATGGCAAAGTTCAAAATTCTTATGTACATGATACAAATTCAATGGTTGCCAATGCCATCAGAAACTTATCACTAAAGTCTTCTGTTTTAGAGAGAAATATGGGTATTCAGCCTTTTCCATATAAAGAATTACCTCCTTCTGGGTGCAAGCATCTGACATAAAGTAATTTCGACATCCTCAAAAAATTCTATTGAAACCAGTGTAAAATTCAGGGATATGATGTTTCTATAGGAATTTGATTTCGTCACAATGTTTTTTCAGTCAGATTCTGTCATAAAGAGAACATAGACCTGTAAAATTGAAAGAACAATAGCATAGTCTTACTGTTCACCTGCTATGGGAAATGACAAGTATTATCATTATACCTTAGACGATAAAATCGGGACCAATGTGTTAATTAAAATGTTTTGTAATGAAAGATGAGGCAATAAAGAAAAGGATTTCAATTTCTATAGTACTGATATAACCTATAGTTTGATATTAAGTTATATTACTGTTATTACATGATGAAATTCTTAGATCTACAAATGGTTGACTTTGTTTCCTACGATGCAATAAGGGACAATAACTTGATAACTTTTAAAAATAATAGTTACGCTCAAGACTTCTTAAATTCTATCAGATAACGTATTACATTTAATATTATTGCATTGCTTATTGTTTGTATTCATATAGCAGTATAGTGCTATTGTGTATGTTGTTGTACACCTATGGTATACTTTAAAATATGACTGACAAAATTAAGTTCAGCACAGTGTTGTTAAAAACCTGGCAAAATTTCTTTGACGTATCTTTTCTATTTTTCACATGTATTTTCACAAAACTGATTAAAATGTTGTAGGCCTGCACTGTAGAATTGGTTTAAAAATTAGAGAAGCTTTGTCCCTTTCAGATTAATTGTATAAGGGATATCTTAATTTTAAGGTCATGTGCAAATATATGCCAAACTAACTTGACTCAGGCTTGTGAAATGATTAATATTTCATACAAAAAATAAGGCCTCATGTATAAATTTTAAGCCGTCAAACTTTAATTTTGATTTTAAGTTTGATTTTAACAATTGTTTTCATGATTCATGAAATGAAAATATTAATATTCTAGCATCAACCCCTTAGAGTGGAAAATTTTGTTGATTTACTGAAAAGAATGTAAAACGGACACCTTCCTATACAGTGTCATAAATGCTGTTATAGCATATGCAATAATACTAATTTCTGCATTTTGCCAATGAAAGACTAAGCTTTATTATGGAAATCATTTTGTATTTTCCTGTTGCACTAATGTTAAGTAACATTGCACATCATAATTTGTTATGAAACCTTCATATTTTGTTATATCTATGAATTTTTATTTCAAAAATAGTGAATTTGATTCTTTTCTTTCCAGAATTTATTTTGAATATTAGGGCAGGTGCCAGTCATATTATTCCTCCCTGCACCCTGCACATATGTAATGAAATACCGTGTATTCAGTATAATACACACAAAATGCCATTCTTTGAGAGCAGCAATATAGAGGCTAATATTGTGCAATGGAAAAATTATTGATTTGACTCTGATAATTTTTTACGGACCTTCTAGCTGAATAAATGTGCCATGCTCAATTTGTTATGATGGGACTCGTTGACGAGATCTTACAATATGATGTACTGTACATGTATAATTTTTGTGTCGCCTGCGAAGCATAGCGACACTTAGGGATCACGTTGTCCGTCTGTCCGTCCGTCCGTCCGTCCGTCCGTCCGTCCGTCAGTCAGTCCGTCTGTCTGTCTGTCACACTTTGGGTGTCACAGCCCATAACTTTTGAATGGTAAGTGATAGGGCTTTGATATTTCACATGTGTATTCCTTGTGACAAGACCTTTCTACACATACCATAATTTTTGACCTAGTGACCTTGACCTACATATTTTACCTACTTTTCAAAAATAATAAGATTGCTTATATCTTTTGATTGGTAAGGGATAGGGCTTTGATATTTCACACATGTATTCCTTGTGACTAGACCTTTGTAAACATACCATAATTTTTGACCTTGTGACCATGACCTAGATATTTGACCTACTTTTCAAAAAAAGTTAGAATTTGCTATATCTTTTCAATGGTGAGTGATAGGGCTTTGATATTTCACATGTGTATTGGTTGTAACAAGACCTTTCTACACACACCATAATTTTGACCTAGTGACCTTGACCTATATATTTGACCTACTTTCACAAAAAGTTAAGATTGTATATATCTTTTGATTGGTAAGGGATAAAGCTTTGAAATTTCACTTGTGTATTCCTTATAACAAGACCTTTCTGCACATACCATGATTTTTGACCTTGTGACCTTGACATAGATATTTGACCTATTTTTCAAAAAAGTTGGGTTTCGCTATATCTTTTGATAGGTTAGTGATAGGTCTTTGATATTTCACATGTGTATTCTTTGTGACAAGACTTTTCTATGTGACAAGACTTTTCTAAACATACCATAATTTTTTACCTAGTGACCTTGACCTTCATATTTGACCTTTTTTCTATGGATTGCCTATATCTTTTGATTGCTAAGTGATATAAGGCTTTAATACTTCACACATATATTTCTTATGATGTGACCTTTGTTTTGTTACCAAAGTATTTAGGTAGTGACCTTGACCTAGTTGATTGACACTATTTTCTGAAAATTTGAGATTGATTGTATCTTTCAATTGGTAAATAAGAGGTCTGATATTTCACAGATGAATTTCATTAGACAAGACTTTTATAGTGATACCAGTAATTTTAAACCTTCTAGAATAGGCCGCTTCGCAGGCGACACAAGCATTCCTTGGATTGCTATTTTTTGTATGTAAATGATATGATGCTGCATGCAAGAATGGTCTTTACTGCATGCCAATTACAGCCGTTAAATTGGTACATGAGTTTGATCAGGGATGTATATGGTAAAGTCAGTTACTAATGTCCAAGATTTTTCTACGATTGGAAAGTTGTAGTTCTTATTGACCTAATGAAATAAATTAGATATGCTATTTACTCTGGAAAGGGGTTGTGAATTTTAAATTGTACTATTTATAGGCGCTGTTAGATAATTATATAGTGGAGAAAAGTACCGTATTTGTAACACTCAAAGTTTTTGTCACAATATTATAGAATAATGATGAGTACCTGTACAGAAATTTGTATGGTTTAATACTGCTGTAAGCATAAAGTATTCAATATTCACATTTATACTTCATAGGCCTTTACATTGAAGAATAGAGAAAAATGTAAATTTGAAGTATTATTCTTAGTTTACTAGTAGTTATCATTACATTATAGCTGCTGATGTCATTTTTAAATAGAATTAAACATTTTCATCCAAACATTGCATGGCAATTAGAAATTTGAGATTAATAAATACATATAAACGTGTATTTTCAACATCATTATGAAAATGTCGATTATGTTTTATTTGTAATGATTTTTGTCTACTACTCATAGTTCACTCTTTAGCTAGTCAAGACTTCCTTTTTTCAGATATGTACCCCACCCATTTTCAATATGAAGTTGGAGATAAAGTGTTTTTGTTCTGTATGTCTGTTGCTATAGACCACTTTAGACTTGCATTTTATAGACACCAAGACCCAACATCACAAGAATTGACGTAACATTTTATGACTACTTTGTAACAGATCTATGACATCATCTCTTGTTATGTCGGGTCTTGGCCTGTCTATAATTTATTCAAGTCTAGCGGTAATATGGATATGGTCTATTCCATGGGTCACATTATAGGATAGGCTATTAAATGAGTTAGCTGTAATGTCGTGTGTGCTAATGACATGATAATTCACCCTTCCACAAAGTGCGAAAAAACCTCCAATAAATGACGTCATTTGATTGTTTACACTGTGACATCACAGTAAGACTTTTACAACATTTCAGGACGTATGAATGAACGGATGTTATTTGTTGGGTTTTGTGGAAGTCAATAGTATGGAAATTGTTTGAAAAAGGAATTCAGAAAAAAAAAATGCTCGGGAGAATTAGATAAATAACTTCAATATAGGTAAATTACCTGATTTGTCTACCCAAATCATGCAAATGAAGCCCAAAGATAATTGCTAGTAATATTTATGAGAGTATAATTTTACAAATGTATCAGTATGATATAAAAATGAATGCAGTAGAAACACAAATTTTGGGCTCATGGTCTTTATTAAGTGAAAATAAAGCAACTAATGTGGTATAATATTCTAGATTAATGATCCAGAGAAAGTTATCACCGTAAGATTATGCGATACGGTGCATTAGTATTTCTCAAACAAGTCATCTATTTTTACATTGTTAGTTATTTTTATACGTAGTTTTATTTATGCATAGATTATACGTTACAATACGCTTTTAATCAAAATTTTCATCCATACTGGCAGATTTTTTAAAATATAACATCATTCACGATTTGAGTTTTGACAAATATGAACATTTTGCTCAAGTTATGGCACAAGTAGATTTAGGTTTTTCTATATCTGTGTATTTTTTTTTTCTTTTGAATTTTTTATTTCAACATTCCTTTCCAAACTCAAATTTGGTGCATATTTTTTAAATTATCTATAATAACACAAATACTAGTAAAATGTAGTTAGCATCTGATTAAATTTGTTGCAACAGGCTATTGAAAATATGTGAAGTTATGAAACATATATGTAAAGTACTGCTGTATTTATGGTAGTTTATCGTAATTAATAGCTTGTGGAAAAAAGGAAAAACAACAATAATTGACATGTATTTATTTCAGAGAGTATCAAACTCACTTACGAAAGAAATTCTTCGTGTGTCTAAATTTCCTATTCCTTTGTAATAAAGTAAGATTTTTTATTACTTTGTGAAAAAAGTTCAATCATCACCTTTTAATTTTCTAATGTTAGACAAAAGTTCAATTATCACATTTAATTTTCTGTCATTAGACAATAATCAACACCTTTGTAGAAGATATATTAAGGAAGATATTTACACAATTAATAGGAACTTTTATATGCCAAAGGTACTGTATATTGAATTAATATGTATGGTGAATATACATTCAGGGCCATGGTACATTTTTTAATACATATAATGTATATTTTTCCCCCTCAGAGTCGTATTGAATTTTACTAATAGTAAATTCTGTTTTATTGTATTGGCATGTACAATATTTGCTGTACCCCTGTTCATTGCATGAGATACATCTTACATTCTGTACTGTAAAACTTTTCAGTGTATCACATTCACAAATACTGATGCCCATACTGAGGATTATTAATAAACAGCTAAATCATTTATGGACTTTTACTTACAAAATAATACATGTAAGAAAAATGTCAAAGGTGGCATCTTATTCATTTAATCTATTCAGACTGACGTTTTCTCAAATAAAGAAACAAAGTATGTGACTTATTTGATATCCTTGGTAACAGAGACTATTCTTACAATCAATACTTATGTAGGCTATAGTCATGATCACTGATAGATTCATTTAGTTGTGATTGTTGACAAGTTCACTGAATCTTGATCATGGATAGGTTCTTTGATTTGTGATCATACACAAGGTTCACTGATTGTTGATCTTAGGCTGGCTTATTTCAATTTAAAAGTCATGTATGTTGATAAATTCATTGAGACTTGCTAATTTATAGGTTCACTGAATGAGAAATTGAAAAAAAGATCCTGATACAAAGCTGCCAAATTCATTTCGATCATTTACCTTTAAGGTCATTAAGAGGTCAAGGTCAACCAAGAAAAGAATGAAAATCTGCCATACTTGATGGTATTTATAACAAATTGCTCTTGGCATGAATAAGTTGATTTATTGTACGCTTTTGAACCATGACCTTAAGACAGGTCAAGACGTGCTCAGAAAGGATAGTTGAAGATGGATGGTAATGCATTACAGTACAACAAAATTATCCTTGAATAATCTCCCCGGTTTTTCAGGGGACTAAAGACTGGACATACTGCAACATTCAAGGTAGCTTTTAAATATCACTTTACATTTGACCTTGACCTTTGTGGTATATCTAAGTCTGACCTATGCTAATTTTGAATGACAAGTTATACGACTTCTATTTAACGTGTTCACATTAAATATCCCTGAAATTGTGATATGATCTGGCACATGAACCAAAATTTTTGCACAGATACATGTACCAAAATTTTAACCTTCTGACCTTGGCCTTGGTGTTAATTTGTGTTCAACCTTTGTTATGATTTTTAATGGTACAGTATGTGCAGATAGGGTTTTTATCACAAGTCGTGAGTGAGCAGCTCAGTCATGACAACTAAAGACCTTTGTGTTGGTACCTTGTGGCCTTGACCTTTTGATTTTGATCAACTCCTGTAATCATAATAGATTTTATGCTGAACAAGCTTTTGATGGGGTCATTCAAGTTTCTAAAGCGATGCTCTGAGTGCCCTTGATCTTTGACATCTTGAAAGAAAAGATACCTTGGAATGGCAAGAATGAGTGGGCTTTCATATCAAGTGCATCATTTCAACCTGACAAGATCTATTTATAGGTATCAAATTTTGACCCACTGCTTTCATTTAGCTCAGGCCTATATTAAGACAATAGACAATATTGTATATATAGCTCTAACTACTGCAATATTATATTATACAATTATTGACTTTTGATGAGGTCTACTCGTGACTATACAGACCTGGTCGGGTATTGGTTGACCGAGGCCGAAATCAAAAGTCAATAACTGATTTTAATAACATTTGCATTGTAAGTCAAAGATCTAACACTACAAGAATCAACGCACGCGCTAATCCCGAATAGACCGCTTTGGAGCTCACTCTATCAAACAGCGTCTCCACCAATCAGAAATAAGCAAAATCGGCAATAAATTATTATTCCTGATCATTTAATAAATATATATATATAGCCCTTTCTGAAGTCAATGACTTTTATCTTGGAAAATATCTTTGCATTATTATTATTTGTCAATGGGCTTTCAATTATTGCAAATTTTTTATAACGTACTTTAATTAAAATCTTTTGAATGGCAACTGAATATAGCTTTCATATTCCACATCAGAATTCCTTTAAAGACCTGCTTATGACCTTGCCCTTTGATCTTTAAAAAAATATTATTTTCAATGGCGTAGCTCTGCCTGAAAAAGTGGAGGGGCACAACATCCCAAAATTTCTAACAAGCAAAAAAAAAAAAAAAGGGGGGGGGGGGCGATTAAAAAAGACATGGGGGTTTCATTTCTGGTGCAATTCTAAATCATAAGTACATGAATAAATGTCTGGCGAGCGGTAAAGCGAGCCAGGAATTTTTTTTAGCAATTAAAATATTGACTTATCAGAAAATACTTTCTATACCCTCTATCATTAACAAGTACATGTAATAATATTTTATATAGTTTGAGTTAAAGAAGTCCTCTACTCGTGGGAATTTTCACTTACATATACTCGGACAAACTCAAATTACAAAGTATTGGTAGTTTCATAAAAATATATTGTCTCGTTTATCCACGAAACAGCGATTTATAGGCCCATAAATGTCTTCATGTACATTGATTAATTAATATGTATAAAGGATTGATCAGAATAGCAAAATTATTCAGAAAGTCTTTAAAGAACTGGCGAGCGGTAGCGAACCAATGATAACTTTTGAAAATTGACCGAAAATTGTAGATTTAAATGGTACAAAATGTTGCGATTTCAAACAATGTTAATGCATCATAAAATTTTGTGATTAAAAAGTGGGGGGGGGGGGGGGGAACAAGGACTTATAAACTGTTTATAAGTCCTTGGGGGGAATAAACATATGCATGACTGTGCCCCCCCCCCCCCACTTTTCAAAAGGGGGGGGAGGGCATGTGCCCCCGCTGCCCCCCCCTTCTCCTACGCCCTTGATTTTGGTCGGTAAGTAATACCTTACCTTAGCAGTGGCGGATCCAGATCCAGTGCCCCCTTTGCCGGGGGCCAAGGGGCGAATTTTGCTGATTTTGACTGTTTTTGGAAAATGTTTGGTCAGTGCCCGGGGGGGGGGGGGGGCTTCCGCACCCCCTGAATCCGCCACTGCTTAGGATACCTTAAAATCTAAGCATATTTCACATTTGACCCGTTCAAACTATCCCGTTAAATGTTTAAACTCACTCGCAGATTAAAAAGGGGGGTGGGCACCCTACTTTTAAAATTCCAGACGATTTTGCCAGGTTATTAATCTGCTAAAAAGTAATATGCCAATAAGGGCATAAATATTTTACAAAAATATCTTATTTTTGAATTTATATTTTGTGTGAAATTGTTCACAGTACCGGAAGATTTGTCCGGTATCGATTCAGGTGTTACATTTAAAATGGCAGCTGCTGTCGACAGTATTTTTGACGAAGACGAAGTCTGTCGGAAAATTGACGATGACAGATATGAATTTGGTTTGGTGGTCGAAAGTTCAGAATATGTAAGTAGTGATGAAGATGACGACGAAGAAGATCGTCTGAAAAAGGGGACAGTTCGAGTGGCATGGCACCCAGAGGGGAAGGAAACGATCGAAGAAGAAAAAAAGGTTATTACTCATCATCTCATGTCTTTTGTCATGGTCAACACTTACACTGTAACATAATTTCAATAGTGTTCATGTCTTACATCATCATTTATTGTGTATTGCATCAAGTTGCCGCCTGACATTGTCTGTCATTGTGATTAATCAATATTTGGAAAATCCAACAAAATTTATGATTTGTTGTTATCGGCATCGAGTTTCCGACATTGATCAGTCACGCATTTACGACATAGCTGACCAGTTACGATAGAACATCGGAGATTCGATGATGTGCCCAACCTGTTAATTGTTCAAAGTGTTGTGAATTTGTTGTCGGATAGTTCAGTGATAATTATAGGTTGACCCTTCATAGCTCACTCCTTAAAGCTTTGGAATTCCAATCCAACAACCGCGTTTCGTTCTCTGGTCAGCGCGTAAGTGCTCCGAGTTTACTTTAATGCTCTGACAGCAGCTACAAATGTAGGGGATCGAACCTGGTCATTGGATTGCAATTCCAGAGTGCTACCATTAGTGAGTTAGCTAAAGGGTCAACCCAATAGCTCAGTCTCTTAACACTCTGAACTATTGGAGGTCTAAGTTTAGTACTGAAGAGCATTTCACCATATTCGGATATCCCCGCCCTTACCAAAATGAAATGTTTGCAGCAAACTTGCTGCAAGCTTGCGGCAAATTTGCAGCAAACAATATAGTTTGCCAGAAAAGTGAAAAAGTTGTTTGCAGCAAATTGCCGCTACTGGCAATCTTCTGGCGAACAAAAATTGTTTGCAAGAAAGTTGCCAGAACTGTGAAAGTTTGCAAGAAAGTTGCCAGAAACCAAACTCTTGTATATTTCTCCTCATAGTGTTTGCCAGAAGTTTACCAGAAAATTTACTTTGGATTTTTATGTGCAATCTACCCCTTGCACTGTTCGCCAGAAGTTTGCCACAACATGAATTGCTTAGTAGGATGACTAAGCTAATGCATCCTGGGAAAATAGATTTAAATTTGGCTCCAAATTGGAGAGAAAGAGATAGGAATGATAGGCTTAAATGTGTTTGGAATCAAGGTTTAATGTCCAAAAGTAAGTTATCTTTTTCCATTATCATTATTGAATATAATAAGTATGAATTCTATATCCATTTGGGATATTAAAATAAAAAGAACAACGTTTATTATACTGAATATTTTCTGACCAACTGCATGTAGGGCTGAGACATTTGAATGATTCACTTCAATTAACATATTCATTATGGCAGTTTAATCTTCTGCTCAGTTAGTTTTAGAAATAATTATGATTGTTAATTTTTGATTAATGTCAAACATGCATGCATTAATTATATGCATTAATTATTTTCTTCTTTTTCTTTTTCTTCTTTTCTTTTTTTTTTTTTTGTAGCATAAATGAAAAAATATTACACATAATTTTTTAGGCGAGTTTCGCGTAGCGATCTCGGCTATAGTGATCGCAGGATTTTGACGTCACACCACTTCCGTGACATCCCCACGCCCCAAAATGTATAAATGAGTAAAGATAAATATATATTCACAGTTTTTCTCAACTCCGATCGTGTGGCCCGATGACCCTGGACCTCATTATTCACCATATTTATTTAAGACAGCGTACATTGCATTCCGCGTTTTAACAGTTGTTTCATAATGTTTAAAAAAAAGTTAGAGATTATTTTAAAAAGGATACTTAGGATGCAGTAAACATCAACTGTCTCGTGTGCACGTGTGTTGAGATTGCTTATAAGTTTATCGGCTATACTGCGGTACTTGGAATTACCGAAAAGACAGCATTTACCGAAACAACAGTGATATTTACCGAATAGACGGATATATTCATTTTTAGCTCACCTCGACGAAGTTGAGATGAGCTTATGCTATAACCCCGGCGTCCGCGTCCCCGTCCCCGTCCGCGTCCGCGTCCGGTTAAAGTTTTTGGGCAACTCAGTATCTGACAAAGTACTGATGCTACAGTGACCAAACTTGCACAAGTGATTCATCTTGGGATGCTGAGTTGAACCCATGCATCGGATGCAGCATCTGACCTACATTTTCCGGTTGAATGACTTTGTCAATGTCTGGTTAAAGGAGTAGGTTCGGTAACCATGGAATTCGGCCCTGTCGTACTTTTGAATGAAATTTTGTATGTTAAATAACTGATGTCTGCAGTTTCTAAAACTGTTCTCATTTTTCAAATATCTTAAAAATTGACGAAAATATGTGGAATCGTTCGAGGCATGGTATAGCGTATTGAGTGACGTCAATGACGTCGTCACATGACGCCGTCACGACGTTGTGTTGCCATAAGAAATTTATTAACACTAGTTGTAACGAAAACAATAAATTAAAAAAAAAACAAGAAGAAAAGAAAGGATTTACATTTACGGATTAAATTAGACGAGTTGAAAAGATATGAGCTGGTATAGCCTCAAGGTAGAGAAGATGCGTGACGTATTTTCATCGGAAACTCGAGATCCATGTCCTGAAAACTGTCCTAAACACGCAGTCGGGAGCGTTTTCTGCAGAAGTTGATTTCGTAATATAACAGTTATTAGGCCAAAAGATCCAACCTTTTAAGGATCCCACACCCTAATAGAGTACTTCCTGTTAAAATTTATGCAAATTTTGATACTTTCCTGATAAATGCCGATGATTCATGATCGAAAAGCTTCGGTGTAACAGAGTAGATCATGGTATGAGAAGTGTAATCCCTAATCTTAGCAAGAATAGTATGTATAGCATTATTTTTGAAGAGATTGAAAATCCTTATTTCTGATATTCATTATTGAAAATGCATTAGGGGTTGAATACCTTTAAAAAAGTCGCATAAAATTGTTTTACTAGTATACATGCAAAACCATGAACAGTTTTCTAATTGGTATATCCCATTCGATTTTGGTCCTGTTGTTTTACTTCTTCTTTTTTATTTCTCATATTTGTTTTTATGTACGCTTGTGCATTCAAGGTATCCATTAAAGTATATTTTATTTATTGAATGACCATCGAATTGTGTTCAAACTTACCTTACATGTAGATAATGCATTTGATATGCGGGATCAAGGAAGGTTGGGGGTGTTATTGTTGTGGGTGTTGACCGGTACGATTAATAGTGACATGCGAAATAAATTTTCTTGTCATCTGTCAGTCTTCTTAAATTACAACTTACTTAGATGACTCTTTTTACCAGTATAAATGTAACTGTTGCATCATACATGTAGCTTCAATGTTCCAAACATCATTTCATGTCGTAATATCCCAGACACAGACAGACGACATACGGAAGCTATTTCACAATGCGCACGCATGGGCCATAGCTAGATTTTTTTCTTATTCCCATGAAATAGCTGTACGTACATGTAGCTGATTAAATGGAAGGAGGGAAGGGGATGGAATTTTGATATATGCAGAATAAGAAAAAAATCTGGCTACGGCCCCTGTTGATGTGCACGAATGAAATGTTTCATTTTAAAATCTCTGAATAGATAACGTATTGACACCTGAAAAAAAAACACTTGCTTCCTGGACAGTATCTTAATTTCAACGGGGCCCGTTGTCTTTAGCTCATAATAATTCATTTCAGTGCCTGGTAAATGTATCTTTTACATTCTACAGAACTTAGATTGTGTTTCATTTCCAGTTATTGTGTATTTTTACTAGATTTGAAAATTAACAAATCATAACATTCAGATTATCGCATCATCCATTTATGTAATCGTTTGCAAAGTATAGTTGAAAAGTGCATATCCGATGCGGTGATATTTCATCTTTTATTAATGTTTAACGTCTTCAAATTCAATATCAGCATTTTGAATATACTACTAGTAGAATAAATTTCGGGGCTATTAAGCGATGAACATGTCCGTCCATCAAACTTCCTTGTCGAGCTTCCTAATAGGTCATTCATGCCGGTAATAGATTTCTGGATTAAATCGGTCTACCCTTGTGTGTGTCCGTCCGTCCGTCCGCCGCCCTAAACATGGTTCTGAACATTTTAAAGAAACCATTACAATGAATCGATTTACTTCCTTTATATAGCCTTTACAAAAAAGGTGATGTTCGAGTATGACCCATGTCGCTCAATTATGTTCAGATTTACTCCTTGCAGAAAAAAAATGCAACCTTTTCGGTAAATGTCATGCTGCCCTTTTCTTGAAATATTTTTTTTCTGAATTTAATCCATTTTACTTCTGATTATCTACGAAAAAAAAAAAAAGATTATCGATTCCTAAATGTCTTCAACACTATTGCTGACCCGGCCCATGATCTCTCTTTCGACCAGTGCTTACAGTTTGATGTTGGATTCATGAAAATACAAAACAGACCATTTTATTTCCTTCTTCTTGATACATTACGAACTCAGATCCCGGGTAGATTTTGCATCAAACATGAACACAAGCTGAACTAATAAGCTAGAGTATCGTACATCATATTTGCATAATCTAAATTGGAGTTTATAAGTCATACCAATAATAATAACATTTTCCGATACTATCTCTCTCTCTCTCTCTCTCATTTTCTGAATAGAAATTTCGTTTTTCTGTTTGTCGTTTTGAATTCGAGAAGGTATGAACTGTAGTCACAGTTATTACTATTTCTGTTTAGAGTTTGAAAATAATAATGTTGGATAATGAGCGAATATCATTTCATTTTATTCAAATGAATATATATTAACGTTCCATTACACTTGCAGAATAGTTTAGTTTAAACATATTTTATTCAATAAATAATTATTGAAAAGGATTGGGCCACAAGTTTTGAAAACATTAGAAACGGCCCTTTCCTATCAAATACAATGTAGCACAAATGCATGTCATAAGAGGCTGATATTTAAACATATTTCAAATATTTCTTAATAAACTAATGAGGAAGAGAATAAGGAAAAGAGTTAAGAAATAATATATTTATAAGAGCGAGGGAGGGAGGAGGTTGTGGTATATGGTTTTGAGAGGACAAGTGCTAGGAATGCGAAGAGCAAAGGGATGGGGTTTAAGGAAGAAGGTTGAACAGACGGAAGCTTGTGACATTTGAAAATAAATATGTTTAAACTAACAGACGGAGATCAATTACCAGCCTAGAGGATCAAAATCTACCCGATGATATGATGAAGTCTTGTATGGACAGTTGGATATAGATATTATCGACAGAATCCAATTCATCTTTCCCTTTTAAGAGATCGTTTAAAGATAAGGGAAGAAATGCTGTTATTTTGTTCAATAGGGTGCGTCTTTGCTCATGGAATTTAGTACAATATAAAATATAATGACATACATCTTCGTTAGAATAACCACAGGAACAAGACGGAGAGTTCGTCAAATTTACTCTGAAAAGATCTGCATTTAGGCTACTACAAGAGTTTCTTAACCTAGTTAACAGTATGTTAGCTTTACGATTTCCTACCATGTAATGTCTAGGGGGTTTATAAACTTCGTAAGATTTTTGGAGAGAACTTTTAAATTGTTTAAGTGTTGATTTATTTCTTATTTCCATGTCGAGTGAATTCCATGAGCGAAGAGTGGAAGGTAAAAACGAATCCACGGAGCTTTGTAGACGAAATTGGGGGGTCCGATAATTAGAGCTGTTTCTAAGATCGTAAGAATTCAACTGATCCACCTGTGGCGGTATCATATTTTTTAAATAAGATGGAGTAAGATTATTTTGAATTTTATAAAATAGAGAGAGTTTTCTTTTTTCACGACGTGATTTTAGGGATTCCCAACCAGTTTCTGACAAAAGTGATTCAATACTTGCGAAAAGAGGAAGACCAGTTACTATTCTAGCGGCTTGGTATTGGATTTTTTCTAACTTATCAGAATCTGCTTGAGTACATCCGTCCCATAATTCACAAGAATATTCAAGTAAAGGCAGGGTAAAAGTTAAGTATATTTTGTTGAGGGAAGAACGACTGAGAGTATATTTGAGAGATCTAAGTACATTTATTTGCTTTAGAGCTGTATTGCATATATTATCGATATGAGAAGTCCATTTACCATCGGATCTAAAAGTTACGCCTAGGTGTTTGTGGGAAGTAGTAGTATTTAGTTCATGATTTCCAAAACGAAGGTTTAGTTGATCTGTTTCTCTGTTACTTATAATAAGAACATCGGTTTTAGCTGGATTGAAAGACACTAACCATTTATGAGACCATGTGTATATTTTATCTAAATCTGAATTTAGCGAGCGTTCGATTTCGGTAAGTCTCTTGGAAGAATGAAGCAAAGAAGTATCGTCTGCAAAAAGACGGGCAAGACTTATCAAGTTATCAGCAATATCATTAATGAAAATAAGAAATAGAAAGGGTCCTAATACCGATCCTTGGGGCACTCCTGCATTTATTTGTTTGAAAGACGAAACATTATTATTTAGCATTACTGATTGTTCGCGTTTTGATAAGTAGTCTTGGAGAAATGCAAGCAAGTTACCAACGATACCGTAAGAGGATAATTTAATTAGGAGACCTTTATGCCAAACCTTATCAAATGCTTTGGAAATATCTAGAAAAACTAAACCAGTGTGTTCATTTTTTTCCCTATTTAAGAATGCTCATGTATGGATACTTAAGTACATTCTACATTCAACTTTTTTTTTTTTTTTTTTGTAATTTGCGTATACCTATATCGTCCATCTTTTTTTTTTTGTTGCTACCGTCCGCGCAGCACACTTCAGAAATCGGAAAGTCAAGATTTTGTCATCTTTATCTGTTGAAACTTTTGATAAGATGTAGACCATTTGATAGTTTTAGTTTTAATATAAATTCAATACTGATATGTACATCGTATATTTATACCCAGAAACTCGTTTAATTTAACGTACACGATGTACTGAGCCTAAAAAAATCTTATAAATTCGCCCTATCAAACTTAATTTCTGGTCCTGGTAAATATGTTATAGTAGCACTTATTATGTTAGTAGTTACGAGAAATCAAGAACAATCAAACTGTATAAAAATTATTCTCAAAATCTGTAGACACTGAAAAGAATATCTCGATTTTCTGATTTCTAAAGAGAGCTGTTCACGCTAAATCTCTCTCAGGTTGGTGGAAGTACGACATAGAAAACTTTAAAATAGATGCACAGCACAGTGCGTCACAGAAACGAAATTCTCTATATAGCAAGATTTGAGTATGATCTTCAATTTAATACCAATTCAATTTCTGTGACAACGTGTGCTATGGGTAAAGTTTCAGGATAAAGACTCTAAAACATGTTAAAAACACGGAAATTGGCATACCGTCATGGATTAACGACGTCATAGATGACGTCACAGCACGTGCAGATTCCCGAACGTCGTATTTTTCTGAACTATCAAAGATTGTCTTTGCTTTCATAAAGAAATAATATGAAATAAAACAATTTTAGAATCTAGGTTTGAACAAGGCCAATATCGGTAGTTTCTGAACCTACTCCTTTTTGGGGTAGTTCAGTATCTGACAAAGTACTGATGCTACAGTAACCAAACTTGCACAAGTGATTCATCTTGAGATGCTGAGGTGAACCCATGCATCAGATGCAGCATCTGACCTACTTTTTCCGCTTGAGTGATTTTGCCTTATAAGGCCAATATTGAGCAAAGTATAAGTGCTACATGTACCAAACTTGCATATTGGATGTATCTTTGATCAAACTTTCATAAAATGACCTTGACCTACTTTTTCCACTCGAGTGATTTTGCCTTTAAAGGCCAATATTGAGCAAAGTATAGGTGCTACATGTACCAAACTTGCATATTGGATGTATCTTTGATCAAATTTTCATAAAATGACCTTGACCTACTTTTTCCGCTTGAGTGATTTTGCATTTAAAGGCCAATATTGAGCAAAGTATAAGTGCTACATGTACCAAACTTGCATATTGGATGTATCTTTGATCAAACTTTCATAAAATGACCTTGACCTACTTTTTCTGCTTGAGTGATTTTGCATTTAAAGGCCAATATTGAGCAAAGTATAAGTGCTACATGTACCAAACTTGCACATTGGATGTATCTTTGATCAAGCTTTTATTAAAATGACCTTGACCTACTTTTTTTTCACTTGAGTGATTTTCTTATTATACATGTACTTAGAGATATGTTTAAATTGAACTTTGCTGCCGCGAGGTGAGCTTCGTAATCTTTGATTACACTATGTTTTATTTTGGTGATACATTTAATTGTATAAACACATTTCCAATCATAAAATGTGTTTAGTTTTGAAATTTAAGTGTCTTTTCGGTACAATTTGGGGTCTTTTCGGTAAATACCACTGTCTTTTCGGTAATTCCTATTACCCTCTTGTATACTGTACCACGTGACACTATGTAAATAAATTGGAAGGCGCTGATATTCAAGTCGTAGCAGTTCGAGTGTTTAAGCGATAAACGAGGAGTTACGGTCATACATTACACTTCTAGGTATAGAAATCAATTTAGAATTCACAGACAATCAAGCGCTCATAGCGCATTGGTCTGTCGCATCTCGCAAATAGAATGCACTGACTCACTGAACACCGAGCAAGGGCTGGGACGGACACGCTGAACAGCTAAATTCGAGTAAACAAAAACTAGGTCACTGAAGAAATGGTACCTACGATATCTCTGGAAGTACGGGAATTTTTTTTAATGAAATTTGGTGACATAGTAGATAAAATATATAGGTACAATCGTAGAAAGTATGATCTTATTGGAACCTCTATAGCGAATTTTGCAATGGTTGAAGTTAGAAATTTGACATGACTGTGTATCTGCGAGATCGTACACATACATGTACCAGGCACTTTTACGGCATGTGGAACAGATATGCAGATCTATACACCACAGGGGTGAGGTATCATCTCTTGGTCACAAACCCTTTCCTCAATACAAACCCTTCTGTCTACATATATAAAACTTTTTTAATATAGACATATAGAAGAAAGGGTACGTATAGAGGAAAGGGTTTGTGACCAAGCGATAATGCCTCACCCCTGTGCTATACATGAAGAAAAAATAAACGTCTGTACTATCAGTGCGGATCCACCTTATTATTTAGGGGGGGACGTAAATAATTGACCCTTCCGATTGCGGGAAAAAAAATGCAAAATTTCGTGACGTCACAATGCTTTTACCATGTGTTAACCTCGGACAAACAAGCTTCGAACCTCGGTCAAACATCGAAATTGCATTGTGACGTCATGGAATTTCTCAAATTTTTCCCGCGCTCGGAAGGGTCAATTGGCAAGGGATCTGGAGACTTCCTAGATCCCCAGCGGGTCCAGGGCAGAGCCCTGTTAGGGGGGTTGAAGCCTCCTGGAATCTCTTGAATTTCAGCCTTTTTAGGACCATTTTCGTGACTGTAATTAATTAAAGAATGGGATTTGATGCATTTAATAATTATATTTACTAAAAGGTAAGTAATATTCACTAATATTCACTCTTTCTTGATTTAAAATGATTGTTTTACCCATGATTGGAAAATTAAAGGGGGCCCTATGCCCCCCTTGAATCTGTCACTGACTAGCAGTCATGCTGACATAGGTTCACAGGGACAAACCTTTATCAAAATATCCTAGGAGCCAATTGGGCCCCTAAACTCTAAAATTTAGGAGCCCAGGCTAAAATTTGGGGGCCCAGAAAAAATACACATCTAATCTTAAACTTGTAAAGAAGATAAGTTTATTTCTTCCAGGTACAGATACTCTTGTACAATGTGGAGTTCTACATTTTAATAGCCTCTAATAGAACAATAAAAACCTCTACTGTAGTTCTTTTGAAATCACTTTCACGATCTTTTTTTTTTCTTTCTGCGGGTCATGACACCCCTTCCAAACGCTTGCCTATTGTTTTTGTTTTATTTTTTTTTTGGGGGGGGGGGGTCTTTTTAATCCGATAGGTTTCTACTGAATAAAACGTCACTTTAGTATTGTACAGTCTCACGTTTCACGCTTATTGATGTACGTTATCAACGACAAAATGAGAGAGAGAGAGGGGGGGGGGGCTAGAACAATACACGGTTCGTATAGATATTTTTAAAACGTCAACAGAGAGTCAGAGATGTAAAAAGTGAGTTTCTGGTCGGCACATTCATTACATATATTCGCGCCGTTATACTGTCCCCTATGGCATAGATTGAATCAGTTGAAATGAGATTTTGGGTGTAAATTTGGCGAACGACTTTAAAAGATTTTCGATAAATGAATTAAGAAAATTAGTTTTGATTTCGGCCGTGCAAAGTACCACTACCTTTCAATGAATCGGTAAACGTGTACACGAATGCTTTCGAAAACATGTACATGCAGTAAGGCTGTGTCGTGCGAACAACATGCAGTAATCCAAATTCCAATTATCTTAATAGCAACTTTGAACGAGGGCTTCGCACAGTGACACGTGAGAAAACGTAAATTTCGCGTATGTAAACAGGTACGTACATGTATTAATATAAGCCCCTGATTTTAAAAGAGCTTTATTGACGAAGTATGGGGCCTAACATAGAAGCAAAAGAAATTCCTTTTTATAATTAAATATGGACTATGTATTTTTATTTTCATTCGCCAAATGGGCGAGTAGGACATGATGTTTTGGGGGCCCAGCTAAAAATTTGGTCGCCATGGGCGACTGGGCGACCGCCAATTTCCGTCCCTGACGGTTCATAAATGTTTTATTTCCGAACATTGGAAAATGGATTTGTTCTATCTGCTAATACAATATTTAAAAATCCCATAAAATAGTTTGATATCATTCTAAAATGAATAAACGAAACTCGCCATCAGTTCCTTCAGAGCTTTGATTTCTTCATAGTCTTAAATGTACTTTAATATAAAGCAACTTTAAATTTAATGTGTTTTCAAATCTTATACTGTACTATACACATATTTAAGTCTACAGAGTTTTGAGAGTGTGTTACTAAGAGTGTACGTACATGATGATTAGTTTGCGGCAAGTTTGCTGCAAGCTTGCCGCAAGTTTGCCACAAAACAAATGCCTCAATCCAAATAAGGTTCTACAGTTTGCCGCAAAGTTGCCGCAATTTGTTTGCCAGAAAACTAATTTGCATACGAATTCTGAGCTTGCAGCAAATAGTTGCCGCAAGCTTGCTGCAAACTTGCGGCAAGTTTGCAGCAATTGTTTGCCAGAGGCCTGATATTTTGGTAAGGGCGGTCTTTTGCTCCACAGACCTGCCTACTTTTATGATTTTGGCAGGAGTTTTACGATTTTTGATCTAACAGATAAAACTAACAGGTGGACTTGACTATTAAATTAATTGTAAGTTAAGAATTTGATATTGTATATTAATTTAAGCAATTGTGTAAATGGTTAAGATTCATACAAATGTCAAAGTAGGGAAAAGACGATGCTTTTTTTCCTCAAAATTACAATCAGTTGTTTTTAATACGCTTTATATTACTAAATTACACAGTCTATTAAAGTGTCTTTAGCAACATTTTACACTTTTTGTAAGAAACAGGTAGACAGGTCTTATTTCACCACTTCACGCATTTCCAGCTACATGTACCATGGAAACTTTGGCGACCAGGAAATTTGTGATGTCTCGTTAAATACACCACTACTTTCTTAATCATCTTTTAATAACTTAATATTAACTGATCAATGATCGATTGTAATAGGAATTCTTTGATTTCTTCCTATTGAGGATTTATAAAATTGACTGCTCCAATTTACATGTTTGTGTATAAACATTTTACCTCTTTAAGGCTCTTACCAGATACTTTGATGTCAGGAATCTACCTATAAACTATTGTATGTCTGTCATGCTTGACATTGTTTAAATACCGGTATTCAAATTATTGCATCAATGATTCATCATTCTCATTCAGTTTTACTGATATAAGAATCATAATTATTTGTGTAATATATGGAAATTCAAGTGAGCTATTGTCACATGGTGCTGCTCATCATTGATCATATTGTAAACTTTTCACATTTTGGACCTCTTCTCAAGAACAGATTTTGATAAAGCTTGGTAGATATGAAGTAATACATGTAACAGTTGCCTACATTAAGTGTTGTTGTTTTTTTTACAAGATCCATCAACAGATAGCGCCACTGCAAGTAAAACGAAGTAATTCACTCAGAGTACCATCCTTTGACGAATTCGCCAGAGGCGAAGCACATTTCAACAAAAAGAATACATATTAAAAATGATAAAGAAGGATGTCTTTTATGTTAGAAGTGTTGTTATTTTTGGTTCTACTCCACAGTCATTTTTGACGAACTTTGTCAGAAATATTCGGTGATTTTGTGTTTTCTGCAAAGCATAGTGACAATAAGGGGATCACTTTGTCCAGTGTCTGTATGTCTGTTATTCACAGGACGGAACTCGTCAGTTGTTACTTAAATATTTACATTACTAGTATATTCCCCATGTTGAACGCCCATTAGGCAACTAGAATTATATTCCAATAACTTGGGTTGCTATTGTGACATCACGTTCAAGTTTTGCATGTAGGGAGAATTTACCAAAGTTCAAATACATTTGACGCTATAACAGGCAAAATATGCGAAGAGCATGCAAATAAGAATGGCCGATATTTAGATTAAATGTAAATATGTATAATTTCTGGCTGGACACGTGCAAATTTTCCGAGAATCGCAATTTATACATGACCAACCAGAATTATACACCCATGAACACCAAAAGTAAGACAGTCATTTCTTAATTATTATTTCACACATGTATACCTTATGACAAGACATGCAGATACCATTTGACCTGGTGACCTTGGACCTAATTTTGAAAAACTTTAATATTGGATGTAATATTTGAATGGTAGATGATAGGAGTCTCATATTTCTCATGTGCATTCCTTGTGACAAGACCTTTATGCTGATTTAGATTTTTGACCAGGTGATCTTGACCAATAGGCTGTGGGTTGCCAAAAATGACTTTAATTGTGATAATGAATTTCTATTCCAGTTGATTCTTGCAGACAGATCTCTTATGCCAGGAGATGTAGTACGGCGTATCATAGAGGGTAAATCTAGTCCAAGGGGATTTGTACAGGACATGAAAGTCTTGTGCCATGTCAACATAAAGGGAACCAACAAGTATATCTATAATGTGGACAGCAAGGACATTTCTTCAGGGTCATATGAAGACCCATCTAATAAGGTAATATGCATGCATGTGAGAGAACTTTATAATGATTTAAAGAAAAAAATTGTCAGCATCTATTTGATAGTGATATAAATCAAATCAGAGACTTTTTATTACCCCCGCCATATAATGGTGGGGGTATATTTTCTCTTTGAATATTGAACACTTTTGACTGAATAATTCCAGAATGTTTCTAAGATAACTCTACCATGTTTACAATAAAAATTCCTTGATTTGTGAGAACCACATCCAAACTGAAGGGTACTAAGGAAAATTTTAATTATAAAAATGATTTAATTGCAGAAATGTTTTGTAAAACAAGAATTCAAAAGCAGAGGACATTGATATTCTTTCATAATGAATGTAAACCAAATTGCACATTAATTCAGTTACAGGAAGATGTATATTTAAACCCAAATCAAATTGTGCAGTTCTTGTTGTCTTTTGATTTTCCATAATTTTCTATTGATATTATTTACATAATTTTCATGATAGGTTAAGGAAAAGTACCTTGTGGTCCATGTCACTTTATCTGATAGACATCTATCATTAACATTCGTGATCATACTTTGTAAAGAAGTTCATTAACTCTCCATTGTACCATTATGAGGAACTATTGACAAGTTATTGAAGAGACACCTTTTTGGCAAAGAACATCTTTTCATTTTCTAAGAATAGCATTAAAACCTTAGTGAAATTTCCATCTGGTAATGATAAATCTACATTGCATGTGTTAATGATCAATTTGTATGTACAACATTGTTCCTATTATCTTTTTCCATTTAGTATTTCAAGAATGATCATCCGGATGTGACCATGGACTCTTGGATCGGAAAGATAGAGGAAGTCTACGAAGCCGTGACCCTTTTGTTCCCAGATGGCGCCATGTGTAAAGTCGTAGAGGCGGAAGATCTTCATTATGAATTTGATTCCATAAATGACCGTTGCAAAGATGAAGCACCAGTAAGCTTTAAAAAAATAGGAAAAAAAATTAATAATAAAAAAAAAACAAGCAAAGTTGGGTACACCTCTGTTTAATACAAATGTTTAAAGCAAGAAAATAAAAACTAGATTTGTGCTCTCTCACTCTCTTTTTATGATGAATAACACACAAGAAGCATATTTGTATTTGTTGACATCCGTGTATCATATGTTTTAGGATAGCACATTTTCTTCTGAGGGAATGTTTTACAAAGGTAAAATTCTTCGTGGGAAAATCGGAGATCTTCAAGGGGCCGAGTGGTTTCAACCTACCAAAAGTTATAGCAGCAAAGTGGCAAAGAAGAACCCTAGACTGATGGTCACAGTCCGCATTGAAGAAGTTAGTATTTAATGAGGCTGAGTACAATTTGAGTTATCGCGCTAAGTGCAGGTCTTGCTCATTGAACCAATTTGAGTTATTTGTTACCTCAGTATTGTCAAATATTCTCTCATACGAACAGAGAACAGTGCCTGGCACCATAGGCTAAGAATTGACTTAAGTCATATTCTCAAAATAAGTTATATAACAAACACATCAATGAGAATTTATATTATTGAGTTCATCCATTTTATTCTACTCTGAAAATGGAAAAATTGTTTGAATCGTTTCAAGGCATCACTAATATCATAACAAACAAAAGAATATTGAAATTTAGACTTAAGCCAATTCTTAGTGAAGGTGCTAAGCCCAGCTCCCAGACCAAAATGATTTGTATTCTGTTCACAATGTATTCTAAATTTATTTTAAGATTATTAAATGATTAGATGTATTATTTCTGTATATATGAATAAACAATGTACATGTAATTCCCTGAAATGAAACTATTCAAAAGAACCTGTTGCATTGCTGCATGGAAAGGCTCGTCACCTTTATACCTGAAAGAACAGGATTTAGAAAACAAGAATGAAACTGACATTATATAGAAATAGTGTTTTATTTTTTGTTTTCTTACGAGAAATAATTATCGTAAAAAAAATTGTTACGGGTATGCAAATGAAATGCTGTGCGATAAATGTTTTTGCTGTGTGTTGCATACCCGTAACAAAACACAAACTAAGACAGTATCCTCTATATGAAGTGTGTTGCATACCTGTAAGAAAACACAAATTCAGACATTATTCTCTATATGAAGTAATTTCTGATTATTCATGATTATGTATATGTAGCTACCTTTTCTGCAAAGAAAATTCAAGTGGTACAATTAAAGTGGTATAATTTACCATTATTGACATCTTATTTTAAGAGGGCTTCAAACTCGTCTTAGTGCACTGGTCATCATCATTGTACATCTTCATAAGCTTAGAGAAAGCTCAAAGTGAAAGAATAGACATGTATAGAGGCGAAGGACTAAACCTAACTTAGTCTAATGACTTTAGGAGTTCTATGGACCATACTTCTAATTCTATGCTTGAATAAGCATTTTGTTCGCTACTTTTTATTGCTCTTTGTCACTTTGATATAATTCTTAGCTTTTAAAGTGTTGATTTCTGGTTCATCTGATTTAAGAATTACATGAAGATCAACATTTTGTGTTGTTTCAGGTTGAGGTAACATCTGTGAAAGTCCATTGGTTGTTTCGAGGATTTGGAACTCCTGAAAATAGCAGTAATAGCATGGAGGTGCCACCTGCAAAAGTTGTCCCCCCTAAATTGTCCTAAGTTAATCAATCTTGACTGGTATTCGTATTGCAGCGTTCAGGTGGGGGATAAATCTAGTTATGAAATCAAGCCAACAGATCAGCTTGTTGATGTACCTCCCAAATTTAATTTTGTTCCCGATGCTTTATCAAATGAAAATCTCGAGGGTACCACAAAAAATGACTTGGCCACAAATTCGAAGTCCAATGTGGAGGAAACAACTAGTAATGATTGTGCATCTGAAGCACAGTCCACTCTGAGTAGGGAAACAGCAGGAGAACTACATGTGTCGGAAAATTCAAATCAGGCTAAGCAAGCAAAAGTTACGGAGAGTGAGTCTATGGAATTTGACACGGTGGAAGAGAAAGAAGCTGATGAGGATTATGAAGACGTTGAATCTTCGGAAGAAGAAAAAAATGAAGAAAAAACTGTCAGCCAAACAAAGGAAATTCTCGCATGCACCTAGGAAGAAAAGAAAGACAAAAACTTCCAAGAAAGCAGAGAGAAAGACGAAAGCAGAGGCCAAGTTCTATCCACCATTTCCAACCTGTCAGCCAGGAGAGAAACTGACTGTAGAAGTCTGCTACACCTTCTCTAAAGCAGATGTTATGTGGCAGGTATGACAAAGTATGGTATACATTAAATCAAAATTAACATACATGTAGGTTGCATGTATGACATGTTTATAGGTATGCTATACCTGTCTATATAGGTAAAAACAAATGTTGCAGGTTTGAAGTGTTTTTCAAAAAGAGGTATGCTATATGTACGTCTTTGATAAATAGTTGTGATGTGACAATATTTCCAGTGATTGATAAGGAATTTTTGTCAATGAGCCATTTTCCATGATTTTCTACTATTTCAGTGGACCATTTCATACAAAAGTACGCAAACTTCAACATGTTCAATTGGCCATTTTTTAAATGAATGGGACAATCTTGCATGGCCCCTATCCTTCCCAATCACTGGATTTCATATGTACATGTACATAATGTATTTAGAAGTACAGTTTATCTTAAAAAGCATGTTATGCTGCAGGTACATGTAGAATGCTCTAACTTCTGCAATGCAGACATGACGCGGCAAGCTTTATGTTCTTTTGTGTTTTCCATGCTTATTATTAAGTGATTTTTTGCCATTGTAAGAAAAGTTCATGGTACATGCATATGATACTTAATTTATGTTAAGGTTTAACAAATTTTATATACATTTCTTACAGCTTAAACTGACCAAAATTTAGTTTCTAAATATACTCACATGGATGTTTGTACATTTACGTTATATATTCCTTAAGGACTTCTTTGGTTTGTTACATTAAACTATGACATGTACATTTCCTGTAAATTTGAAAATGGTATATTTTTTAAAAGCATTTTATTTCATCGAATTAACGTTGGTTGTGTATGTATTTCAGAATGGAGATATAGAGAGGGACATTCCATCCACAGATTTAGTCCCTATTCATCATTTAGATGAGTTGGAATTTTTCCCAGGAGACTTTGTTGTCCCAGAAAAAGGTAAGAAGTTATGAACATGAAAACCACATATTGTCTGCGTAACTTTCAGAGAAGATGTACAGGGAGTAAAATTGGCTGCAGGACTTAGGGGCCAGCTGGGCCCCTAGAAAATGAAATTTAGGGGCCCAGCTAGAAAATTACGGGCCCAACTTTTTTTAAGGGTGCATTCATTTTAAGTAAAAATTGAAAAAAATAAGGATTTTAAGGCAAATTCAGTCGGGTCCCATCCCTTCCCACTCACCTGAAAAACAAGGATTTGGGGACAAATTCCAGGGGTTCTACCCCTCCTCCCTCCACCCTGAAAATTTTCGGCAATTCCAGGGGGTCCCAACCCTGTGAATTCGCGCTTGATCGCCATTCGGTTTGAAGAAAATGCGTAGGATGAAATATGGTTGCTGATTATATATAATTGCTATTACATCTAAACTAATAAAGTTGTAAATCCTTTGTTGACCAAATGTCTGATGTCTTCTTTTCATTTTTTTTTTTCTACTTATTCAAAGAGTCTTTAAAAATCGTCTGCTATCGATCCCCTTATCATACCGGTAACATGGTCACTTTTAAAGTTCAGTCCCATTGTTGGCCACTCAAGAGCTCCCAACTGTAGCCAGTCATGCAAAACGGATTTAAATCTACCTTTAAGGTGTGAAAAGTACTCACTCAATGGAGTATAGAGAGAAGTGTTATGTAATTGAAAACCGACATTTGATTTACGATATCTCCTACTCGCCATCTGGGCGACTGCTGGTCAAAGTTTTAGTCGCCCAGTCGTGAAAATGGTCGCCAATGGCGACTGGGCGAGTGCTAATTTTACTCCCTGATGTATTATAATGAATTCTTGATTTTGTGTTTGCAGACAATGATTGAGGAAAAATTGAGAGAAAATTTTGAACTAATCTTTCCCTTCTTCTGGAGACATGTAAAGTAACATATTATTAAGAATCAAACACACATATTTCAAACACATATAGTCAGTAGGAATTATTTCAAGTCAAAAGTGTGAGATAAATAAACATTTAAACCTGTTTCAGTATACATGTATGTACCTAATATGTTTCTTTATTGTGCATTTAGACGGAACCACAGAGAAATATGGTGTTGTTGTCAACTGTGACCACATAGAAAGGACATGCCTGGTCAGATGGATGAAAGTGGTGGACCTGGCTAAAGGTGAAAGGTTAGTATGGCCCATTTTCAGTTTAGATTAGCAAGTTTTTTCTGATCTTGGTTTTCCTGTATATTAATGAGACAGAATTGTATGTGATGTAATTGATGCATAGGTAGAGATTTTTGTGTGTAAGTTTTTGAATACTGCTTATAAAGGTATCTCCTTTAGGTGAAGGTTATGTTACAGGTGTTAATATTACCTTCACAAGTTTCATACTGGAACAACAGGCTTGCCTCTTGAAAATAAAAGACCAATGAAATTACATATCTCGCTATTATTTGTAAACCATTGCAACTCGACAGTAGTCGTTATGGTATCATATCATGTGCTGGATTTGATTTGAATGTTTTAAAGAAACAAGATTTAGTAAGAGATCGGCATTTTATTCAAAACTGAATTCTTATTTTTTCCTAACAGATTCCCCTGCTTATTATTCTAATGTCAAGCTTGTGATATTATCGTGAAAGTTGTGAAGGTAATAATGCCTTTGAATTTATCTCACATAGAGAAGATGTTGAAAATGTGGTGACATGATAATATTTTGGGAGTTTGGATATATGAGTCAACAATGATACATGAGCAGTAAGGCCATGTAAAATAAAATCTATGTTTCTCAGACACCGCCACGCGCTATAATTTACCGCCGACGAGACGTTTTTATTGCAACTTCAGAAAAAAATATCCGCCGTGTCTCATACTCGATCGTCTATTAAAAAACGAAATATCAATTTATTTCATTGAACGTTTATTGTCCAAATGGTACCCGATGAATAAATACTTTTAAAAGCCCGAAGGAAGGAATTTATTTACAGGAGATAGCCGTGAATGTTAATGTACATTTACCATTATCTTGACTAACGGTTAAAAGACAGTCTTCTATGAAGAAAAACGGGAGGGGCGGGGACACAGCATAAGATTTTTTGCCTTACATGAATAATGGGGCGGGGGGTTAGACAGGAGAGACAATTTTTTTTTTGCTCTTGATGGAAAAAAAAAAATAAAAATAAAACCCCTACCTACCTTGCCACTTTTTAAGACCCAATTATCTGAGAAACATAGAATTTATTTTACATGGCCTAACATTTTGATGTATATTTCTCCCAGGCCAGATAAGGATTATGAGGAGGAGGAGGTTAGTGTGTATGATATAAAGGATCATCCAGATTTTAAATTCCGACCATCGCAGGCCGTCATCAGAGTAGGCGAACCATTGGTAAGAGGAAATTTCTTTGCTTATGCAGATAGGGGCAATTTTTAAAAGAGCAATTTCTGTGTAATTGGTGTATTTGAATATTGAAAAAAAGATATTCCTGAGTAATTGGTGTATTTGAATATTGAAAAAAAAAATATGTTGAAGAAGAATATATACTTAATAGTTCATACAGAGAATGTTTTTAAGCTGGATTCAATACGCAGACTGGATCCCACCGGAACATTCAATTTTGTATTTAGAGTAGATAAAACAAAGTCAATGATCTGAGAGTGTAACACAGATTTCTTGAACTAGTCTCGTAATATGATATGATCATTGCCATCATACTTTTACATTAGAACTCAGTCTACATGTATCAAATGTTTATTATGTGTGTGTTTGACATAATTTTACTACACTTTGTAATAGGATGCAAACGAGTGCAAGTTTACGGCTGGACAAATAAGCAAACTGGATCCCACCGGAACATTGATTGTTAAATGGCCAGACGGCAAGGAGTCCAGGTGCTATCCTCAGGAACTATACATAGCACTTGAAGAGGTAAGTATTTAAAAATATTACAGTATGAAACACATGAAGGTTTGATTCAGATAGATAACAGATAGGAAAGTACATGTATTATGAATAAAAAACTGGAACATGGTATTACTTGAGCATTACAAGTATAGAAACTTTCCTTTTCTGTTATAAATTATTATAAAACCATGGAATATACATGTAGATTTCAGTCATTGAAAAGTATTGGCAGAAATTTTGAATGAACCATGAAAAATGAGTGGTCTAATTGGTGTTTTACAGCTAGATGAGTCTGATAGCAGTTGGTCGACAGTCGGCAGTGACAGCGATGACAGTGACAGTACAGATAGTATGGATAGCTGGGAAACAGAGAACGAGGAAGAAGTGGAGTCAGATGCTGAAGAAGAAAGGAAAAGGTGAACGATATAAATGTACATTATTATACTCTTATTAGTATCTCTATTTAAAAACTATAGTAGAAATGCCCAAAAATCGAAATGTTGGAATAAGCAGTCAACAATTTGATTGATAATTGACTAATGGTCAGTAATACAAAAATAAATGTTGACCAATATCTTCACATCATTTGTGATGTCACATCATTGACGACTTAATAAATTGATGAAATTATAACCCCTATCGCTTTTGAACAACCTCTCATAAAAATGAAAGTGAATGTAAATATTGTCTTTCACTTTGTTCTGGAAATGTTTTAAATAAATATGTACATGTATTTGTGAATAGAAGATGGTTATCTGTTTGCTTAACAAGACTCTAGTTCCTTAATTGTTGCTTTAATGTTTTACAGTGACAAGGAAAAACCATTGATCATATCCAGGGAAAAGAAGGATGAACTCCTTGATTTCTTGGCAGTGACAGAAGATTCCTTGAGGACCTTGAAAAATGTCTTTAAGAATGAGGATTCTCTGAGGACTTTGAAGGAATTCTTGAAGGAGGAGGATGGTCAGCCTCCCGTATATACCTCATATGGAAATCTCAAAGGCATAATGCATCTCTACAGAAAGTGTCAGGATATGGAAAAGTTTTTGAAGTCCTCTTACTTTGAGGGGCAAAAATTGAAGGATCTGATTGAGGAATTGAAGGAATACCTGAAGGAAGAAAAACGAAATGAACGAAACGATAGGATACTCTCAATACATAAAACTCGTCAGAGTAGTAGCAGTGTCTCCAATAAGGAAAACCAAGAACAAAGTGATGTCTCAGGGAACGAGAAATCTGTAGTTGTGAATGGGGATTTGGTTGTTGAGGAAGATGACTCGGGGGTATCATTTACATGTAGTGGTGAAAAATCTTCTCTTTCTTCATCAAATGAGCCTGAACAAAAAAGTGTACTAAGTGATTCTTCCTGCACAGAAAATAATGTTCCCTCTAACAACTCCAATGGAGAGTCTGCAGAAGTTTCCTCAACTGAAAATAACTTGAGCTCAAGCTGCACGAATGGGGAGCTAGAAGACATAAAATCTTCAGGTGCAAAAAGTCAGTCTGATTTACCAAATCCAGGTGAAAAGCTTGCAAAAAAAGCTAAACTGTGTCACGAGATTGTCTCTGAACTGCTTAGCCGTATGAAGTTATTTAAAGATGCTATTAAGCGGAGATGGTCTTTAACAATGAAGGAAACTGAAAATGCTCTGGCTAAGTTTAGTAAAGGGGACTCTAAGTCTAGTAGTGCTGACGATGCAGCTCCTGAAGGAGGTAAAGGAGCCATGAATGACAAAACTCCTGAAGGAGACAAAGCAGCCATGAACGGATTGGACAAAAAGGCAGAGTCCTCAGAAGAGGAGGAAACAAAATTTAAAAAACAAATTGAAAAAATGGATCCGGATGACATTAAAAACATGCTGATGTCTATCGTACAGTCAGAGGACCGTAGGGGATGTGAGATCCTAGAGGAGGTGCTACTAGGGATAGACACTGACAAATCTAAAGTCAAAAATGCATGGAATGAAATGTCCACAAATGTCATTAATTTCAAAGATATCATCACCTCAGATATTGAAGGTATGGATTTTAAACGTACTTATCCACTTGTTAAAGGTTTGATAATTGATTTTGTCATTACGGTCCTTTAGATCATATACTGCATTGTGTACTTATTTTAGTGGGATTCATATTTCAGCAGAGTTAGCTCTATAAATTATGCACTAATTTAAATTAACCAAATATACATGTATCATAAAGGAAAATGAGTCAAGTGTGATAATTCATGATTATGCTAATACATGTATGTCAAATTGCCCATTTTTGTCATGTTTTCACTAAAATATGGTTACGCTAAAAGTAGTACTTGTACAGTACATTTTATTAAAAAGGTTATCATTGTATTAATTAATCCCTTTGTATTGTTTACAGGTCTCCACCTTATGGAGGAAGTGCCACTTGCACACAAGTTTTGTAGCAAGGAATATTCTCCAGGGAACCCAAAGTCTTTCACTACTGCTCTTTCAAAGGAGGTAAACTAGAAATTTACCCATACATTTTTCTTTACTGTTGACTTTTGTGGTATCTTTTCTTGACTTCCTGATGGTTTGATAGAAATGTCTTCTTTTATGTACCTGTAAGGTTGGGTATCTTCTGATTGTTTGAGAGCGTTCTAAAATCGAAAGTACCAGTAAAGTTTGATATTTTGTACTTCACCTAATTCCATCAGGGATTTCTATAAGGGATGGCACATGTAGAGAACGGGATGTCCCTGTTACTATGTATTTTGTTTGTCACTGCTGTAGCATTTGTAAGTTTACAAAAAAATGTCTTTTCAGCTTAAACTTCTTCAGTCAAGTCTGCCAAATGGTATTATTGTCAAGGCATATGAAGATAGAATGGTAGGTAACTTATAAAAAGTCTCCTTTTCTTATTACATGTACATGTATGTACGTTGTACTGGAAAAATAATATTTGAAACTTGAGCTTGAGCAATGCCAGAAGAATATGGGAGAAACACTGAAAATGACCTCAGATGACCTAAGCTTTAGTATTTAGGAGCTTATTTTAACTGAATAACTAATGTTAGTGCATTTACACTGCTATTAATTACATGTATTATCAAATCATCTGATTTTGTTTGAAAATTTTCAATAGTTCAGAAATTGTATTATACCAGAGAAAACAGTACAAGAAAACTTATGAATTTATCATAGTTTAGAAAAAGTTACCAAATTCAGTAATTGAATAATATTTCCGTATTATATTGTACTATGTTGGCAGAAATAAGTTTTCTGTGGAGACTTGTTATTTTCTGTCAATAGGACCTGTTCTCTGTGATGATAGTAGGCCCACCAGGGACTCCGTATGAAGATGCCTTGTTCTTCTTTGACGTACAAGTCCCTGGGGACTACCCTAGCTCCCCGCCGGAGTTCCACTACATTTCCTACTGTAAGGATCGACTCAATCCGAACTTGTATGAAGACGGCAAAGTCTGTGTCAGCCTCCTTGGTACCTGGAGTGGCAAGGTAAAAAACAGAGTTACTTCCCTTTTGTGCAGGTAGCTAACTTGTAACTTGTGATGTCATCAAATTCTTTGGGGAAATTCTTAAGGGAAAATAACATTTTTTAAAGGGATTTGATGGCTTCACAATGCTTTTACGTCAGATACATGTATATACCATCACAATTGGACCATGTGCCTGTAAAATTGAAATGTCTGAATTCAAAAGGCTTGATGGGGCTAAATATCTGCAGAAAAGGGGGTATGTTGGGGTCGAGCCCAGAGGGGATTGCCTTGCAGGATACTGTGTGTTACAAGAATGATGACAATATCATCTTGCTCGGTACCTGCTGTTGTTTTCATGCTTCATAGATGCATAATCATGAAAAGAATAATACTAGTACATACAGATTGAGATCAAAGTTCAGTTAAAAGAATAACCTACATGTATATGTATTCAGCGAAAACAATACCTACAAGATTTTTAGCTCGCCGGGACGAAAAAGTCCGGAGAGCTAATGCCATACCCTCGGCATCGTCGTCGTTGTCGTTGTCCGTAGACAAAACTTTAACCTCGGCTATATCTCTTGAACTAGGGGTAGGGCTTTGATATTTCACATGTAGATACCTTGTGACGAGACCTCTCATTTGAGACCATGACCTTTGACCTAGTGACCTTGACTTTGGACTTTGACCTACTTTTCAAAAACTTTAAGCTGGTTTCTGACAAAAACCTGTATAGGCGAGCTATGTAATCTTTGATTACCCTATGTTTATTCTTTTATTATAGGGAAATGAAACATGGACAGACAAATCCAACCTTCTACAGGCTTTAGTCTCTATTCAAGGTTAGTCACCATTGATAAGTGTAATGATGAAAAGTAGCAATTCACTTTCAATTCTATAGGAAATTTGAACTAATTTCTTGTATTACTTGCATGGAATTTACATTTTCCTCTCCGCACTACCTACTACATTGTACATTGAATCATTTGTGTAAAATTCTGACCATTGAGAAGAAAATATATCATGACTATGATTTAAGAAAAAGATAAGACAGCATTTTAACTACCTTAAACTAATTCTAAAGAATTAATGTTTTGTTGCTCTTAGACATTTCTCTACTTAATCCAAGTGTTCAAGCTACCTACATTTAATTTTAGGACTGATCCTGGTGGCTGAACCTTATTACAATGAGGCTGGATATGAAAAACAGAGGGGCTCACAACAGGGGCTGGAAAATAGCAAAATGTACAATGAAATGGCTATACTCAAAGTTGTACAGGTATATGTACTAAATTTGAATGAAAACAGTAATGCTAGCTTTGTGAAAAGAAATCCTTGAATTTTTTTTTCTCTGATGTACAGTCCAATTATCTCCTGTTAATGTACTTGCTTATAAAAGATGAAAGTAAATGGTACTGAGTGATATAGATGTAGAACCTAAAGTATTTAGGCTATTTAAAGTGATATTAGAACATATGAGATAATACTTTTACCTAAAACTTTTCCTAAAAATAAACCATAATACCCCAAAAATAGTTTTCAGCTCTTACCGCACACATACGTAAATCAGTTTTGAAGTTGCTATTTTTAGCCATTTACAGAAACCCTGATTCTATAAATGATCACTTCCGGTAAATATGATGGAGAGACTTATGACGTAGAAAGTTGTACATGAAAGACGAAAGTAGTGTAAACAATGCAATGTACCGTTGAGGTATTGAAGCTGAGTTCGCATTTAATTTGCTCAGTTTCACATCTTTTGATAATTTCTTGATCATGTCGAGTATTAATATGTAAATGTTTAATGTTAGTAATTTTCATGGGACCAAGCATCTGTCCGTGACTGAGAAAAAAAAGGGGGGGGGGGAGGGTCTTGAGATGGACGATTTCACACATGATGTCACATCATATTTTCTGTCTGTCCTATTTTACTATTTGTTCTAAACACGCATGATTTGAAACTATGGTTGAATATACAGCTTGACCTGTTTTAAACGCAGAAGGGAGGGGGGGGGTAACTTGGAATACGTGCGACTGTTCAAACCGGGAGGCCCCCTGCCCATCCTTTTATTGAGCTTAGTGAACAACAATATTCATATTGTTATATACATTCAAATGACAAATGACAGATGGAGATATCTTTGGCATAGACGGATTCAGGAATCTAGAATAGGGAGGGCGGATCACAGTAAACATTGAAAACAATCTTTAGCGTAGGAAGGGGATGAGGGGTATAATGACTAAAACAAAACGTTATTAATTTATTTTTACATATATTTTTTTTGAATTCATCTTATAAATAATTATTTCAAAGTTCACCTGCATTGGTGCAAGGGATATAGGGTAGACCTTATTTCACGAGCTCCCCAGTGGGTAAAACACTCAGTAAATTTTGATATTATTCTGAGGCTCCAAGTCGATGTCATGGAATCTATTTTGATTAAAATAAAAGGATCAAATTTTATTCTATCAATATATATTCTCACAATTTTAGGGATTAACAACGAAAAACGATTCAACATTATTCTTTTTTTTTTCTAAATCATTAAGTTATGGTCACAGCCAGCGGTTTTTAATGGAATAACATAATAATAAAAGAACGAAGCAATAAATTAATACTGATCTGAAAACATTTTTGAAATACGTTTTCGTGAGAGGCAATTGATGATAGAAAAGATTGGATGATCTCTCTCTCTCCGACTCAAAACGGACAAATGTGCGTGGGGGGTTTACCCCTGCAAACCACGATCTAATATTCGGCAAGTGCTAGATCCATAAATCCATATGTATAGATTCAGAATCTATCAAAAATATTAGCCAGCACGATTATTTTTTTAATCAGAATATAAATTATGTCAAACTTCTGTCCTGAATCTACAGGTGATCGCCAGCCATGAGCATGTTTAGAAATGGTGCACCCTTTATATATTTATTTCATTTTTTTTCTTTTATTTATTTATTTGTTTATTTTTTTTGCTCAATAAATAAAAAACTATGTTTGATTTTTATTGTTTTATTCTTGAAACGGTAACCACATGCGTATACACGTGTGCGTGTACAGGCAATCACTTTGTCGTGTACAACTTCTGACGTCATTTACCGAGACCCACGAAGAATACAGTCGATCCCGAAAATTTATTGGATAAATTGACAAAAATATCGATTTCCTCTAAAACCAAGATTTTTTTTTCTTTGGTTACAGCATGAAAAATTTCATTTTTAAAGAGCTAATGCTATATACTATTTTCACAGATGTTCTAATATCACTTTAAGCAAATAATTTCATCAAAAAATGTACAAACACCAATTTTTATTGATATGGTCCTGATAGGAGGTTTGATGGTCCAGTAAAGTTATCTTACTGATCAAGCCTTTTTGGCCGGATTGCAAAGCAATTCCGGTCTATAGATTGACGATGTCCGTCTGTCCGTCCATCCCTCTGTCCGTCCGTCTGTCCGTCTGCCGTCATTTTTAGTTGAATTATTTCTTAAACCCATAAATGAAAAGTTAATTTTATTTGTAAAAAAAGTCTTGAAGAATCTGTTCTCTGAAATTTATGAAGCATTTATCTTGATTATTTTTGTATCCTAGGGGAGATATAAGTGTCAAACTGAAGTCCATGTAATTAAAAGGTACTGAAAAATATCTGAATACATACTATTTCCTCTTTTCAGAGTACAGCTAGAATGATATCCAACCCTCCTCATAGTTTTCTACAAGAAATGACAAGTCACTTAAGGGTCAGAGGTCCAAGGTACATTTAATACAAAAAGGAAACATTAATTAGATATGATACAGAATTAAAGTTGCTCTAAAATTTTGCAATCATTTGTACTTTCTTTTTTTCTAATTTACCAATTAGTTGATATAGGTTGTACTTTGTTTTAATATTGAAATTTTATTGAAATAAAGGCATATGGATTCAGTTTTAAATGCATAGATTTTACAGTATCTACATTTCACAGATTTTGAATCCTACATTTCTATAAATAGGAAAGTCCAGCCAAAACAACATTTCATTTCCTACATGTACATGTACATTTATACTGTAAATTGACAAATAAAATTTGTTGAAAATTGGAATTATTTGAATATTTTTCAGAATGGCTGAACGCTTAGAAGCTTGGATAAATTCATCCTCAGAACCAACATTGTCGTCTTCCAAACCTGAACCCAAGGTAGATAACTCTGAATCAGAATCAGCAATGTCAGGGAAAACCTCAGGAATTCTCTCTGTGGCATACTCAAAAAGTGTCGATAATATCGAACATTCAGACGAAGTTCTTGCTAGGTCCAAAGATTCCTTCCCAGACAGCAACACAGACAGTTATATCAAGTCAGAAGAAGCTTCAATGCCAACAGAGGAAATGCAGACTAACAGTTCAGACAAAGCATGCATGAATAATCCCCAACATTCTGAGGAAATTCTTGCTTGTTCCAAAGATTCCTCTATAGAATGTAAGATCAAGTCGGAAGAAACTTCAATGCCAACAGAGGAAATGCAGACTAACAGTTCAGACAAAGCTTGTGTGGATAATTCCCATGATGAAAAGTGCTTGTCTACTATAAACATGCCGGAATTCCCCCTTTTACCTGCATCCAAAGGTTTCTGTATAACCATGAAAAAGAATTTGCAATCCCTGCGCAATTCTCTAGAACAGCTATCAAATTAGGAAATTATTCTTTATATTTTGTTTTCTACATGGTGCTTTCATGATTTTTTGATATTTGCAACTTTTCCTTATTTGCTCATGGTGAAAGTGTTTTAATGTCATTTTATGCATGTTGAATTGTATTTTGTCATGTTTGAGATTTGGCTAAATTTATTGTTTTCTCAGAATTTAGGGTGCTGTTTTATTTGTTTATTTTGATTCTTTATTTCTCTTTAAAAAAAAAAAAAACATATGTACATTGTATTTGGTTCATGTCTCATCTGGTATGAATTCTCTGAAAATAAGAAAAAAAAATATTCGAAATCATTTCAGTCTTATTTATTTTTGAAGATTTTTGCATTTCCATGATTTAAAACCTTCATCATTAAGGGTGACGTGTAGGGATCACTATGTCTTACTATTGATCACACTTTCACATAAATACATGTAGCTATAACTGTATTGATATGCATTATATTTCCATCAAACTTGTAGGGATAGTCAAGTATGTTGAGACTCGACAACCAATGAAGGTCAAGGTCACCTGCAAGACTAAAGTCATATATTTAGCATCAGCCACGCCACAGGCGACAAACCTGTTCTTGAACAGTTCATTTTTTTATAGCATTTATTATTTGGTTATTTGGATTTCCTATTTGTTCATAAATCATATTTATGTTAAACTGGAATTTCCTATTTGTTCATAAATCATATTTATGTTAAACTGGAATTTCCTATTTGTTCATAAATCATATTTATGTTAAACTTTTTTCAGGTGATAGTTTTTTTTATGACATTTTACTGTCTTACTTCATTACCTCCTTGTTTATGAAGAATCTCTTGAAATACAATTTTGCATTCAGTTCTTTTCTCTAAGCCTTCAAAGGTTGTACACTATCACCTGTACTAATGGACACCTTGAATAAGTGGACAACTGGTCTTAAGGAGGTATTGAACACTTGGACGCCAAACTCAATTTTTCTAAAAATTTCTGAAATTATTTAATTCTTGTCTGTCCTTGACTATACAAACTTTACATTTGATTCTATCCACAGGAAAATTTTCTATGAGACTTTGAAATATGCATTAATCAACGTTTTCATGAATTTCTTGATGACCTCATAATATTGAAAGTGTCATTCCAGTTCTCTTAAAGCTATTGGAAATTAATTTTGATTGAACTTCCAAAATATTCATAAATATATTGCACTTACATATGGAATAGATAAAATGAATTGTGTTTTAAACACAGGCAGGATACTTGAATAAAAGATGACACTGTCTCGTAAGAAAAATGCAATTTCCAGCCAATTTACTGTAGTTGCTAATAATTAGGAATCCTGTGGATGAATCTTTGTCAAAAACTATCAAAATGATCAAGAATGTCCAGAGATGATTTCATGATTAAATTGGAAATATTGAATTTAGGATTAAAATATAACAAGGTTTTATATTTTCCAATTTTTTCTTCCAAAATCGTCCATTTTCAATGAAATGACATCCACTTTCCTGTAACGTAAATTTGTCAACGAATACACTGTGGTGAAGATTTAATTTTCTATGTTATACATGCTAAGTTTCAATGCAATATGTTTATTAATAATGTTTTTATTGCATTTTGAATGCGAAGGTTTGTGTCGCCACTTTTCACGATAACGTTGAAATGACGTCGTGGTTTGCTCATGGATTAAACTCCAAAAGTCCTAAATTTTGAAAATCGCCATAATTTCTTCAAATGACTCCGGAAATTATTCAAACTTCTTCAGGATACTCAAATGCGTATATCAATCAGAATATCAAATGTTTTAAGGGAGTTAAGACTTTACTTTTCCTAGGAAGCGAGAAAACAAATAATGCCGCTGCCATCTTGGTGTCCAAACCCTCCTTAATGGACAGTTTCTTAATGTACCGATTTATTTCCATAGGAAGCAATGGAAAATGTGTTTGATTAGACAGATCCTGCCTTATGTGGACAATGGACATGTCTATAATACCCAAGCCATCTAAATCTATTGAAATTGACCCTGATTTAATGGACAGTAAGCAATCAGTGATGGCAAATGTTTTGATAACAGCTTGGTATAATAAACTACATGTAATTACCTGACTATCCTTTAATTGATAGTCCAAACACGTTATTTGTCAAAACAATGATTTTCATTTTGCTTACAAACGATTAACTAGAAGCACACTCTGTTGTTAAAATCAATAATCTTTCACTGTAGTTACCGATGCTATGCTATGCATAGGACGAGTTGAAAAACGATTTACAAAATAATGCAACTTTTTTATGTTAAACGCCATGATTTGAAGAGGGAACACCTTAATCTATACAATACAACCACTATTTACGTGTGTACTCAAAAGAAAGGTGAGATATTCACCTACTTCCTGTTTAGAAAACGGCCGTATATTGGCGGGAAAATTTTTACGTAGATTATATATCATATTTTCATGGCTATTTTCGTATTATTTTGTCGTTGTTAATTTTATTAAAACATGAAATGGAAATTCTTATTTATAAGATACAAAGATGTTATGCATTAAGAATACGAATGTAACGCGTAAGAAAACATTAAACTTCACGAATGTAAACCAAGTACATATACTAGTGTACGGGTAAAATGGAAGCTGAAATATCCTCAGACCTTTCACAGTCTGTTAAATACAGGTTTTCCTGTATGGGTTTTGGGTGTTACATGAGAAATTCTTCATAGAACTTTGGGAGAGAAACTAATGATTCACATCATAGATTCTGCTCCATCTTTCTGTTGTGGTATTTTTCTTTCCCTCTTAATTCTTTAGACGCTAATATACTTTTTCAGGGATAGCATCATAAAATTCCAATTAGTATTACTGTACATTTACTGTACATATTTTAGTGGGAGTCATATTTTAGCAGAGTTAGGGCTGTAAAGACTGCGCTAACTCAAGACTATTCTAAATATTTCATCTGTCTGCATAGATCATAAGGGAGAATGAGTCAAATGTGCTAAATCATGATCACGGTATTATGTCCATTTGCATAATTTTGCCCTGTGTCTGCTAAAATTTGGATGCGCTAAAATATGTTCAGTACATGGGATATTATGAATATCTAATTGAAAATATTTAAAGGAGCTGATAAGATAAGACGTAAAATCTGCCCTAAAAAGTCGAATTTTGAAAATGGAAATTTCAAGAAAAATCATTCCTTAATTTAATACAAATACAGTATCCCATCAAACTCTGAAGTTATTTTAGATCTATTATGCATAATATTGCTAATATTTGGGTAAAAACTTGTCTTTTTCCCATAGAAATCAATAGAAAACGGAAAAGTTTTTTTGAACATTGTTCCCCCCGGAGATACAGAATGCCACTCATACTGGAGGTGTGTATCCATGATACAAATTTTCTGGAAAAGTAGGGTTCTGTATCTCCGGGGGGAACACTACCCCATAGACGAAAAACCAAAAAAGGAAGGGGGGTACATTTGTTAAAGAAACGATCTTTAAGATAATTGAATATGGAAAATTTGACTATTTTTTCTCCTTAATCCATCAAAAAATGTGTTCTTAATACAATTGAATGAAATGTACAACAATTAGGAACAAAATAAGCAGGAGCGATGTGGATTTCTCCGCTAATGTGTATTTCGCGCTAAAAAGCTTCTAGTGTAGCCATTACATACAAAATAAGACCGTATTTTGAGTTCCGGATTTCATTATTTACCGATTAGCGGAAATAGAACTTTCGAAATGTATTTCTGATATACAATGTAGATGTATTTGATGTCTTTTAGTTAATATTTATCCATTTCAGGCAAAATATTTTAAAATTTCTACGTTTTTGGTCGATATTATCAGTTTTATTACTCGAGTACCCCCTACCTCTTTGGATCTTCATTTTAGAATCGTATGAGTATTTCATCGAAAAGTAAAACATTACAGAAAGTCTTCAAATACATTTAATTTCAACAATGATTATCTTTTGTCTGCATATGTGGAAGAAATACGGCACGATATCTAGGGCTAAAAACGGCCCTTATCTTATCAGCTCCTTTAATTTGATGTACGCTTTTTGAAATTTCTCACTTACTCAGGAATATGTATAAGCTTTCTGAATGATTTGATTAAGAAAATTTGTTTTGCTTTAACATGTAAATTTCAGTGAGAAAAGTCTCATGTGACATATTTCATGTAAATTACTGTCATTTTAAGGTAATATTTTGTCATGATATAAAATGATTAATGACAAATACCTTTGTTGCATTATTACTGTGCTTGTTGGCAATACTCCACCAGTTTGAAATTCTTACATTCAATCCATGAGAGTTAAATCTGCTACTTTAGTGTGAAATTTGTTTGGAAAGGCCTTTATTGTATTGACAAATTATTTTTTGTAATATCCTGGCATGAATATATTAAGTTTTTGGAAAGGCCTTTATTGTATTGACAAATTATTTTTTGTAATATCCTGGCATGAATATATTAAGTTCTTGCGTTTATTTGTGTCTTGTACAATGTTGATTTTCCTGAAACTAGTCATATTATCATGCATAAGTGATATATTATGTCAAGGTCACAAGACATCTTATATTTATGCCAAATGCCTGTTGTCCATGTTGTCTGTCTGTCTGCTTGTACGTCTGGTAGTCTTTTCACATCAAGTCTCTGCTTCTTTCACATAACCATGACAGATTCAAGTGACTATTTGTTGGCATATGAAAAAGTAAAACTTCATATGGTTAATTTAGGCTTCAAAAATTGGGGTCTGAAATCTGGCAAATTAGGATAGGATGGAACTGGGCATCTTATTGAAAAACCTTGAGTTTGTTTTGTCTCCTCAGTCATGCCTGATACAAATCATATGAAAGAGTATTACTTAGATAATACATGTTACATTCTTGTTTCAAATAGGGGGTCTTGTCTCAAATGGTAGGCGATGAATTGGCAGTGTCAAAAGTTTGTATATGTACTTCTCCATATCTATGTTAAATGCGAATACTAGTAACTGTAACTTTTGAAGTGGCAAATTAAGCATTATAACTTAAATTAATATACCGGAGTGCCAAAATGGGGGTATAAGACAAAAGACACGAATAAAAGGACATGATAAGAGAGTATTTTCTGCTCTTCCTTTTTACAAAATGCAGGTGCTATTTAAGAATAGCTGATACCACTTTCAATGGAGCTTTTCTGCTTTTAAAACTGATATTTGGTCTCAAATGACACAATTAATGGTATAGAGATTTACTTGTTATGAATTTCTTGTATGAATAGACATTTGTATTTCCATGTTCTTGAGATGGGATATTTTGAAGTCTGTTAACACATTAAACCAAATTCTTTGCGTACTAAATCTCTTTGAAATTTATCCGCATTTTCGAGAGCAAAATAAATACATATGATAATTACTAGAAACAGTGCCAAGTTTACTGTGTTTAGCTATTTGTATTTTTAGGCGACAGAAATTTAATTCTTAGTTTTACGGATCCGCCGACCCTAATTTTACCACAATTGGAAAAAAAATAAAATGAATTGATTGTACATTTTTTTCTTCCGCTAGCTCATCCGAATTACTGGTTATTACTTTACATTCTCACTTAATATTTATTGTGCAAGTGTTTTAGGGAATGCGGCTTTGAAAACAAGCTTAATTAAGATCGTGATTGTGGCACAAAACATGAAATGTTGAAATTTACTGATTTTTATTTTATTTTTATTCCCTCCTCCTACCCTATTTTGAAAAAATAAAATCCGTAAAACTTAAAATTAAATTTTTGTCGCCTTATCAAAATAACACAAAATAAAACCAGCAATTTAAGAATGTGTGTTATGCGCCGTTGCTTATCATAATACTGATATTTGTCAAACTTTGAAATAAATCCATTTGGAAAATTTTGACTTATGTTTTTCTTTTCAATAGTACATCACTTGGATAATACATGTATTTGATATCAGCAAGAATTCCTCCCAACAGATGTTTTTATTTATTACTTGCTATTTGTCTGGCTCTATTTATCTTTTTTTTCTATAAGTTCCACAGATTCTGAAATGAATTAGGTCTGGACATTAACTATGTTCATACATGAATGGACCCTTTCAATACATGTATTTTCTCCAAAAATTTAGCAGATACACATGTATATGCTCAACTCTGGTTTTTTAGCTCACCTCGACGAAGTTGAGTGAGCTTATGCTATAACCCTACGCGTCCGCGTCCGCGTCCGCGTCCGGTTAAGAAGTTTGGGGTAGCTCAGTATCTGACAAAGTACTAATGCTACAGTAACCAAACTTGCACAAGTGATTCATCTTTGGATGCTGAGGTGAACCCATGCATCGAATGCAGCATCTGACCTACATTTTCCGCTTGAGTGACTTGGTTAAGAAGTTTGGGGTAGCTCAGTATCTGACAAAGTACTAATGCTACAGTAACCAAACTGGCACAAGTGATTCATCTTTGGATGCTGAGGTGAACCCATGCATCGTATGCAGCATCTGACCTACATTTTCCGCTTGAGTGACTTGGTTAAGAAGTTTGGGGTAGCTCAGTATCTGACAAAGTACTAATGCTACAGTAACCAAACTGGCACAAGTGATTCATCTTTGGATGCTGAGGTGAACCCATGCATCGTATGCAGCATCTGACCTACATTTTCCGCTTGAGTGACTTGGTTAAGAAGATTGGGGTAGCTCAGTATCTGACAAAGTACTGATGCTACAGTAACCAAACTTGCACAAGTGATTCATCTTTGGATGCTGAGGTGAACCCATGCATCGGATGCAGCATCTGACCTACATTTTCCACTTGAGTGACTTGGTTAAGAAGTTTGGGGTAGCTCAGTATCTGACAAAGTACTAATGCTACAGTAACCAAACTGGCACAAGTGATTCATCTTTGGATGCTGAGGTGAACCCATGCATTGGATGCAGCATCTGACCTACATTTTCCGCTTGAGTGATTTGGATAAGAAGTTTGGGGTAGCTCAGTATCTGACAAAGTACTAATGCTACAGAAACCAAACTTGCACAAGTGATTCATCTTTGGATGCCGAGATGGACCTATGCTTCGGATGCAGCATCTGACCTACTTTTTCCACTTGAGTGATTTCGCTTTTAAAAGCCAATATTGAGCAAAGTATAAGTGATACATGTACCAAACTTGCATGTTGGATGTATCTTTGATCAAACTTTCATAAAATGACCTTGACCTACTTTTTCCGCTTGAGTGATTTTGCCTTTAAAAGCCAATATTGAGCAAAGTATAAGTGCTAGATGTTCCAAACTTGCATATTAGATGTATCTTTGATCAAACTTTCATAAAATGACCTCGACCTACTTTTTCCGCTTGAGTGATTTTGCCTTTAAAAGCCAATATTGAGCAAAGTATAAGTGATACATGTACCAAACTTGCATATTGGATGTATCTTTGATCAATCTTTCATAAAATGACCTTGACCTACTTTTTCCGCTTGAGTGATTTTGCTCTATAAAGCCAATATTGAGCAAAGTATAAGTGCTAGATGTTCCAAACTTGCATATTAGATGTATCTTTGATCAAACTTTCATAAAATGACCTCGACCTACTTTTTCCGCTTGAGTGATTTTGCCTTTAAAAGCCAATATTGAGCAAAGTATAAGTGATACATGTACCAAACTTGCATATTGGATGTATCTTTGATCAATCTTTCATAAAATGACCTTGACCTACTTTTTCCGCTTGAGTGGTTTTGCTCTATAAAGCCAATATTGAGCAAAGTAAAACTTGCATATTGGATGTATCTTTGATCAATCTTTCATAAAATGACCTTGACCTACTTTTTCCGCTTGAGTGGTTTTGCTCTATAAAGCCAATATTGAGCAAAGTATAACTGCTACATGTACCAAACTTGCATATTGGATGTATCTTTGATCAAACTTTCATAAAATGACCTTGACCTACTTTTTCTGCTTGAGTGGTTTTGCCTTTAAAAGCCAATATACATGTACTAAGAAATATGTTTGAATTGAATTTTGCTGTCACGAGGTGAGCTTCGTAATCTGTGATTACCTATGTTTTTTTTTCAATCTGATGAAGGGTTGGTGGCCAAGTAAGCAGGTGTCTACATTTTGCTTTCTGTGCTTCTCAATCTTTATCTTTCTTATTACCCAGCATTAATGAAACTTATACGCATAGCGCTTGGATCAAGGAGGACTGGTTTTGATTTTGAGGTCTGGCACAGGTCAAAGATCAAGGCTATGAGTCAATTTTTGACTGCATACACGTCATAGAACTTCAAACACTCCCCCATGAGCCAAGGATGTGCCATATTGATTTTGGATTCAGATGCTAAGGACATAGGGTATCAATGATTGAAAATGGTTTCTGGGTCATTGCTGAGTGAAACTTCACATTCTGCTCATGAGTCAGAGTTTTGAGTCAAGATTTCATAGATCAATGAAGATTCAAAACAGTTTCTGAATCAAAATGGAGTGGGTATTCCATTTACACTACCCAGCTATAATAAGTACCCACCTGTTTTTTAAAAAATGACAGATTTTAATTTCTGTTTTAATAATTTTCCATAAAAATGTCAATTTTTGACACCCCCCCCCCCAAAAAAAAAATCCAAAAATATTTTGTCCACTTTAGTAGAAATATAAATAATGCAAACAATTATATTTTGCAAATTTTCATACATTTTAAAGCTCAGAAGAGAAAGTATTGGGATGACTCAGCTTTTCAAAAAATTACTAATATATGTATACTTCCTGGAAACTTATGGTGGGTAGTGTATATAATTTGAAACTACCAGGTACACTAACTTAATCTTTCCATGACATTGAGTGAATGGTATGTCTTATAATGATATAATGATAATGGGTCAAATGTCATTAGTAATTCAAAACAGATCATTTTGATATCTTGAAAAAGTTTTGCAACTTCGCATATTGAATATAGATCTTTGATGCAACTTTCCTGTATTTTAAAATGTTATTTCGTTTTACTAAGTAAAAAGAGGAATGAAAATTATCAGTCTGAGACTGAGACTGACGCAGACAAATTAAGCTCTTCTCGAATGACCTTGACTTGCAGCTTTGACCTTCACAATGAAAATTCTCCTGACTTTATTTTCATTTCTTGATATTTTATTCCTTACATCTGTTGCATAAATAAGTCTGAACTTTGAAATGCACCATAATGATGCAGATGAAATTAGAAAAGAAAAAAAAAAAATACGGGCTCAGAATTTTTGCCAGAAGCAACAAGATGGCGGCCTCCATGAGAGGCCCTTCGAAGTTGAAATTATCTCGGACAATTCTGAAGTTATCACACAGATTAAAGTCTCAACAACATCCTCATGAGACCAGATACTTTGTTGCGTAGGTTTCAACAGATATTGCAACCATATAGATATATTTAAAGACAATGTTTACCATGTCAGAACATTCATGTTACATAACCTTCACAATATTCATGAACTTGATTCATTTTATATTTCTGTTAGCCAATGGCAGTACCATCTTCTTTTAACATGATAGAAAAAGGAGTGGCAGGCCAGAAATCAGACTTGAGACCTTTTGATTCAAAGAGCATTTCTCTGAATAAATGTATGCGAGATACAGATCATGCCGTCTGCAGATAATTTTAAGACCGGCCGTTCAAATTATTTTTGCCGTTATTTGTTCAAAATCTGTTTAATCTACAAACTCAGCCGTGCGGTTACACCCGAGTCTCGGGACTTACTAATCACCTCATAAAACTTGGATCACTTCCTGTCTACATGGACGGAGAATTATTGGAAATCCTGTTTTCAACCGCATTAAGAGTTTAATAAACTTATTGAATCCATTAAATCATGCTGTACTTACTTGATTATATGTGAATTGAAACTGTTTCATCCAACTGTCATCTCTAACAAGTTACGGCTATTGTGACGTGACGTCATTATGCAACGTCAGAATATTACATGTACGTCATCACATAGCTGGAATAACGAACATGTAGTTTCGCGGTCTATCTGTACAATAGCTTCAACAGATCGCTCGTCCCACCCGTTGTTTCTATTTTGTTCTTTTTTTTATGAGTGAAATAATCAACTAGAAGCAATGTGTGGGAAGGGGGAAATATCGAAGCTTCCTGTACATGTACGTGCAGAATATTGTTCTTTTCCAAGAAAAGAGACTACTGTCCGCGCAGCTCACCATGTCTTCAGAAATCGGAAATTTTAAAAAGAAATTTTCTCTTTGTCGACAAAATTTGCGATTTAAATTTATATAGGGGGATAGATCTCAAGCTCTCTTAATTATAGGTGTAAATCAGTGTGTGAAATTGACGTTTGAAGTCTTATAGACATTCGGTCTATAGTGATTTCGGTTCCTATAGACCGCAGTAGTTTCCTGAAGACCAAAATAAAAACACTCAAAATTTTGTAAGTCATCTATTTTTCTTTTTATGCTAGGTCAGGCATCTTCTATATGTGTTTTTTTTTTCATCAGTCAAAAACTACAGAGTGCTTCTCATTCAAAATGGTACCCTCAAAACTATATGTTCACTGCGAAGTAAAAGCAGAAAACTACCAAGTCTTTGACCTTGAACATTTTTATTAAATACCCCTAATAATATTTGGAAATATTACTAATAAAATTTAGTGGAATGTTCTATGTCATGAAGGATGCGCAATTCAAATCGATATTACACAGGTATTTAAAGTGTACAAAGCTATTATATTATGTGACTTTCATGCTCAATCTCCTATAGACAAATTGGTCTATGGCTTTTTGGATTGCTATTGACCGATCCAATTTACTATAGACACTGGCCATCGGGCCACCATTAAATTCGCACACTGCTGTAAATGATTTGTTTTGCAAATTCATGTCATCAGATACCACGTACATTACTGGCAAAAGTTTTTACAAAAAAGCCTGTATTTACTTTTTTACTCCAGATAGTCACTTCAGAAAGTTGAAACAATTAAAAATTTAAATTCTTTAATGAAAATACAGTATACAATATTGTAATAGTTAAAGCTTTTCTATCACAATGATAGCTTTGAAGATGGGAAGATGGGACCATGGCTTAAGTTAATTGTCTTCCCTTTGTCATGTTTGTGCGATCAGTCTTGTCTATGGGATTACTTGACGGTTTAAGATTACAAATATTTACTTCAAGCCTATTAACCTTAGTGTTTAAATTATTTCAGTCCTTTAACACCCTTAACTCTTTTATCGCACATTTTTACAAAGTATAATCAATTTTTAGCTCTACTGGTCTCAGACCAGTCGAGCTTATGCGATACCCCATCGGCTGTCTGTCCGTCCGTAAACAATTCTAATGCTCGCAACTCCTCTGAAACCATAGGAGATAGAAAGTTAATTCTTTTTACATCCTACTTGGTATGTGGTCTAGTTGTGCACCTGACATTTTGTTTGAGCCCCTGACCCCCAGGGTCTTAGAAAATGGGTGTGGTTATAAAAATCTATGTAATCTTGTGCTCGCAACTCCTCTGACACTATAAATGATGGAGACTTAATTCTTTTTGCAATATGATGGGTCTGTAGTGTAGTTGTGCACCTGATATTTTATTTGAGCCCCTGACCCCCGCAGTCTTTGAAAATGGGTGTGGTCATTTTACCTATATAACTCTATGTAATCTTGTGCTCGCAACTCCTCTAACACTATAAATGATGGAGACTTAATTCTTTTTGCAATATGATAGGTCTGTGGTCTAGTTGGCACCTGATATTTTGTTTGAGCCCCTGACCCCCAGGGTCTTAGAAAATGGGTGTGGTCATTTTCACAGATATAACTATGTAATCTTGTGCTCGCAACTCCTCTAACACTATAAATGATGGAGACTTAATTCTTTGTGCCATATGATGGGTCTGTAGTGTAGTTGTGCACCTGATATTTTATTTGAGCCCCTGACCCCCGCAGTCTTTGAAAATGGGTGTGGTCATTTTACCTATATAACTCTATGTAATCTTGTGCTCGCAACTCCTCTAACACTATAAATGATGGAGACTTAATTCTTTTTGCAATATGATAGGTCTGTGGTCTAGTTGTGCACCTGATATTTTGTTTGAGCCCCTGACCCCCAGGGTCTTAGAAAATGGGTGTGGTCATTTTCACCTATATAACTCTATGTAATCTTGTGCTTGCAACTCCTCTAACACTATAAATGATGGAGACTTAATTCTTTTTGCAATATGATGGGTCTGTGGTGTAGTTGTGCACCTAATATTTTGTTTGAACCCCTGATCCCCAGGGTCTTAGAAATTGGGTGTGGTCATTTTTACCTATATAACTCTATGTAATCTTGTGCTTGCAACTCCTCTAACACTATAAATGATGGAGACTTAATTCTTTTTGCAATATGATGTGTCTGTAGTGTAGTTGTGCACCTGATATTTTGTTTGAACCCCTGACCCCCAGGGTCTTAGAAAATGGGTGTGGTCATTTTCACTTGTATAGCTCTATGTAATCTTGTGCTCGCAACTCCTCTAACACTATAAATGATGGAGACTTAATTCTTTTTGCAATATGATGTGTCTGTGGTTTAGTTGTGATTCTTTTATTTTATTTGAGCTCCTGACCCCCAGGGTCTTAGAAAATGGGTGTGGTCATTTTCTCCTATATAACTCTCTTCACTGGTGATTCCCTCTTACATTCATCTGGGGCATGCTCATGCACTTGTCGTGATAAATCTGCCTACCAGTAGAGGGGATTTGTCTTACAATCTGCTATTTTAGTGGATGCTCTTACCATGCATCTGAGCTATAGAGCTGTTTCTCCTTCCTGCCAAACTCCTCTGCACTGTGTTTGAGGAAATCCTCATCCGGCATAGATCAAAATTCATGAATGAAATGCCAGGGCAATCTCTTTTTGGCCCTATAGAGAATTGCTAAGTAATGGTGTCACAATTAAAATTTCTTCCTATTTATTTATTAATTGATTTCACAATTTTTGCAACATTAAAATGACTATAAAAAAAAAAATACACCTAGACTGAAATTCCTTTTCACATGCTTTGATTGATAAATAAAAAGAAAATAACCTGGAAGCAAGAGAAAAAGTTTCATCAGTTGAAATAGTTTTATCATGTTAATATGTGAAAAAGTTGCTACAATTGTCCATTTTCAAGAAAACATTATGACTGTTTTAAACCTTGATTTTAAATGCACAGACACCAGACATCACATCATTTGGCAAACTTTTTAATTATGACGTCTTATTTGATGGCACTGACTTAATGCATTGTCATGTTTTCTATTTTGACGTCACTATGAAAATATCACCAAGTCTTGTGATGTCTGGTGTCAGTCCGCCCAACAAATCTACTGGAAAATCAGCTTTTGTTATGGCATCAAGAAACAATGGGTATTCTACATATCAATGTCATTGTGGTTCTCCATATTTATAGCTGCAGCCTCCTGCAATATCTATAAGGTATTACTAAAAAAAACCAATTTTAGATTCCTAGAAATATATTTGCATTATGACATTTTATCATAAAGACTTGAAAAGACTGTAGTATCAGTATTCACGAAAACTCACTAGCCCAATGCCCTGGAAATCTTGCTTGGCTGGTAGAATCTTTCTAACAAACAAATAATGGGCTAACAATTTGCGGTATGGGCTAGTGGTTCAAAAAAGATTTCATAAAGACTTTAAATTTTGTGATTATTATTGCATTGTGTTAACGTATTGATTTTATTCTACAGGTTACCAGATATTCCCTCAGATACATCAGAGACAAATTCGTTATTACGGTATAATGACCCTCCAAAGTTTGACGTAACACCTGGAAGGGTCTTAACTGGTACCGCCAAAACAATCCTAGATTATGATGTGGAGCTGGAAAAGCATAAAGAAAACCTGAAAGGTACAGATGATATTAAGTTTTAAGATACCCGATAGTCTTCTTTTAAACACTTGTTATTTTCATGCTCTTTTATGAACGTTTTGTCTAGTGTGTTCCTTTGTGTATGGTAGGTATTTACATGTATATGTCTATGTTTCTGATGGTTGTTTGTGTTTCTAGACATTGTTACTAATTCTGAGTCCAAGTTTCATATTATATGATACAATACGTATTTTTATAATTTAATATTACGATTTGAACTCCATCGGTAATCTTTAAAAGTCATCAGACTCAAACATTTCTATAAATACAAACAAAATTCAATCTGAATACAATAAATTGAAAATGAACAAATTATAGACTTTGGCTGAACTGTGAAATTACATACAGGTAATTAAGAAGGCTTTTAATAAATGTATGCAAATACACATGTACAATAATTTATATCAGCTAATTAATCTTACATTTGATTAAGCCTTATTTTTAATTATTCGTTGAAAGTAATAAGCAGCGTGGTGACTTTGGTTAATTTTGTGTATATTCCCCTTGTTCTCTATAGGGAATCCTCCTCAGACTTTTGAGGACATGTTTGATCCGTTAGAGAAGGCCAGAGTTCCTATGTGGTGTGCTCACCATGTGGGACAACAAATGTTTTATAGCAGTTCTGAATACAAGCTAGGCCTCGTCTGTGACAGGGTAAGGAACATTACATGGAAAGAAAAAGTATTATTTCTTAGATTTCTGTCAAACCCATATCCATACCTTGTAAATTAAAGAAGATTTGTAAACGTATTAACAGTTTGAAATACTTCTTTTGCTTTAATTGTTTTATCTGTATTGGTTATTTTAATTTTCAGTTTATGTATTGTTTAGAGAATAAGTGTCTTAATTTGTGTTTTGTTACGGGTATGCAACACACAGCAAGTGCCTTTATTGTACATGCAATGCGCGTTAGTGCATTTCATGCAATGAATGTGCTTGTTGTGTGATGCATACCCGTAACAAAACACAAATAATGATATTTATTCTATATTTATGCACAACAATTGTCAGTTTCAGTCTTGTTTTTGAAATTGCGTTTTTCCAGGTAAAAAGACGGCATTAAAATCTACGTCACCGCAGGTTCAGTTTGCAGCTTAGAACAGCCGTCGTAGCATATTTCTAGAGAGTTGATGTATTGTGACATCACGAGCGTTTACATGCAAAATGCAAACATGTTTGTTTCAATAGTTTAATCTCAGGGAATAACAATGGCAGTGCATATATACTCAAAAGAAATGTGACTTGATAATACATGTATGTTTAATTTTTGTTATACAGAATGAGAAACAAATCTCCAGAGCAGAAAATGATCGATGGAGGAGTAGAACTATATATGAATCTGTCAAGGTATGTACATAAATGTCCACTTGTGAGACAATTTGACAATACCAAAAGTAGAATGCTATACATACATGTACATATAGCCTGCATATACATGAGATTTTGAATATCCATCTATAATTTGAACAAAGTTGGCTCTTGGTCAAAGACAGTAGATGATCAATCATTTTTATCAGTTAGTTAGAAAAATGATGATGTTATATGTATGGTGCCATCTCCTGTCCAGCTGTCTATCCCCTTATGTGTGTATGACTAGGAGAAATATTATAATTAGCCCTAGGATTCTGCAAATACCAGGTGTCATTCAACTAATCAAAATCCAATGTACATATACTATAGTATAAATTATCCATTTCTCATTGTTATAGAAAATTATGCAATAGCACTAACTCATGACTTATTATGCTGATATGTCAATTTTCACAAATTCTGCAGTAAAATAATTACATACATGTATATACAGTAAACTTCGTATATAACGAAGCCCAGGGGACCAATGGTTCAAATTCGTTATAGCCATATTTCGTTACATGCATTTTGATTCTAAATATGTTTCCTTGGTGTGGCCGTTCTAAATGAATGAAAAGTTAAGATCAGTATTTAATAGCTATGTTGTGATTTATTAAGTAAGCATTCTTTACAATTGACATGCCGATAGAGTATTAAATGATTTGCAATCATTTCCTCATGTGTATACAACACGTCTCCCAATAGGTAATTAGCGCGGGAACAAAAGACGGGGAGAGCAATTATTTGATAATTAGTAATTATCTGTCCGCCAGGTGTTTTAATTGGGAATACTTTGAGGGCATTTCGTTACATCAGGTGAAAATAGTGAAGAAATTATGACTACGGGACCACGAGATGGCTTCGTAAAAGCCGATAATTCGTTACATACAAATTCGTTACAGGCGTACAAAAATCAATGGAGGGTAATAGGACTTCTGCAGGGACTTTCTTTTCACTTCGTTACAAGCAGAATTTCGCTATAAACCTGTTCGTTATAGGTGAAGTTTACTGTAATGTTTTATTTGTTTGAATGTACTTTGATTCATTTTCAGACTGTGAACACAAACAGAGACAGTATGAAGCCCTATCAGCAGAGACTTATAGACATGTACCTTTATAATTCAAAAATACACGGCACAGAAATAAAGAAAGTCAAAAAATATGACGAGATGATGCACTGGATGAAAATGTTACAAAAGTCTAATGAACAGTTTAGGTATGGTGTTATAAATCTTAATTTATGCAGAGAAGTGTTGAGAGTATACATTTATGGTTTCTTAAAAAAAAGACTGTGATGCTTCGGGATATAGGCTCAGAGCTCAACGTTCTGGAAGCCAACAAAACTTCAGCCATTTACTTCTTTATGATACATTTGATATCATTTAGTAAAACGTTAAGACATCCACATGTACATGTACCAACATTTGAAACTGATGTAAAATGTCAACTGGCCTGTATAATTATCTGGCTAATAATCGCATCATATCTAGTGAGACCTTATATCTAATTGGAATTCTTTTTTTTTTCGCTGCTTGTTGCTGATATAAAAATACCGTAGCAGTCATTTTCTGTATTCTTTGCTGTTTTTCATACACCTTTTTATAGTACAAAGTGAATGAAAATAAAGATATGAATATGAATTGGAGTCATGTTTTTGCTAAGCCATCAAAGGACTTGTATATGCTGTATATGTTGTTTTCAAATACATGTATACAACTTGGAATGGGCTGCTTAGTTATTAATAAACTTAAATTAAGTGACATTATTCTATTGTTGCAGTCAGAATTTAGATTCCTGTTATCGTCTGTATATGAGAAGGATAGAAAAGAGATCAGAGTTAGGCTCGATGCCAGACAAATACTTAGCGTTAATGGTACCACCAGGGTAAGTCAGAAATGTTTATAGTGACCACATAGAAATTATATTTTAAAGAGTCTAGATCTTATATTGAGAATGGGGTTGATTTAAAAGAAATCATTTTGATCTGAGAGTTAAAGAAATAAGGGTAAAGTAATGAAACTTATTTATCATGCTGCATAGAAATGAAACCCACTTAGCCATTGTTATATAACCGTTATAATGATGAAAATCCACACTTGATATATGAAGAATTTTCTGTTAAGCAGTCTATTATTAGAGAAGGGAAGGAGAGTGTATACATTTTTGGTCTCATAATTGTTCAATGCTATACCATACTCGCAAAGAAGTTATGAATAAGGGAGAGAGGGTAATTTCTGTTTGATACAATGTGTTTATTGCTATTGCTTACTGTAGTTCACATTGTTCTACAAAGAAACTGTGAGTAAAGGGTGACAGGGGGATTTTTCTTATTCAATACAATGAGCTTATTTCTATACCATACTGCAGTTTTTATTGTTCTCTTTTACCAGGGGAGATGTGAGTAAGGGACCGTACAATCTCACCATGGATCCTGTTATTTATCATGGTATGATGCAGCATTGCTCAAACGGATTTCTCAGACGAGATATCTGGGAGAAATACAACGGTCTGGCCGGGCCTGACTATGTAGAATCCTACTCATCGAACGGTCAGACCATAAACGATATCAGGGCTTACAGGTAAGATATAAAGGATTTAGTAAAAATAAAATTACATAGAGAATAAATGTCCTAATTTGTGTTTTTATCGTTTGTGTAATTCGTGTTAGCGCATTTCATGCGATAAATGCACTTGCTGTGTGTTGCATAACTGTAACAAAACACAAATTATGACTTTTATTCTATATATATGCACCACAGTTGTCTGTTTCATTCTTGTTTTCTGAAATTACGTTTTTCTAGTTAAAAAGGTGACGTTAAAATTTAGGTCACCGCGGGTTCAGTTTGCAGGTTAGAACAGCTGTTGCGGCATGTTTCTTTAGATCTTATGAATTATGTATATATTTATATATATACATGTATCATAAAATAGAAAATTTTCAAACTACATATGTAATACAAATTTTCTCTACTTTGGCCAAATGATCCAAATTGAAGAATTTTTGTTTTTAAGTTCTCTATTCATTATAAATTTAGCATCTCCAGAGATACTACAAATGATAAGTGGTCATTTAAGTAGCACATATTCCATTATTTTAGGCAAAATATAGCAGAGCTGATTGGTTATAAGAACTTTGCTGAGGCACAGCTTCAGAGGAGGATGGTAGGATCTGTGGAGAATCTCGCTAATTTCCTTAATGGGTAAATATGACTCAAAGTAATACAAGAACATACACAAAGTTTATCTGAAAGTTGATTCATATTGTACGAATATCATTAGTAATTTGACTATGTATACCAAACTAAGGTGTGTTTAACTAAAAAAATTGTATATAGTCAGATTTGACTCTCTTTAGCTCACTTATGCAGACAGAATCTGCATCTGACTGACTTCCCAGAATATTTGTCATACATGTAAACCAGAGTATTTGTCATTCATGTAAACCAGAATATCTGTCAGACATGTAAACCAGAATATTTGTCATACATGTAAACCAGAATATTTGTCATACATGTAAACCAGAATATTTGTCATACATATAAACCAGAATATTTGTCATACATGTAAACCATAATATTTGTCGTACATGTAAACCAGAATATTTGTCATACATGTAAACCAGAACATATGTCGTACATGTAAACCAGAATATTTGTCAAACATGTATACCAGAATATTTGTCATACATGCAGACATCGCGAAAGTTTCAATAACTTACCAGACATTTTTGAATTTTTGTAGAAATTCAAACATGTTTATTCAGAAAAGAATGAAATATTTTACCAGACCGAAGCAAATTTTACCAGGTTTGTCTGGTGTGTCTGGTGACTTTCGGATTGACTGATACATGTAAACCAGAATACTTGTCATACATGTAAACCAGAATATCTGTCATACATGTAAACCAGAATACTTGTTGTACATGTAAACCAGAATATTTGACATACATGTAAACCAGAATATTTGCCGTACATGTAAACCAGAATATTTGTCATACATGTAAACCAGAATATTTGCCGTACATGTAAACCAGAATATTTGTCATATATGTAAACCAGAATACTTGTTATACATGTAAACCAGAATATTTGTCATTCATGTAAACCAGAATATTTTCCGTACATGTAAACCAGAATATTTGTCATACATGTAAACCAGAATACTTGTCATACATGTAAACCAGAATACTTGTCGTACATGTAAACCAGAATATCTGTCATACATGTAAACCAGAATACTTGTCGTACATATAAACCAGAATATTTGTCATACATGTAAACCAGAATATTTGTCATACATGTAAACCAGAATATTTGCCGTACATGTAAACCAGAATATTTGTCATACATGTAAACCAGAATACTTGTCATACATGTAAACCAGAATATTTGTCGTACATGTAAACCAGAATATTTGTCGTACATGTAAACCAGAATATTTGTCATATATGTACGTGTTAATCTTTTCAATGTAATATTACAGGTATCGCTATTACATTACTTCTTTGTATATTGATTTCATTATGTGAAATTACGAATATATGAATAAAAGTCTTATCACAACATTGGAAAGTGACGCACAAGGCCTCCCTTATACGTTTATCAAAATTTTGCAACACAATCAAAGTTCTCTGTCCTTTCTCATAGTGATGATTTTTTTTATACAGGTAAAATGTATTGTTTTTTTGAAAAATACATTTGAAATCAAGATTTTCTTCATTGCAGCATGAGAACATCTGTATTAGATAAAGCGAAAAATGATGTTGCTCTGATTCAGGAATTTGCTGCCAAGTGTGGTTTACCTGGGAAACTACAACCGTGGGATTACGAGTTCTTCAAAAGTGAAAGAAAAAGATATATGTTCAAGTAAGCTTGCATATATGGGGCTGTTTATGTATTGCACTAATGAAAAATACTAGGTAGCGCTGTTAAGAATGTGCTAATTCAAAGTACTAGTATGGTAAATCCTTGAGCTCCTATAGATTTTAATGGAAAAAATTCAAATATTACAGGTCTTCATAGCATCATTTAAGAATAGGTAAATTTGTAGCATGGACCAGACATGCACATTTTGGGTACTTAACCCTCGTCAGTGATCCTCAATCCAAACAATGAAATATGGCCAAAGACTGAAAGTTACATGTATGTCCAAAAAATACTGAAAGACGTAGCAGGATGGGTTGGATATGATGCTACAAGACCCACTTTTCAGAAATTTTGAGAAAATTTGGTGAACAGAAATTTTTGAATGCGTTTGAAGAAATGATCAGCTGAAGTTGATCGGACTTCGTTACATGTGCTCTCGGGGACTCCTGGTCCACCAGTAGTGACACTCACCAAGTGGTACAAAAAAGTGCAAATTCATGATTATGCTGTTATGTCAATTTGCCAATTATTGCCCTCATTCCGCTAAAATTTGGTTGTGCTAAAATTAGTACATGTACCAGAGTAATACTTCTCATTCATTTCTTTTACAGCTTTCAGGAAAATGAAGTGGCTCAGTATTTCCCTTACCAAAAGATCAAAGAAAATATGATGCAGATATGTACAGATTTATTTGGAGTTCAATTTAAGGTAAAATTTGAAATGGTCTATTCAATGACATTATTTGATGATACAAAAAAATGTACATGTTTATATCATTCACAACGATCAGCTAGAATTTAGATGTATTACTGTCAATTGTCAGCTTGCTGGTATGAATAATTGAGAGCTATTTTCATTTTTCTATTCTGTGTCATACATCACTTACAATCAGCTTTGTTGTCTTCATTAATGTCAATAATGACAGAAGTACCTTATTAACTTGATACTTGAAATGAGTGCATGTATTGGCCATAACTGTACATGAATTGATTTGGTTTCATTTGACCAATCATTCAATGAAATAAACCCTTTTGTGCCAATATTTTGATTACCTTATAAGGCCATACCAAATTAATTTAATGTTCTTTGGATTTCCCGCACCATATTTTTCAAAATTCAAAAAATAATATTATAAAAATAAAATGCTCGCCCGCACCATTAAATTTCTGGCTCAAGAATTTTTTAGGGTCGGTTCTGATTTCTGCAAATCTTAAAGCTTCTAGAAGTCTCAAATTGTGCAAAATTCGAAGAAAATGATACTTCTTGTGTTTAAAAAATTTTATTGGGAGCAAATTTGTTGTCCCGTATACATAGCACTGAAAGTCAAGGAGGGGGGAATGTTCGAAAATCTTTTCCGTACTGTTATGTGCCAGGCTTTCTTGTCAACAGATTCCTATGGGGATTCCTTTTTGAGTACGGAAAACATCAGAAATGTATTACTGGGGTAACCTATATCAAAAATAAAATTATTTCATTCGCTCGCACCTTAAAAACTGCAAAACCTAAAAAAAAATAAAATAATTATATTTTCGCCCGCTCGCACCCTTTTTTTTCACAAGAAAATCCAAAGAACATTTAATTAATTTGGTATGGCCTAAGCATGTTTAATCTTTATCACATACCTGTAATTCATTTTTCAGCAAATAACAGACTGTGATAAATTATACCCTACTGTAGAAGTCTATCAAGTTATAGAGGAAGATGGTAAATATCTGTAACATAATTTCTTACCATAGGTAGAGTAAATTCATAACACTTAAAAAACATTGGAAAGCATTATTATGTACTATTATAATATTGTATTAAAATCAGTATTATTATATTGTATGCTTGTAAACAGCTTTCAGAGGAGAAAAGGGATTGAGTGCAACTTTGTTCGAATTGGTCTTCTTGATTATTATTGTCAGTTGTCATCAAAATTGTTTTATATTATTGCATATATCCAGTATATACATGTATATGGCAAATACCCTTAAATGCAATGTGTAAAGAGAGGATTTATTGATAACTTTAATGTTAAAGAAAAAAGTATAGTCTTAAAGAAAAAAGTATAGTCTTAAATTGCTAAGTCCACGTGCATAGGAAGTTGCCAAACATGCTACTTGTGCTTCTTTTATTCTGAGGATACCCGACTCATTTTCATAGTTATGAGGCTAACATATTTCATACATGTTAGCAATGTGGTGTCAGTAAATCATAAAATCAGGTGTGTTTTTCTGTTCTTTTCAACTGTTTTGTAGTATTACATATAAACCTATATTACATGTAATTTCAAACGTGTTTCAAATTTGTATTAGGTTCAGAGGCAGGTACAATCCATATAGATCCATTTAGGAGACCCAGCAAGTTTGGTGGATCCTATACACATGTTGCCAGAGGTATGTTAATTGTCTTCCTTAATAAGTTTATAATATAAGAAAGTCTTCGACTTTTTCACTCAGAATATTGAATATTTCGATGTAGTTTATTTCATTTTTATGCAAAAATAATTAAAATGCCACTGACTTTTTAAGCTTTAATTATTCTTAGATCATAATGAAAAAATAAGTTGTACTTATGGTTCTATTATTCTTAGATCATAGCGATGTGATGGATACAAAACCCCTAGTGTTCATGTCCCTGAATTTCCAGACGCCAATCAACGACTCTGAGCCTTGTTTACTGACCTTAGAGGATGTATACACAATGTTTGGTGAAGTAAGCAATTTCCTGTTTATTTCAAATGGTTGTTTCTTGATGTCACTTTGCTATGAAAAGAATATGAATTTGCCACAATCTTTCAAACATTTGAAGGCTAAGGTTTGATAAATGTAGCAAGTTTTACAATGTTACATGATTGATCAAGGGAGGAAAGCTAAAATTACCTGTCGTTGAATACATTGTATATAATTCCCAAAATATAAAGGCTGATATAAATAATCTGGAAGTAATTTTTGGACGCAGTTTTAATATATTACTTAAGAAATAACAACTAGTCCTCGTCGCATGAACTAATCAAATTATCACCTCGCTGCTTCTCGGCTCAGTGATAATTTGTTTGGTTCATGCATCTCAGGTAATTACTGAACAATAAACCACTGCTAGTTAGTTGTTAATTGTATTCTTTTATATTCTGATTAAAGCGGACAACAAGAACTGTTGCTACAGTATAGTTTTTAGTTGCCGGGACGAAAAAGTCCGGAGAGCTAATGCCATACCCTCGGCGTCGTTGTCGTCGTCGTCGTTGTCGTCGTCGTCCGTAGACAAAACTTTAACCTGGGCTATATCTCTTGAACTATAATGGGTAGGGCTTTGATATTTCACATGTAGATACCTTGTGACGAGACCTTTCATTTGAGACCATGACCTTTGACCTAGAGACCTTGACCTTGGACTTTGACCTACTTTTCAAAAACTTTAACCTGGTTTCTGACAAAAACCTGTATAGGCGAGCTATGTAATCTTTGATTACCCTATGTTTATAAAATGACAGGTCTTCAGAAAATCAATTACAGAGTACACATGTATGTGCATGAGGCGTGGCCTATCTGATCATGAATGTGCTTAAGAGTGGCTAGACCTCTGTGAGCTCTATAGCACATATAGGGAGAAAATCTCAAGTCATATTAGAATTGTAATCCAGTCAGACAACCAGACATCACAAAATTTGGTGATATTTTCATTGTGATGTCACAAGAGAAAATGTGACAATGTATCTATAGGCATAAAGATGATGTGATCAAATGTAACTTCACAATGAAAAAAAAATCTCCAAATGAAGTGATGTCTGGTTTCACTGTGCATAAAGTCTAGGTTTAGAATGGTCACGACACTTAAGTGGCAAATGGACTATTGTTATTTAAAGGCTTGAAGTACTTGTAGTATTTTATGGCACTTTGTCCATCTTTCTATATGTTCCTATATCCATGTATACATGTATTATATTTTCAGACTCTGTTCAATGATTGAGAAAATTATGAAGAAAGAGAATAGTCATCTTCGTGTACAAAAATTCCTTTCTGAAATCCATACTTTAAAAGGAATTAATTTTTGTTCCAGTTTGGTTGTACATTGCAACATGTGTTAGCCAAATCTCCGTACAGTGAGCTGGCAGGCTCAAACAACCTGGAGAAGGATGCTGCAGACATCTGTTTTCATGTACTGAAAGAAATGGCTCTGGAACCAAGCTTTATCAAACAACTCAGCTCACATCATTCAACGGGAGAACCAGTTCCTGAAAGATTACTTGATACTGTTCTAAAAGGTAGTCATCAATAGTACATCTTACTCACAGAAATTGAGCTGAGAAGTTTCAAGAAAATTCTGATGTCTTTTTGAAAAAAAATTGAGAAATACAAGCATGAAATGTTACATCAAATTTCATAATGTGTTGTGAAAATGACATAAGCATTCACATAATTTATGATACTTATATTTAAAGCTGCCAGACATATGATAGCATACGATGTGTCAAAGGAGCTGTATCTCAGTGCACTTGACCTGGAACTTTGTATCAAGTAAGAAAATCAAGTATATTTGATGGGAGTGAAAAATATAATGATAAACAAATAAAAAACTTTTAACTTTCTTGATATGAAATAAAACCTAGAGACATTTTGATCTAATATGTACATGTGCCAGTCAATCGAACATTAGGTATTAAATTTTATTGATAAAAAGCTTTATTCCTGTAGGTTAGAGCCCAATTTATTTCTATAAATATTTCCACAAGTTTTTTCTCTTTGAGGACAGAAAGGAAAACCATTCCTCATTAGAAAATTCACCATAATTCTTCACTTTTCTAATCTCTCGGTTATATTGAAATTACAGGTATAGGATGCTGTTAGACTTGAAGAAGCTAGGTTAAATTTAAGCCGTCTGATATTATGAGATTACATTTTGTACTAATTTTTGGATGGATTGATAAGCAATATCTGGTCTTTAAAATGGCAAAGTCTATCTGTCCATCTGTCTGTGCATCAACATTTTTGGTTTAATTGTTGCGTTTAAGACTTTTTTGAGAAAACTGTTTGGAGCAGTAACTTGAAACTTACCATAATGATAGACAATGATGAGATGAATCAAACACAGCAACAAATTTTGACCTTGACCTTTGACCTTGAGATAGAAAATTCTGAATTCGTACTTTAGCCTTTAGGGAGAAAACTATGAGGAGAACCGATAAGTAACTTTAAAGAATGATTGACCATGATAAAACTTTTCATTTGAGACCTTCAATTTAAGTCCTTGAAGTTTTACTTTCTTTTCAAAAACATTAACATTGACCTTATCTTTTGAACATTAAGGCGTAGGGATTTTATATTTCACGTGCAAACTCCTTGTGATAATACCTTTCATTTGTAACCTTGACTTTTGACCAAGTGACCTTGAAGTTTGACCTACTTTTCAAAAACATACACCTTGGTTATTTCTTTTGAACCGTAATGGATAGAGCTTCCACATTTCACACATAGATTCCTTATGACAAGACCTTTTAATGTAACCTTGACTTTTGACCTAGTGACCTTGACACTTTGGTACACTTTTCAAAACTTTAAACTTGACTATATTTCTTGAACTATATATGAGCAGTATTGCTTTCATGTTTTTTTAGGATTCTTAATAACAAGACCTTGCAAGTAAGACTGACCTTGATTCTTACATTTGAGACTGTGACCTTGAGGTTATTTTAGCTATATCTCTTGAATTATAAGGGGTAGGGCTATGATATTTCACTGGTAGATCCTTATAACAACGGGAAAACTCTAAGATAAAGTATACATCAATGTAAACTGGCACTTCGCAATCCGGCCATACCGCCTTTAGAGGTTTAGCGGTATAGGATTTATCATATTTTCTTTAATCCTTATAGAACTGGTATATGGTATCCTCACATGGAGAGGATCTGGAAGTTGTACATGCCTACTCCTCTACATGAGGAGGACTACCACCCGTGTCACATGACTGACATGTTCCCAGGAGAGAAGGCATGTGGATACTATACTAATCTGTGGACTCAGGTAATGTCATATATAAACATGGTTATTTTCGCTGGAGGAAAATTTTGCGGTTATGAATGCTGCGGAGTAATTTTCATGTAGGGGGAATTTTCGCAAAGTCCATTTATTTGCGAAATATGCGAAAATTACCCCTATGCAAAAATTTCCAGGTTTACAGTATATGTATTGAACATGCCTGTTAAATAGTAAAAGTTTGAAGTTACAATTATGATGTACATGGATCAGTGTTAATAAGATGAAAATTTCTGGATGGGAATTTCAAAAAATGTTTAATATTGAATGTGTTTGTTGATTTAAATAATTAATGTCTGAATCTCAATTATGCAAATAAAGAAATGTCATTGTGAAATGTTTTTAAAAAAATGAAATTTGTAAGTTCTTTGTACCCATTTATTGAATTCTAAAGAGAAGTCTACTTCAAAATAACTACTTTAGATTTTAAAATAAATTTAAATTTCAGATGATTGCAACTGATATATTTAAAACATTTCAAGAGACTGGGTTTGAGGATAAGGAAAAAATTGCAGCTGTTGGCAGAAGGTAAACGTCTTTTGTGTAGCTTAGATGTACATGAAGCTTAGATTGTATGTTTTACCTCAAGTATTTAGGGCACGAATTAAATATTTTGCAGGAAAGATTTCATAAAATCTTCACTTTTGCTTGATTTTACAAAGAGGGTAATACATATTGCTCATGCATTGTGATATTTGAATGTATATGGAATTTGATACGTTGAAACTTCTCGTAATGAGTCATATTTTTATCCCATGTATTTTCAGGTTTAGAGACACTTTCCTTTATCATGGAGGTGATGAAGATCCATGTGAAACTTTCCGCAAATTTCAAGGTCGCGACCCTTCAGTGGCTCCGTTTCAGGCTTTGTTTGAAAATCAATGACCTCTAAGGCAATAATGACATTTGCCTTCAATATAAAATATTGTGACTTTGTTAAGCATCTTGTCTTTTTTGTACATGTGTGTGCATGATGAATGAAAAAAAAATAGTGCTGACCATAGAATGAATGACTTTGTTACATGTATATCAAAATGATGAAAATTATGTGCTGTTTATTTATTTCACCTATGAAAATCATGTCTTAATGTTGAAAACGGATTTTACATGTATTAAATACTGAAATTGTTTATTGTGAGGTTGTTTTTTTTTTGAGAGAAATAAGAAATACATTTATCTGACATGGTTTATTACCTCAGTCGCTTTAAACCATAAAATTCATCACCTAACCATGATGCAATGCATTCAACCTTGAAGCAATGATATTTTATTGACCTTTATCTGTATACCTACATTACATGATGAGTAAGGAGTATAAGACTTCAGGATGTTGAAGCTACATTTCATGGTTGACAATGCAATGTTAGGAGGATGAATTTGATTTCCACTTTTTCTTAAAGTATTAAGTGAAAAAGATAAATAAACCAAATTTTCAGATACCGGTATTTTTTAGTAATTTAAACTTGGTTTGCTTTTGCTCCTAAAATCACATCCGTGTTACTTTTGAGATGACATATTTTTACACCTTTAGTAGGATTCTCTATGTGTTTTGTAAAGTTTGATGGTTCTTACACAACAAAGATTATTCCTTTTCCACTTAGAGAGGACAGTCAGTTGATTGATAGCAAACAAGAAAGACCTCTCGCATCAAGGTTCAGCTATCTGCAAGTTCAGCAAGCATTAAGTCCACCTGGTGCGTGTACAATCAAACCTGCTAGTCACTGCACAGCACCGATGATTGAAAAACCTCAGGAGAAACAGCTAACAACGGCTGGAAGTATATATGCTCTGTACAATATGAATAGCAGTGATGATCAATTTACACCAAGCAGACCTAATATTGCCCTCAAATCTCTGATTTCTACAATGCCCAGGAAGAGAAAGAGAAATGAAGCAACTCCAGAAATACGACCAAGGTCTGTATGCTTGAGAAAGAATAGAATGACCCAATTTCTATTGTAGTTAGTCTCAGAATCTGCATTTATTTTACTGAAGAAAAATGTTTGAAATTAACAAGTAATTTTTTTCCCCCTTTTAAATTCTAAATTTTAATCATAATGTTTGTGGAGAGGTTTTCTGCATTTATGGAATGAAAAAGAAGTGTAAAAACTGGTCTATGATGTCATCAAATATAAGTTGTTTGGTTTTAGCTCGCTGTGAGTGTCATTATTTACTACCCAAAAAAAGTATAGATTCATACTAACATGTCTCATATTCTTTCAGTTTAGGGGCATGTGTGCTGTTTTGATCAACAATACATAACCAGAACATAAGTAAACGCAAATAAACATACTATTTGATTCTAAAATTAATTCCTGGAAACTGCTAGAAAATTGAAAAATATGGTAGATTTTGAAAGTTTAGCAATTTAAAAAAAAAAAATCTGCCTTTATTACATGAGAAGTAATGAGTGTCATATTATTCTAAGAAATAAAGTGTCGTCTTCATGATTAAGAGCAATAGTGTCAGTTTTATCAATTGCCAAAAAGATTGATAAAATTTAAAATTTGGTAATTTTCAAAGATACTATTTTCTTGCAAATCTTTCATGGTTTCCAGGAGGATCATTTTCAAATAAAATTGATATTCAGATTCATACAGGACTAGATTTTCCCTAATCAGTCAGATTAGTCAAATTAAAGATGAAGTATTCATATAATTATCATTTACAATTTCAATTGTTACCGTACTCTTGAGAAACAAAGATTCTGATTGACTGAGAAATTCTGTTGATACGTCCTGCATCAACAGAAATTGGAAGTACTCGCTTAGCAACATCATAAGGAACGTCAATAGCAACGCAATTTGAAAGCTGCAAGAAACCGTTGAAAAGCAACGAATTGATGTTTGTTTGATCATTGTAATATTTTTTGGTTGATCAAGGTATCAACACCAAAAATTAAGGGAAAACTTTTGCGCTACGTGCTGACATTGCAGTTTTCCCTCAATTTTTGGTGTTGATACCTCGATCAACCAAAAAATATTACAATGATTCCTTAAGTTAGTACATGTACATGTATGTATTGAAAAGGATGCAACTTGGCTAGAATTAAGAAATAGGAAAAGATTGGTGTGATTCTAAACTATTTTTGAGCAGTACTACATGTACATTGTACAGTATATGAAATACAATACATTACCCATGGAAATAATTCCTGAACATCTTAAACCTGTGACAATATATGTGCTGAAAAATCTACTGTTGTAAACATCCTAATATGAATGTAAACTATTTCAGGGTACAGTCTCTTAAAGGGGATGTCAATTGGTTTGGTGGAAAAGGAAGTGTAAAGGATTTGGTGGAATTGTATCAAAATCAAGCTGATGAGGTATCAAATGCCAGATGTTGAATCATAATTATGCATCTGACTTATTTCATGCATGTCACCGAATGATTAAGACTTTTTAAGTTACCTTGGCTGAGCTAAACATAGCTCTTCTTCATTCATAATTTTTTTTCATTACTATGAGCACTAAATGAAAAGCTTCAAGTTGTTTTGCTCTCTTTGCAGCACAAGCAGAAGCAGGATACACTTGATGGAAAACATGGAAATCTTGTATGTATTTTATACTAGAATACAAAATGTACTTAAAGTGTAACAGTTTGAGGTTTTACCCTCTTTTTAGCTCGTCGGGACAAAAAAGTCTAGAGAGCTAATGCCATACCCTCAGCGTCGTCATTGTCGTCCGTAGACAAAACTTTAACCTGGGCTATATCTCTTGAACTAAAAGGGTAGGGCTTTGATATTTCACATGTACATGTAGACACCTTGTGTTGAGACCTTTCATTTGAGATTTTGACCTAGTGACCTTGACCTTGGACTTTGACCTACTTTTCAAAATTTTTAACCTGGTTTCTGACAAAAACCTGTATAGGCGAGCTATGCAATCTTTGATTACCCTATGTTTTCCTGTTGACTCAGCCTCCATCTTTTGTGAGCAAGTTATAATAAAATGATGTTAAGGTCATGTTACAAACTTAAGTTGCATGTTTCCATTTATTACTTTGATAGAAGAGAGGGGATCTCAAAACAAGACCCTGTTGCAGCACCGGGCCAACAGCAAAACACCAAAACACCCGATGCGAAAACACAAAGACGAGCTTACTAAAAGACGAAAAAGAGACATATGGCATATAAACATCAAACACAAAAGACTACACATAAACCAACGAGACCAACTTTGCAGAAACTTTCCATTATACCAAAATTGATTACCTTGAATTTGACATACTTTTTTTTACATCTTTTGATTGACTGTTGATAATGACGTTGACAGAGTAAAAAGTAAACACAGACCGCCGATGACCGCTAGAGCAACGTAGTTTAAAGATACTTACATTTACGGATAAAAGAAAGCTCTTCGTTCGATTTCTAATGCAATTAGATTCTGCTTCAACTAGACTTGGCTTCTGAAGACACCATATGCCGAGATTTTTACCTAATAAACGGACTCAGAATAAAACTATGCAAGGGGTCATATGGTGTGGACACACCAATTGAGACACTAGATTTTAATTCAAACTTTCTTTAAACAAAAACACTCGTCGAGTCTCTTTGCTCACGGCATTTGAGCATCAGTATGCAGTTTGCAGAAGATACTCTAGATTGATATTTCTCATTTGAATAGTCACAATAAGGTGATTTATTTGAACATTATTTCGATCAGAAATCTCTTCTGACCAAATTTTCATGGGTTATGCCTAGATCTGGTGATCATCAGTTTGACCTATATACTTGTCAGGACTAGGTGACAATGTTGAGATTAAATATTGAACTTGACCTAAATTCTAGGATGAATATCGAGTGACCGTATTTTAAGAAGATTTGATTTTCAAATCAGCTCATCAACTGCAAGTGATCGAGTGACAAAATTAGATGGAATTGATACCTCAGTGATGCCCAGAATGAAGGTGGCACTGCATGAAGTTAATTACACTGAACAAAATACATTTCAGGGTTGAATTACCTTGTTAAATTTTTTTGGACTTTACCTTGAAAATCATGTAGAGTGCTAGTATGACAAAACTGTCATTATTTTTTCATAGATAATTTGATTTGCTGCACATGACTTAAATTACATGTGACCTATATTTCACGAATGAGTGTCGATCATCATCTTACTAAGATTTGATTTTGACTTTACCTTGGAACTGCATGAGAAGACCTATGTGACTGTACATGTATTTGAAATTTATTAGATTAATCTCACAGCTACATATAAAAGCAACAACGCCTAAAAATGTGTGCTGAATCCACACTGTGAGAGGTGAGCATGCAGGTACTGATGTATTGTTGGATCCTTTCATCCCAAGGTTCTTGCAGGCAGAGGTATTTCTTGCTAACTTTGTTTTAGTGACTGCTTCAAAGAAGCTATATCAAAAGATAGACGTATACATGTACCAAGATATTAAAAACAAGAAAAAATGTGAAGCGGTAAGAAAAAAAATAATTTCGAGATTGGTGTATATCTTCATTCGACCAGAAAGGGAAAATCCCAGCATGATTTTGTGACATAATCTAGCCTAGAAAATGAGTAATATTTATATTCAAGAACCACCTACAAATGGAAAAGTATGAACTAGTTACACAGTAGAAAAATTGAGCACTGTCTCAAATTTAACATAATTCTTTGTAACTGAATCAGAGGAATTTCGAGCTATTCATAAAGCACCTGTCATTTTGTAGCTTTTACTTTAAATCATCGTCGTAAACTACGATTTTTGTTCCTTTTTCACTCCAGAGGTACTGGACTCAGTAATGTGGCTTGCGACAATAATTATCGACAATAAGTGTCGTTAAATTTTGTTTAAATTGTTGCAGGTATGAAACACACAGCATTGAGTGCATTTATCGTACATGTAACACGCGTTAGTGCATTTCATGCAATAAATGCATTTTCTATGTGTTGCATATCTGAAACAAAACCAAATTATGACATTTATGTATGCACCACAATTGTCGGTTTCATTTTTTTCTGAGATCTCGTTTTCCTAAGTGAGGTAAAAATTAAGGTGACGTCATCAAAAGCACAGGGATTTATTCCGTTTTCCTCGTTGCATGATAGTAAACCTGCTAGTACTATCATTAGGACTGGGACGATACTCAGATTCATTGATGCATCGCGATATTTTATTTCGCGATTGAAGTATTGTCATACACCCCAACGATACCCAAGTTAAAATTTACAAAAAATATGTCTTAGAATTTTCTGGAAATTTTTTTTGTCTGTCATACCAAAAACAAATAATGTTTGAAGAAAACAAAAGATAAGTTTAGAGAAAGCTAGTGTTGAATAGAATATATAACATATTGTTGAATAAAAAAAGCTAAATATATTATGAATATAAATACTATCAAATAGCTTTTTAAGAAGGTTTTACACATGTATCAATTTATTTAGTATCGTGAAACGTATCGTATCGGATGTCAGGTATCTTGATACGTATCGGATCGACCGGATGCAGTATCATCCCAGCCCTAACTATCATGCAACAAGGAAAACAGGATAAATCCCTGTGGTCAAAATGAAGGTCAATGCGGGTTCATGCAGTGAACAGCAGCTGTCACTGCATGTATGATATTTATGAATTGTGACGTACATGCGAAATGCAACACATTCTTTTCAATAGTTTCATCTCATTGAATTTATGGCAGTGCATGTATAGTAGAGTGAGGGCAGGCTGTGGCTTGAACCCCAGCCATCGTTTAAATGCATGACAGCCTAGCACGGTACTGAGTGAGCCAAAAGGACATCCCAGTAGTCAAGTCGTTAATCTTGCTACTGGTATTTCTAATTCCACTACAGAACATTCTCCCCCCCCCCTTTCTCCAAGGAAGAGCTTAATTGCCTTGATCAGAGGTTGAACACCCTCTGAACCATCCTGTCCAGGATTGATTAAGGCTCTGTCACACCTTCCCTTTTTTGGTCAATGCACGAGTAACGACCAAGTAAATTTTAGAACACTTCCAAGAACATTGTCATCACTGGCTGGTCGTTGTGTGGTCGCTGAATGTCGTTGTCTGGTCGCTGAAGGTCGTTGTGTGGTTGCTGGGTGAAAGCTGGAGGACGTTGGCATGCGTTGTGACCGTCAAAAATTTTGTGCATGCACAAAACCACCGATGGCTGCCCAAAGTCAAATCATTAGTTATCGAGTCATTAGGAGGTCGCCCGGCACACGCTGGGCATGCATTCCTGTGTGTTGTGCAGTCGTTACTCAGTAGTTGCTAAAACATTTAGAGGTTGCCGATAAATTCCATCGACCGTGTAACGACAGCGGAGCGCATGTCTAACGCGTACAAAGCGACCCTCTAGCGATGGTCTAATGTCCTCAATGTGTGCCAAACGACAGTATAACTACAGCCTAACGTCCTTGGCCCGTGCATGACCTTAAAGATTTGCTCATTTTAAATGTATTTTGATCATAGAATTAACGAAATGTTTTCTGAAAATTAGGTTTTGCTGATACAGATAGTAATTAAAACTGAATTTGAGATGGCGGTCGATGAGTTATAATATAGACACTTACAGCAAGCTCTTCCAAATTATCTGAACAACATTATGGATTCATTGTTTTTCGTGAAGAGAAAAAAATGTAGTAAACGTAATCATAATGGTAATGGGATGGGAGAGTAGGAGGCGGGGAGAACAGGGTCGATGTTGGGGCATTGTGATTTGTCCGCGTCCTCTACCCCTATTTTTTCTCTTAATTTTATTTGTAGTGGCATCCTTTCTCCTCGAAGTCTGTTTTAAAATGGCTGAAGAAATAGAAAACAAAACTTTTTTTAAATTGTTTGATTTGAAATCGATCAGATACTTGCAGATTGCAAGTCATAAGAGAGGTCGTTGGCAGGTCGCTGGCAAGTCGTTAGATGAATGTCGCGAGGTTGATGGTGACGCGTTATAATAGAACGTTAACAGGTAAATCATAAACTAGTTTTATGCATTGGGAACACGCTGTGATCGTTGGGAGAACGCTCCCTGTGCGCCACAAGGTAGCTACATGCGCGTTGAGAATGTTGCTTCTTGAGGAAATTTTGAACAAAACCTGGACATTCGCCAGCATGTTGAAGGTCGTTACTTGTGCGTTGGCCAAAAAAGTGAAGGTGTGACAGTGCCATTAGTCTCAACGTCAACAGCCTGGCCTGTCTCGCAGCCATCACCTGATGCTTCCCATGCATCCCTTGTTCACCTCGTTGCCAGTTTTGTGAAACACAGGAAGGAGAGTGAGTGCCCGCACTGGAGCTCAAACCCCTGTCGTCAGCTTGGCAGCTTAGCATGAGTGAGGGAAAGAGAATGCTGCGGCAAAGGGTATCCAGGTGTGGTGGCACCAGTTATAAAAGTCACTTGAAATACGGACCATACAAGCAGTACATGATAATTTAGTTCATAACCCTCATGCATACATGTACATGCATAAGTGGTAAACCAATTATCACTGACAATTGATTGTCAATCGCTAAAAGTCTTTTGATTCCGACTATCGATTTTATTTCCTTAAAATCGATTGTTGCTGAAAGGAATGTGTCATGTGTTTAGGTATTCATTTCCCTCTTTTAGCAAACATGGTAAATCAAACAATCACCGATATGAATGCACGTCGGCTTTTATTTCAAACCACCTGTTCTGTAATTATGACATATAGCGTTTTATCCGTAAATTTCTCACAAGAAACTAAATCTAAACAATGATTTGGGGTTTAGAGGTCTTTTTTGAACCACAAAACTATATGACTTAACTTACATGGGAAACAAGAGAATTATAAGCAATGGCTTTGAAGAAGCCGTCATCGTTTATGCTTTGAACGAGTGAATTGTTTGATGTACATTCTTGTACATTTGTATCATTTTATACGTAGATACGTAAATCCAGCAGAAAAACACGTTCGCAATTATATGATTGTATTTTATTTCACATTAAATAAATCTTTGTACAAATTTTAATTTTTGGTATTCATAGATTAGCAAAAATTAGACTCAGCGAAAAAAAGACGCACCTTTTTAGGGTAATTTTCGCGAAATTTACCCGACGCGAAAATTACCCGATATACGGTAATTAAAGGTAATTTGTTAAAAATAGTTTTAAATATGATATCTTTGTATATTTGTCTAGATGATAAAATGATATACAAGTAGCCGTAGTTACTCCAGAGATGTTTTCTTTTTTTATCAGGTTTTGTTAGTAACATCAGCAGGAGAGCTTGATGTAGAACTCTGGTCCAAGGAAGCACCAAAAGCATGTCGAAATTTTGTACAGCTATGTATGGAAGGCTATTATGATGGGACTATATTTCACCGTGTGGTCCCAGACTTTATAGTGCAAGGAGGAGACCCTACAGGCACAGGTGAGGGCGGGGAGTCTATTTATGGAAAACCATTTAAGGTAAGCAAAAGTGAAGCACCAGTACAGCATTGCTCAATATTTTGTTAAATATATAACAATGAAGCTGTGAATTTGCTTAAATATTTGATCTATGTATTACCTTACTTTTTTCTCGTTGATGAATGAATTAAAAGAGAGTTTGTCATACATATATTGCCTTATTTTGGTACACTTGAGCTTTTTTCAGATCATGTTTCAGCGTTATTTATATATGGCAATTTTGATAGTATTACATGAATACATGTAAAATATGCAATTTCAAAGATATAGAATAATGTAAATAAACTGTACACTTTTTTTTAATGCTATTTTCATTTTTCCATTTATCAGGATGAATTTCACTCCCGTTTACGGTTTGTGCGGCGTGGTCTGGTTGCCATGGCTAATGCTGGAAAGAATGATAATGGCAGTCAGTTCTTCATCACTATGGGTCAAACACAGGAGCTCCAAAATAAACATACAATATTTGGAAAGGTAGGAACACTTCTTTTGTGACATACATGTCACCATAAATATTATATTTATGCTTGCATTAAAGAAATTTAAGTTAGTATACAAGTAGTGCACATAGGAACAAAAGTAGATTTGGAATTGGTTAAAAAATCATTTGTAACTTAGAGTTGCAAATACATGTAGATAAATTAAAAGTTAAAGAAAGGGATATTTTATTACAATATAATTGGTTTTGTGTGAAAGTTTTTGATAGAATTAATTCATGTACATAAAATGCATTCATGTATATGTATGTACATGTATATGCGCACTGAAATACATGTAGATAAATTGGTAATTTAGTTTACTGTCAACTTTTGTTTTTATCGTTTATCAGGTTACAGGCAATACAGTGTACAATCTCTCCAAGCTACAAGAAGTGGAGATTGATGACAATGAACGCCCAGTCCATCCTCATAAAATCAAGTCAGCAATGGTAAGTTATGTGTGAACCTTTGTACATGTTTAACTTTTCTGAGTTATGTGTGAACCTTTGTACATGTTTAACTTCTCTGAGTTATGTGTGAACCTTTGTACATGTTTAACTTCTCTGAGTTATGTTTGAACCTTTGTACATGTTTATCTTCTCTGATGTGCCTAGAATCTTATAACATGTTTTCTCAGAGCCCTCCACTCCCTAACTCCCTATATTTTGTATACAACTGTCGTCATTTCCATTTCATTCGTCTTTTTCTGGTAGGGATGAATGATACTTAGATACATGTAATTTCTGTCTAATTCATCGATAACAACCAGCTAGGCTAAAAGTTAGCAAGGTGTTCTGAGATTTTGAGATGCTGCAATGCAGAATGTACCTTATACCGTATCATGAATTTGTTTGTTTGTCACAGTATGTGTGATCTAAAGACTTTTAGATAAAGAAGAACTGTTAACATGGTTATTTTCGCTGAAGTAAAATTTTTTGCGAAATGACGATTGCAGCAGTAAGCATGATTAGGTTATTTTGGCAAAATTGGCAGTATTCCCTTAAATCTTTTATACTGGTTGTAATTTTCATGGGGAGGGGGGGGGCGTTATTTCATGATAATAATATAATCGCAAAATGTGTGAAAATTACCCCCTCGCCAAAAATTTTCATGTTTACAGTATTGTTAAATAGTTGATTTACTTATACATGTATTTACTTGTATTCTTCATATCATTATACATTGTAGATTCTATCCAACCCGTACGATGACATAGTGCCAAGAAATCAGAAGAAAGAGAAATCAGACTCAGAAAAGAAGTCCAAGTCCAAAAGTCAATCTAAAGCAACAAAGTACGAAAAATGTCATAAAATTATACTTTTTCTTTTAAAATGTGTTCTTTTTGTGTCAGTTGCACATTAGAAGCATATAAATGTAAGAGGTCATTTCAGGCATCAGTCTGTTATCTACTGTATACTTAGAATTATTCACTGTATATTAACCTTTGCTATTTTCATGGTCTGCCTCGCACCGTGAAAGTTTGTCTTTAGTGAATAAATATACCAAATGCATAATTCAATAGCATCAGGAACGGATCTGCAAATCATAGTCCAAGTGAAAGTGTTAACTTTCATAAAACTGCGATAGAAAGTTCCATTGAATGATTTTACTCATACAGTATCCTTTTGTATCATTGGCTATAGTTTTATACTGTGTACCGTGTGTTAACCATAACTCAAATAGATAGTCAACTTTTAGAAAAGGCCAAAATCGCTTCTAAAGGTCATACATAAAGACAAAATTATAAGCAGACAACATTTCAGGTCTTGAACACTCTAGAATATGCTTTAAGGATACAGCAATGTTTAATCATGTACATGCATTGCATGTGTTTTAAAGGAATTTCAAGTTGTTATCGTTTGGGGAGGAGGCAGAGGAGGATGAAGTAGAGACAGATTTGGCTTGTAAGGTATGTACATTTACATGTTATTTCATGCAAAGTGCATCCCCAATTCCGTCTTTTCGATTTTACAGGCCTGCGTTCGATTTGTGCAGGTATCTGACGTAAAAGCATTGTGACGTCATTAAATTCCTTTGAAAACGTCATATATGTAACCCTATTTCCCTGAATTCCGTGCTGGTTTCCATAGAATTTGATGACATCACAATGCGTTGACGTCAGGTACCTGCACAAATGGGAAGTAACTCTGTATTTCGAAAAGACCAAATACCATTAAGTGATCTTTGTTCAAAAAGAAAAATGAAGAAATGTTTAAAATTTTGTTGTTTGTCTGTACAGGAATATCTGACTTGATATTCAACATGTTGAATGAAAGTCAAATCATATACATATAAGATATTGCAGATAAGATTTTCGTGCAATAGTTTAGTAGCAAATAGTTGAAGAAAAATCAAGGACACAAAATCATTACATGTATCTTAGAATCATACTTAAACGTGTATGTGCATTTAACAGGACTTGTCAGCAAAAGGTAAAAGTAGCCATGACCTTTTAGATGACCCAACACTCAGTACAGAATCAGCTGTCCAGGAGTCAAAGGGAAGAACTGCTTTACCTGAAGATGTGAAGTCTGATAATGATGATGAAAAAGTAAGACAGTGATAAGCTTTTCCTAATTTTTGAGAAAAAAATCACTTATCTCATTTGTAAATTAGATTTTTACAAGAGATAGTGTGAGGTTTTGTTATTTTTATACCCAAGTACATGTATCAGTTTTGAGCAATATTTTGACAAGATTTTGTAATATTTTAGTCATCAGAAGATGAAGAACAGAGGAAAAAGATGAAAGATAGCATCAAAGAAAAATTAAAAGGAGACAAAAAGTCAGAACAACCTAAAAAAGACACAGATGAAAAAGATGATTCAAAAACGTAAGTCAGTTTTTTTCTTCATATCACAAAATATGACATAGAATTCGGAATTACGTGCAGACCGAGTGCTATTAGATACAAATAGCGACTCCACCTGGGTATGTTCCCGGAAGATAAGTTTGTCAGAATTAAAAAATTCTCTGGATAAATAAATGTAACAAACTTAAACAAAATGATTGTAAGGATTTTTAGGAATAAAGCATAACAGTATGTTTCATGTACATGTACATTCATACAAAATTTATAGAATATGCTTTCCGCTTTATGCATATGTAATTTACATTGTAGGAAGGCCTTGAAGTTGGAAGCGAAGCGACTCAGACGGGAACTTAAAGGACTGGATAAAGAAGAGAAAGAAGAAATCAAGCAAGAAGAGAGTATGTTCAATGATACTGTAATTCTGAATATGGAAAAGATATTTTGTGTGTAAAGACATTTTTGTAAGAGTATTCAATATTTTTTCGTCAGACATTTAGTAAACTAAATCTTAAAGCAAAAAAAAAGTATTTTCAAATAGAAAAAATCAATTGCAATCATGAAGTCTTGTGGTTTTCAAGTCTGTCTTTATGTGAATGATGCTAAGTGATCTGCAGAACAATCTGTTAAATTACCATGCAGTATCTTGATGCATCCTGAAATGTACATGCATATGATGGAAAAAGAGATGTTAGTACATTTTGTATACAGATTCATCATGTTTCAAAATTTCCTTTGCAAGTTCATTTTACACATTAAAAAATATTCCCAAAATATATACATGTACATGTGTATTAAAAATTTACATTTATAATTGAAATTACATTTTACATAGAAATATACCCAAAATATAGATTAAAAATAATTTTTTGTCAGAAAAGCCACCAGCAAATGATCTAGTAGCAGCTTATATGGCAGAAAAGGAAAAATACAAAAATATCAAGAAAGAGAACAAGAAGGGGAAGGGAAGCAGAGAGGAATTGACATTAGCAATGTTATCAAAGTTTCAGTCAAAACTTAGTGCTGCCAAACTGTTGGGTGGGAGTTATAGTGATGATGAAGAAGAAGAGAAGGAGGAGGATAAGGAGAAAGAATATAAAAAGGAAGAGGAAGAGGCAGAAGATGAAGGAGATTCTTCATGGCAAGTTCTGTCTGTTTTTCCTGCGATTTTGTCGCTTTCTTTAATTTTTCAAGCTTTAAAGTGTAATGCATATCGTTGTCTTTTGTTATTGAGACAGGGTGATGAAAGCAAGTATGTACTTTTCTTTCTTTTGGAAATACAGAGTTACTTCCTATTTGTGCAAGTATCGGACGTCAAGTCTTTGAGACGTCATTGAATTCTATTAAGACCAGCATATACATGTAATTCAGGGAAATCAGGGCTCGCGCTGGGCTTCGCAAATGTCGCATTTTGCGACAAAAATTTGAAATTTGCGACAGAAATTCGCGATTTGCGACAAAGGGAATTTTCTAAAAATGAGTTTTCAAGTACCGAAAAACACGCGAAATCAGCATTGACAGATCGATTCTAAGTGATCCAAAGTGCAGTTAAAGCGTTCAGGTGTAACGTAGGTAAGCGGTGACCGTAAAAGGTGTGAAATACACTGGTTATTACTAATTAGGTAGCCCCAGCAGTACAAGAGCCACTGCTAATTAGATAATTGGATTATGAAGATAAGCTGTCCAACGTTAGTATTCCTAATTTTGAAAATGTATTTTAACTTTGTTACGTTGGACGGCAAACTTTATATCTTTCGATGTCACTGAAAAGTTTAGATCGTCACGAGTATGTGATAATTATTTTATTTTTCAATTCTTTGTTTCTCCCCCAAAAGAAGTACCACTGTATTATATATTTTAGATTTTTAAAATTGGGAAACGTAACTTAGAAATGTCCGATTCCGTATCGGAAAACAAATTAAAATAGCAAAATTGACGCCGTTCCTTTTTAATACGTCTGCACATTCTGACGACAAAACTATATAAAAAATATGCCTTCAATTAAGAAATGACTGTATAATTCTGGTGGGTCACGTGCAAATTCCATGAATTGCTAAAAAAAAATTTGCACGTGTCCAACCAGAATTATACACCCATGAACACCAAAAGTAAGACAGTCATTACTTATATTTACTTTTATCCTAATTATCGGTCATTTTTATTTGCATGATCATCGCACATTTTGCCTGTAAATGTGTCAAATGTACATGTATCTTCACTTTGGTAAATTCTCCCTACATGCAAAACTTGCACGTGACGTCACGATAGCAACCCAAGTTATTGGAATATAATTCTAGACTAGTTGCCTAATGGGTGTTCAACATGGGGAATTTACTAGTAATGTAAATATTAGCATCTAAATCGAGGTTTTGAGATACGAGCTCGACGTCCTGGACTCACATATCACCCCCTCTAGGCCTCTACTTTCTTTTAATTTTGCGTCATAGGCGTCGATCTCCTGTGAAACAAAGAGTCGGCGACGAAGAATTGAACAAGAAAAAATACTTATTTTATTTCTAGGCCATTGATTACGAATAGCTTATGTATCTATCTCATGTATATGAGAAATATTCATCTAGATAAGCTTTGATTATTTAAGGGGACTGTTTTCGAGCTACATTGAATAAATGATCAAGAGCATATCTAGAGGGTGTAAGGAGCCACCTTGGAAATTTCCTAAAATGCTATTTTCCCCCGTTTTTATGTCTTATGTTTTTCACAATCATATACTTGGACACCCTCCCCATCCCAGGAAAAAATTAAGGACTGTCCATCTTTCTTTGGTTACAATAGCCAATTCCAGGCTGTCCTTGCTATCAAGTCATGGGGAGGGGGGGGGGTTAGTACTATAGCTTGGTCTAAAAGCAAAGCTGCAGTTCTTTCAGCCTACACCATGCTTGCAGCTACCAACTGCCTTGTCAATACAGTAATCCCTAAACTGCAAATTGATGATGATAAGCATAGAAGGCCCTCCAATGGATATTGTTTAATCAGATGGGAGGGCTTCTATGAAGAATTCTGTGACTTTTTGAGTTGGTCTAATTGAACTCATCACTTACTCAGCACTGTCATTGAATTCAAACTTACTGAATATTTTTCATTTACTATGTTTTCATCAAAGTAGTGTTGATATTAGTCTCTGGCTTTGTTGAATCTAATATAATAATATGACTTTGTATGTTCTTGAAAATAAAACACATAGATCAACACATACATTATATCTATTGAGAGTTTTCAAGTTTTTTTCAGCAACTTTGTCGCCGCGAAATTGTGCTACAACACAATTTTGAGTCATCGCGCAAACTTGCGACACAAAATTTTGAGCCAGTGTGAGCCCTGGAAACAGGGTTACAAATATAACATTTTCAAAGGAATTTCATGACGTCACAATGCTTTTATGTCAGATACCTTCACAAATCGAACATAGGCCTGTAAAATCGAAAAGACAGAATTCGTCAGTGATGTCTGTATGGCATCATTCTAATTTACGTTTCTGTTTGAAGTTTAGAAACTGGTAGGGGTTATATACATTATACATTAATAACCATGGTATTTGTTTTAATATTCCCATGTAGGTTGAGGCATAAATTACAATTTGAAGACAAGAAGAGGAAAGTGATCGATGCTAACATAGCTGATGAGGACAGATATGAAATTTACGATCCCCGGAATCCCCTGACAAAAAGACGTAGAGAAATGAGCAAAAATGCCATGAAAGATAAAAATTCAAAACAGCAAAAATTATAGCATTTGCCATAATGTGTTCATATTGCGTGTGCTATTACGATGTTTTTGTACATGTGTATGTGAGGAATGCAATATGCATGTTAGAATGAGGCTTTTTTGAGAGGGAGAGAGGGAGGAAGAGAGAAAGGGAATAGTTTTGAGAAAGGAGAGTTGATCGTCGTATGAAGTAATAAACTTTAAAATTAATTAACAGTGTTACTTTATGTTATTCATACAATGTGCAACAAGATAGAAATATAATGAAAATAGTAAATCTACCAGCATGTGGTTTGTAATGCACGAAGTGCAGAATCCTTTAATAGTTGTAAAGAGATCAAGGGACATAACTCAGTTTAAAGTACATGTAGGTCAACAATCACCTGGATACTTACTGAAAACTGCCTTAAAATAAAATACCTTAAAATAACTCGCATGTAATCTAGCTCAAGTTTACTTTATGAAAGTTAGGTCAAAGATGCATTCTATGTCTAAATTTGATACATGTACCTCTTAATTGTACTTTACTCAACATAAATGATTTGCAACTTTGTCTTGAGCACCATTTACATGTCAAGTTTCATTGAAATCCATCAATTGGTTTTGGAGGAGTTGTGTTGACAAGGTTTGACATTAAAATGCATAAAATCTTTTGAAAGGCATAAAAAATTTTAAGTCCAAGGATGATAACTCTTAACTTTTTTCAAAGCAATCCCCTTCTTCATGTATATCTGCATGTCATGATCTTTCACTGTATAAAGTTTCATTGAATCCACCAATTGGTTTGGGAGGAGTTACGATAGCAAGGTTTAATATTAATAATGCACAAAAAATTTTAGTCCAAGGGTCACAACTCAAATTTAACTTTTTTCGAAGCAATCCCCCTTCTTCATGCTCTTTTTTATGCTATGATCTTTCATCGTGTAGTGATGTTTCATTGTGTAAAGTTTCATTGAAATCCATCCATTGGTTTGGAAAGAGTTGCGATGACAAGGTCCGACATTTAAAATGAATAAAAAATCCAAAGTCCAAGGGCAATAACTCTGGCAAAACTACTTTGGCAGCAATTTCCTTTCTTCATGAACATCTGCATGTAATGATTGTTCATTGTGTAAAGTTCCATTGAAATATGTTCCATTTGTTTAGGAGGGGTTGCGATGACAAGCTTTTGTTTACAGACCCATTAGGATACATCTACAACTGTCCAAGGCGTAGCCAAGTCTCCATTTTTAGCTCAGTTTCCATAGGAAAAGTAAGTCCAATTAGAGTGAGAGACATGAATGGTCAGAGCATAAGGAAACTGACAATTACTTGAAAATTAGAGGATACACTGTATCACCTTGTCTGTTAGTGTATCTATATGTACTTGTTTATCCATCAGACCTGTCTTGAGGGAATATTTCTAGAACAAAGGAACACAATCATGTCTTCCATTTTTTGTTTGTATTGGGATTTTACTGTGTGTATAACCTGCAATTATAGGATAATAAAATGTGTTTGTGGAAAATCAGATGGTACTTTTCAGAAGTTGTTGTTACATCTATTGATTTTGCTGCTCAGGGTATACAAGAAGTACATTCATATCAACGATAAGAAAATATATCAACGATGAAAAAAAAATTGAACAAAATTGTGTTTCTCAAATCTTTATTACATGTTTCAAATGGAAATATATTTCATCGAGCATTTTGTCTACATTGCAATCATATAAACTGACTTCAGTAATAATGATAATGGATGATATGCATTAGATACCGATATATGGAAATAAAAAAATTGGCCAAGTTGGAAATCAAACCCTGGTGGACACTCTTACAACTTCCACTAGTACATGTATATACATGTACATTGTATGTACATATAATAATAACTGAAGTATACTGAATACGAGATACATGCAAGAAGCCGAAGCTACAGGGGGAAAATAAATTTATACATCCGACTAGAAAAATTCAAGGATCACATTAATACATAAATTCAATATCAACATGGTAATTAGACAACTAAGTTAGAAAGGGCCCTAAAGACCCTTTCAAGATAATGTTTATTCAGATCACTTTTCTCTCTTCATACCGTACTTTTTCCACTCAAAACTTCATGAATGACGTCATACATCTCTAAATCGTAGCATGTACTGCTGCTGTAATACATCATTCCATTGTTTTGATTGGAAAAAGTACCATACAAAGAGACAAAAGTGATTTGAGCGAACTTTAACGTGAAAGGGTCTATTTATGTGTACATGTAAGTATATGATTTGTGCTATTTACCACAGTCAAGGTCACATGACAAAAAATTTGGTGCGGACAGAGAGATGTTTTATAAGGAATACATGTGTCTAACTAAACTGGAGAAGTTAATATCAATGTTAAAGCTTTGTTTGAAGACTGACGCAAGGAGAAAGGGCACACAAACACAGTGAATACTACAGAGTATCCACCAACATGTATTGGTGGAGTCCCAACAACCAACAAATTAATGAACTGTAATTAAGAAATAAAAAATGACAAGCTGGGCTCTATTGTCTCATAATGCCCGAGCGTCCTTAGCCAATCACATTTATTACCGAGCCGCGTCAGCGGCGAGGTGATAAATGTGATTGGCTGAGGACGCGAGGGCATTATGAGACAATAGAGCCCGGCTTGTCATTTTTTATTTCTATTCTAATGATGACCAAACTTAAACCTTTTGATGAAATCGATTCTTGGTAAAAACCAGTTCCTGCCGGTTTATCTGCTTTCAGAAAACGGGTAGGCGTGGCTTATCGCTATAGGGCCGATATTGGAGAATAGAGACCTGCTCGCGTCTGTTGTCTTAATAGGGAAAGAGAATGAAGTCATATTAGAATGATAATTTTTCATATGCAATGGGAATAATAATGAGGAATATACTGGCTCTTCATGAACAAATGGAATGTTCATTACATGATAAAATTCGCATCATATAGTAATTTCACAAGTTATTTTTTAACATACATGTATACACGTACATAAATTATGTAGATTCAAGCAAGCAATTTTCAAATGCTCAGCACTTACAAATCCATTTTATTTTCACAAAATTAACATCTATCAGATTATGTATACAGGTCATCATCTGATAGTAACAATGAAAAATATTTATAAATGATCTAAGAATAGCTGCAACCCCTTGGAAGTAGAAAATAAATGAATTATTTGAGACACATCTAATATGTCTTAGTACCAGAAAAAACTTCCATTCTTTAAATATGAATATTAGATTAATGTTATGTTAACCCTTGATAAATATATTCTTAAAAAACTTTAAAAGTGTCTATAGTTACAACTTCTAACACTGAAACATATGAAAAATATTTGAAATTTCTCACTTATTGCACATATACATGTAACATTTTGAAAAGAAAGTAAAAATCACATGAGAATTAAAGGTCTTACTTGTAACAAATGTACAATGTACATGTATATTTCATGACTGAAATTCCTGACCTCAATGTCCCTGCACCATACGTATCAAAAGTAAACATACATATATGTGTACAGACAAACATACATGTGTACAGACAAACATACAGACAAATACAACAGAAATAAATACACTGTAACATTTATACAGAAATAAAGATTCTCATTCTAAACATTTGATAAGCGACAAACATCCAGAACAAGGTGCCCCATACGTCCATGGGTAATAAAGCTGCATGTGTATGTTCCACATTCCATGTTACAGGAAAAGTCTTATTCATCACTTCATGTCCCACATATACGACCAATGGATTCATACCTAGTGAAGAGAAATAATTACAATATTGATTGCTTCATGTATTATACTGGACATTCTAGAATTCAAATTGAATACTGTTCGTATCCTTCCATCCAAAATATCCAGGAAGAAAATTTACTCTTAGACGAGATACTGTAAACGTGGTTATTTTCGCTGGGAGAAATTTTTGCGAAATTACTATTGCGACAATATGCGTACGGGTAATTCTGGCGAAATTGAGAGTATTTCTTAAGTCTTTTATACTGGCTGTTATTTTCCCGTGGGGGTTATTTTTGAGATAACAAAAAAATCGGGAAAAGCGTGAAAATTTCCACGTTAACAGTATTTAGCAGGTATGTACAAATTTTGAAAGTCAGATAACATTAAATCTAAGTTTTCAGAAATGTCATGGAATTATTTATGTACAAGATTTTGCATGTGAAAATGCAGTTGCTTTCACAAACAATACCAAAATTACTTGAATGAAGAGCATATAAGGAGGAAGAACTTTGATGGTGCATGAGGTTATATTATGTGTATATTATATCTAAAGCAGGTGTGAATGGCTTGTACTGTGCTATGGTTTTGTCTTTAAATGGACTTTTAATGAACCAACCCTTTTCTGCATGACTGAAGACATCCAGAATACTGTAAGTTTCATTCTCTTGGAAAGTGAAGCATAAAACTACATGTGTGTATATGTCAAAGTTTGGGTAGAGATAAAGGGTAGTAAGTGATAAAATATAGGAAATCCTGTGCAATTTTGTTGTGAATACTTGTATGTCTGTTGCAGTTGGGTGAAAGATTGTTATTGTTCCCCCACTTTTGCGAAAGCATGGGGACACTAAATCTGGTTTATTTGTACCTTGTGATCTTGACCTAGTTTTGTGACACCCAAAAGTGGTCCACAACTCTTAACACTACATGCATGTATCTGTAATTCTGTATTCCTAGACCTTTCTGTACATACATGTATGTGACCTTGAAAAACTCTTGAAATGTAAAGTTAAGTGACTGAGAGGTAGAATCTTTGGGAAATATGTCAGAAGTTAGAAAAATGGCAGGTTGGATTCAGTGACAATACGAAAGTACCAAATTTTTTGTTTGAGTGGTAATATGGGAAATTCTGAATCTTCAGATTGTATTGAGTGGCAATGTGAGAGATACTGAATCTTCATATTGTATCAAGTTGCAATGTGAGAAATACTGATCTTCATGTGGTATTGAGTGGCAATATGACAAATACTGAATCTTCAGATTGTATAGAGTGGCAATGTGAGAAATACTGAATCTTCATGTTGTATTGAGTGGCAATATTGGAAATACTGAATATTCATGTTGTATTGAGTGGCAATATGGGAATATAAGTATCAACCATATGCTGTCATGTGGGATGAGAAAAGCCCACCCGAGGGGTCTGGTTTTTGGTTAGGGAACGAGTCCTTAGCCTTAATCGGTTTAATAAGAATTAGGATGTAAAAAAAAAAGTGTTTTAAAACGACGTTTTTGTTGAAAGGTCGCCGCTTTAGATGCAAAAATCACGACGTAACAATGGATAACAACGACGTCACAATATGGATACGGCCTATACGGCCGACGTCAAAAGTCACGCGAGGACTACATGTGGGATACAGTGACCCTACATGACGCGTAGCTATTGGCGAACTCTATCCCACATGGGGACAAATGGGACAAATAGTGAATCTTCATGTTGTATTGAGTGGCAATATGGAAAATACTGAATCTTCAGATTGTATTGAGTGGCAATATTGGAAATACTGAATCTTCATGTTGTATTGAGTGGCAATATTGGAAATACTGAATCTTCATGTTGTATTGAGTGGCAATATTGGAAATACTGAATCTTCATGTTGTATTGAGTGGCAATATTGGAAATACTGAATCTTCATGTTGTATTGAGTGGCAATATTGGAAATACTGAATCTTCAGATTGTATTCATTTGCAATGTGAGAAATACTGTATCTTAAGGAGCACTGTATTGAGCAGCAAAAGGGGAAATACTGAATATTCAGGTTGTATTGGGTGGCAAAAGGAGAAATACTGAATGTTCAGGTTGTATTGAGTGACAAAAGGGGAAATACCAGATCTTCAGATTGTACTGAGACACAAGAGGGGAAATACTGAATCATCAAGTTGAATTGAGTGGAAATAGGGAAATACTTGATCTTCAGGTTGTATTGAAAAGCAAAAGGGAAATACTGAATCTTCAGATTGTACTGAGTGGCAACAGAGCAAATAATAAATCTTCAGGTTGAATTCAGAAACAAAAGGGGAAATACTGCGCTAAATCTCTTGATTATACCTGAAGAAAAACTGAATCTTCAGGTTGTGTTGAGTGCCAATAGGGGAAATAATGAAAGTGGGGTTGTATTGAATGGCAATTGGGGAAATACTGAATTTTCAGATTTTGTTGAGTGGCAATAGGGAAATACTAAATATTCAGGTTGTATTGAGTGGCTATAGGGAAATGCTAAATATTCAGGTAGTATTGAGTGGCAATAGGGAAATACTAAATATTCAGGTTGTATTGAGTGGCTATAGGGAAATACTAAATATTCAGGTAGTATTGAGTGGCTATAGGGAAATGCTAAATATTCAGGTTGTATTGAGTGGCTATAGGGAAATGCTAAATATTCAGGTTGTATTGAGTGGCTATAGGGAAATGCTAAATGTTCAGGTAGTATTGAGTGGCAATAGGGAAATACTAAATATTCAGGTTGTATTGAGTGGCTATAGGGAAATGCTAAATATTCAGGTTGTATTGAGTGGCTATAGGGAAATGCTAAATATTCAGGTTGTATTGAGTGGCAATAGGGAAATACTAAATATTCAGGTTGTATTGAGTGGCTATAGGGAAATACTAAATATTCAGGTTTGAGTGGCTATAGGGAAATACTAAATATTCAGGTTGTATTGAGTGGCTATAGGGAAATGCTAAATATTCAGGTTGTATTGAGTGGCTATAGGGAAATACTAAATATTCAGGTTGTATTGAGTGGCAATAGGGAAATACTAAATATTCAGGTTGTATTGAGTGGCTATAGGGAAATGCTAAATATTCAGGTTGTAATTAATGGCAATACTAATTCTTCAGGTTGTATTGAGTGAGAATAGGGACATACTGAATGTTTAGGTTATATTGACATGATTGAGTGATAGTAGGGGAAATACATGTATGAAAAAAATGAATTTTCTGGATGTATTGAGTGTTTTAAATAGGGAATTACTGAATTTTAAGTGTATTGAGTGACATGGGAAAAATACAGAATCTTCAGGTTGTACATGTATTTAGAGGCAATAGGAAATCACTGAATTTTCAGGCTGTTTGAGTGAAAATAGGGGAAATACTAAATCTCAATATGTACATGATTAGTTGAGATGATCTATACAGAGATGAAAAGCTTCCTTCTGTACATCATGTACGTGATAAAGCACCAGAAGATAGGTCCCCAAAGGTCGAGAGCTAATAGCTGCCAATGATTCCGTGTAACGTAGAAACTGATGGGAAACAAAGAACTATAGGTCTCATGACCTATGTACATCACGATAGAGTTCATGCCTGTGGTACAAGAAAACAGCTATTCATGAATTTTTTCTACTACACATACACATACATAAAAATATAAAGAAACTAGATGGGATTTTTGTTGTTGTGAAAATTGAGAAAATTCTAGAATTGACAATGAAAGTGATGACAGTTTCTATTGAAAGCATCTTTAAAACTGTTAAGTTTTTATATACAAAGAAAGAAGGACTTTTGCTCCCGTGACAAAATTAGTTGTTAGTTTTACACTTAACAAAAGAATACTTTCTAAACCGTCTAAATTTACCCGGATAATAAAATGGTGCCCCGTTCCAGATCTTCCATACGTCTATTGTGAGATAACATGCTGACAAGAGAAAGAAGGCGAAGCCCGCAAGGCACAAAACAAATGATAGTGACCTGAAAAAGCCAAAAATTCTAAATCAAAGATACTAAGTACATGTACTTTACAATCATTTATTTGTAATAAAAAGGCAAATGCAGGAAGTTTAGATCAAAGCTATAACAAATTTAATTTGAGTATGAGTTTGTACATGTAAAAGAATAAGCCTATGGAATTTTGAGAGAACAAAATTAAAACTGTGTATTTGTTTTAGATATGAATATTCGCTATTTTCGAAAACCAGAGTTACTTCCCATTTAAGACGGTACATTTTGTATCTGATGTAGACTGATTATGACGTCATCAAATTCTATGGAAACAGTCCTTCAAGTCTGGGAAATAACAGCATAAAATTGACGTTACCATACCATTTTCATAATGGTTTGACGTCAGATACCTTCTGTAAGGGGGGAAAACTGTATTCTGCAAAGACTCAATACAGTTGTGATATCCACCATATGAATCATATAAAAAGCTCAGATACTGTATAAGAAACAGTTAATTTTTTCTACATACTTGTACATGTATATTCTAGGAACATAGTAGAATTAAAGCATCTTACCAGAGATTTTTATTGATGGGTATAAATCCTCCATCCCTTTTAAATTCACACAATATTCCCGCAATCAGGCACTGAAAAAAAAAATAAACAATTCATTTCACATCAAACAAGAGTTTTTAAAAATATCAGTGCTTTAATTTTCATAAGCATTTTACATGCAGCATGAAACATTCATACATGTTTAAAAATAAAATGCATACAATACAACTAGGTCATGAAGTATATTCTGTTTGTACTCAATTTGCGTTGCCTTAGAACAAATGTTTCATTTTATCATTTTTGTAATTGAAAATGTATTGTAAAATATGCACAATGGTCATAGCATCTACATGTAAATACATGTACATCTAAAATGATGTCAATGTTTTGTCATGCAAAAACTTCTTGTCATTCCCATTTTGAACGTGTTTGACTCTTTGACTCTCCGTTATTCAATTGTACAGACGCAGAAAAACAAAGCATTGAGCCTATACCATATCCATTAGGGTTACGATTCATTCTGGTTTTGATTGATTCGTTATGCTCAGTATTCATTTCCATTTTTAGATACATTTTGCACTGAATTAAAAGGTGGAAAATTCCTCATTAAAACAACTTGCACAGAAATGGAAGAGTTTGCACATCGTCCAGGCTTTGAAAGTATTATACATGTACATATTTGAGGCTCAGTCTTAAAATGTAACATGTCAATGTGTTCTATGACAATACCTATCAAATCATATTGTTTCATTCCTAATATCCATTAACAAAATAAAGTTATCCAAAAATTCTTATTCACCCAATGTATCTTACCAGGGTAAATCCCCATATACAATATCTGATGACGATTTTCTTTGGTTCTTTATAAATCATAATTATCTTGCCAGCCTGCAAAGACAAAAGAAATTTTAAGGTGAATAAACTATGCAAATTATTATAATTGAACAAACTATCTCTTGATATTGACATGTTTCATTTTCTCACTTTTTAAAATCAAAATGCTCAGTTATGACAACTTTACAAGGTACACTTTAAACAAGAATTATGATAAAACTTAAAATGATAATACATGTGTATACAATGACATGTAAATACCTGAAGTCCAAGAAAGCACATAAAGCATGAAGTCAGTGTTCCTAGTAAACCCTCTGGATCATATGATACTGTTGTTTTATATATTTCCTACAATAATGAACAATGTGATGAAGATGAAGCATTGTAACGTAATGGTAACTCTTATTTCGATTTATTTGTCAATTTTATATCCATGACTTGTACAGCCTCTGTATCAGAAGGTTGTCCTAAATGGAAAGGAGTACGTTCAGAAACTACCGATATTGGCCCTGTTCAAACCTAGATTCTAAAATTGTTTTATTTCATGTCATTTCTTTATGAAAGCAATGACAAACTTTGATAGTTCAGAAAAATACGACGTTCGGGAATCTGCACGTGCTGTGACGTCATCAATGATGTCGTTAATCCATGACGGTATGCCGATTTCCGTGTTTTTAACATGTTTTAGAGTCTTTATCTTGAAACTTTACCCATAGCACACGTTGTCACAGAAATTGAATTGGTATTAAATTTAAGATCATACTCAAATCTTGCTATATAGAGAATTTCGTTTCTGTGACGCACTGTGCTGTGCATCTATTTTAAAGTTTTCTGTGTTGTACTTCTACCAAGCTGAGAAAGATTTAGCGTGTACAGCTCTCTTTAAAAATCAGAAAATCGAGAAATTTTTTTCAGTGTCTACAGATTTTGAGAATAATTTTTATACAGTTTGATTGTTCTTGATTTCTCGTAACTCCTAACATAATAAGTGCTACTATAATATATTTACCAGGACCAGAAATTAAGTTTGATAGGGCAATTTTATAAGATATTTTTTAGGCTCAGTACATTGTGTACGAGTTTCTGGGTATAAATATACGATGTACATATCAGTATTGAATTTATATTAAAACTAAAACTATGAAATGGTCTTCATCTTTTCAAAAGTTTCAAAAGATAAAGATGACAAAATCTTAATTTTCCGATTTCTGAAGTGTGCTGCGCGGAAAGTAGCAACAAAAAAGATGGACGATATAGGTATACGTATATTACAAAAAAAAAGTTGAATTAAGAATGTATTTAAGCATTCATACATGTGCATTCTGCAAGTGTAATGGAAGGTTAATATATATTGAATAAAATGAAGAAATATTCGCTCATTATCCAACATTATTATTTTCAAACGCTAAATAGAAATAGTAATAACTGTGACTACAGTTCATACCTTCTCAAATTCAAAACGACAAACAGAAAAACGAAATTTCTATTCAGATTATGAGAGAGAGAGAGAGATAGTATCGGAAAATGTTATCATTATTGGTATGACTAATAAACTCCAATTTAGGTTATGCAAATATGAAGTACGGTACTCTAGCTTATTACTTACAAATGTAGCTTGTGTTCATGTTTGATACAAAATTTACCCGGGATCTGAGTTCGTAATGTATCAAGAGAAAGGAAATAAAACGGTCTGTTTTGTATTTTCATTAATCCAACATCAAACTGAAAGCACTGGTCTAAAGAGATATCATGGACCGGGTCTGCACTAGTGTTGAAGACATTTAGGAATCGATAATCGGATTTTTTCGTAGATAATCAAAAGAATAAACTGGATTAAATTCAGAAAAAAATATTTCAAGAAAAATGCAGCATGACATTTACAGAAAAGGTTGCATTTTTTCTGCAAGGAGTAAATCTGAACATTATTGAGCGACATGGGTCATACTCGAACATGACCTTTTTTGTAAAGGCTATATAAAGGAAATAAATCGATTCGTTGTAAGGGTTTCTTTAAAATGTTCAGAACCATGTTTAGGGCGGCGGACGGACGGACACACACACGGGTAGACCGATTTAATCCAGAAATCTATTACAGGCTTGAATAACCTATTAGGAAGCTCGACTAGGAAGTTTGATGGACGGACATGTTCATCGCTCAATAGCCCCGAAATTTTGACAGGATGTTAACATAATGAGACGAACTTTTTAAAATGTGCTTATGTTCATGTATCATGATCCAATCGTAGGCTAGGTATAACAACACGCAATTCTTTGTTTTTGTTTTTTTATCTATTTTATTTTTTTCAATCAATTTGTAATATGCAGCTTCCGGCTTGAAAATCGATCTTTTTTTTTTAAATTTGCGCACAGATCTACATTCATTCTAGTGTATGCTAAATGCTAATATTGAATTTGAAGACGTTAAAAGATTAGACTAAATAATCCAGTCTCTCCGCTGCCGCTCATAGAACTGGATTATTTAGTCTAATAAAAGATAAATATCACCGCATCGGATGTGCACTTTTCAACTATACTTCGCGAACGATTACATAAATGGACGATGCGATAATATGAATGGTATGATTTGTTAATTTTCAAATCTAGTAAAAATACACAATACACAATCTAAGTTCTGTAGAATGTAAAAGATACAGTTACCAGGCGCTGAAATTGATTATTATGAGCTAAAGACAACAGGTCTCGTTGAAATTAAGAAACTGTCCAGGAAGCAAGTGTTTTTTTTTTTTCAGGTGTCAATACGTTATCTATTCAGAGATTTTAAAATGAATCATTTCATTCGTTTACATCCACAGGGGCCGTAGCCAGAATTTTTTTCTTATTCTGGATATATCAAAATTCCATCCCTCCTTCCATTTAATCAGCTACATACAGCTATTTCATGGGAATAAGAAAAAAATCTGGCTACGGCCCCTGCGTGCGCATTGTGAAATAGCTTCCGTATGTCGTCTGTCCCACACATTGTTTATGTGTCTGGGATATTTTAAGATTAGAAACGACATGAATGCTGTTTGGAACATTGAATCTACATGTATGATGCAACAGTTACATTTACACCGGTAAAAAGATTCATTGAAGTAAGTTGCAATTTAAGAAGACTGAAAGAGGACAAGAAAATTTATTTCGCATGTCACTTAAATCGTACCAGTCGACACCCTTGATCCCGCATAACACATGCATTATCTACATGCAAGGTTAAGTTTGAACACAATTCGATGGTCATTTAAGAAATAGAATATACTTTTATGGATACCTTGAATGCACACGCGTATATGAAAAAAATATGAGAAATAAAAAAGAACTCAAGAAGAAAAATAACAGGACCAAAATCAAATGGGATATACCAATTAGAAAACTGTTCATGGTTTTGCATGTATACTAGCAAAATAATTTTATGCGACTTTTTTTAAAAGGTAGGATCTTTTGACCTAATAACTGTTATATAACGAAATTAACTTCTGCAGAAAAAAATACCCTCCTGACTGCGTGTTCACGGGCAGTTTTCAGGACATGGATCTCGAGTTTCCGATGAAAATACGCCACGCATCTTCTCTACCTTGAGCCTTGAGGCTATACCAGCTCATCTTTTCAAATCGTCTAATTTAATCGTAAATGTAAATACTTTTTTTTCTCCTTTTTTTTTTATTTATTGTTTCCGTTACAACTAGTATTCACAAATTTCTTATGGCAACACAACGTCGTTACGGCGTCATGTGACGTCATTGACGTCGCTCAATACGCTATACCATGCCTCAAACGATTCCACATATGTTCGTCAATTTTTAAGATATTTGAAAAAAGAAAACAGTTTTAGAAACTTCAGACTTCAGTTATTTAACGTACAAAATTTCATTCAAAAGTACGACAGGGCCGAATTCCATGGTTACCGAACCTACTCCTTTCCACAACATGGTAAATTATGAAATTATTATTGAATTCACAACATATAACTTTAAAACTGTGAATATTTCAATTCTACAAAAATGTAAAAGAGATGGAGCCATTACATTTTTTGCATTAATAACAAATGGCGATAAATGTTTGATTTCAAGTAAACCAGAAGTCTCTGATGAGACTGAAGCTCTCCTGGTTGTTTGCTTAAATTAATCTAAGTGCCACACTCATTTTCCAAGACCCCGAGATCAGGGGCTCAAACAAAATACAAGACCAGAGAATGCTTGATATAATGCTAAAAGAATTATCTTTCTATCAATTATACTTTCTGAGAATTGGTGCTCACAAGATTACATAGAGTTATATAGGAGAAAATGACCACACCCATTTTCCAAGACCCTGGGGGTCAAGGGGTCAAACAAAATATCAGGTGCACATCTAGACTACAGACTGAGAATAAAGCAAAAACAATTATCTATTCTAGTACAACAAAATTGGTACTATAGAACATATATTTCAATAATGACATTTCCTATCAATCATACTTTCTGAGAATTGATGCTCACAACATGCATAAGATTACATAGAGTTACAATGGAGAAAATGACCACACCCATTTTCCAAGACCCTGGGGGTCAGGGGCTCAAACAAAATATCAGGTGCACAACTAGACCATAGACTGAGAATAAATCAAAAACAATTATCTTTCTATCAATTTTACTTTCTGAGAATTGGTGCTCACAAGATCATATAGTTATATAGGAGAAAATGACCACACCCATTTTCCAAGACCCTAGGGGTCAGGGGCTCAAACAAAATATCAGCTGCACATCTAGACCACAGACTGACAATAAAGCAAAAACAATTATCTTTCTATCAATCATACTTTCTGAGAATTGGTGGTCACAAGATTACAAAGAGTTATATAGGAGAAAATGACCATACCCATTTTCCAAGACCCTGGGGGTCAGGGGCTCAAACAAAATATCAGGTGCACATCTAAACCACAGACTGAGAATAAAGCAAAAACAATTTATACTTTGTGAGAATTTGTGCTCACAAGATTACGTAGAGTTATTATGGAGAAAATGACCACACCCATTTTCCAAGACCCTGGGGACTAGGGGCTCAAACAAAGTATCAGGTGCACATCTAAACCACAGACTGAGAATAAAGCAAAAACAATTATCTTTCTATCAATTATACTTTGTGAGAATTGGTGCTCACAAGATTACAAAGAGTTATATAGGAGAAAATGACCACACCCATTTTCCAAGACCCTAGGGGTCAGGGGCTCAAACAAAATATCAGGTGCACATCTAGACCACAGACTGACAATAATGCAAAACAAGTATCTTTCTATCAATTATACTCTCTGAGAATTGGTGCTCACAAGATTACAGAGTTATATAGGAGAAAATGACCACACCCATTTTCCAAGACCCTAGGGGTCAGGGGCTCAAACAAAATATCAGCTGCACATCTAGACCACAGACTGACAATAATGCAAAAACAATTTTCTTTCTATCAATTATACTCTCTGAGAATTGGTGCTCACAAGATTACATAGAGTTATATAGGGGAAAATGACCACACCCATTTTCCAAGACCCTGGGGGTCAGGGGCTCAAACAAAATATCAGGTGCACATCTAGACCACAGACTGAGAATAAAGCAAAAACAATTATCTTTCTATCAATTATACTTTGTGAGAATTGGTGCTCACAAGATTACGTAGAGTTACAATGGAGAAAATGACCACACCCATTTTCCAAGACCCTAGGGGTCAGGGGCTCAAACAAAATATCAGGTGCACATCTAGACCACAGACTGACAATAATGCAAAAACAAATATCTTCCTATCAATTGTACTATGTGATAATTTGTGCTCACAAGATTACATAGAGTTATATAGGAGAAAATGACCACGCCCATTTTCCAAGACCCTAGGGGTCAGGGGCTCAAACAAAATATCAGGTGCACATCTAGACCACAGACTGACAATAATGCAAAAACAATTATCTTTCTATCAATTATACTTTCTGAGAATTGGTGCTCACAAGATTACATAGAGTTATATATAAGAAAATGACCACACCCATTTTCCAAGACCCTGGGGGTCAGGGGCTAAAACAAAATATCAGGTGCACAACTAGACCACAGGCCCATTATAATGCAAAAAGAATTTATTTTGTACTATTCACAGATTCAGAGGATTTGCGCTCACAAGAAAAGTTTAACAGACGGACAGACAGACAGACGGCCGGACGCCGGACACAGGGCGATCGCATAAGCTCGACTGGTCTTAGACCAGTAGAGCTAAAAAGGCTCTTCTCATCATCATCGTTTTTATGAATTAAATTCAGAATTCTGGAATTATATACTTTCGAGTAAATGTTTATTTCAAACTGCGACATAAGGTTTGATGGGATTTTTTAAAAAAAAGTTTATTAAAACAGACCTGAATATGTGGGCGCCATTACTTACACATATATAGACATTACCTTACATGTAGGGCTGTGATATATGTGATCATCTCCAAAGAACTGCCTGTCTACATAACCAGCTGCTCCTCCGGTACAGTTCCAGTACTTCCCTCCTTCATCAAGGCCACCTGGGCCTAAATACCCTCTGAAACAGATGTCATAAGTATTGATAAAGTATACAATAATGCTTAAGTCTATATGTATATCATGTTACCCCATCGGTACAGTTACAATACCTTCCCTCCTTCATCAAGGCCACCTGGCCTATAATATCCTCTGAAACAGATGTCATAAATAAAATATGTGTATGTACAAATGCCTATCTATAAATACCCAGTTGCCCCTCCAGTACAGTTCCAGTACTTCCCTGAGAATCCCTCCCTCATCAAGGCCACCTGGGCCTAAATACCCTCTAGAACAGATGTCATATCAAATGTACATGTGCAAGTATGTCATTTTGTTGATGTCCATTCTCTTGAGTACAGTTCTAGTACTTGACCCTCATTCTTCAAGGCTTCCTAGGTTAATGTACCCTCTATTACAGTATCATTAATCCATGTACGGTACATGTATTCCTTAAATCAAAATTTCTACTACAAGCTAATGAGTAACTAGTAAATTGAACTGCTTAATTTTCGTCAATATTCAATCTTGATGTTGGCTGTTGACACTATATAAACACTTACTTTGGACAACCGGGAACATCTAAACCAAATGTTACACCGAGATATACAGCTACAAAAACCAGGTTCAAAAACCACTCAAACCAATAATCTATTATATCTCTGACTGGATTCCACCATTTATGCTGGAAAAAACAACATGAAACATTATACATGTATGTTTTTTACATGATTTTCTTCTGCTAATAAGACACTTGCCAAAATTCATAATGGCTGACAATTAAAATGACGAAAAATGTCTGAGGTAGACAATTTAAGCGGACCTTTTCATTGTTACTTCACTATGGAATTGCGTCTTTTAACAGTGACCTCATAATGAAAAACAAAGCCAAAAGATGTTGACTCAAAGATGTTGACTCGGACATTTTGTGCTTTCTAACAAAATCGGAAAATGGTCTATTGAAAATACTTATCATCTGCGGTGTGTTTTATGCCTTTTTGAATCTGCTTGGTAGGCATACAAATTCAAAGATAATCTGAAATGTTGCAAGCAGTGTTTTCGCAAAGGAACATTTCACAAATAAACAATAAACATGTACTACAACTCACCATATTAGTATCAGATGTTCTAGCAAAGAACATATGCATAGTGGCAATAATAAGGTACGTGCCGGCAAACCTCTGTAGTACACCTGGCATTCGGAATTCTGGCAGATATACAGCTTAAAAATGAAAATGAGTAACACTTATGTAAGAATCATCTGGTGAAAGTTTCTGCTCCCAAGCCATTTTCGATTTGAAGAAAAGCTTGAATTAAGACTTGATACTGGAAAATTGTTAATGAATGTTAAATCAATAAAGCATTGATTGCCATTAAATTGCATCCTATTTCAAAGTGAATACGATATGCTTGTGAAACACTATATCCCTGTCAGCAGGTTTCTTTTGTGTGTAGATTACATTCACGCAAAGTCAAGGTCAAAAAGTCAAATTTTGGTACCAAAAGAAACAGATAACACAAAAACATTAAGCTTAAGGATCCTAGATACTCTGACATGAAATAAGTAACTCTAGGTCTAACTTGAACAGGAAAAAAAAAATAGAAAGCTGTATCACCTAACAGTAAAAATATAGAAGTCAATGTTACTAAAGAGGGAAAAAACTTCCTATAATTGACAAATGAAAGATCAGAATACCTTCACAGCCTCCTGAGTTTATTACAAGTCCAAGCAAGAATAGTATGCAGGATCTCTTGAATATTTTCAGAAATATTTTCCACTTCGGTGTCATGTTGAGCATTAGTGACTTGTAAGAAAATGCCATAGAAGTTCCCATAATCCATACAAACCTGTTACAAAACAATGTAGAATTTCAATAAAGTATAATTAAAAGAACTATCAAGCAGAAATTACAATTCGATTAAGACAATAGAGTACATCTGAACATAAATTTATGTACAATCAAAATTGAAATTCATATCTTAAATTAATTTTTGACACACAATAGTAGTATATCTTTAGAAGTTGTATGGTCTAAGCAATCAGAAAATAGAAGCAAGTTTCAGAAAAGGTGCAAATACGAGATAAGAAGGGAAACATGATTACTGAGTATATACATTATACATTTAACTGAAAAAAAAATGATATCAAATGGTATATAAGTATGCATTCTAGATTTAAACTTAAAGCACAAAATTTTCTCCCCATTTCAATAAGACAAATTGCATGTGAAGCAATGATTAAATTGTTAATTTGTCAAATGTAGCTTAGCCTTTGTAAAAGGAAAAAGATGTTTGTTAAACCCATAGAGTACGAGAAAACTCACCACGGAAATACGAGATCAGCCACAGTTAAGCCATTCCAGTGTGAGTGATTGAAAAACCAATATCCCCCACCACCGTAATTTACAAAATTCATTATTGTAAGACTCAGTCTAGAACAAAATTAATGTTAAAAAAATTAGGAAAAGAAATTCTATGAGAAGCTTAGCTTATTTTTTTCTATATTGATACCTTTGAATGATTCTCTCACCTCACTACAGAGAAAATGAAAATGTTAGTAGAAGAAGGTCATGCATGTACAAACAAAACAATGTAAATCAGAAAATTCAACTTTCAATCGTCTTTTCTTGCATTCTTTTCGATAAAATTAAATTTATGAGCTGCATCCCTTTTTTTTTGTAAATTTTCAGATTGCCTATGATTCTTTCTCAAAATACATATCAAATTTGAATGAGCATATGTTCTCATTACAAATTTTGAAACTAAATAAAGTGAAAAGCATAAGCATATTTTACAGAAATAAATCTAAATCAATTGACAAAAACAATTTTCTTGATTTGAGCACAAAATCTTTTAACTAATTCCAAGAAAGATGGTTTGAAAGAGTGAGTCTCAGAAATTGTATAATTTCATCTTATTGATTTCTTTTCAAATAGAAATCTATGGTCATTATTGATATAATTTTAAATCATAAAAAATAATTCTTTTCAGAATAACTGTTCATTTTGATGGATTCCATGCCATGTTTATCAGTCAGTGTGAAGTTTCTGATTTTTTTTATCAAAAGACTAAAGAAAAGAAACATAGTCACAGCAATGCTTACTAGAAAGAAAGAAACAAGCTAGAATAAGTTAGAACAAGGAATATTTATAAAATCAAATACATCAAGCAGGCTAATAAATAATTTGTATATTGGGTAATTTTTGCATAAGGATTATTTCCCTAAAAGTACAAGACTTGTAAAATATACACAATATTTATTTTCTGATTTACCAAACTTCTGATACAAAGTTTCATCACTGACTTAATTTTTGACTGAATTTAACTTTTGCAAAATACATACAGCCACCAACCCAGCAAAAATTTGACCTTTACAAAAATTACCCCATATATGGTACACATAATATACACATACATGTATATTGTTATAGGCGAGATAGGAGTTAAATACTACACTATAACAGAAATTCTACTTCTGAGAAAATGTTAATAAGGCATAACTGAAAAAAGTAAAAGGTTAGATGTTAGTAAATCAAGCTCTCAGTGTCCGTGACTCACCATGGAAATACAAGATCGGCAATGGTCAAGCCATTCCATCTTGAATGCTTAAAGAACCAGTAACCACCGCCCCCGTAATTAACAAATATCATAACTACTATGCTTATCCTGAAAAGAATTAACAAATTATGGCTCGGATAAGTAACGTCATAAAAATATTTTCTGTAAATTATTCAATGAAATTCAGTGACAGATCATGGTAGTGAAATCATCGCTCCTGCAGTCACTTCAATGAATGAATAAAGAGGTTCTCAATTAAATTTACTTCTACAGCAAAGTAAAAGATTACAAATCAGAAATGATCTATCATTCCTGTAATATTAGCCTGAAATCACAAATAATCTGTCTATCAAAGGTTACACATACCCTCTAAATGTGTCGAGAGATCGTAATCTTTCTTTTTTGGGTTTGTTCTCTGGATTATCAACAGGATTAATGTTTGTCTGCATGTTTCCAAGATCCTCCGACATGTAAGCATTCTGAAATAAAGAATCAAAATGTAGAGATCGCAAAATCTTATTTAGCTTACCCACTTTATGCTAAAAAATGTTTTGACGGGTCATTTAATTATGACATCATAAATGACATTATAATGTAAAAAAATTTGAAAGCATGTATGATGTCAGACAAATGGCAACCAGGTAATAAAACATCAAATGTAATTCACTTGTACTTTACAGAAGGCAAGAACAAATCTAATAGATTAGTAGAAAACAATGTTGGTTAACCTCTGAGAATAGCCTTTTAAAAATGTTTATCAGTCATTGTATGAAGCCTTTCTTTAAAGCATGGTGACATTTAAGATACATCTTTGTAGAACTACATCATCTAAGACATAACCTTGACATTCAGATCGACAAGTCTGGTACAAAAGGTCATGAACAAACTATGCGTTTCGCCAAATGATATGCATCATTATTAAACATGTACATCAAGAAAATAGGGATTCCCTACATAAAGATAAATGTCCTCATCACTGAATTTGACCTTGACCTCAAATTCAAAAGGTGTTTTATTCTAGGTCAAAGCTAAGCCTAAATGTATCAGTAATGGATGTTATAACTTAATAGACTAAGTCTTTGGTAGAAAACAGACAAAAAGAAAATTAAATGATACTAAAAGAATAGTAGCATATAAACAAACCACCACAGTGCTTTTCTATAGGAAAACCAACAGGCCGGACTTACCATACTCTCTGCTTCCTGGGGTTTTTGCCGTCTCCTATTTCTAAGTTGGGTAAGGGGAGGGCGGGTGAGCTTGGGTGAAGTGGTGGTATCTTTAAGGTCAGTCTGGGTAGATTGTTTCTGTGAATTATTTGTCTCTATTTTTTAATCTAATTATTGATGTCAGAGGGCAGGATTTACAAGTGAAATCATTCCAAGGAATGCATGTGTCGCCTGCGAAACATAGCGACACTCAAGGAATCACTTTTATAGGGTGTGACATCCTAGTGTGACAGACAGACAGATGGACAGACATACAGACGGACAACGTGATCCCTAAGTGCATTATGCTTCGCAGGCGACACAAAAATTAACTTTTTGCACTTTTAAGGGCACACAAAACAAAATTATGAGAAAAAATATTATACTGAAGAGCAAAGTTGAAAAATATTATCTCTAGGCTAGAAAAGATATCTAGAAAAGAAAGCTTTGTGAAACATGAAAGAAAACCAAAGACTTCCAATCATTTTACTCAAAGTGATGAAGTGGTTACTTGGACTTTACAGAGGGACTTATTAAAACTGAAATTAGCGCAAGTTTTTTTCATATGATATTAGATAACATCAAACCCAAATTTATATAAATACATGAATATGGCCTTATCATAACTGTAGTTGATAAGGATAACACATATTCAAGTATATCTTATAACATCTTAAAAAAGAGCAGTCAGACTATGCCGCTGCAGGTCAGAAACAATGAGTTCCCAATCATATACAGTTTAGTAATCATAGTTACATGTATAGATATGCATATCAGCATGCAGCATGCGAGTGTATAGTGCTCTTCAATGCATGCTGTTATTGTACTGATTGCAAAATGCAATAAAGTCCATGTAAGCAAAAGTGAACAGAACAAGTATGAAAATTTGTGATACATGACCAAGAGGTACAAGAACAAGCTTGAGAATGAGCTTTGCTAAATAGTGGATATTTTACGTATAAGATGCAGATGATATAATAATTCTGATAATTAAGACAAGGACTTGACTTACTGGATCTATCAGGTTGTCTGCCCCTGTTCGGATCAAAATTTTGTTGAGGTACTCCTTCCTAGAAAACGCAATAAAAGTAGGGAATGGCACATGTCGGACTTAAGCTTCATGAGTTGTATTCTATATTATTTCATTCATTTAGTCAATCATTAAATGACAAAGATATTCCATAAGAATGTTGATCATTTTACATTTCATTGACAAATTTTCAGTGTGCATAAAGTACTGTAAACATGGACATTTTCCTTGGGGTTAATTTTCGCGTATTTCATGAATTAATGGACTTCATTAAATTTTACGAAAATCATCCTACTGCATTCTTACAAAGGCAAGGATATTCATATTACGATAATTTTCCCCAAGCTTCACTTCTAGATTTAATAATAAGGAAATAGCAAAAATAACCATGTTTACAGTACATGAATTTTTGCCCTTAATTTCTGGCATTTTCACGTACCTATTTTTGTAGCAATTAATACTGAGTACATAAATCAGTATGACACCAACAAATATCCCCATGGCAACAAATATTGCTGAAACAGAAAGTTGAATTCTTGCTAATGGATGTATCATTCATTCATCTGCTCTTGGTAATGCATGTATAATTTATTTATCTTTTACTTTTGTTATACATATACACTTACATGTAGTTTTTTTCTTTTACCTTTAATTAATTGTGAGTGTATATCAGAATCAATACAGGACTTTATGTATTTAATCATCCCCCAATGATTTTAAGAGGTTGCATGACAACCTTTGAATTGTAAATTGTATGCATATTTTCTTATACTTATGTATTTTTACATGTTAAGTTTTGAAACTATTGCCCACATATATGGAAAAGTGTAACCAAAAACTACAGGTACCTATTACAACTGTATTTACATTTAGTCACAGAAAATTTTCAGTCTCCATTTTTTATATTTAAACATACAGAGCACTCTGTGAGAAGTAAATACTTTCACATATAAATGTGTCATTATAATGTGTACCCATGGGTGTAGGAACCATATCTTTTAGTAAGATTAATAATCTCAAAATAATAAATGGATCTTAATCAGCAAACATTTCCTTGATAAAAAGAACATGTCCTTGATATAAAATGTAAATAAATGTTCATATTTTGGGGACCAAAATAGGCCCTTTTCACATATAGTCTTTTTTTTATTTTGTTCTTCATAATGTACTTTAAAAATGCAAAAGACAAATCTTTATATTCATCTTATTTTTCTTTCTTTTACTTACGAATGTTGCTGTCATATGGATTATTAAGGATAACAGCCTTTTTACAGCTAATCATATTATCTGACAGAGAAATGTACAGGGTGTAGTTCCCATACTCCTTAAAGGTCTGACTGAGATTATCTTCCCTGAAATATATTACAACCATTGAATCTCTGATATAACAATGGATATTAAATGAATGATACATCATAAGGTATGACACTGATTGGGATGATGGAGACATATCCTCTTGGAAAATCCACATATTACAACTTTTTCTGACATACATGTAACTAAAAATAACATGAACCTATATGCAGTTTCACCCATAAGGATTTAAGTCTGTGTTTGTGAAACACGAATGCCCCCGGTGGCATTTTTGTTAGTATAAACCCCATTTTCTGTTAAGTACATGTATGTGAAAGGTCAAGGTCAGGGTCACTGGGTTAAAATGTTTGGTATCGATGGCAAAATCTTGTGACAAGGAATACACATGTGAAATATCAAAGCCCTATCAATTACCATTCAAAAGATATTCCAAATGTTAAAGTTTTTGTAAAGTAGGTCAAAGGTCAAAGTCAAGGTCAAAAATTTTGGTATCAATTGAAACGTCTTAACATAACCAATACACATGTGAAATATCAAAGCCCTATAACTTACCATTCAAAAGTTATGCCCAATGTTAAAGTTTTTGAAAAGTAGGTCAAAGGTCAAAGTCACGAGGTCAAAAATTTTGGTATCAGTGGAAAGGTCTTGTAACAAGGAATACACATGTCAAATATGAAAGCCCTATCACTTACCATTCAGAAGTTATGCCCAATGTTAAAGTTTTCAAAAAGAAGGGCAAAGGTCAAGGTCAAGAGGTCAAAAATTTTGGTATCACTGGAAAGTTCTTGTCACAAGGATTGGAATACACATGTCAAATATGAAAGCCCTATAACTTACCATTTAAAAGTTATGCCCAATGTTAAAGTTTTTGAAAAGTAGGTCAAAGGTCAAGGTCAAGGTCACAAGGTCAAAGACTTTGGTATCAATGGAAACGTCTTGTCTCAAGGAATACACATGTCAAATATGAAAGCCATATCACTTACCATTCAAAAGTTATGCCCAATATTAAAGTTTTTGAAAAGTAGGTCAAAGGTCAAGGTCATGAGGTCAAAAATGTTGGTATCAATGGAAAGGTCTTGTCACAAGGTACACATGTGAAATATGAAAGCCCTATCACTTCCCATTCAAAAGTTATGTCAAATGTTAAATTTTTTCGGACAGACAGACAGACAGACAGACAGACAGACAGACAGACAGACAAACAGACGGACTGGCCAAAAACTATATTCCCCCCGAATCTTTGATTCCGGGGGCATAAAAAATATTATACCGTCTACTGATAGTCATACTGATAAGGTAACGGTAAATTGATTTTTTTTTCAAAACCAGAAGTCTCTGATGAGACTGAAGCTCTCCTGGTTGTTGGCTTAAATTAATCTCATTTTCCAAGACCCTGAGATCAGGGGCTCAAACAAAATACAAGACCAGAGAATGATAACATGATGGAAAAGAATAGACTCTCTATCACTTACACTTTCTGAGAATTGGTGTTCAAAAGATAATACATTATAGAGTTATACATGCATAGACGAAAATTACCACACCCATTTTCCATGAACCTGGGGGTCAGGGGCTCATACAATAAAAGGTGCACATCTAGACCACTGACTCAGAATAATGCAAAAACAATTATCTTTCTATCAATTATACTTTCTGAGAATTGGTGCTCACAAGATTACTTAGAGCTATAGAGGAGAAAATGACCACACCCCTTTTCCAAGATCCTGGGGGTCAGAGGCTCAAACAAAATATCAGGTGCACATCTAGACCACAGACTGAGAAAAAAGCAAAAACAATTATCTTTCTATCAATTATACTTTCTGAGAATTGGTGCTCACAAGTATAGGGGGAAATGACCACACCCATTTTCCAAGACCCTGGGGGTCAGGGGCTCAAACAAAATATCAGGTGCACAACTAGAGCACAGACTGAGAATAAAGCAAAAACAATTATCTTTCTATCTATTATACTTTCTGAGAATTGGTGCTCACAAGATCACATAGAGTTATATAGGAGAAAATGACCACAACCATTTTCCAAGACCCTGGGGGTCAGGGGCTCAAACAAACAAGAGGCCCAAGGGGGCCACATCGCTCACCTGAGTTGCAGACAAAGGGTTAAAAGTCACAAAAATACTTCTACAGATCAAAGCCCTTGACAGCCATATTTGTTGACCTATCGACAAGAAAAACACAAACTTGGCAGAGGACCTTGAGTACTTGCTTGCTGCAAGGTTTCCTGAAATTCTGTGCAATGGTTGCAGAGGAGATGTCGAAAATGTGTCAGCCAATCAGAGCCCTCGGCGTCCATATTTGTTGACCGATCGGCATGAAAAATACAAACTTGGTAGAGGACCTTGAGTACTTCCTTCCTGTAAAGTTTCATGAAATTCTGTGCAGCGGTTGCAGAGGAGATGTCAAAAATGTGTCAGCCAATCAGAGCCTTCGGCGTCCATATCTGTTGAATGATCGGCACGAAAAACACAAACTTGGTAGAGGACCTTGAGTACTTCCTTCCCGTAAAGTTTCATGAAATTCTGTGCAGCAGTTGCAGAGGAGATGTCGAAAATGCATCAGCCAATCAGAGCCCTCAGCGGCCATATTTGTTGACCGATCGGCACGAAAAACACAAACTTGGTAGAGGACCTTGAGTACTTCCTTCCTGTAAAGTTTCATGAAATTCTGTGCAGCGGTTGCAGAGGAGATGTCGAAAATGTGTCAGCCAATCAGGGCCCTCGGTGGCCATATTTGTTGACCGATAGGCATGAAAAACACAAATTTGGTAGAGGACCTTGAGTACTTCCTTCCTGTAAAGTTTCATGAAATTCTGTGCAGCGGTTGCAGAGGAGATGTCGAAAATGTGTCAGCCAATCAGAGCCCTTGGTGGCCATATTTGTTGACAGATCGGCACGAAAAGCACAAACTTGGTAGAGGACCTTGAGTACTTGCTTGCTGCAAGGTTTCCTGAAATTCTGTGCAATGGTTGCAGAGGAGATGTCGAAAATGTGTCAGCCAATCAGGGCCCTCGGTGGCCATATTTGTTGACCGATAGGCATGAAAAACACAAATTTGGTAGAGGACCTTGAGTACTTCCTTCCTGTAAAGTTTCATGAAATTCTGTGCAGCAGTTGCAGAGGAGATGTCGAAAATGTGTCGGCCAATCAGAGCCCTCGGCGGCCATATTTGTTGACAGATCGGCACGAAAAACACAAACTTGGTAGAGGACCTTGAGTACTTCCATCCTGTAAAGTTTCATGAAATTCTGGGCAGCGGTTGCAGAGGAGATGTCGAAAATGTGTCATCCAATCAGAGCCCTCGGCGGCCATATTTGTTGACCGATCGGCACAAAAAACACAAACTTTGTAGAGGATCTTGAGTACTTCCTTCCTGTAAAGTTTCATGAAATTCTGTGCAGCGGTTGCAGAGGAGATGTTGAAAATGTATCAGCCAATCAGAGCCCTCGGCGGCCATATTTGTTGACCGATCGGCACGAAAAACACAAACTTGGTAGAGGACCTTGAGTACTTCCTTCCTGTAAAGTTTCATGAAATTCTGTGCAGCAGTTGCAGAGGAGATGTCGAAAATGTGTCAGCCAATCAGAGCCCTCGGCGGCCATATTTGTTGACCGATCCGCACGAAAAACACAAACTTGGTAGAGGACCTTGAGTACTTCCTTCCTGTAAAGTTTCATGAAATTCTGTGCAGCGGTTGCAGAGGAGATGTCGAAAATGTGTCAGCCAATCAGAGCCCTTGGTGGCCATATTTGTTGACAGATCGGCACGAAAAGCACAAACTTGGTAGAGGACCTTGAGTACTTGCTTGCTGCAAGGTTTCCTGAAATTCTGTGCAATGGTTGCAGAGGAGATGTCGAAAATGTGTCAGCCAATCAGGGCCCTCGGTGGCCATATTTGTTGACCGATAGGCATGAAAAACACAAATTTGGTAGAGGACCTTGAGTACTTCCTTCCTGTAAAGTTTCATGAAATTCTGTGCAGCAGTTGCAGAGGAGATGTCGAAAATGTGTCGGCCAATCAGAGCCCTCGGCGGCCATATTTGTTGACAGATCGGCACGAAAAACACAAACTTGGTAGAGGACCTTGAGTACTTCCATCCTGTAAAGTTTCATGAAATTCTGGGCAGCGGTTGCAGAGGAGATGTCGAAAATGTGTCATCCAATCAGAGCCCTCGGCGGCCATATTTGTTGACCGATCGGCACAAAAAACACAAACTTTGTAGAGGATCTTGAGTACTTCCTTCCTGTAAAGTTTCATGAAATTCTGTGCAGCGGTTGCAGAGGAGATGTTGAAAATGTATCAGCCAATCAGAGCCCTCGGCGGCCATATTTGTTGACCGATCGGCACGAAAAACACAAACTTGGTAGAGGACCTTGAGTACTTCCTTCCAGTAAAGTTTCATGAAATTCTGTGCAGCGGTTGCAGAGGAGATGTCGAAAATGTGTCAGCCAATCAGAGCCCTCGGCAGCCATATTTGTTGACCGATCGGCACGAAAAACACAAACTTGGTAGAGTACCTTGAGTAGTTCTTTCCTGTAAAGTTTCATGAAATTCTGTGCAGCGGTTGCAGAGGAGATGTCAAAAATGTGTCAGCCAATCAGAGCCCTCGGCGGCCATATTTGTTGACCGATCGGCACGAAAAACACAAACTTGGTAGAGGACCTTGAGTACTTCCTTCCTGTAAAGTTTCATGAAATTCTGTGTAGCAGTTGCAGAGGAGATGTCGAAAATGTGTCAGCCAATCAGAGCCCTCGGCGGCCATATTTGTTGACCGATCCGCACGAAAAACACAAACTTGGTAGAGGACCTTGAGTACTTCCTTCCTGTAAAGTTTCATGAAATTCTGTGCAGCGGTTGCAGAGGAGATGTCGAAAATGTGTCAGCCAATCAGAGCCCTCGGCGGCCATATTTGTTGACCGATCGGCACGAAAAACACAAACTTGGTACAGGACCTTGAGTACTTCCTTCCTGTAAAGTTTCATGAAATTCTGTGTAGCAGTTGCAGAGGAGATGTCGAAAATGTGTCAGCCAATCAGAGCCCTCGGCGGCCATATTTGTTGATCGATCCGCACGAAAAACACAAACTTGGTAGAGGACCTTGAGTACTTCCTTCCTGTAAAGTTTCATGAAATTCTGTGCAGCGGTTGCAGAGGAGATGTCGAAAATGTGTCAGCCAATCAGAGCCCTCGGCGGCCATATTTGTTGACCGAATGGCATGAAAAACACAAACTTGGTACAGGACCTTGAGTACTTCCTTCCTGTAAAGTTTCATGAAATTCTGTGCAGCGGTTGCAGAGGAGATGTTGAAAATGTGTCAGCCAATCAGAGCCCTCGGCGGCCATATTTGTTGACCGATCGGCATGAAAAACACAAACTTGGTACAGAACCTTGAGTACTTCCTTCCTGTAAAGTTTCATGAAATTCTGTGCAGCGGTTGCAGATGGGATGTCGAAAATGTATCAGCCAATCAGAGCCCTCGGCGGCCATATTTGTTGACAGATCGGCACGAAAAACACAAACTTGGTACAGGACCTTGAGTACTTCCTTCCTGTAAAGTTTCATGAAATTCTGTGCAGCGGTTGCAGAGGAGATGTCGAAAATGTTAAAAGTTTACGCCAGACGGACGACGACGACGGACGACGGACGGCGCGCTATGACAATAGCTCACTTGAGCTTTGCTCAGGTGAGCTAAAAAAGGTGCACAACTAGAGCACAGACTGAGAATAAAGCATAAACAATTATCTTTCTATCTGTTATACTTTCTGAGAATTGGTGCTCACAAGATTACATAGAGTTATATAGGAGAAAATGACCACACCCCTTTTCCAAGATCTTGGGGGTCAGGGACCAAAACAAAATATCAGGTGCACAACTAAACCACAGACTGAGAATAAAGCAAAAACTATTATCTTTCTATAAATTATACTTTCTGAGAATTGGTGCTCACAAGATTACATAGAGTTACATAGAGGAAAATGACCACACCCATTTTCCAAGACCCTGGGGGTCAGGGGCTCAAACAAAATATCAGGTGCACAACTAGAGCACAGACTGAGAATAAAGCAAAAACAATTATCTTTCTATCAATTATACTTTCTGAGAATTGGTGCTCACAAGATTACATAGAGTTATATAGGAGAAAATTACCACACCCCTTTTCCAAGACCCTGGGGGTCAGGGGCTCAAACAAAAAAAGGTGCACAACTAGAGCACAGACTGAGAATAAAGCAAAAACAATTATCTTTCTATCTGTTATACCTTCTGAGAATTGGTGCTCACAAGATTACATAGAGTTATATAGGAGAAAATGACCACACCCCTTTTCCAAGATCCTGGGGGTCAGGGACCAAAACAAAATATCAGGTGCACAACTAAACCACAGACTGAGAATAAAGCAAAAACTATCATCTTTCTATAAATTATACTTTCTGAGAATTGGTGCTCACAAGATTACATAGAGTTACATAGAGGAAAATGACCACACCCATTTTCCAAGACCCTGGGGGTCAGGGGCTCAAACAAAATATCAGGTGCACAACTAGAGCACAGACTGAGAATAAAGCAAAAACAATTATCTTTCTATCTATTATACTTTCTGAGAATTGGTGCTCACAAGATTACATAGAGTTATATAGGAGAAAATTACCACACCCCTTTTCCAAGATCCTGGGGGTCAGGGACCATAACAAAATATCAGGTGCACAACTAGACCACAGACTGAGAATAAAGAAAAAACAATTATCTTTCTATCAATTATACTTTTTGAGAATAGGTGCTCACAAGATTACATAGAGGTATATTGGAGAAAATGACCACACCCATTTTCCAAGACCGTGGGGGTCAGGGGCTCAAACAAAATATCAGGTGCACATCTAGACCACAGACTGAGAATAAAGCAAAAACAGTTATCTTTCTATCAATTATAAATTCTTAGAATTGGTTCTCACAAGATTACATAGAGTTATACAGGAGAAAATGACCACGCCCATTTTCCAAGACCCTGGGGGTCAGGGGCTAAAACAAAATATCAGGTGCACAACTAGACCACAGGCCCATTATAATGCAAAAAGAATTTATTTTGTACTATTCACAGATTCAGAGAATTCGCGCTCACGAGAAAAGTTTAACGGACGGACAGACAGACAGACGGCCAGACGCCGGACACAGGGCGATCGCATAAGCTTGACTGGTCTTTGACCAGTAGAGCTAATGACAAAATCAATTTATTTATGATACTAGTATACTGCTTACCCACATGATGAATTAACTTTTATCATTGTCGTATTGTTGTCTGTACCAGCTGTATGATTTACAGCTATTCTCATTTTCCATCTGGTATCTAACATCACCGCACATGATGACCCCATTACAACCTCCGCAGTTGCCTGGAGTTTACACTGAAAAGACATGTGACAGTATTAGGCTATTGAAATAAGGTACAATAGAGTGTACAAACTATGTGTGAATGTAGCCCCATATTTTTGTCAGGAACCCTGGAGTCAACACTTAAAAATATACAAATGTATGTCTAAACTTTAGGACATATATCATATACATGTATATCTGAGTATTTTTAAAAGGTCATAGTATTAAAAAGTTCATCGATTTATAGAAATTGGACATTAGCTATGATTGATCAGGATAATGGCACAAATAAGAAAAAGTAGAGTCACTCTGTAAAGCTTACATAATCAACATATTTTTTGTTTTTAACTCACACACTAGTGCATTGTACCAAGTCTGGTAGGACTACTAAGGAGCTGATAAGATAAGGCGTAAAATCTGCCCTGAAAAAGTGGAATTTTCAAAATGGGAACTTCAAAAAAAATCTTTCACAAAATTTATGCCAGTTCTTGGTTTCATCATAATCAGCAGTTGCAGAAGATTTATCATGAATAGTTTTCCTAAATTTTGGAGCAAAATAAGTCTTTTTTTCTATAGAAACCAATGGAAAATGGAAAAGTTTTTTAAAACATTGTTCCCCCCTCAGTTACAGAACGCCACTTTTACAGAGGGTGTCACTAGTACACATCTTTTAACAAAGTGGGGTTCTGTAGCTAAGGGGGGAACGATGCCCCAGAGACAAAAAACTAAAAAAGGGAGGGTGGGGGGGCTTTTTACAAATCTGTGTTTTAGGCCATAATATAAGCCAAATTTAATTTTTCCCCTTTTAAATCATTCATTTATACATTCTAAACATGATCACATGAAATGCACAAGATTTTGGAATGAAATAAACAGGAGTGTGCAGTTTATTTCTGCACAATGTGTATTTCGCGGTAAAATGCCTACTTTGTAGTCAATGAATACAAAATACAACCATATTTCAGATTCAAGATTTTAAAATTTATGGATAAAATTGAGACCAGTCTTTTGAATTTAATTCCTAGTATCTTGTTTAGACTATAACTATGTTGTAAAGTTTATAGATATCCATATTAGCCAGATTGTTCTTAATTTTCAACGTTTTTTTTTACCGATATTAGCTTCTTTTCAACATGGCTACCCCCTACTCTTTGGACTGTAATATAAGTATCTAGAAATAAGCTTACCAAAATAAAAGTTGTATAAGGAATCTCCAAATACATCACATTTTAACAATTACCAAATGTGTTTGTTTATCTGATTCTGAGCATTTTGATTGGTCGATCGCATTTATTGTGACTTCCGCTATGAGATGATAAAATGTCAAAATTGGCGGGAACTACTTTCACACCTTTCTTGCATACAGATCATTGTGTAGAAGAAATACTTGATGAGATTCAGGGCTAAATACAGCCCTTATCTTATCAGCTCCTTTCCATTTTCAGTCAAGATTATTATAATGCTATTGATTAATCCACCAATGGACATACATGTAGGATAGACATCATCATTATCAAAATGTTTGCTTAAAAATGCGAATACATTTTTACATATTTTTTTGCAAAAGAATTTGCAAATAATTTTTTAATAAATGTCATAGTTAGTGTTGTAACGATTATCGCCGACATCGGCGACATCATCGCTAATACCCTTCGATTTCGATTAATCGATTGTGTTTTCAAGAATCGATTATAATCGGAAATATACAAAGTACAAAAGAATGACATAGTTCTCGGTCGAATACGCGTGTAACACGTACAAATAAAACGAAAGTAGATCGAAGATCGTTTCCACGAGTTAAAGTTACGGTCGTAGCGTAAATAGTTCGAAAAGGATACACTTTCTAAGGCATACAATGGGTGGAATTAGGATTCTCATTGAATTTAATAGTAATGTCAAGTACTCTAATAGAAAACTTTAACGTCAGATTCGATACGTCAATATCTACTCGTCTAAGAGTAGGGGAAAAAAAAACTTTTTACGCCAAACTCCAGAGCTTTGTCAGAAGGACAAGGCCAGCTTAAACTCCACGAAGATATTGTTTGATTCCTCATTGAATGAGCAAATACCTTGCTCTTGGGTCGAATGGAGACATCCCCCCCAACCAAAAATAATAATAACAAAAATTATCTGGCTCCATTACTGCTGTGATCTTAACAAAATATTTCATTTACTAGACAGGATTTTATCCTTCTGTGGTTGGAGTTCTTTCTAGACATTTTACTATGTATATTAGCATATGATTTAGTGAAGTTTTATCATTGCTTGTCATATTCATTTTTGTAAAAGCAAGGAAAATTTATTTCCGATTAAATCGAAATAATCGATTAAAATCCTCTCCGATTATAAACCGATAATCGATTATGAAATTCGTCTGATTATACAACACTAGTCATAGTTCTATTGTAAAAATGCTAAAAATGCTGACAATACTTACCGATACACATTCTTCCCTTTGTGTGTAGAGTGTAATGGACATATTTTGTCCTGGAGTTCCAACAGAAGTGTCAAGGACAAGTCTAGCATTGTCCATCTTATCCTCTGTCTCTTTATTCGTCACACAGTCTCTCTGAGCCACTGACAACTGACTGGACAGCAAGGCTGGTAAAGGAGATGTCATGATCATTATCAAGAGGTGCTCTTTAGACTTATCATCTATTTTAAATATATATAATAGTGTTAAATACTTTTACTGGTATCACATTATGACACATACATGTTTGATCCTGTATTGTAGTCTTATGTACATGGTGCAATTTGAATATCTTGATCAATGATAATTTTGGTAAAACTACACTTTTTCATTTAGATATCAAAGCAGTCGACAATACACAAGATCGCAACTACAGGCGTGTGCAGCATGTACATTCTGATTTGCATTTAGTCACCTAAACCTTTTCTGCCAAAGTAAATTGATGATGTCAAGACAATACAGAACAATCAGAAAATGTGCAAAAAAATCTGTATAACTTTTGTTAGATGTATTATTGCGATCTTCGCGACTCTCATAACCATAACTGAATGATGAAAGGGGGAAAACAAGGATAGAAAATGACTTTGCACTGAAACAAGGGACATACCAGGAAAACTTTGGATGTTACAAGAATATCATTTCCCTAAGGGATATATTGTTAAAGCTTGATTTTAAGGGACATTTTTGGAAAGAATGCTCAAAACGAACTGACTTTTTCAAATGAACATCATGCACTTCTAAAATTGATAAAAACTTAGCTTCAAAAACAAAATATCTGTTGTAATTATCAAAAACATACTCAATAGCAATGAATAGCATATGTCTTGTTTACGTTTCATGGGAAACGCCATCTTTCTAAACACGACCTGTAGACCAAGGAGTCACATGAGCTGCGAGTTGAACGAGTGCAGTTGTCACCATGAATTTATATCATTTTAAATCCACCTGAAAGAGAGAACATGTCAAACCAAACAAATAAACAATAATAAACAATAATCAATGATAGACAGATTGACAGGAAGATATAAAACTCAACTCACGTCTTTTTCAATTTTTGCTGCAACTCCCTTTGCGAAAATGAAAGTACAAAAATTAAAATTCGATCCCGATTATTACAGAGCGGAGGTCCATTTAGGGAAGATACGATTTTCTTCTAATTTTGCAAATTTTCTGCTAATGCATAATTCTAATCGTGTTCATTTACCTTACAGCTTATCGAAATCGTACATGAAATAGAATATACTCCCAAATAAGGTTCATTTAGGTCATATGCAAATGTAGGGTCAAAGTACATGAGATACTGACAGTTTCTATCAAGATTTGGGTATTTTATGATCTATCGCCAGAATGGCAGAGAAATGCATTGACAACTACAAGTACATCTTTAACCCAAAGTTGCTGAGGTAAAAGAATTATATTTCTTAAGAATTTCTACATTTTATGGAATGTATGGAATAATATTTCTTATTTAACATTTTCCTGTAATAAATAATACCATGTCCAAATATTGCTCCAGTTTATGACCTTTCCATGAACTATGTTCTTTTAGCAGGGGTAAATTTAACATTTATTATATATGATAATACAATTATAAGAAATATTGATAATCAAATTATATAAAGTCATAAAATTAAATATGATTCATTAGATTTCCTTTTAACATGTTTTTAAAATGACTGAAATTATGATTAATGTAATAAACTGTTGCATTAATATAAATAAGCTTGCTTAGAGTAACATTAATATTAATTAGTTTGCATAAATCCAAGTTTGAAATTAATTATTAATTTATAATAAGACTGATATTTAGATTTAAGTACCTTAAGTATTAAAGATAGATTACAAAATTAATGAAAATTTAAAAATAGAATATAATTTTCAAAAATAAATGAACTAATTAATAAATCTTGGTCGACCCATTCTAAAAAACAAAACAAGTGCATACACAAATTAATGATTTATATAATTACCAATACATGCAATATCAACAGTTTATCAATGTAACCATTTAATTAACATAATTTCATAGAGGTGACATTTTGGTGATCAGTTAGAGACTTCAAATTCTTATAATGATCATTTAGTTTAATCATGATTCCTCAAAAGTAACAAATAGAACAAACCTTCTTTAAAAATTAATATTATGTCCAATATTATTTGAATCAATGCATATATAATCAATGAATAGCATAATATATTTAGCATTCCCTTGAATTGTAACACAAATTTTAATTTCTTTTTCATTCTGTCTATATACCGAGATTTTCATAAAAGGACTTTTTGACTGTTCATAATTAAGGTCGATCTATTTGTGTCACTTGTTACCTTGACCTTTGATCTCTGACCTTGAATGTATAGCCCCCATGAAAAACTTTGATACTACCTCAGATATAAAATAGATGTGTCTTCATGCAGTGTTCATTGTGAAGTTGAAGGTTTTTCTATATTAATTATTTCTAACTTTGACCTTGAACTTTGACTCCTGACCTTGAAAATCAATTATGTTGTCTTTCTCACCAAGGGTATCTCTGACATACAGAAAGTAGAATATGATCTCGAGGTTTTTCTATTATTGCCAGAATTTATTGTGACCTTGACTTTCAAAGGTCAATGGTCAATTGAGACACAATTAAGTCTAATAATATAAGTCTAGTGTGCCTTTTGTTATGCACTGTTTAGACCTTCCTGCACCCTCACCCCACCAAATATTTAAAGGTATAATTAGTCTCAGATGAAATTATAACACAAACATGTTAGACATTTTAAATTGTCAGTTTGCTGTTTTAGATAGCAAAGAATAATTATAAGATTGTTCCATTATTGGCATAAAACTTCCAGACAAATTATGACTTAAACAAGATGAGTTTAACTTTTGATTATCAAATTCATAGGATACATTTATTATCTTAGTATAATTATACACTTAAGTATGGCATTTTTTAAAAGTCATTTTAAAAAAGTTAAGCAAATGCAGAGAAATATGGTACAATGATAGATTTTGATTTCTCCCTTTTTCAGTGGTAAAGTGGCCTTTGTAACTGGTGGAGGAACTGGAATTTGTTTTACTGTCACAGAAATCTTGATGAGGTATAGTAGAATAAGTAGTCAATGTATTTTTTAATGTTACATGAAATCAGGATGGTATTCAATGTAAAATTATACATTTTTTATGAAACAATGTTGAATAAAATTGATATGTACATATAACTGATAAATTATTTGACATAATTATGTCATTTAATTGTTAGAAAGTATGATCGATACATGTGGCTTACCAATGGACAAAAAATTAGAGTGACTTCTTTATCTCAGAGTTGTTATATTTAGAAATGTTTATTTGCTTGCACTAACTTTATTTAAAATATTTTTACATTTTTTCAATGAATTTGATATTTTTTGGCTTAATTGCAATTTGGATTTCTGTCTAAATGAAGCAATTTTTCAGATTGCACAATTGAGATATCAAATCTATTAAGTAGTCCTAAGACAGTTTCATTGTGTAACAGTGTAAGATTAACTTTTTTGTGATTTGTCTACAGACATGGATGTGATGCCGTCATAGTCAGTAGGAAATTAGACAAACTGAAGGAGTCTGCAGAGACACTATCAAGGGTCACTGGTAGGAAATGTATCCCAGTACAAATGGATGTCAGAAAAGTTAGTCAGTTTCAGTAATACTGTAAATTGGTTTTTATTCGTCATTTTCGTCAGTGCCTCCCTTGACGAAATTACGTACTGACGAACATAAATACTATTGACAAAATATAGTGAAGAAAGGAAAACATCAAATCAGTATCTCGGTAAACTTAAATAACATCGGGAGCAAAGAGGAGGGGGGAATGAAAAAGCTGAAGGTTCCATGTTTTAAGTTTTTTAAAAAGAGTTCTTAATACGACAGGCAAATGATAAATCAATGAAAACTGAATACACACACAACGTCGCATATAATGTACTTCTAATTACCTGCAAATGATATGTTTTCACAACATTGAAGCTAGGTAGTCAACACGTCTCTAATTGTTTGTTTACCAATAATTGTTATACAAACAATGACAGCAAACACATCGGTTCATCTGAATCTAAAAGTGGAATTTGAACATGTTGAACAGACGAATTTGCATTTTATGGACCTTTTGATGACGAATTTACGTACTGACGGAATTGTCATTTTGAACGAATTGACGAAAATTGGTACTGACGAAAATAAAGCAATTTACAGTAGTTCAAATACATCAGAAAAGTACAGTAAGCATCATCCGATCCCATGGTCCGTCTCACTAAACTCACCTCTGAGGTGAGTTTAGGGTGACCAACCATGGGTTCTGACCATGTACAGAAAATCAATTTCACTCAAAGAAAAACCAAACAATGAATGAATAATGACCTACTCTAGCTAGCTGATCTTAATTATGTCATTTACAAACAATTTGAAAGTATTTGATTTAAAGCAGACCTTGATCAATTCATATACCGGTAATTATATGGTATATTAACTCTGTGTCTAATTTATTATCATGCAGGAATATTCATGTACATGTATTACAGAGTTTCATAAAAATTTTACTTTTTGTTTTCAGCCAGAGTCTGTTATAAATGCTGTAGAGGAAGCCTTGAAAAATTTCAGACGAATTGACATTCTTGTGAATGGTAAATTGGCCAAGTTTTAAAAATGACTAACACTTATTCTCAACACCATTTTTCCTGTATAAATTTTATATTATACTGTTGTTAGATTTCACAATTGAAATTTCTTAATTAATCCTATAATATTTGTGCATATGTACAGGTTTTCTTTCATTTTGTAACAAAAGAAGAATTATAAGTGTATGATAAAAAGTAAAAAGTTTTACCATAACTGTTTCATGTGTTGTAAAACCTATTCTAAATGGGGACAAAATTTATCTGTCTAGAAGGGAGAAACAAAAATATCTCATTATTACAGAACCTTTAATTCGTAGATCTTAAAAAGTCTTTTTTCACGTGTACATTATATGCATGTAAAATTCATGTATGTACAATACATATATTTTAAAATTGTACATATATTCATACATTCAGGTGCTGCTGGTAATTTCCTGTGTCCAGCATCCAGTATGTCATTCAATGCATTCAGGACAGTGATGGAGATAGATGCACATGGCACGTTCAACGTCAGTAAGGTCGTATATGACAAGTACATGAAGGTATGATATCAGTGAGTTGTTACTAAAATTACTTTCTGAAAAAAAGGTTTACTTTAAGGAAGTTAAATCAAAGTCACTATGTACATTAATATTTTTTTAAATTCTGCACTGCAATTTAGTTTAGACATATTTATTCATGAAAATCAGCATGACATATGATACAAATATACATGTATAAATATAGGATTGGAGAGAAAAGTTTATTTAAATTCCTCTCCTTAGTTTTGTATGCAGTATCAGCCTAGCTTGAATATAATTGTTGATAATATCAATTATCATTATGACAAAAAAGAAATGAAATGAAAAGTGGAAAAAATTATAATTACAAGGAAAAAGAAAGTAAATACGATCATACATGTATGTAAACTAGATGTAGCAAGGAAATTTACAAAAAAGTAAGTGATTATATATGATGACATATAATCAAAATCAAAGTGACATAATGACGATTAAATTTGTTTATTGCACTAAACGTTTTCGCCTGTTGGCTCTTCAGAGTTGCAATGAATATAAACAATAACAATAACAAAGAACAGTAGGTAGGCAGCGTCTATGACGTCATCATAACGTTACAGTTAGGCGCGTCACGTACAAATGTCCCAGACGTTGGAGCACTTATTATTTACGTATATTGATGCTTTAAGAACAATAATAAATAGCTTTTTGTAAAGAAGAAATGAAATCATAGTTTAACAATTCAATTTAGGTTTGAAAATCTCTATGAAATAATCTTCTTTGGCTTTACGTAATTGTTCATTGTCCTCTTTTACTTTGTAAAAGGGAAAATAGAAAAACTTCCCCCACCACACATATCAAAATGTCCGCTACAAGGAGTGTTTCTAGTGGATGGATCCCTGATCTGTTGTTTGTGTACGCGTACACGGTCCGCCAATTTCGTTCCCGTTTGTCCGACATAATTTTCGCCGCAGTTTGGACACGTCATCACGTAAATTAAGTTCTTGGATTTGCAATTCATTTTTGCGTTTACGTGAAATACTTTTCCATTTTTAAATGTAAATGATTGACCGGTTTGAATGTACGGGCATGTTCCACAGCGAGGGTCCTGGCATTGGCTAACGACGTGTGTTTCCGTTTCGGCTGTAAATCTGGCTTTGGTGAGAAGTCTTTTCAAATTAGGTGGTTGTCTCCTGCTATTAATGATATCCTGTTGGTTGATGAGACTCCTCAAATTGTCGGACTGATGAAGAATTGGTAGACAAGTTTTTGCTGTTTTGAATACGTTTTTATTTCTCGGATTGTGTGTTGTTACAAATGGAATGATTTTATGGCTATTTGTGTTACGTCTGCTTTTCTCTCTAAGTTCCGGTAGCGGTATTTCCTTTGCTCTGTTTGTGGCTGCGTCAATTAGATTTACGGGATAATTCTGTTTAAGTAGGAAAGACTTTAGTTCTTTTAGTCTTTTTTCTCTTCGATGTTGGTCTGAAACTATTGTACAAATTCGTCGAGCCAAGTTGAACGGGATGTTACGTTTTGTGTGAGATGGATGACAGGAACTGAATATAAGGTACTGGTGTGTATCCGTACTTTTGTAAAACAGATCCGTAGTAATTCTGTTATCTTCCTTAATTATCAATATATCGAGAAAAGGAAGCTCTTTTTCACTCTGTTCCATAGTAAATTGAATGCTAGTATGAAGTCCGTTTAAAAGATCATGAAATTTATTCAAGTCATCCAAAGATCTATTCCAAAAAATGAAACAATCATCCAAATAACGTTTCCAGTTTTTCCGGATGCAATTTCCGAAGTTCGCGTCAAATACATCTTCCGTACGAGAAAATAATTTTTCTTCCAAATATCCCATAAAAAGAGTAGCGTAAGTAGGTGCGACTTTGGTTCCCATCGCTGTCCCCTTTATCTGAAGAAAATATTTATTATCGAAGAAGAAATGATTGTTTTCTAAAACAAGTTTGAGACCATCTATGATAAAGTCTTTTGTAAATCTGGACGGGATTTCATCACGATGTTTTTCTATCCAATATGTGATAGACTCCATTCCTACGTCATGAGGAATATTGGTGTAAAGGCTCGTTACGTCAAAACTTAATTATCAATTTGGTGTTTGCATCGACACTATCTGGGATATAATTTAGGAAGTCAATGTCATCTCTGATGTAGCTTGGGACTAATTTACAAAGTGGCTTGAGTATAATGTCTAATAAATTGCTCAATCTGTGCGTGGGACATGCCGGACCTGCTACGATCGGTCTTAATTTTAAATCACCGGGTTGCGGTAACTTAACATAAGTTGCATTTTTGGCCTGAATTCCATGTTGAATTTCTTTTGACTTATGAATTTTAGGAAGGCCGTAGAAATTACTTGATTTCATTTCGAAATTGTTTAGGTAGTCTATCTCTTTATCGGTAAGAGAATCCGCGTAAACAGAAGTGAATTTTTTAATTTTGTTCATTGTTCTTGCGTCTTCCGGTGACGTCAGTTCGTGATAGAAATTACGATCATTAAGTTGGTCCATAACCATTTTCTTATAATGTTCCCTATCCATAATACAAATTGCGCCACCTTTGTCAGCCTCTTTGATGACGATAGTTGCGTCGTTTGAAAGGTTTTCGATTGCACTACGTTCGCTCCTAGAAATATTATCTTTGATATTTTGATTGTTTTGGTTTGTTGAAGCTGAGCTTTTAAGACAATTGATATAATCCTCCAAATGTTTATCTCTATTCGTTTTAGGTTTGAAATTACTTCTGTTACGTACCAGCGATCCATCGTCGTAGTCATTATCTTGGAAAAATTCACGTAGTCTCAATTTCCTACAAAATTCTTCAGTATCTTTTATCAAGTCCACTTTATTTCCTTTCGGAGTTGGTGTAAATTTTAGACCTTTGGAAAGAAGCTTTATTTCTGTATCTGAAAGATCCCTTTGAGATATATTTATGATTTTCGCATCTACGCGTTCCTTTTCCTTTAGAATCTTTTGAACACGAATGTCTTCTGACGTCCCCTGTGAAATTGGCGTCTCTCCAAAAAATGACGATCTGAAGGATTGTGTTCAGTACAATTCCTGTTTAGATTTTCATTCCCGTTTTGTTCTGAGACTCGGAATCCCTGTCTCTCTCTATGCTTGTAACCACTCATCCTTCCGTTATTCCTTCTTTCATATGTGCTTTCCTGATTAGGACGTGATTCCAAATTATCTTCTTTGTAACTATCTGATCGATTAAATCGCTTTCGGTTTATACGATCGCGCTCGTTATCATCTCGCTCACTTTGTAAGACCTTTGCGTACGTTTGCTCGGAATCCATTTGTGAATTTGTAGTAACATTGTATTCGCGTTTCTTTTGACGGTTAACCTTTCGGTTTTTCACGATTTCCTTGCCGTATGTGCGTTCATATTCATCAAGCCATTTCTTTTTAGACTCCAGGATAGATTCGGATTTGGCGCTTTCACGGTTAACGTCTGCCGTCCAAATTTCTAGAAGTTTAGATTGAACGTTGTCGCTGTATCTTTTCGTGATTTCCTCGCGCATTTTTGTATCACACTCTTCGAATCTTTCTTTGTATTTGTGGACTTGATAAAGTGGACTTGATAAAAGATACTGAAGAATTTTGTAGGAAATTGAGACTACGTGAATTTTTCCAAGATAATGACTACGACGATGGATCGCTGGTACGTAACAGAAGTAATTTCAAACCTAAAACGAATAGAGATAAACATTTGGAGGATTATATCAATTGTCTTAAAAGCTCAGCTTCAACAAACCAAAACAATCAAAATATCAAAGATAATATTTCTAGGAGCGAACGTAGTGCAATCGAAAACCTTTCAAACGACGCAACTATCGTCATCAAAGAGGCTGACAAAGGTGGCGCAATTTGTATTATGGATAGGGAACATTATAAGAAAATGGTTATGGACCAACTTAATGATCGTAATTTCTATCACGAACTGACGTCACCGGAAGACGCAAGAACAATGAACAAAATTAAAAAATTCACTTCTGTTTACGCGGATTCTCTTACCGATAAAGAGATAGACTACCTAAACAATTTCGAAATGAAATCAAGTAATTTCTACGGCCTTCCTAAAATTCATAAGTCAAAAGAAATTCAACATGGAATTCAGGCCAAAAATGCAACTTATGTTAAGTTACCGCAACCCGGTGATTTAAAATTAAGACCGATCGTAGCAGGTCCGGCATGTCCCACGCACAGATTGAGCAATTTATTAGACATTATACTCAAGCCACTTTGTAAATTAGTCCCAAGCTACATCAGAGATGACATTGACTTCCTAAATTATATCCCAGATAGTGTCGATGCAAACACCAAATTGATAATTAAGTTTTGACGTAACGAGCCTTTACACCAATATTCCTCATGACGTAGGAATGGAGTCTATCACATATTGGATAGAAAAACATCGTGATGAAATCCCGTCCAGATTTACAAAAGACTTTATCATAGATGGTCTCAAACTTGTTTTAGAAAACAATCATTTCTTCTTCGATAATAAATATTTTCTTCAGATAAAGGGGACAGCGATGGGAACCAAAGTCGCACCTACTTACGCTACTCTTTTTATGGGATATTTGGAAGAAAAATTATTTTCTCGTACGGAAGATGTATTTGACGCGAACTTCGGAAATTGCATCCGGAAAAACTGGAAACGTTATTTGGATGATTGTTTCATTTTTTGGAATAGATCTTTGGATGACTTGAATAAATTTCATGATCTTTTAAACGGACTTCATACTAGCATTCAATTTACTATGGAACAGAGTGAAAAAGAGCTTCCTTTTCTCGATATATTGATAATTAAGGAAGATAACAGAATTACTACGGATCTGTTTTACAAAAGTACGGATACACACCAGTACCTTATATTCAGTTCCTGTCATCCATCTCACACAAAACGTAACATCCCGTTCAACTTGGCTCGACGAATTTGTACAATAGTTTCAGACCAACATCGAAGAGAAAAAAGACTAAAAGAACTAAAGTCTTTCCTACTTAAACAGAATTATCCCGTAAATCTAATTGACGCAGCCACAAACAGAGCAAAGGAAATACCGCTACCGGAACTTAGAGAGAAAAGCAGACGTAACACAAATAGCCATAAAATCATTCCATTTGTAACAACACACAATCCGAGAAATAAAAACGTATTCAAAACAGCAAAAACTTGTCTACCAATTCTTCATCAGTCCGACAATTTGAGGAGTCTCATCAACCAACAGGATATCATTAATAGCAGGAGACAACCACCTAATTTGAAAAGATTTCTCACCAAAGCCAGATTTACAGCCGAAACGGAAACACACGTCGTTAGCCAATGCCAGGACCCTCGCTGTGGAACATGCCCGTACATTCAAACCGGTCAATCATTTACATTTAAAAATGGAAAAGTATTTCACGTAAACGCAAAAATGAATTGCAAATCCAAGAACTTAATTTACGTGATGACGTGTCCAAACTGCGGCGAAAATTATGTCGGACAAACGGGAACGAAATTGGCGGACCGTGTACGCGTACACAAACAACAGATCAGGGATCCATCCACTAGAAACACTCCTTGTAGCGGACATTTTGATATGTGTGGTGGGGGAAGTTTTTCTATTTTCCCCTTTTACAAAGTAAAAGAGGACAATGAACAATTACGTAAAGCCAAAGAAGATTATTTCATAGAGATTTTCAAACCTAAATTGAATTGTTAAACTATGATTTCATTTCTTCTTTACAAAAAGCTATTTATTATTGTTCTTAAAGCATCAATATACGTAAATAATAAGTGCGCCAACGTCTGGGACATTTGTACGTGACGCGCCTAACTGTAATGTTATGATGACGTCATAGACGCTGCCTACCTACTGTTCTTTGTTATTGTTATTGTTTATATTCATTGCAACTCTGAAGAGCCAACAGGCGAAAACGTTTAGTGCAATAAACAAATTTAATCGTCATTATGTCACTTTGATTTTGATTATATTGACTATACCGGGAATGGATATTTATTATTTACTCTGATGACATATATATATATATATATATATAAATCTATATAGAAATGAAATAATAGTACTACACAGTAATAGGCAAATATAAAGTAATTGTAGATTTGTAGCTCTTTAAATTCTTTTAGACTTTTTAAACTTAATTTCATGAATCTCTTTAAATGGATAATGTAATTGTGAACATGAGTAAAAACATTAATGTTATAATCTCAGTTGCAAGGGGAATGTTCAAACTTTCTAAATAGGTTTGTCTAACGAGAATGTATATTGTGGGACCAAAATAACTGTGAGTGTTTAGGAGTATTATTTTTCTCATCAAGGGTAGAGATTTAAATCTTTAAGTTTGAAATTTTAGTAAAATGAAATTAAAAAATACCCAGGAGGCTGTATATTCTACATGTAGACCTAAATTCATAAAATTTTTTTGAAAATTGCTATAATTATAATTTGATAATTTTCTGTTTATATTCAGGATCATGGTGGCGTCATAGTCAACATAACGGCACTGCTTCATGTAAGAGGACGTATTCTACAGGCACATGCTGGCTCTGCTAAAGCTGCTATAGGTACTCTCTCTTTTTCATGCTGCCTGCTAAGAGACAGCAACATTGTCAGGGATCACCATGTCAAATGTCTGTCTGTCTGGTTATCATACTTTCACATATCAGGCTATAACTTATCTATAAAATTCACTGGAATGCCCAGAATGGCCAAGCATGATTAGACTCAACACCCATTGATGGTCAAGGGTACCTTCAAAGTCAAGGTCACATATATAGGATCAAACATACATATGGCTATTACTTACAAATGTACTTAAAGTGCATTAATACATTCTGTTTATTTTCACCAAACTTTACAGGGATTATCAACCATTATGAGGTACAACACCTGGTGAAAGCCAAGTTCATTTCTAGGTCAAGGTCATATGTCTAGGGTCAAGCATATTTCAGGTGACATATCTGTACTTGATTAGTTAAGTTTAAGCTGAAAAGGAGTTTATTCACCTGATAAATATCTCTTTATAGCTGTGGTTAAATCAATGCTGATACTATATATTTACATGTTTTAGTTAAGGTTTTATATGAATTTTAAGTGAAGATACATATGTGTTCAATGTATTCATGGGATTTTGTTTAGTCATTCAGTAAAAAAGACCCATCAATAAATGAAATTCCTTTGGGACCTTATTAGAAGTTAAAAAAATTGCCTTTGCGTTTCTTTTTGGAAAAGTTTAAAAACTAAAACAAAGAAAAAAAAAACTTAAAAAATAGCAAACCCCTGACTTTTTTTCTTCCTTTATAAAACTCTGATTAATGAATTCTTTTCTTCACCGAGTACAGAGGCAATGACGAGACATTTAGCTGTTGAGTGGGGTTTGAATGGAATACGAGTGATGTGTGTAGCTCCAGGTCCAATAGGTGATACAGAGGGAATGAGTCGACTTGGTAAGTTATATCTCCAAAATATGACTCCTCAGTATACATGTAAGTGTAGAAGATCTAAGGTAAGTTTGATGACTATACAAAGATGCAGAAAATTACAGATAATTAATATTCAGAATGTACTTATGTACAGAATATCTCGGGTAAGTAATATTTAAGATGTAATTACATGTACATACATTGTATATGAACACTTAGTATCTCAAGTAAGTACAGTTTTACTCTTTGAGATGTACTTTTGTGTAGATTTCTTATGCAAGCTATCTTAAAGATGTATCAATGCAGAATACCTAGGGTAAGTTATATTTAAAATCTTCCTAATGCATTATCTTGAATATGAACCTACTGGTACGTGCACAATATCTGAAATGTGCCGATGTGAAGAATATCTCGGGGATCATCAAAATGTACCTGCATGCAGAATATTTTAGGTAAGCAATTTTCACATGTATCTTTATGTAGCTTAAGAAAAGAATTGAGTAAAGAAATGTTACCTTTATAATGCTCTACCATTTCCTTATTTGACAAGTGTCCAAAAACATGGTAAAGTCACCCGAAAAATATCGATAGAATTACAATGTATGTAGAAATAAAGATATCTGTCCTGTATGAAAAATATCTAAGGTATACATATTCTTCAAAAATTTCAGTGCATTGAAGTACTTACATGTAATTGTAATGGATAATGTGCTTCCCTTCATGCTGAAAAATAATCAAATATTACTTTCTTTAGAAATTCTATGCTGTCTGATTTTTGCACAATATGGTTTTACTACAACAAAGTTGAGTGAGCTATGTTTTATCATCTGGCATCCCAGTCTGTGCTTGTGAACAGAGAATAAGTTTGGGTCTTCTAAGTATTTGTGAATTTTACAATTACTTTTAACAGCCCTTAATTAGTTTCAAGGTCATTACGCACCCTTTTATCTCAGGCAACAATAATGTGCAATGCTCAAATACATGTATGCAGTTAAACAGATATGACCCAGATTGGTTTATTTTTTCCATCAAATGCACTTTGAATTTGACCTTGATTCAAGATCATATGACCTTGGTTCAGTTCGAGGTCATGACACAAACTTGGGCCGGAGGCAAGAATTTTGTGAGGTATTGAAATGCTCAGACAATGTTTACCTAGTGACCTTGACCTCTCGTCCATGCCCTTTGTTCAAGGTTGTAATGCACTCTTGGATCCTATTACAAACTGTATTGAAATTTATCCAGGGCATAAGAAGTTATGGTTTCGACAAGATATTTACGGAGGGACTCCATAATTGTCAGATGAAGAGACAAGATTAATTTGTTACATGTACTTGTTTTTTTAAATTAAGCCAATTATTTTTAATTCATGGTACATTCATCAGACTTTTATCAAATTATAATATGTACGTCATAATTATACTATATTTAGATACTTAAATTGTCAGTTTTGAACTTTTACAAGTCTTCAAAATTCTTCAAAAGGTGGTGCTTTATTGACTGAAGAAATGGAGAAGTCAATTCCTATTCAGAGAATTGGCACAAGAGAAGATATAGGAAATACTGTGTTGTACGTGGTTAGTGATGCGGCCCAGTTACTGACAGGAACTACGATATATGCTGACGGGGGATCATGGCTCACAGATAGCAATAACTACTATGAGGCTGTCAAAACTGGAGGGCTTCGGAAATTATCCAAAATGTGACACATGTACATGTACATTATAAACAGTACTATCAACAATAATCCTGTGATAAAAAATATCAAAATGAATTTTATCTACTCAATACTCATTAATTACAATGATTAAAATACAAATGTGTATGTATATGATAATGTACCGGTAAATTAAATTGATTAACGGAAATTGCTCATAATGATTGCTTATCGACAAAGCACTTTAGCTGATTGACACAAATATGGCCCCAAATGTACTCTTAAATTGCTTGATCACCAAATAATTTATCTAACATCATTCCTGCCGGCAGATGTGCATTATGAAATCATAATAAAATGGCTCTTTGAAGCATTGTTTTGAATGCGGTACGCATTTAATTGATCAGATTATTAGTGAGCAGATCCCTCTATATATTTTTAAGATTATATTTTACACATCTGTACAGGAACAATATAAAATTTTCATGGTAATTAAACAGAGAAAAGTGAAAATGTTTAATTCAGACTTTATCAAATTGTTATCTATAGATGATCCCAATGAAATTTGAAAAAAATTATTCATGAATTTCATCTTCATTATCATAGCTGAACTTCATTAATTTAATAAAGTTTTGTACACATGAACTGCCATCAGTTTGATTTTTTCTCTTTTATTTGGAAGTTCACCATGAAGTGTACCATCATGCAAGCTATTATTGAATATTTATGGAAATCTTTGAATATAAAGAGCTTGATAATCAAAATTTACCAATAAACGTAATATCCTTGGTAGTAAATCGAAAAAATATAGAAGTATTATGAAGAAGAAGAATGATGTCTATGCATCTTCCCACTAAAAAATTATTGCCACAGAATTACCGCCATAACGCATTATTTCAAGTAAGTTTAAGGTAGGATTCTTGGAGTTTGTGACGGAGATTATAAGTTTCTATTGTAAAGAGAAGACAACTCTGCCTGGAGAATGATCTATTTATATGGAGAATACTGGTTACGCACAGGTCACAAATAAAAAAAATGTCCGAATATGCAGAATATACATGTATTAGGTAAAGTATATGATATAAGATATAATAAAAATGTATGGTTTATATGGAACAAGATCTTGAAAATGTCACTATGTGCAAGATTTGTGAGGTAAGTGAGATTCAAAATGTACAATATTTCAGAATTAATAATCTTCAAAATGTATCTGTTTGCAAAGTATTTGGGAAAGCAATGAAAAAAATTACCTCTTGAAGAAATCATCATACTTCAGATTTTTTCTTGAAAAAAAATCTCCTTGCTTGTTTGCAAGAGTTCTCTTTTGCAAAATATTGAATGATGACCTTTATTTTTTAAAACTGCATAAATATCGAAAGCATATGACAAGTTGAGCTTTGTAATGTTAATCATTGTTAATAATTATTTTTCAGAGATTAATTAACTAGTAAAATGCAAAATGTTTTTTCTTGTAATTTTTTTTACATTCATGCCCTGTTTACATGGAAGGTTTAATGTACATTAAATCAAGTTTAGATTTTGGTTGCGTTCACACAACAAATTTAATGCGCATTACGTTAATTCACATTAGATTTAATGCGCATTAGATTTTGTCATGTGAACGCAAAGCAAATCTAATTCGCATTAAATCTAGCGCATGCGTATACATATGATGTACTCAAGTTCTACAGTATGTATAGACCAGAAATTGACAATTTCAAGCACCCTTGGACCTCGAATCATAGAATAAAGGGCCAAAAAAATATCTAGTTCATTATGCAATGAGACGCGTCTTTTGACTTGTGTAAAGTAACATTGTACTATGACGTCATTTTATCTCTTAATGACGTCATGTGTCTTTCTTTAGCCTTGCTGGAACTTAAATTACGATGATGAATAAAAAAAATATGAAAAACACAATGAGTTGGAATAAATTCTGCCCTTTATGATTTGAAAATTATGGCTATATTATGGCTGATCAGTGCAATTGTACCAAAATCTAATGCACATTAGAATTTGCCGTGTGAATGCAATGCGAATCTAATTCGCATTAAAATAATGCGCTTCAAATCTGATGCGAATTAGATTTAATGCGCATTCATGTGAACAAGGCATCATTACATTTTTCTGTTGTAACAAAATTTAATTATTCAATCATGAGCTTTAAAAAATTTCATTTTTTTTTTTTAAATTCATTTAAAGGTGGCAGATCATTTACTGAAGAAATGGAAAAGGCAATTCCCATTCAAGAATTGGCACTAGGGAAGATTTAGGAAACACAGTGTTGTATGTGGTTAGTGACGCGGCTCAGTTACTGACCGGAACCACTCTATATGCTGACGGGGGTCATTGGCTCACGGGTGACAATAATTACTATCAGGTGGTTAAATCAGGAATGCTAAATAGATTATCCAAAATGTGATGCAATGAACATATAAACGGCATATGAACACTGATCAGAGGATATATCATTGAAGAAAGGAATAAAATTTAACTGATTATCTAATGATTAAAATGATTAAGATAATCTAAATCAATTAAATTGATTAATTCCTTTACTCAGCAGCTACTATAATAAAGCACTCTTTTGGTGTACACATTAAGTATTGACAGAAGTTGCGAAAAATGATCAGCCATTTTATTTAGACTCATGTTGATATGCTGGCATATGAGTACACGAATATATTCAGAAACATTATTATGTACATGTATTATGATACCCATAAAATGTGAAAATTAATGAATAATTCTTCATGAGAACCTTTTCGTTTCAATTAAATGTTAATTAATAGGGCTTTCATGTTACACACAATGTATTCCTTGTGGTAAGACCTGTCTCCTGACAACAATCTCTTAATAGACCACGTGGCTGACAAAATGACGAAAAATGTCCGATGGGCAATTTTTGCGCTTTTTTCATTGTTACTTCTCAATGGAATTACATGTACATCTTTAATGTAGGCCTCACACTGTCCCGATTTTAATATCCGATGGACACACGAATATGAAAATTTCAATTTCGTGCGAAGTTACTCCCGAATATGGTTAAGATCCGCTCAGCAACCGATGTTTTTACGATGCTAAAAGATGATTACACGATGCTAAAAGATGACTACACGATTGTATCCGAACCGCTCCCGATGACAACACGACGGGACGAATTTTATCTTAAAACATATCCGAAGGTCATACGAAGGCTTACGATGTATTAACGAAGGCTATTAGATTGCTTCACGACGTCGTATCTAGAATGCGATGCATCGGATTATAATCAGGAATGCTTCACGTTTTGGATGTTTAAAAATTCTTGTTGAATCAGTAGAATAGTATCAATGGTTTCCTCCTCTGCCTTTTATCATTTCTGTCTCAGAAAAATACAAAAAATACCCAAAAATTAGCAACTCAAATATATGTTATCGAATATCTGAATCGCACTGTATATGTAGCATGGTTAGCCAAGATATATGAATGTTTATTCATATCATGCTCGACCATCTTTGAAAGTTTGATTTTACTAGGCATATCATTACAGTTCTTTATGTGAAAGTGTGACTACCAGACGGGCAAATAGACAACGGGATCAGTTATCAGTTACCTTTGCGTAGCAGTTGACATGTATTATTGTCAACCAAAAATCGTCTTAAAACATCACGAATTTCATTTATAAACATCATTGGTGGAAACAAGTGGAAGACGTGATGATTCAATGTAAGAAAGATGAAAATGGATATATGTCACAACAAAATACTAGACTAAGTATTACAAGTAATTATAGAAAATACTGAATCTGTACATGCTCTCTTAGATGCATTTTCAGAAGCAATGCTTCTGCCTTCTTTTTCCTTATCGTAACATTACCAAGGCACGTCATTTTGCTTTACAATGCATTGATTGTGAACTTGCAAATTGAACTTGCAAATTTGAAGAAGACAGAAAAATGTTTTTATTTTGATAAATTTGGATTTACTCAGAAAAATAATTTAAAAATGGTTTTGAATATTATGTATTTGAAACGTTTTGTTCAATATTTGTGTCTGTCATCTTTTGTATCGGGATCCCATCTTAACGTCATCGTACTAGAGTACGATGACATTACGATGTCATTTCGATGGAATTGCGAGGTTGTCACGAAGTCGTATAGCCTTCCTAACTCCATCGGGAGGTTCTTGACACGTTCGTAATGCCTTCGTATGGCAAAATTTCCCCGATGGTCACGATGGTAATTCGAAGGAGAAACGAAGATGTTACGAATACGCAAGATGCCTTCTCGACGGTCTTACGAAGGGCAAGATGATTACACGAACCTGTTTCGAAGATGGTCCTTCGGGAGTGCCATCGGGAATTTTTTGGCATGCCAAAGATTTTGACAGCACTCCCGAAGTTGTTCCCGAAGTTTGACAAATCAAGCCGACGGTCATACGATGGTTCAAGATGGCATTACGAATAGCCCGATGATATTACGATCACACCCGAATTTGAAAAATTCCTTTATCGTGTGGCCATCGGTTGTTTAAATCGGGACAGTGTGACGCCAGCATTATTAGTGACGTCATAATGAAAAACAACGCCAAAATACATGTATGTTGGTTCATACATTTTGAGCTTTATAACAAGATTGGAAAAATTGGTCTAATTTGACCTTGGAGTTTGATATGCAGATGTATTTCTTGAGTATTTTCTTTCCAAGGGTATCAGTATTTCACATGTACAAATCCTGTTTGGCTTTCAGTCTTTGTCATTTTCTATGATGTGTCATTTACCTGTTTTAGATGACTCAAAATATAAATTTTTGCCTTCACATCGCTGTTTAATGATTTAGATCATTGTATGTGAGGTCAGTTGCTGAATAAATTGCTACATATTGTCTAAATATGCACTATCTTTTGTGACATCAATAATAATGTTAGTTGAGAAGACTATTTCCCTAGGGAGTTAGTCTCAAAATGGGGCGGAGCTTCTTTGGGGGTGTGTCAGTATCAACCAATCAGCGCCGTTGAAGGTTGATCGGATGATCGTATGACGCTATTGGTACGCGAGCAGAGTAATCCGCCTCCTATCCGCTTAGCACATGAATTAATCCGCAATAAAATAAAACAATAAAAAATTAAACATGTATGAGTATGATAAATGATGTTTCTGTTTATCTTATCATCAAAAATTAATATTCATTCAGTCGAGAAGGCAAGGCAAAATCATTAGAATTTCCATTGGAACGATGTGAACCTAAGAGATATGTTTGTTTCAGTATAATGTTTGTTTCGGTACAACTAAGAGATATGTTTGTTTGTTTCGGTATAATAAAACAGTTAAAGTATACCATTGAGGGAGTTAGCACGATTCTGGTTCCCCTCGACCAGACCTATTTCCCTCGGCTTCGCCTCGGGAAATAGGTCTGGTCTCGGGGAACCAGAATCGTGCTAACTCCCTCAATGGTATACTTTAACTGTATAATATCATACAAGCATATATTTCTATATCAATGTGTATATTAAAGATTCAATTCAGTTTACTTCTCTTCGAATAATATCATCTTGAAATACGAACTACATTTTCTGTGTTACACTGGCGTGAGTTACATGTTATATTCTTTGTTATTACGCTTTCGGGATTTGGGCACCTAAGAGTCCACAAATGATGGATATAATATAGGAGAGCAGTCCAGAGAGGTTATCGGACATCCCCCTTGTGTTCAACATAACATGGCCTTGTAATGAAATTTATAGTGTATGTATATTATACAGTTAAAGTATACCATTGAGGGAGTTAGCACGATTCTGGTTCCTCGAGACCAGACCTATTTGCCGAGGGAAATAGGTCTGGTCGAGGGGAACCAGAATCGTGCTAAGAGTTAGCACGATTCTGGTTCCCCGAGACCAGACCTATTTCCCGAGGCGAAGCCGAGGTTAAAGTATACCATTGAGGGAGTTAGCACGATTCTGGTTCCCCGAGACCAGACCTATTTCCCGAGGCGAAGCCGAGGGAAATAGGTCTGGTCGAGGGGAACCAGAATCGTGCTAACTCCCTCAATGGTATACTTTAACTGTTTTATTATACCGAAACAAACATTATACTGAAACAAACATATCTCTTAGGTATACAGAAACAAACATTATACTGAAACAAACATATCTCTTAGGTTCACAGGGTTCCAATGGAAATTCTACTGATTTTGCCTTGCCTTTTCGACTGAATGACTGAGTAACGGAAAATATTAATTTTTGATGATAAGATAAACAGAAACATCATTTATCATACTCATACATGTTTGATTTTTGATTGTTTTATTTTATTGCGGATTAATTTATCTGCTAAGCCGATAGGAGGCGGATTACTCTGCTCGCGTATTGATAGCGTCATCCGATGAACCGTCACATCATCCGATCAACCTTCAACGGCGCTGATTGGCCGATACTGACACACCCCCAAAGAAGCTCCGCCCCATTTTGAAACTAACTCCCTAGGGAAATAGTCTTCTCAACTAACGCACCCCTTTGCAGGGAAATAGCTTTATCAGGCGATTTTCAGGGATTTAGTTAAATTTAATGAGTCTCTTTTAAATCAGGAAAAAATCAGTAGAGGTATAATAATATACTTTAACTGTTTTATTATACCGAAACAAACAAACATATCTCTTAGTTGTACCGAAACAAACATTATACTGAAACAAACATATCTCTTAGGTTCACATCGTTCCAATGGAAATTCTAATGATTTTGCCTTGCCTTCTCGACTGAATGAACATTAATTTTTGATGATAAGATAAACAGAAACATCATTTATCATACTCATACATGTTTAATTTTTTATTGTTTTATTTTATTGCGGATTAATTCATGTGCTAAGCGGATAGGAGGCGGATTACTCTGCTCGCGTACCAATAGCGTCATACGATCATCCGATCAACCTTCAACGGCGCTGATTGGTTGATACTGACACACCCCCAAAGAAGCTCCGCCCCATTTTGAGACTAACTCCCTAGGGAAATAGTCTTCTCAACTAACGCACCCCTTTGCAGGGAAATAGTCTTATAAGGCGATTTTCAGGGATTTAGTTAAATTTAATGAGTCTCTTTTTATATAAGAAAAAATCAGTAGAGGTATAATAATTGTCATTATCATATACCATAATTTACGTTACCGTTTATACGCTTTCCCATTGGCCAAAACGCGGTCACGTACAATGCGATTAATCGTCGTATTGAACCGGTCATATTGACGCGTTTCCGGTTTTGTGTATAAGAGGAAAATGGAAGTTGACAGCAAACTGTGTCTTTCTGACATGTCTGAGTATGCTATATGGCAGCATTTTTGATGAAAAAAAAAATAAGAATAAGATGAAGTGTAAGACATTTTACTAAAATACAAAATAACTAGAAAGGTTTCTTGTTGCGGTTGCAACAAGAGTGTCTTCCTCCTATACAATTTTTGGTTTGGAAATATGAAGGACGTCACATAACATGTATTTATATTATATATTTAAGTTTTCAAATAGCAGTAACATTAAATTTTCAAACCGATAATTGTTGGTGAGCAACCATTTGGGCCGGATTTAAACAAATTGTCAAATGTTGTGAATGTCTGTGTAAGTTAAACTCCCCGCTGTTACAGAGTATGAGTTAATAACCGTTCCTTCAGATGTCTCTTTGCAATTAGCGAATTTCAGACAGATTGTATGATGTTTAAATAGAACCTTTTCTAGATTTTTGTGCCTATGCGTATTAGGTCTCTGGTAGATACAGCTATGTGAACAGTTTGTATTTATATTAATTAATTTTTTGACTTTAAATTGTCTGGCACAAAGGGCCAGCAAAAATTTCCATATCATGCAATGTATCCTTACTTTTGCATGGTCCGGGAAAAAAAAATTGCCGGCCCTTTGGGCCGGAATATTTTTTTCAGCATTTTTCAGAGCCGGGATTTTTTTTTTTTTGCAAATTCTTCCTGCCCCCTTCCCCCATAAAAAAGGCGAGCTCGTAGCTGTAGAACCAATTTTCTTGAGAAGAGAAATAGTAATAACAAGTTACGTTCAATATATATATATAAATACCATGAGGTTCTCGCTGTGCAGGTTCAAATTTGGACCCCCCCCTTCCCTTTTTTCAAAGTTTATTTTGAATTTCCATCATGGCGACATCGTTCAATATAAACAGAACTGTTTTCGAAAAACGAGGGGAGGGAAGAATGTTGGAGAAATTGTTCATCAATTTGTAAATAAACCAACCGAAAATTATGTTCGAACGTTTGCTAGAATTAGAAATTAAACTTGATATTCAAAATATAGTTATTGAAGTTTAGAAACAGGTTTGTAGGTTAGAAATCGGAATCAAACTACCACTTTTTGTGTGTAAATTCTGGTTTGTAGCTGATCTCTTCTAAATTAATCAACTGTTTTAAAATCAAATTGTGTATATCGAAATGTATTTATGAAATGCATATTCATCATTGCCGTGAAATCGGAATTTGAAAATCTCAACACTGCTTTTCTCGAGTCGGACTCGGACTACCAATTTTAGTGTGCGCCCGATCTGTTGGCGTGAAGGTGTATCGAAATACCCAACTCAAAATTTCGATGCTCATATCTTTTCAACAGTAAGAGATAGGAAAAATCAGAAAGACTAAACAAGACAGATATATGGATAAAAAATAATAATATTGAAATTTTTAGGAAACTTCATAAGCTTAATTTTTGTTAACTATTATAAGCAAAAAAGTGTCTTCCTCCTATGAACTTCTGAATTTGGAAATATGAAGGACGGTGAAGGACGTCATCGTAATAAATCGTTACAGTGTGCATCTAGCATTTCATATCTTGCATGGCTGTCGACTTTCAAAAAGAATGGAAATTGTAGATAGCAAAATACGAGATACTTAAGCTTACAAATAGCAAAACATGAAATTTTCGGTCCTTTTGAGTAATTCGACGCTCCCGTCAAATATTTTAATCTACTAAAAAACATGATAAAAAAAATAACAGAGACCAAAAATAAAAAAGACCAATCTAGCTTTTACTCCAAACGTAACGTTGGAGAACTTTCATTGTCCTAGCTTACAGGGTTCTTGAGAAATCGCTGATCCAATTTTCCACGGTTACGAAAACAATAGGTCTTCCGACGGAAGTCGGAAGACCTAATTATCTGAAAGAAAAAAGTTAAAGCGAGCAGTGCTAGGGAAGCAAAACATTAAAGTCACCCTTTTCTTTTCCAGTTTCCATGTATATGATAAAACAGTTATAGCACAGATGATTCGGTCGATATGATGATTTATGGAGTGATAAAACCAATATCAACCTCGGCCTTTGGCCTCGGTCGATATTGGTTTTATCACTCCATAAATCATCTTATCGACCTCATCACTGTGAAATAATTGTATAGTATTTGAAAATGCGCTTGCCAGCTTTAAATACATGATCAATATGATTTGCTGTGAGCGCATGGGAGATCGAGATAATGGCGCGCTCGCAGCACCGACACAACGTTGCTCGGACTGTGTGCAACGTTCAACGTGATAAATTGGTGGAGAATCCGGGTATGGCTGCCAGTCCATCTCATAGGAAGATCCCTAGCCTCTTGCGGTCAGATTAATTTAGAGCAAAAATTCCCTACCAGATGAACTTCCGGACAAGCGAAATGGTTACAAAAGTTCCCCGTTAGCAGAGAGGAACAATGGACGAACAGAATAGCGAACTAACATTTTGTGTAAATATGTTTAACCTAGTTACTTCAGAAGTCTAGAGGATAGTTCCACAGGAGGATACCACAGAAACTCGTTTTAAATTTTGATTTGGACTTATTTCGGCTATACTTTAAAACCTTGGAATTGGACGAGAAAAAGGAAGATCAAAGTGACTCAAATTATAAACGTATTTCATATTATCAAACCATGGAATTAGACCAGAAAAAAGAAGAAGATGAAATAGTGACTTCGAGACAAAATGTGTTGAGAACTGACAAGCAGTAGACGAGAAAAGAAGATTCCAAAAAAAGAACTGTTTCTTACATTGGACGCTTATAAAACATGTATCATTTTCAGGAAGTCTTTTAAGATAGTGATATGATATTATGTATTGGCTTGATATGAATAGCACTTATGTTGAAAAATTTTTTTTACTAAGCTATGTACCATGAATGCGTGGGCAAGTTAGTAAAAAGAATTGATCCCGAGTGGGACAAGGTCGAATAATGAGAAAAGAGAGTAAGCTTAAATTTTGATCATGTCTTGTTGAATTTCGGCGAAAACTTTTTAAAGTAATACATGATGAATATAGATAATATACGGCAAACCGTTATTTTGTTTCAAATTCCCTTAGTGTATTTCATGACACTAGATACGAATTATTTTTTTTATTTTGGCTGGAATTCGTTTTCATTTCAGTCGTAATATAGTGCTAGATTGTATAAAAGCTGGTTCTTTTTACAACATTAATATTCTAATCAGGTGTTATGAATTATCAATTGATGTTTTTGTCTTGTGGTTGTGAAGCTATTGAGAGAAGCAAGTTTGTTCGTCACTCTGTCACTTCGTCATAGCCAAAAATCAACATTTAAGACCAGATTAAAAGCTACCTCTAAACATATAGCTCAGATAGGAGTCGAATGCAAAGTGTATATTCAATAGTCAAAAGCAATTCGATGTTAAAGAATACGTATAGTTCTAAATCGCACACATTTTGATCAAATCAATGAGTCGACGTCATTTTAAACTAAATTGACATTTCATGCAATATGAAGATTGAATATTTTATCGTACGAAATTTCCAAAGACTTCTGAAATAGAGTGTATATATGTTACGAATCTTCTTAATCTAGTACAAGTGGATAATTCATTTTTCAATCGCTTTTATAGTTATATTTAACTTGTGTCTTATTTCGAAATTGCCGCCAACCAAAATGTCCTCAACTATATTGTATGTAGTGTGTAAAAATTTGAACTTTCGAGGACGAAAGTAATTAGGTTGGGTAGAAAGTCGTCATTACTGCATATTTAAATTTCAATTTTAATGTGTCATAGGACAGACGTTTTTAAATTGAATCACAGCTTTTTATTCCAATGATATGAAGTAGATGCATTTGAAAAGTGAAAATCTATTGTCTATGATAATTAATTCATTTAATCAAGTTTGGTATCGATAGATTCGATTATCGATCAGGAAATCAAATTTAATATTTTTAGTGTAAAATTATTTGTATGTAAAAAGTTATTTGTAAAAATCATTTTTGAACATTTCTATATTTTGGCATTTAATCTTTCGTTAATCTCTGAACAATATAACATTCCTTTCCTTTTTGTGACTTTACTTTTTCCGTCTTTAAAATAACAAGAATTACTTCGAAATTTACTTAAGGCTATTAAAAAACAAACAAATTACACGACATCAGAAGAAAGTTCGGACAGGACGCCGAGATGAGTAAATTAATTTATGACATAAGTGTGAAAGTCAATTATCGTTCCTGTCCGGCTCGTCTTCTTTGTCCAAAATTCATACATTTGATTGGTAAATTTTAGTTTTTCAAAATTCGGGTAAATGTGTCAGTCAAAATTCTAAGAAAGTTATTGGTCAGTATCTGGAAGGGTGGGGCGTTTTTCGGAGACGGTCAAACTTCGGCCATATTGGTCACTCTCCGAAAAACGAAACAACAATAAAGATTGAAAACTTATTAAAGTGTAATCTTGATACTTCCAGGTATGAGACTATTTGAATTTTACATTTTTACCTAGAATAAATTCCATTTACATAAGTTAAGTGCGTAAATCTTTTTATACTTACTGTTTTAAAATTTGAACTTTCGAAATAAGCTACTGTCTCTTCATTTCATATTATTATAAGTTGTTATATGTACATAATTGCATTACTATGGTGTTCGCTTTTAATTTTATATATGTGTTCAAGTCCTTGCTCCGGAAACGGACATCACTGGCGCGCATGCGCAATACTTTTGAATTGATTATATTATGTTACAAATATTTTAAAACTCTCCGAAAAACGAAACAACAATAAAGATTGAAAACTTATTAAAGTGTAATCTTGATACTTCCAGCGTCCAGAAAAAAAAGCGAGAAGCTAGAAAAAAAGACGTTCTCCAAAGGCGGCCCGGGGATTCCATTCCAGACCCCGCGGCCCGCCGACTACAAGTTTTGCTGTGAGCGCATGGGAGATCGAGATAATGGCGCGCTCGCAGCGCCGACACAACGTTGCTCGGACTGTGTGCAACGTTCAACGTGATAGAAATATTACAGTCTTCCGAAACGTGTCCCCGATCACAAATTGTTTTCTTATCGAGACTGAAAAAGGAAAACTGATTGTACATGCGCGACTAGTGTCATACATTTTTATTCGGACTTTGCGATCATGAAAAATCAACTATAATAACTTATACATGTAACTTATACGTGAGGTTATCGTTAGGTTTTATTATAAAATTGTATAAGGTAACTTCTACATATCTGCTCTGACTTTCAAATGTTCCGACCCCACTTTCACAATTTTCTATATCAGACTATGAAGAAACGCAGTATTTGCAAAAATAAACATAGGTAATCACAGATTACGAAGCTCACCTCGTGGCAGCAAAATTCAATTCAAACATATTTCTAAGTTCATGTATATTGGCTTTTAAAGGCAAAATCATTCAAGCGGAAAAAGTAGGTCAATTTCATTTTATGAAAGTTTGATAAAAGATACATCCAATATGCAAGTTAAGTACATGAAGCACTTATACTTTGCTCATTATTGGCTTTTAAAGGAAAAATAACTCAAGCGGAAAAAGTAGGTCAAGGTCATTTTATGAAATATGACCAAAAATAAATCCAATATGCAAGTTTGGTACATGTAGCACTTATACTTTGCTCAATATTGGCTTTTAAAGGCAAAATCACTCAAGCGGAAAAAGTAGGTCAAGGTCATTTTATGAAAGTTTGATCAAAGATACATACAATATGTAAGTTTGGTACATGTAGCACTTATACTTTGCTCAATATTGGTTTTAAAAGCAAAATCACTCAAGTGGAAAAGTAGGTCAGATGTTGCATCCGATGCATGGGTCCATCTCGGCATCCAAAGATGAATCACTTGTGCAAGTTTGGTTACTGTAGCAGTAGTACTTTGTCAGATACTGAGCTACCCTAAGCTTCTTAACCAAGTCAATCAAGCGGAAAATGTAGGTCAGATGCTGCATCCGATGCATGGGTTCACCTCAGCATCCAAAGATGAATTACTTGTGCAAGTTTGGTTACTGTAGCATCAGTTCTTTGCCAAATACTGAGCTACCCCAAACTTCTTAAGCGGACACGGACGCGGACGCGCGGGGGTATAGCATAAGCTCACTCAACTTCGTCGAGGTGAGCTAAAAAATCATATGATGTCACGTATATCTATAGGACAATCGTGTGATGAATTAGATTTTTACGGTGTTTATTAATTTTCCAAATTCTATTGTCTATGATGGAGTGGAGAGGGTGCAAGGTAGCATGAGTCTTCATATCGAGTCTCTTTTTTGAAATAGTCCAAATGTCTTGTATTGCATATTTTGTTTTTCTTGCGATAACTCGGAGTCAATTCAAATAGATATGGTATTTGTGATGAAAGAAATGCATAATGTGCAATTTTATAAATAAATGGCGAAGTTCTGGAGAATATACAAATAATTTCCCGGTAACTTAGTATTTTTTAATTTGTTTAACACTGTAAACATGTATTTCAATGCTTCAAAATAAACAGTTGAAGAATTTATGCTATTAAATGATATCATGAAATGTCAGCGATTCCTTCAAGAAGATGGCCTATTTCATACTGTTTTAGATGAATGAATTCTCAATGTGGAAGGAATGAAGATATGTGCTCTTTTTAAAAATCTTTACTTTGACTGTTTAAACATGCAGAAAGGGCGGATCTAGAGGGGGTTAAGGGGTCCTTAGGAGGGAGGGGTTCTTACACCTCCCCTGGACTTTGCAAAAAAAAAAAAAAAAATCCGCAGATTTCCCCCGTTTTTATAAATCTATCTTTTTAATCATAGACAGGATCCCCTCCCCCGACGGGTTGTCCCCCCTGGGAAAATCTAGGTCCGCCAATGTATACATTGTGTATAAAGCAAGGCACGTGTACAGGGTTCTTGGGCATGAAATAGAGGTGGGATCTAGATCCGCTGAAGTTAACGTTTAAGTTCGATTTCTGAAAAGAGAAAAGGGGTCAAGCCGTTTATGAAGGAACACTTTTTTATCGTTAAAAAAAGAAAGTTATTCCATTTTCTCCATAACCATGTATGCAAAAATAAAGATGAAACAAAGAAATGCGTTAGAATTTTCTAAAAAAAGAAATTATACGATAATTGCACTTTATACACATCCTCAGATCCTCGGGTTAGCTAAATAGGCCTATTCGGGTCTCACGGTCTCAAAATTAAAAGGTTCTGTACATGAAATGTTTGTTCGTGTACTTATATTCAATTTAAGTATAAAACAAAATGATACAAATGTACCTATTATAAATACATTAAGCCATTATGTGTGAAAGCTCTTTTTTCCAGTTTTCAGAGATTTCATTACTAAATTTCGTCTTTTTCCCCCAAAATAATGCATGAAATACAGTTTTTCAAATCATCAGATCGCTTCATGGAACAACGTTTTTACGTTATTGAAATATAGGAATTGGTTTGGTCCAATTTGAATGAGAAATAAATGAGTAAGTTGAATTTTCCAGTTTTTCGCGATTTTTAATTGGAATTTTCATATTTTCCGAAAAAAAAAAATCAAATTTCCACGGGGTTGATTTTGGTAGACAATTTCTCCTGTGAAAGTCACTACATTAAGGTAATCAAATCAACAGAAAAAGTTTGTGTTGCAATTTGTTATAGGTTGGGCCCCTATATGCTGTAGTAGCCTGTACTTTGACTGGACTAACACTCAGAATCCTTTTTTTCTCGCCGTTTTGTGTTGCATTAAAGTGTAATGCGATGAGATATAGATAACAATCTGTATTGCGTATTTCTTTATTTCGTATTTATCATTCAGTTACCAAGATTAACAATTGCTTTGCATACAAGGGTAGCGGCAAAATGGACCATATTTGGCCCAAATCCAAATTGTTTTAAAAATCATTTATTCTTCTTCCATATGCTTATGGAACACAAAAAAGTACATATTTTATGTTATTTCTTGATAACCCCAGCTTTTGGGCAAAAACATCGAAAATTCAGCTCTATGACTTCACAAAAGAAATTAAGATTTCTCGCAAATGGACAAACATGCAGGTCTACAATTGTATATCCCAGAGCGAGCGCGTGTAAAAAGTTTTAATATTTACGGGACATTCCTTTGCATATAGCAAATGGACGTGGAAAGTGACCTTGTTACACGCACTTCCTCTATGTACAATCAGTACATAGAGTATAATCAGTATTTAACGGTAGGAATGACCAATTTTGGCAGCAAATAACACTCGTACAAATTTACAATATATTTTTTCCGACACCAATTCATTAAATATTAATACCTCGATAATTATTTTAAATGTGGAAATCATGAAGAAAACAATTTCTGAAAATCGCAAAAAAACAGTAGATTTTGCCCCTACCCGTCTGTATGGCTGTCCATCCGTCAACACTGACTTATTTTTCCTTGGACTTTTTTGTGTCTTGAAAGACATTCAATTCATGTTCATCATGTGCACAAACTTTTTTCCATTCATCAACTGCTTTCGCTTTTCACATCTAATAGGCGATAACAAGAAACAGGACATCCCGTTTTTGGACAAATATCCAACAATAACATGATTTGCCCTCAAACCCATAACGAAAATCAAATCGTAATATCAATGTTCATAAACATTACTAGGCTATAGTGGGACATGCTATCGAGTAATGCCTTCGTTAGTAGGTACATGTAAAAAGGAGCAGTCCTAATTCTTACTAACTTCGCTAAAAGTGACAACATTTGGGTAAATTCCCCCCACCCCATGAAATTGATAGAAATTACAGCATCAACTCCCACTCTTGAGTTCCAAAGGACCTTCACAGAAAATGCACTGAAGTATAAATCTCTACTCTAATGAAATATTTGACCTTGAGTATTTCATTTCAAAATCATACGTCACAGATTATAGGTAATTTAGTTTTCTGGTAAATCTAATGTTATTGTAACTCAAGTCCGATCCCATTTCATGCAAGTCAAACACATTCATTCGTGAATTCCAAACAATTTCAAAGGTCTTCTCTTCATGTCCAAGTAAATATATCATTAATAAATGACATCTTTAGCCGACAAAGTCTGCCAGAATGAGTGTTATTTCATGCAGTTTTCATCCTCTCGTGGTTGCAAAGGTCACACGCAAGTTATAGAGTTTTTTTTTTCCCTTTTGTTTTCCACTTTTTTTCGCTTCTTTGTGAACTTCCTGATAATATTTTTTGATTTGTTTGGTTTGGTCGCAATGGATTTAGACATTTCTCTTCCTCTCTTTATCATATATCAATACGAGTGTCTTTTGATTTCACTGCATGTGTATTGATAAGGTGATTAGAAAGTTTCTTAGGGTGTTTGCAACAAATAATGCATATACCACTGCGATCGGATACCTTCTTGCGTAAAGGTTTACGTATTAATTCTCCTGATTTGGTTCTTTGAGAGAAAACCCAGCGCATTTCTCTCGTGATTCTATCTTCTTGACTCAATAAACATTTTGTAGGATTCAGAGAAGAAAAATAGTCCCAAAATAGTTCATCATCTTTGGCAATATCATGGCTATTCTCGGCGTGGTTTCGTCCGCAATCAGAAGGGCTTTGAATAATTTCAAATTCGGGTTTCGTGCATGATTGATCAGGCGTGCAATCCCACTTTCATATTCCCTAGTAGCATCAATAACGTACTTTTTCCCTTGAAAAACAAATTCAAGACAATATGAAAGTTCATCATAACTTGCGTAAAGGTTTTGAATCCTTGTAAACTCACATTCGTCATAAAGTTTACAAACACCTTTGTATTCTATTACATAATCGCCCTTTTGAAATGATCTCCTCGCAAAAACCGATCTACCTCTTCTTGGCATAGTCTTTACATAGAAGGAGTTTTTCAAATAGTTTTCATCTTCACCCGTTAATCATTGTACCATTATTTCCGTCGAAGTTAGTGACGCCATACTTTTCCTTCTAATTTTAAGCCTACTATAGCAACCAAGCAACAGCCACTAAGTTTGCAAATGCGGACCCAGGATAATTTCCTACTTTCGATCAATGCAAAGAGATTAGATTTAATCGTCTTTTAAGTAGACATGCATCAAGTTGAGGGTGCAAGACCCCCTTTGCAAAAGTAAATGAAAAATACAATGATAGTGAAAAAAGGGTCAAAAGCGTATTTCATAAATGGGTCACAAATAACATCAGCAATTGGCATTTCCGCAAGTTCAGCCTAACGTTGTTTTTATCGCGGACCTCTCACAAAGGAAAATATTTTGATATGTACATGTAGCTATAATGTTGTATGATTTGTCACTAGACATCGTTTTCACGACAACGAACAAATCCCGCTGATGTAGCATATAATTCACTGCGTAGGAATGCACGTTGGGTCTTATGATGCTGAACCGTACGGTAATTGATCAATATCTTTTTTGCGAGGCAATTATTAAATATTTAGTTTGCCATAACAGTGGAATAAATAATTTATCAAAATCGTGTCAATATTGTAAGGTTCAAGCGGCTTTTAAATCAAACATTTTGTAATTTTAATTATGACAAATATATGGATAGATTACCACAGTTCATATCTTAAAGATAAATATCATGAGTGTAATAAGAAGGATCCTTCCATCATAACTAGATATACAATAGGCAATAGGTACTTCATTTCTGCCAATGTTAAACGTCTTCAAATTCATTAACATCATTTAAGGACAGATAAATTTGCAGCATTGACCAAACATGCACGTTTAAGGTACATAACACTCGCCATTGATCCTCAATCTAAACAATGAAATAGGACAAAAACATGTGAAAGTTTCGTGTGAGTGTGTAAAACCATATACTTTCCTTGAGTAAATTAACAAAATTACACAAAAATGGACATTTCTGACAAGGCCCAAAAAGAGGTCAAAAATAGAAACGCTAACGCTGCAAGATACGCCCTTCGGGAAGTATCTCAATACTCTACAGTATAAACCTAAATGAGTACATCCCCCCTCTCTTTCCTTTTTTCCTAATTCCTCAATTAAGCGACATAAGACTTAAATTACTTTCTTCTTGAAGTATACAAAATTTCAATACATTTGGACCAAAAAATAGATTATTAAATAATTTTTTTAAATATTTTCACGCAAAAAGCAATTTTAGCGCCAAAATGACCTTGACCCCTGACCTTGAAAATAAATAGGGTTCTTCGTCTTGATGTGGTCAACCTACATGGTAAATATGAATGCCATAGGGCTAACGGTTTAGTCTGCATCTCACCCACAAGGCAGGGGACAGACAGACAGCGCCATATACACCATAATACTAGTACGTCCTGTCTGAAGACGGGCGAAAAAAATGAGTTACTTTTTTTATTGATTCATCTTTATAGATTGCTAAATTAAATCCATGGAGCGGTTCTGTAGAACATTCTTCAATAAAGGGAACCGTCCAAGACTTCCTTTCCCTTACCCTCCCTGGATTGGGCTAAAAGATACAGTTTTGCAGAGTATCCCTCTAGTACTTCATGTATACCAGTTTTCATTAAAATTTATCATGTTGTTGACGAGAAGTTAAAAATGTGAAAAAGATTATAGACTATGACAATCCTTTAGCTCAGGTGAGCTAAAAAGTTATGGTTAAGTTTAATTTTTGAACGGACAGACAGACATGCCAAAACTCCATGTCCCCAAATATTTGATTCAAGGGGTATAACAAAAAGATACAAATGCAGACATTTTCATTTACATATTTTATTACTTTTATGGAATGTCAGTATGAGAATATATTGACATAAATAAACATTAGATGCTTTTAATTACCCAATATAAAATGCTTCCTATAAAATGAATACCCCCAGAGGGAGCAAAATTATTTATAGGTTAATGTATTTAGGTAAATTGTACCAAGTCTGAAGTCTTAGAACAAAAGCATGCAGAAGATATGCCCTGGAAAATACCTGAACACTGTGACCATGACCTTGGAGATATGACTTTGGTTAAATGTCATGAAAAAGTGTCATCTGACAAGGAACAATGGTACTAAGTATGAAGTTCCAGAACCAAAGTATGAGGACAAGGTTTTGCAGTCAGATGCACTGTGACCTAAACCTTAGAGATATGACCTTCGGCCATGGTCTAGACACACCAGTATCTCAAAAGAAACAATTGTGCCAAGTATGAAGTCCCAGAACCAAAATAATGTAGGAGATATGTTCCATATAAGGTTTTGTCATTCCATTAAACTGACTTTAGGTCAAGATCAAGAAACACGGTTATCTCATACGGAACAATTGCATCAAGTATGAAGTTCCAAAACCAGAAGTCTCTGGTGAGACTGAAGCTCTCCTGGTTGTTTGCTTAATTTAATCTATGTGACACACCCATTCTCCAAGACCCTGGGGATCAGGGACTAAAACAAAATACAAGACCAGAAAATGATTAATGTAATGGAAAAAGAATTACTCTCTACCAATTATACTTTCTGAGAATTGGTGCTCATAAGATTACATAGAGTTATACAAGAGAAAATGACCACACCCATTTTCCAAAACCCTGGGGGTCAGGGGATCAAACGAAATACCAGATGCACAACCAGACCACAGACTGAGAATAATGCAAAAATAATTATCTTTCTATCAATTATGCTTTCTGAGAATTGGTGCTCACAAGATTACATAGAGTTATATAGGAGAAAATGACCATGCCCACTTTCCAAGACCCTGGGGTCAGGGGCTCAAACAAAATATCAGGTGCACAACTAGATCACAGACTGAGAATAATGCTAAAAGAATTATCTTTCTATTGATTATACTTTCTGAGAATTGGTGCTCACAAGATTATGTTACATAGAGTTATATAGGAGAAAATGACCACACCCATTTTCCAAGACCCTGGGGGTCAGGGGCCCAAACAAAATATCAGGTGCTCAGCTAGACCACAGACTAAGAATAATGCTTAAAGAATTATCTTTCTATCAGTTATACTTTCTGATAGTTGGTGCTCACAAGATTACATAGAATTTATAGGAGAATAAAGCCTGTGTTTGTGAAACACGAATGCCCCCGGTGGCATCTTTGTTAGTATGAACACTATTTTCTGTTAAGTACATGTATGTGAGGTCACTGGGTTAAAAGGTCAAAGGTCAAGGTCACGAGGTCAAAAATTTTGGTATCAATGGAAAGGTCTTGTAACAAGAAATACACATGTGAAATATGAAAGCCCTATCACTTCCCATCCAAAAGTTATGCCCAATGTTAAAGTTTTTGAAAAGTAGGTCAAAGGTCAAGGTCAAGGTCACGAGGTCAAAAATTTTGGTATCAATGGAAAGGTCTTGTCACAAGGAATACACATGTGAAATATGAAAGCCCTATCACTTCCCATTCAAAAGTTATGCCCAATGTTAAAGTTTTTGAAAAGTAGGTGAAAGGTCAAGGTCAAGGTCACGAGGTCAAAAATTTTTGTATCAATGGAAAGGTCTTATCACAAGGAATACACATGTGAAATATGAAAGCCCTATCACTTCCCATTCAAAAGTTATGCCCAATGTTAAAGTTTTTGAAAAGTAGGTCAAAGGTCAAGGTCAAGGTCACGAGATCAAAAATTTTGGTATCAATGGAAAGGTCTTGTTACAAGGAATACACATGTGAAATATGAAAGCCCTATCATTCCCCATTCAAAAGTTATGCCCAATGTTTTGAAAAGTAGGTCAAAGGTCAAGGTCAAGGTCACGAGGTAAAAAATTTTGGTATCACTGGAAAGGTCTTGTCACAAGGAATACACATGTGAAATATGAAAGCCGTATCACTTCCCATTCAAAAGTTATGTCCAATGTTAAAGTTTTTCGGACAAACAGACAGACAAACAGACGGACAGGCCAAAAACTATATGCCCCCGAATATTTGATTCCGGGGGCATAAAAAGACCACACCCATTTTCCAAGACCCTGGGGGTCAGGGGCTCAAACAAAATACAAGATACAATAGACTGAGAATAATGCTAAAAGAATTATCTTTCAATTATACTTTCAGAGAATTGGTGCACACAAGATTGCACAGAATTATATAGGAGAAAAAGACCACATCCATTTTCCAAGACCCTGGGGGTCAGGGGCTCAATCAAAATATCAGGTGCACAACTAGACTACAGACATATCATATTGCAAAAAGAATTATGTCTCCATCATTAATAGTGTCAGAGGAGTTATAAGGACAAGATGACATAGAATTTTACTGACCACGCCCATTTTCTAAGACCCTGGGGGTCAGAGACTGATACTAAATGTCAGATGCACAACTAGACCAAAAACCAAGTAAAATGCAAAAAGAATTAACTTTCTATCTCTAACAGTTTCAGAGGAGTTGAGTGGACAAGAATTGTTTACGACAGACGGACAGACGGACAGACAGACAGACAGACGGACGCCGGACGAAGGGTGATTGCATAAGCTCGACTGGTCTGAGACCAGTAGAGCTAACCAGAGCATTTAGGAGATACATGTATGCCCCAAACAAGGTTTTAACAAGGTTTGTGTGCGCGTACATGTAAACCGGATAATGATACCACTTGCTAAACTAACGTAGTTATGGTCAATATGAAAGTTTATTGAGACATACAGGCAGACAGACCAAAAACTAAATGCTATTGAATTCTTGATTCAAGGGGCATAATAAAAATGTTAGGCAGTATGTCAATGTTGTTTGTTAAAGACTATTCCAGCATCCCCTTCCCTAGTATTGCCATAGTTTTGATGTACCCATACATACTGGGGAATAACTCCAAAGAGATTTTTTTTATATGTTTTCTTCAACCGGTTTTGCTTCCTTAAGAATCTCTGGCATGGCCACTTCAGCGAAAAAATTTGTGTCAGCAGGGGCAAACCTTTGTTTGTAAGTTGCCTTCTTATATAGGCTTATATACTTTTTGACACAAGAATGAAATCTAGATTTCTTAAATTTAAACTTCTGTGCCAAATTCGGGTGAAAAAATGTAGAAAAATTTAGGAACAGCCACACTTCTACTGCTGCCTTTTCTGACAGGTGCTCTGGGATCTCAAATAATTTAATCAAATCAGAGCCCTGCAACAAAATATCATGTTCTGGATCATACAAGAACACAACTACATGTTCTTGAGAGCAGCCAAAAGTGGGAATCATCCTACCCTTCAAGCAATGATTTGTGGTCACCTGCACGAAAGCATTAGTGATTGTTTCAGCTATAATCTGATCTATTACATTCAAGCTAAGTAGGACATCGTCTGAAACTTTATTTTTCACTTCCACACATAATTCTACCATATCTGTTTCATTCTTTGCTTTGTTTGATGTAGATGCCACTGGTCTGCCTGATGAATGTTCACCAACATTTTCACTTGCATCAATGCTAGAGGCAACATCTTTGTCAATTTTCATCTTTTTGGGAACTGGTTGGTAGTCATTTTCAAACTCAGCATCAATGTCACCTAATTCACCACTCAGAATTGTTACTGGCAGTTTTTGGTCCAGAAATATATCGGCATATCCGTGCCATACTAAACTTGATCCTTCAAAAGAAAACAAAAATATGAAGGTTTGATCACTAATGGGCCTACACTTGTCGCTTGCACTTCATTTCCATACATTGGTGATCAATCAGCATGCAGATGAGTCTTCAATCCCCAAATTATATGATTACATCTATTTATTTCTAATTATGAATACTTAAAGACAGAAGACAGACAAACAAATGCCCAACACAAAGAAATTTGCATAAGCTGATATTTGGTATTTGTCCATAAGCACTCGACAAACCTGGAAAACTCTTCATCCATTTGCACTATGGTGACAAATTACTATAGAACCAATGAGATTGTTCCTGCTGCAGGCAACAGAAGGATCCCCCAGTCAATGAACTTGAGTCAAGGTCAAAATGAAATAGCTATTTAATCCAATATTTTTTTCCATAGGGAAGGAATGTAAACAAAAACACAGAAACACTCAAATACACAATTTCATGTCATTTGATGTGTCTGTATACAAAATTTCATTTCAATATGTGAGTCCATTCCAGGGATATTGACCAGAAACCTTGATATTTTAGTTTTTCCTTAGTGCAAGGGGCGTAACTCTGACCAAAAATGTTCAATTGAACCCAAACATGAACTTGACCTGGATTTTCAATTGATGTGGTTGTGTACAAAATTTCATTTCAATATTTGAATCCATTCAACAGATATTGAACGAAAACCCTAAAATTTTGGTATTTTTCTAAGTGCAAGGGGTATAACTCTGTCAAAAATTTTTCGATTGGACCCAAATATGATCTTGACCTGGATTTTTACTTGATGTGTCTGCATACAAATTTATTTCAATATGTGAATCCATTCAAAAGATATTGAATGGAAACCCTGAAATTTTGGTATTTTTTCCTAAGAACAAAGGGGTATAACTCTGCCAAAAAATTTTCAATTGGACCGAAATATGGACTTGACCTAGATTTTCATTTGATGTGTCTGTATACAAAATTTCATTTCAATACATGAATCCATTCCACAGATATTGAATGGAAACCCTGAAATTTTGGTATTTTTCTAAGTGCAAGGGGCATAACTCTATCCAAAATGTTCGATTGGACCCAAATATGAACTTAACCTAGATGTTCATTTGATTTGTCTGTATACAAAATTTCATTTCAATATGTGAATCCATTCCACAGATATTGAACGGAAACCTTGAAATTTTGGTATTTTTCCAATTGCAGGGGCATAACTCTGTCAAAAATTGTTTGATTGGACCCAAATATAAAATTTTGATCTAGATTTTCATTTGATGTGTCTATATACAAAATTTCATTTCAATATGTGAAGCCATTCAAAAGATATTGAACGGAAACCCTGGAATTTTGGTATTTTTCTAAGTGCAAGGGGCATAACTCTGTCAAAATTTTTTCCAGTGGACCCAAATATGAACTTGACCTAGATTTTCATTTGATGTGGCTGTATACAAAATTTCATTTCAATATGTGAATCCAGTCAAGAGATATTAAGCAGAAACTCTTGTTGTGGACCGATCGACAGACCGACCGACCGACCGACCGACAGCAGTAAACCTATATGTCCCCTCTTATTCGAACTGGGGGCATAATTGAAAAAAAGAAAATCTGAAAAATCTTTACGCCAGCATTAAATGCAGCAAATGTGACTATGTACAGAAAATGGGTGCAGCCCCCCCCCCCCCCCCCAACATTGACATAGAAGCATCAGATGCACTAAATGTTACTAATGTACAGCATATGAATGTATAAAACCTTTGTTCTATTTGAATAAATGAAGAAAATGCCACAAAACAGATGTCAAAAACGCATAACAATTTGACTTTGGAGTGGTACCAAAAATAACAATACTTCTTCACACATCATTCTGATAATTTTGATTTGTCTCTGCATGCTTCCGTACTGAAGATGTTTGTCAAAAGAGGGTAACTCCATAACCTACTTTTGTCTGTGGTGGCACCAACTGTTGATGGATCTGGACAAAAAACAATAACACCAAGTCTTGTAGGGGACCATGAGTACTTCATGGCTATCCAGTTTCATGGAAATCCCTTCATTGGTTCTGGAGATGTTGAAAATGTGAAAATTTTACGACGACAAGCAATGACAAACACTTTGACAATACATGTAGCTCACTTGAGCTAAAAAGACATGTACAGTGAACTTTCATCAGTTTTAATAGTACTTACCAATGGCAGTGTTGCCTATTTTGATTCTCTTTTTGCATGTGCTGACCTTGCAAGGGCATTTATCATGCTTCCTGGATGCATTTTCATCAACCAAATATGAACGATCTGGTATCAACAAGGAAAAATAGTGTTCCGCTAATACAGCAGAAAGACCACTTTCATCTCCCTTTGATTTCTTATAATTTGCAATGGCCTTTTGATGGTACTGTTTATCTGTAAAAGGAAAATTGAACCAAATTTTTTTGCATCCAAGTTTATTTCAAATGCTTTACATTTCCATTCCAAGACTCATAATTTATTCTTTTGCCAGTATACCCGCAAAGCAGGCGAGGTCTTACAGCTTTCATGCTGTTTGTTAATCTGTCCATTTGTCTGTCAGTCCTATGAATTAATATCACATAGAATTATTTATTCAAATTCTGACAAAAAATTACAACACTTGTAAAAGACCATTAGTACTTCATTCCTACCAAGTGTCATCCAAATCCCTTTAATGGTTCTGGAGAAGAAATTGAAAATGTGAAAAGTTGACACAGACACCGACAATGGATGAAAAATGGCTGTTTTCCTTGGAAACTGCAATTTTATAAATTGAATTATTGTATCCTCCTTCCAGTATGTATGATTATGAAAGAAGAAATAGACTAGATCTGTCTATACTTACTATATAAGAGGTATAATTGAAGTTTAAAACAGGCTCAGAAAAGGGCAAATCTTTTAATAAAGGAGCCCCTTTTTTGCATCATTTTGCTTAGTTTCAAGCACGAAATATGAGATCAGCAGACTGACCTGTAGTTCAAGTGCATTACAGGTAAATCTAAAAAATATCAGCCTAGAACTTTTTAAAATGTAAAAATTAGAGTGGAGAATTTGTTCGTTTTTTCGTAATTTCATTTTCATTTTCATTTGATAAAATACATATACATAGAAAGGAGGAGATCTCCAACAAGACCCCGTTGCAGCATCAACAGTAAAACACCAAAACACCCGATGCAAAAATACAAAAGACGAGTACAGCACGAGACGGAAAAGAGACACACGACATTTAAACATCAAACACAAAAGACTACACATAAACCGACGAGACCAATGGGTAACCGGTGCCGACTTTGGACGGCCATCTGTCACGCAAGTAGCAAATGGTGTGGTTATCCTGGATTACGTGCGCACAACCCTCTCACTTCTCCAATTACCCAGAGGTCTCGAAGAACGTACAATTGTGGTGTAAAACAACCTCCTCATTGTAAGATGACATCACACAAACAAGACCGCGAAACTCAGAGGCCCCAGAGACACAGATGAATATGTAAATGGATATAAAAAGAGGGCATGCGTAATACAGTCTGTGCTCTGCCGGCTGTAGCGAGCTCATGTATGTAATCACCCGAGGAGTCCGACTGACATTCAGAGAGGACAGGTGGTCGGGGCCCTGTCTTCTCTAAAGAGGTTTGGACAGGGCCCGTCATGGAGTCCCGTCGTCACAGTCAGTCAGAGTGCAAGTCTCAAGGATGCGCTTGTACAAGACTGTAGATTGGTCAAGTACCAAGCCTAGTGTCCGTCTGGTAACATTAGGATCATATCCACGGTATAAAATCAAATTCAAGGAATTGTGGTCCCCCGCTTTTGGGTGTTTGTCTTTAAAGAAATGCTTACAGACACCCCCCCATTCTTAAGTTTTAATAATATATCTCATATATTATCAACATTCTAAATATGAATGATTAACTCCAAGAAAAGGTCAAAAGGTACAAACTTTTGTTTTGTTTCCAAGGGACAGGGCTTATAAAAAGGTATGCACATGTGAAATATTTAAGACCCATGATTTAAATTAAAATCAAAAACTTATGGTCGAGGTTGAAGTTTTTAAATGTGGGTCAACCTCCATGGACAAGGTCACAAGGTCAGGTTGTTGTTACCAACAGAAAGGTCTCATCACAAGGAATACACATGTGAAATGTGAAAGCCCTATCATTTTCCATTAAAAAGCTATGGACAAGGTTATAGTTTTTTGAAAAGTAGGTCGAACTCAAAGGTCAAGGTCACAAGGTAAAAAATTTTGGTATCCATGGAAAGGTCTTGTCACAAGGAATACACATGTGAAATATCAAAGCCCTATCACTTTCCATTCAAAAGTTATGGTCAAGGTTAAAGTTTTTAATAAGTAGGTCAAAGTCCAAGGTCAAGGTCACAAGGTCAAAAATTTTGGTATCCATGGAAAGGTCTTGTCACAAGGAATACACATGTGAAATATCAAAGCCCTATCACTTTCCATTCAAAAGTTATGGTCAAGGTTGTAGTTTTTTGAAAAGTAGGTCAAAGTCCAAGGTCAATGTCACAAGGTCAAAAATTTTGGTATCCATGGAAAGGTCTTGTCACAAGTAATACACATGTGAAATATCAAAGCCCTATCACTTTCCATTCAAAAGTTATGCACAAGGTTAAAGTTTTTGTGACTGACGGACAGACAGACGGACAGACGGACGGACAGACGGATGAACCGGTTTTAATGACCCCGCGCTTTCGCGAAAGCGGGGGACAAAAAGGCGTTTGATGATTCTGGCGCATTTTCGATGGTTATGCTGCCTACCTTTGATCCTTTTTATTTTGTTTATCATATCACCATAAAAGACAGGTTGTGTAATACCCATAGTAATGTACTCTGTTGCATGTATAGATCCGAATTTCAAAAGAAGTTGACTGTAATTTTTGTAAAACTTCCAGAAAGTCTTAACTAGTTTATGAAAGCGGAAACCCTGACCTAAAAGTTTTTTGGTAATTTGTAAATTTCTACTGTGAAAATCCAAAATATCAGTACATGCTCTAGCGTACCGGATGAGCTGTGATATGTACATGTAAATGCCGTATGACGGTAATCTTGGAACATCACCGTCAAGCTAAGGGAAATTTACTATGTTAATGAATCCAAAATCATCCCTTTTGTCATATACACTTGTATGAATCTTTCCGTTTACAATTTTGATATTTAGGTCCAAAAATGGTGTTTCTGTATTTGAAAGGTTTGTCTTGTTAAGGGTTAATTCTTGTGGATAAATTTCATTCTTATATAATTCAAAAGCAGGATTGTCAATGGTTAGAATATCATCCAGATACCTAGAAGTATTATTGAAACAGTTCAGCTCATCAAATTTTCTTTGCTTTTGAAGATTTTGGATAAATTCTTTTTCATAAGTGTATAAAAATAAATCTGCAACAAGAGGCGCACAGTTAGTACCCATAGGAATTCCTACAACCTGCTTGTATAGATGGTACCGTAATTAGATTTTAATTACATGGTACCGTAATTAGACAAGATACAAAATTTCAGACGAATCTGACCATTTGGAGAGGGGTAATCGACGATAGTGACATTTTTATTCTAATTCCTTGTATTTTGATGAAATTACGCATACATCAGTGATAAAACTAAAAATTATTCTTTCATTGGCAGGCTTTGATTTCCTGTATAAATGGAAATAGCCTATACTTGTCATAATGGTCATTGGTTTAACTTGACTTCTTTAAATTCAATATAAATCGAGACTTCTAAAGTAAGAATAAGGTCAGGAAACGATATGACATAGTAATAAGATAGGGAACGAATATTTGACTTTTTTGTATAAATGGGTTGATTTTCGAACTGTACAACAACAAATATTTAAGCCAATGTGGTGTTCTCATCATTACAGGTATTTGTAAATAGCAATATTTGTTTTTCCGATACACAAGATTGAAGTCAATCTCATAATCATCGTTTATAATCATAATTCAACATATTGTCTTCTTGTCTTTATTATTATTTTCTTGTAAAAACACAAATAGGGGACGTTCGATGGGCCTCCCTCAGGAATTTTTTTAAAAAATGAAGTAAAATGGTGCATTCTGGGGTTTATTTTCTAAGTGGGGGTACCTCGATTGTGATCGACTCCGCCTTTTTAGAAGACTTATAATTTAAAATAAATATCTAATTCCATGAAATTCGACAAAAACCACAGAAAATAACCTTTTTTTAAAAAAATCAGAGCAAAACCACCTAGGACGACAACAAACAGCTACGAAAACACGAAGGGTGCGAACACAGATGGGCGCGAAACAACCCGGACTCTAAAACTTTTGAAAATTTTGCATGTTTTGTACAACTATTATGATCAATCTCAAGACATTTTTGTCTATACCCTTCCCCAACCATTGTTAAAAAAATTAAATTTTATGGGCCTAAAAGTTAGTTTCATAGGCCGACGTGATCTCATATGTCGGATGAAGTTGTAAAAAGCCGACGTGGAAAAAGACCGAAGTGACCAGGGGCCAAAGTGACTGCACCCTAGTTCGGATAACAGAACTGATATTGATATATATCAGTTCTGATCCGATCCCTTTCTTCAATGTGTGTTTTTTCTTAATAAAATGACTTAAAAACTGTTTGATTGAGAGTTCTAGATTAGTAGATACAATGTATCAATCAAATAATTTGGCATTTCAAATATGTTACTAGACATCAATAACTCTTAATTTACAACATGTACAAAGTTGCATTACTTTATTTGTATCCAGAGTCTTGTTAGAAATTCCTCCGATCACCTAGTTCCGAAAGTTCGTTTTTATAATAATTCATTCCCGAGACGGTTATTTTAGCGTCTCGGGGACGAAACAATAGTTGGGAGAATTGACCTGAAGTGTTTCACTTGGAACATAGAACAAAAAAAGGAATTTCTAACAAAAATCTGGATTCAGTATTAAATGAATGCAGCTTGGAAAAGTTATTGATGCCTAGATATTGTTTAAGTGGTACGGAATATAATTGATATCTAGAATACTTCATTTGAGTGTTTTACAAAAGTTTTTCAGCATTGTCCTAAAATTTTGAACGAAAGAGCACTTTTTCAGAAGGGATCGGCACAGAACACTTATGACTCTTGATCATACATGTACATGTAGTGTTCTGGTACGGAACTCAGTACACCCATGCTAGTACATGTAGTACTAGGTAACATTCACTTCACATGTACACAGAAAACTTACTCAAGTCGAAAAATACTTACTGCGAAAAAAGTTCAAGAGACACAAAAACATTTTTTCGTAACATCTGGGTACAGCTTTAAGACCATTCTCCACAACATCATTGATAATCCAATGCTTGAACATCTGCTGATAAGAGATGGTACAGTAATCTTGTACTACGGAGTCATCCGCCGCCCAATAATCACCGGCTAAACAATCACTTCTTACATTGACGTAACCCTGAAGAATAACGTCAGCGTTGGTGAATGATACAGGTTTGATCGCGTTACAACTCTCTATTACATGATTAACCAATGTGTGACTTTTGATTTTTTTAAGTGTTGACTTAAGCTGCGCCTCTTCTGTTGAACCTATGTATAATTTTAAGTTTCTTTCGGAAAAGTTTTCAGCCATCTTGTTTGCAAATAAGATCATTTAGTGCGTTTTCAATCAATAAATTCCAGAAAACACGAAGTCATGATTCCACACAGTCTTTACGTTTGTCAACATCTGATCAGCCGGAAGTATCATCGAATGTCGCTATTTGCAATGGCGTAAGGTCCCCTATGCAAAAAAATAGATTTATCGGTTATAATACAATACTGAGGGGACCTTACGCCATTGACTTTCGTGTAAAGAGGGAACCTTACGACATTGAATTTAATAAAAAGGGATCCTTACGCTTTTGACTTTTCATAATTGGAGGAGGGGGCGACAGAACTGGGCGAAGAATATCAGAAAGGGATGAGGGGGGGGGGGGGGGGAAAAGGGGCGGAAAAGGGAGAAAAGGGTGGGAGGTGGTAGGAGGAGAGGAGGGGACCTTACGCCATTGACTTTCTACATGGACCATAATAATGAGGGGAAGCTTACGTCATTGACTTTCTATATGGACCATAATAAAGAGGGGACCTTACGCCATTGACTTTCTTTATGGACCATAATAAAGAGGGGACCTTACGCCATTGACTTTCTCTATGTATTATAATACAGAGGGGACCTTACGCCATTGACTTTCTATATGGACCATAATAAAGAGGGGACCTTAAACCATTGACTTTCTACATGGACCATAATAAAGAGGGGACCTTACGCCATTGACTTTCTCTATGTATTATAATACAGAGGGGACCTTACGCCATTGACTTTCTATATGGGCCATAATAAAGAGGGGACCATACGCCATTGACTTTCTCTATGTACATGTATTATAATACAGAGGGGACCTTACGCCATTGACATTCTATATTGATTATAATACAGAGGGGACCTTACGCCATTGACTTTCTACATGGACCATAATAAAGAGGGGACCTTACGCCATTGACTTTCTCTATGTACTATAATACAGAGGGGACCTTACGCCATTGACTTTCTACATGGACCATAATAAAGAGGGGACATTACACCATTGACTTTCTCTATGTATTATAATACAGAGGGGACCTTACGCCATTGACTTTCTATATGGACCATAATAAAGAGGGGACCTTACGCCATTGACTTTCTCTTTGTATTATAATACAGTGGGGACCTTACACCATTGACATTCTATATGGCTTATAATACAGGAGGGGACCTTACGCCATTGACTTTCTGTATGGATTATAATACAGAGGGAACCTTACGCCATTGACTTTCTATATGGATTATAATACAGAGGGGACCTTACACCATTGACTTTCTACATGGACCATAATAAAGAGGGTACCTTACGCCATTGACTTTCTCTATGTATTATAATACAGAGGGGACCTTACGCCATTGACTTTCTATATGGACCATAATAAAGAGGGGACCTTACGCCATTGACTTTCTCTATGTATTATAATACAGAGGGGACCTTACGCCATTGACTTTCTATATGGACCATAATAAAGAGGGGACCTTACGCCATTGACTTTCTCTATGTATTATAATACAGAAGGGACCTTACGCCATTGACATTCTATATGGATTATAATACAGAGGGGACCTTACGCCATTGACTTTCTACATGGACCATAATAAAGAGGGGACCTTACGCCATTGACTTTCTCTATGTATTATAATACAGAGGGGACCTTACGCCATTGACTTTCTATATGGACCATAATAAAGAGGGGACCTTACGCCATTGACTTTCTCTATGTATTATAATACAGAGGGGACCTTACGCCATTGACTGTCTATATGGACCATAATAAAGAGGGGACCTTACGCCATTGACTTTCTCTATGTATTATAATATAGAGGGGACCTTACGCCATTGACATTCTATAAGGATTATAATAAAAAGGGGACCTTACGCCATTGACTTTCTACATGGACCATAATAAAGAGGGGACCTTACGCCATTGACTTTCTCTATGTATTATAATACAGAGGGGACCTTACGCCATTGACTTTCTATATGGACCATAATAAAGAGGGGACCTTACGCCATTGACTTTCTCTATGTATTATAATACAGAGGGGACCTTTCGCCATTGACACTCTATATGGATTATAATACAGAGGGGACCTTACGCCATTGACTTTCTACATGGACCATAATAAAGAGGGGACCTTACTCCATTGACTTTCTCTACGTATTATAATACAGAGGGGACCTTACGCCATTGACTTTCTATATGGACCATAATAAAGAGGGGACCTTACACCATTGACTTTCTCTATGAATTATAATACAGAGGGGACCTTACGCCATTGACTTTCTATATGGACCATAATAAAGTGGGGACCTTACGCCATTGACATTTATCTATGTATTATAATACGGAGGGGACCTTGCGCCATTGACATTCTATATGGCTTATAATACAGAGGGGACCTTACGCCATTGACTTTCTGTATGGATTATAATACAGAGGGGACCTTACGCCATTGACTTTCTCTATGTATTATTATACAGAGGGGACCTTACACCATTGAATTTCTACATGGACCATAATAAAGAGGGTACCTTACGCCATTGACTTTCTACATGGACCATAACAAAGAGGGGACCTTACGCCATTGACTTTCTCTATGTATTATAATACAGAGGGGACCTTACGTCATTGACTTTCTATATGGACCAAAATAAAGAGGGGACCTTAAACCATTGACTTTCTACATGGACCATAATAAAGAGGGGACCTTACGCCATTGACTTTCTCTATGTATTATAATACAGAGGGGACCTTACGCCATTGACTTTCTATATGTACCATAATAAAGAGGGGACCTTACACCATTGACTTTCTACATGGACCATAATAAAGAGGGGACCTTACGCCATTGACTTTCTCTATGTATTATAATACAGAGGGGACCTTACGCCATTGACTTTCTATATGGATCATAATAAAGAGGGGACCTTACGCCATTGACTTTCTCTATATATTATAATACAGAGGGGACCTTACGCCATTGACTTTCTATATGGACCATAATAAAGAGGGGACCTTACGCCATTTACTTTCTCTATGTATTATAATACAGAGGGGACCTTATGTCATTGACTTTCTATATGGACCATAATAAAGAGGGGACCTTACGCAATTGTCTTTCTCTATGTATTATAATACAGAGGGGACCTTACGCCATTGACTTTCTATATGGACCATAATAAATAGGGGACCATACGCCATTGACTTTCTCTATGTATTATAATACAGAGGGGACCTTACGCCATTGACATTCTGTATGGATTATAATACAGAGGGTGCCTTACGCCATTGACTTTCTACATGGACCATAATAAAGAGGGGACCTTACGCCATTGACTTTCTCTATGTATTATAATACAGAGGGGACCTTACGCCATTGACTTTCTACATGGAACATAATAAAGAGGGGACCTTACACCATTGACTTTCTCTATGTATTATAATACAGAGGGGACCTTACGCCATTGACTTTCTATATGGACCATAATAAAGAGGGGACCCTACGCCATTGACATTTATCTATGTATTATAATACAGAGGGGACCTTGCGCCATTGACATTCTATATGGCTTATAATACAGAGGGGACCTTACGCCATTGTCTTTCTGTATGGATTTTAATACAGAGGGGACCTTACGCCATTGACTTTCTCTATGTATTATAATACAGAGGGGACCTTACGCCATTGACTTTCTATATGGACCATAATAAAGAGGGGACCTTACGCCATTGACTTTCTCTATGTATTATGATACAGAGGGGACCTTACGCCATTGACATTCTACATGGACCATAATAAAGAAGGGACCTTACGCCATTGACTTTCATATGGATTATAATACAGAGGGGACCTTACGCCAATCATATTCTATATGGATTATAATACAGAAGGGACCTTACGCCATTGACATTCTATAAGAACCGTAATACAGAGGGGACCCAACGCCATTGATTTTCTATGTTCATAATAATGCAGAGGGGAACCTAACACCATCAACGAAATCTGTATGGACTTTAATACAGAGGGGACCTTACAACATTGACTTTATACATCGACCATGATACAGAAGGGACCTTACACCATTGACTTTCTATATGGACAATAATACAATGGGAACCTTACACTATTGACATCTATATGTATCATAATGAAGAGGGGACCTAACTCCATGACTTTCTATATGAACCATAGTACAGATGGGACCTTACTCCATTTACTTTCTATATAGACTATAGTACAGAGGGGGCCTTTTGCCTTTGACTTTCTATATGGACCATAATACAGAGGGGACCTTACGCCATTGACTTTCTGTATGGACCATAGTACAGAGGGGATCTTACGCCATTGACTTTCTATATGTATCATAATACTCTTAATACAGAGGGGACCTTACTCCATTGACTTTCTATATAGAACATAGTACAGAGGGAACCTTACTCTATTGACTTTCTATACGGATCATAATACGGAGGGGACCTTACTCCATGGACTTTCTATATAGACCATAGTACAGAGGGGACCTTCCGCCATTTACTTTATATATGGACCATAATACAGAGGGAACCTTACACCATTGACTTTCTATAAGGAGCGTAATACAGAGGGGACATTACGCCATTGACTTTCTATATGGACCATAGTACAGTGGGGACCTTACACCATTGACATTCTACATCGACATTATACAGAGAGGAACTTACGCGATTGACTTTCTCTATAGACCATAATACAATTGGGACCTTACACCATTGACTGTCTATATAGACCATAGTACAGAGAGGACCTTACGCCATTAACTTTCTGTATAGACCATAATACAGAGGGGACCTTACGCCATTGACTTTCTATATAGACCATAATACAGAGGGGACATTACGCCATTGACTTTCAATATATACCATAATACAGAGGGGACCTTACGCCATTGACTTTCAATATATACCATAATACAGAGTGGACCTTACGTGATTGACTTTCTTTATGGACCATAATACAGATGGGATTTTACGCCATTGACGTTCTGGATCAAAATACAGAGGGGACCTTACGCCATTGACTTTCTATATAGACGATAGTATTGAGGGGACCTTACGCCATTGACTTTTTATATAGACCATAGTGCAGAGGGGACCTTACGACATTGACTTTCTATATGGATCATAAAACAGAGGGGGCCATACTCCATTGACATTCAATATAGACCTTAGTACAGAGGGACCTTATGCTATTGACTTTCTATATGGATCATAATACAGAAGGGACCTTACTCCATTGACTTTCTATATAGACCATAAAACAGAGGGGACCTTACGCCATTGACTTTCTATATAGATCATAATGCAGAGGGGACCTTACTCCATTGACATTCTATATAGACGATAGTACAGAGGGAACCTTACGCCATTTACTTTATATATGGACCATAATACGGAGGGAACCTTTCAATATTGACTATCTACAAGGACCGTAATACAGAGGTGTTATTACGCCATATGACTTTCTATATAGACCATAATATAAAGGGGACCTTCCACCATTGACATTCTACATCGACATAATACAGAGAGTACCTTATGCCATTGACTTTCTCTATAGACCATAATACAATGGGGACCTTACACCATTGACTGTCTATATGGATCATAATAAAGAGGGAATCTTACGCCATTGACTGTCTATATGGACCATAATACATAGGGGACCTTACGCCATTGACTTTCTATATAAAGACCATAGTACAGAGGGGACCTTACGCCATTGACTTTCTACATCGACCATAATACAGAGGGGACCTTACACCATTGACTTTCTATATGGACCATAATACACAAGGGATCTTACGCCATTGACTTTCTATATGGACCATAATACAGAGGGGACCTTACGCCATTGACTTTCTATATGGACCATAATACAGAGGGGACCTTACACCATTGACTTTCTATATAGACTATAGTACAGAGGGGACCTTACGCCATTGACTTTCTGTATGGACCACAGTACAGAGGGGACCTTACGCCATTGTCTTTCTATATGGATCATAATACAGAGGGGACCTTACGCAATTGACTTTCTATATTACCCATAGTACAGGGTGGATCTTACGCCATTGACTTTTTATATGGATCATAATACAGAGGGGACCTTACGTTATCGACTTTTTGTATGACCATAGCAGAGAGGGAACCTTACAACATTGACTTTTATAAGAACCGTAATACAGAGGGGACCCTACGCCATTGACTTTCTATGTTCACAATAATACAGAGGGGAACATAACACTATTAACGAAATCTGTATGGACCTTAATACAGAGTGGACCTTACACCATTGACTTACTATATGGACCATAATACAGATGGTAACTTACACCATTGAATTTCTACACGGACCATAATACAGAGGGGACCTTACACCATTGACTTTATACATAGACAATAATACAGAAGGGACCTTACACCATTGACTTTCTATATGGACAATAATACAATGGGGACCTTACACCCTTGACTACTATATGAATCATAATACAAAGGGGTCCTTACTCCATTGTCTTTCTATATGAATCATAGTACAGAGGGGACCTTACACCATTGACTTTATATAAGAACTGTAATACAGAGGGGACCTTACACCATTATGTTTCATGGAAGAAGAAATAGATTCTATCACTTTCTACTGAGACATTAAAAGTTACACTCTATGCTGTCCCACGACTCTGATGGTCACATGAACACCTCACTCTATGACAAACGTGACGACTTAAGTTTCAGCATCACAAACTTTCCTTTTCTGAGTAGCAACATTCTTTCAGCGCCTGCTTATGGCGTGTTAATATGCCAGATAAAGTACAAAATATATAGATTTTGATAGATGCAAGCAGGAGATGCTGACTCTTTCTGGGCACCTGGTCTCACTCTCATGTAATGGGAGTTCGCTTCTTTCCATGTAGTGGAAGCGCAGGGATCACTTTGTCCGTTGTCCGTCTGTCAGTCAGTCCGTCCGTCCGTCTGTCTGTCACACTTTGGGTGTCACACCCCATAACTTTTCATCGGTAAGTGATAGGGCTTTGATATTTCACATGTGTATTTCCTGTGATGAGACCTTTTTACACATACCATAATTTTTGACCTAGTGACCTTGACCTAGATATTTGTCCTACTTTTCAAAAAATTAACATTGGCTATATCATTTGATTGGTAAGTGATAGGGATTTTATAATTCACATGTGTATTCCTTTTCATAAGACCTTTGTACAGATACCAAATTCTTTTTACCTAGTGACCTTGACCTAGATATTTGACCTACTTTTCCCAAAAAAAAAAACATTTGCTATATCTTTTGATTGGTAAGTGATAGGGATTTTATAATTCACATGTGTATTTCCTGTGACATAACCTTACAACATGTACCATAAATTTTGACCTAGTGACCTTGACCTAGATATTTGACCTACTTTTCCAAACAATTAACATTGGCTATAACTTTTGATTGGTAAGTGATATGAATTTTATAATTAACATGTGTATTCCTTTTCATAAGACCTTATTACAGATACCAATTTTTTTACCTAGTGACCTTGACCTAGGTATTTGACTTACATTTGAAAAAAAATTAAGAATGGCTATATGTTTTATTTTATAAGTGACACGGCTTTGATATTTCAAACATGTATTTCTTATGATGAGTCCTTTCTTTTATTCCCAAAAATTTGTACCCAGTGACTTCACCTAGATGATTGACCTTTTCTGAGAGTAACAGATTGACCATAGCTTTTAATTGATAAGTAAGAGGTTTTATATTTCACATGCGACTTCATTTGACAAGACTTTCCCACTGATAATTTGTACAAATATTGAACCAAGTGACCTAGACCTACATATTTTATCAACTTTTTAAAAATAGGTCGCTTCGCAGGAGACACAAGCATCTCTTGGATTGCTATTTTTGTTTGTTTGCTTTGGTTCCTGTTTTATCCTGATTTGTATGGCCCGGTTTATGATTTTCTGAATCATCCTTTTATTACTGTATTTTGGGATATGGTCATTGTCCATATTTGTCATTTGTATCGTGGATATGATCCCGCTGTCAGTGAACGGACACTCGACATGGTACTTGACCAATGTACAGCCTTGTGTCAGCACATTTGTAAGAATTGCACTCTGATTAAATGTGACGATGGGAATCCAAGCCGGGTCCTTTCCAAACTTCTTTAGAGAAGACTGGGCCCGATAGCTCCTCTGAATGTCAGTCGGACTCCTCGTGTAAAAAAAGCATGAGCTAGCTGCAGCCGGCAGAGCACGGACTGTACCGGTATTACGTACGGGCCCCTAACCCCCTCCATTTATATACTAGTATTAATCTGCGTTGCTTTGGCCTCTGCATATAACTGTCTTTTTTGTGTGGTCATCAAACAGTGAGGAGGTTGTTTTACACTACAATTTTGCGTTCTTCGAGATATTTTGGCAAATGCAAACGTGGGAGGGTTGTGCGCACGTAATCTGGATAACCACACCATTTCTGCAACTTGCGTAACAAATGACCGTCCTAAGTCGGCACCGGTTACCCATTGGTCTCGTTTTACACTACAATTTTGCGTTCTTCGAGATATTTTGGTAACTGCAAACGTGGGAAGGTTGTGCGCACGTAATCTTGATAACCACACCTTTTCTGCTACTTGCGTATTAAATGGCCGTCCTAAGTCGGCACCGGTTACCTGTTGGTCTCTTTGGTTTATGTGTAGATTTTGTGTTTCATGTTTCTGTGTCGGGTGCTCGTCTTTGTGTTTTTGCATGGGATGTTTGGCGTTTTCCTGTTGGTACTGCAACAGAGTCATGTTGGAGATCCCCTCCCTCCTTTCATATGGATGCAGATACCGAGTCTTCTTGAATACCCAATCATTTCTTTTGTTACGTGAAGTAACAAATGTATTTAGTCAATATAGAAAGAATTTGGAGTATAAGGGTACCCTCAGTATTACAGTCAATATGGAAAGGAAATGTCAAAATGTATCCTCTGAACAATAATCGTCCATATAAAAAGTCAATGCCATAAGCCCCCCTCTATATTACTGTCCTTCTAGAAAGTCAATATAAGTGTCCATATAAGAAGTCAATGGCGTAAGGTCCCCTATCTATTTAAGATTATTGGAAGTCGATGACGTAATGTCCCTCTGTAAATTTTTTCAATGGCGTAAGGTCCCCTCCGTATTACTGCATATCGAAACAGAAGTCAATGGCGTTAGGTCCCCTCTGCTCAGTTCAGTTTGATAGGCGTACCGTCAGAAATAAGCTGTATGTTGGAATTTTGACCTATGCAACGGACCCACCGAAGCAGTGAGGGTTCTTTTACGTTCCTACGCCTATCCGAGACAGGGGACCCCCGTTTTATAGTCCCTTCAGAAAGACTAGGCTGGGGTTACTTGTCTATATACAAGGTGTAAGCCCACATCACCTGGCGAGGCTCTAAGTTGGTAATCGTCCCTTCACCTGGCGCTCGTCGGATTCGAACCTGTCAGTCTCATGCTTCACTGACCACGACGTACTTAACGCTTTACCAACTTAACTTATTGTCCAGACAAGGTCGGAAGGTCCCTCTGTTATGGGGGTGGGGAGAGAGAGACAAGGAGGTACCACTTCTCCCCTTTCTCGTTCCTTTTCGACCTTAGGAAGTCAATGGCGTAAAGTTCCTCTCGTAAAATTGTCCGTATAAAAAGTCAATGACGTAAGTTCCCCTCTGTATTATAATCCATAGAGAAAGTCAATGGTGTAAGGTCCCCTCTGTATATTATTGTCCATAAAGAAAGTCAATGGTGTAAGGTCCCCTCTGTATATTATTGTCCATAAAGAAAGTCAATGGTGTAAGGTCCCCTCTGTATATTATTGTCCATATAAAAAGTCAATGGTGGAAGGTCCCCTCTGTATTATAATACATAGAGAAAGTCAATGGCGTAAGGTCCCCTCTGTATTATGGTCCATATAGAAAGTCAATGGCGTAAGGTCCCCTCTGTATTATAATACATAGAGAAAGTCAATGGCGTAAGGTCCCCTCTGTATTATGGTCCATATAGAAAGTCAATGGCGTTAGGTACCCTCTGTATTATAATCCATAGAGAAAGTCAATGGCGTAAGGTCCCCTCTGTATTATAATCCATAGAGAAAGTCAATGGCGTAAGGTCCCCTCTGTATTATAATCCATATAGATTGTCAATGGCATAAGGTCCCCTCTGTATTATAATACATAGAGAAAGTCAATGGCGTAAGGTCCCCTCTTTATTATGGTCCATATAAAAAGTCAATGGCGTAAGGTCCCCTGTTTATTATGGTCCATATAGAAAGTCAATGGCGTAAGGTCCCCTCTGTATTATAATCCATAGAGAAAGTCAATGGCGTAAGGTCCCCTCTGTATTATAATCCATATAGAATGTCAATGGCGTAAGGTCCCCTCTGTATTATAATACATAGAGAAAGTCAATGGCGTAAGGTCCCCTCTTTATGATGGTCCATATAGAAAGTCAATGGCGTAAGGTCCCCTCTGTATTATAATACATAGAGAAAGTCAATGGCGTAAGGTCCCCTCTGTATTATAGTCCATATAGATAGTAAATGGCGTAAGGTCCCCTTTGTATTTTGGTCCATATAGAAAGTCAATGGCGTAAGGTCCCCTCTGTATTATAATACATAGAGAAAGTCAATGGCGCAAGGTCCCCTCTGTATTATGGTCCATATAGAAAGTCAATGGCGTAAGGTCCCCTCTGTATTATAATACATAGAGAAAGTCAATGGCGTAAGGTCCCCTCTGTATTATGGTCCATATAGAAAGTCAATGGCGTAAGGTCCCCTCTGTATTATAATACATAGAGAAAGTCAATGGCGTAAGGTCCCCTCTGTATTATGGTCCATATAGAAAGTCAATGGCGTTAGGTACCCTCTGTATTATAATCCATAGAGAAAGTCAATGGCGTAAGGTCCCCTCTTTATTATGGTCCATATAGAAAGTAAATGGCGTAAGGTCCCCTTTGTATTATAATACATAGAGAAAGTCAATGGCGTTAGGTCCCCTCTGTATTATAATACATAGAGAAAGTCAATGGCGTAAGGTCCCCTCTGTATTATGGTCTATATAGAAAGTCAATGGCGTAAGGTCCCCTCTGTATTATAATCCATATAGAATGTCAATGGCGTAAGGTCCCCTCTGTATTATAATCCATAGAGAAAGTCAATGGCGTAAGGTCCCCTCTCTATTATAATCCATATAGAATGTCAATGGCGTAAGGTCCCCTCTGTATTATAATCCATATAGAATGTCAATGGCGTAAGGTCCCCTCTGTATTTCAATACATAGAGAAAGTCAATGGCGTAAGGTCCCCTCTTTATTATGGTCCATATAGAAAGTCAATGGCGTAAGGTCCCCTCTGCATTATAATACATAGAGAAAGTCAATGGCGTAAGGTCCCCTGTTTATTATGGTCCATATAGAAAGTCAATGGCGTAAGGTCCCCTCTGTATTATAATCCATAGAGAAAGTCAATGGCGTAAGGTCCCCTCTGTATTATAATCCATATAGAATGTCAATGGCGTAAGGTCCCCTCTGTATTATAATACATAGAGAAAGTCAATGGCGTAAGGTCCCCTCTTTATTATGGTCCATAGAGAAAGTCAATGGCGTAAGGTCCCCTCTCTATTATAATACATAGAGAAAGTCAATGGCGTAAGGTCCCCTCTGTATTATGGTCCATATAGAAAGTAAATGGCGTAAGGTCCCCTTTGTATTATAAAACATAGAGAAAGTCAATGGCGTAAGGTCCCCTCTTTATTATGGTCCATATAAAAAATCAATGGCGTAAGGTCCCCTTATTATTATGGTCCATGTAGAAAGTCAATGGTGTAAGGTCCCCTCTTTATTATGGCCCATATAGAAAGTCAATGGCGTAAGGTCCCCTCTGCATTATAATACATAGAGAAAGTCAATGGCGTAAGGTCCCCTGTTTATTATGGTCCATATAGAAAGTCAATGGCGTAAGGTCCCCTCTGTATTATAATACATAGAGAAAGTCAATGGCGTAAGGTCCCCTCTTTATTATGGTCCATGTAGAATGTCAATGGCGTTAGGTCCCCTCTGTATTATAATCCATAGAGAAAGTCAATGGCGTAAGGTCCCCTCTGTATTATAATCCATATAGAATGTCAATGGCGTAAGGTCCCCTCTGTATTATAATCCATATAGAATGTCAATGGCGTAAGGTCCCCTCTGTATTTTAATACATAGAGAAAGTCAATGGCGTAAGGTCCCCTCTTTATTATGGTCCATGTAGAATGTCAATGGCGTTAGGTCCCCTCTGTATTATAATCCATAGAGAAAGTCAATGGCGTAAGGTCCCCTCTGTATTATAATCCATATAGAATGTCAATGGCGTAAGGTCCCCTCTGTATTATAATCCATATAGAATGTCAATGGCGTAAGGTCCCCTCTGTATTTTAATACATAGAGAAAGTCAATGGCGTAAGGTCCCCTCTTTATTATGGTCCATATAGAAAGTCAATGGCGTAAGGTCCCCTCTGCATTATAATACATAGAGAAAGTCAATGGCGTAAGGTCCCCTGTTTATTATGGTCCATATAGAAAGTCAATGGCGTAAGGTCCCCTCTGTATTATAATACATAGAGAAAGTCAATGGCGTAAGGTCCCCTCTGTATTATAGTCCATATAGAAAGTAAATGGCGTAAGGTCCCCTTTGTATTTTGGTCCATATAGAAAGTCAATGGCGTAAGGTCCCCTCTGTATTATGGTCCATATAGAAAGTCAATGGCGTAAGGTCCCCTCTGTATTATAATACATAGAGAAAGTCAATGGCGTAAGGTCCCCTCTGTATTATAATCCATATAGAATGTCAATGGCGTTAGGTCCCCTCTGTATTATAATACATAGAGAAAGTCAATGGCGTAAGGTCCCCTCTTTGTTATGGTCCATAGAGAAAGCCAATGGCGTAAGGTCCCCTCTGTATTATAATACATAGAGAAAGTCAATGGCGTAAGGTCCCCTCTTTATTATGGTCCATATAGAAAGTCAATGGCGTAAGGTCCCCTCTGTATTATAATACATAGTGAAAGTCAATGGCGTAAGATCCCCTCTTTATTATGGTCCATGTAGAAAGTCAATGGCGTAAGGTTCCCTCATTATTATGGTCCATGTAGAAAGTCAATGGCGTAAGGTCCCCTCTTTATTATGGTCCATGTAGAAAGTCAATGGCGTAAGGTCCCCTCTGTATTATAATCCATAGAGAAAGTCAATGGCGTAAGGTCCCCTCTTTATTATGGTCCATATAGAAAGTCAATGGCGTAAGGTCTCCTCTGTATTATAATACATAGAGAAAGTCAATGGCGTAAGGTCCCCTCTTTATTATGGTCCATATAAAAAGTCAATGGCGTAAGGTCCCCTCATTATTATGGTCCATGTAGAAAGTCAATGGCGTAAGGTCCCCTCCTCTCTTCCTACCACCTCCCATCCTTTTCTCCCTTCTCCGCCCCTTTCCTCCCCCCCCCCCCCCCCCCCCCCTCATCCCTTTCTGATATCCTTCGCCCAGTTCTGTCGCCCCCTCCTCCAATTATGAAAAGTCAAAAGCGTAAGGATCCCTTTTTATTAAATTCAATGTCGTAAGGTTCCCTCTTTACTATGGTCAACACGAAAGTCAATGGCGTAAGGTCCCCTCAGTATTGTATTATAACCGATAAATCTATTTTTTTGCATAGGGGACCTTACGCCATTGTATTTAGCAAAATCGTGTTATTCC